>OU426888.1:7470887-8720887 GCA_911387775.1 Thymelicus sylvestris
GCATTTCTGTCAGCCTCACTTTATATTGTATACAATATAAAGTGAGCCTCACTTTATATTGTATACAAAATAAAGTGAGGCAGAAATGCTAACTGGACATGGCGATTTCACTCAATATCTATTAAATTGATTGCAAGACAAAACCACAGACTCTGTTGAGATAATTATAGAGAAGACAAGAATAACGACACCCGTTCAAGTTGTGGTTCGACGTAACAGGCGAAATTTGCTTGTGCTTAGATAGCACACAATATATTTCATTGAATTCGAATAAAACGTCCAATTAACAAATTAAATTATTTGTAAATCGTATTTGTAAAATGTATTTGTACCTATTTTACCCCGATGGCTCCATAAGTAAATAACTAGAAATTGCCTCGTCTGGAGCCAATCCTGAAAATTCATGCTACTCCTAAAAGTGCATCGTTATCGGAACTGAAGCAATATATGTATAAAATTTCAACTCCGTCGGATGGGTGGAAGTAGTTTTAGGTCAGATTTGACCCGTACATGCTAACAAACCACGAATAAGACAAGTTTATTAAGAGCTTGATGAAATAAAATAAATAGTTGCAAACTGAGGAAAAAAGAAGGCGTCGGTAACTTTTTTCTCTTATCCTACTTTGTATAGTCTGTTTGCTACTAAATTCCATGCTAAAGTCTGTAAAACTTATTTATTTATCATCTGACTTGTTTTATGTATCAATAAAAAATAATAGTTTTTATTGAACTCTTAAATTAATCTTTATTGTATTTGTTTCCGAACTACCTCCAAAAAAGCCATAATTTTACATCAACATGGTGAAGAAAGTTTTTTTAAGATTGTTGTTTAATGGTAATCGAATAGAAGATTGTCGTAAAACGTTTTCCGATTTTATCGCGGAATGAGAAGTCGCTCGCGACTTTTCCCATTCGACAAAAACGTTCGTTTCCCCCTGGAGATGTAAAATCGTTTTATTTTATTACTTCCGCCAGTGTATATAGCCGGATTATTTTAAGCATAGGTACCACCCTCTCTGGTATGATATAGGGATTATTTTGGTTATATTAAGTTGTAAATAAACTTGACAAAAGCGACTTAAACTTGCTTGGAAAAGGTTCCGTACGTTGATTATGATTGTATTTACCGTTATTATTCTATTTTATATATATCATAATATGAAGTCAAAGATTAAATACAACTCGTAAAACACATGCTGTAACGAATCAGATATGGTTTCTGAAAATTAATAAAATGTTTTTCTTTTATTTGTTTTCAATGTGTTTATGATATTCTTGTAAGTTGTCATAGATTTGGTATTCAAACTAAAAATAATACTTTAGGAATTCAAAGATTAAATGATTTATTTATTAAATATTAAATTAATGGAAAGGAAAGGCTGGAAGGTTAGAAGGTTTGTTATTTAGGTATTGATTCTTTGCACTGTCACAAAAAGTTAATGTTATATTTAAAACTTCCACGCTTGATTTCAAAAATAAGAGGATCCATATCTTATTTTCTTTAACAATACTTATGTTTATTACACATTATACAACAACAACTACTCTCGGAACAGTTCAGTTGTTTTTAACAGGCGTTACACAGGTGCATATTATATGTTAATCCCAAACACCTGATT
The DNA here is from genome assembly GCA_911387775.1 of Thymelicus sylvestris. Lineage (NCBI taxonomy): Eukaryota > Metazoa > Arthropoda > Insecta > Lepidoptera > Hesperiidae > Thymelicus > Thymelicus sylvestris. The sequence continues at coordinate 7,472,507 of OU426888.1, forward strand.
GAGTCAGGTTTAGACACAATATATTTCGCAATATTTTTAAAGATTATCAAACTAACAGACAGACAGACTCTTTATTGTATTATGTAAGGATAATTGAGCAAGTACAAGTGAGTCGGGTGGCGGCAGGCCGGGGACCTGACACCCCTGACAGTGTGCTGGCGGGCGGCGGCGGCGACACGTCATTATGTCTGATTAGAAACAGTTATCTCCTGCGGTTGTCGTTACAGCCACCGTAACGAGCCCTTGTAAAACTTCGATGGCAATTCTGTCCTACATAACCACCGTGATAAGCTTCCGGTAACTCATCTCCGCGAATTACACATTCATTCGCAATAATCGAAAGTTAAACAGTTATCATTTTATCGCGATCCACGTCTCCGATCAATTGTTCGCGTTATAGCTTCACGACGAAGTGTACATGCCAGCAAAAATTAAAGTCGGAATTGTTTTTGGTGATTTGTTGCTCGAATTTATCTCTGATTGTACTGCTTAATACGCCATGGAATCTGATGATCAGTGCAAAGCTAGCAGCTGCGCCGCGACGAGACGCCGCCGCACCGCGCCGTTCGTTTCGATAAGACGAGTTTTCGCGCAAAGCATTAATCGTGAGCTTAAATATTTTAACGCGTCGTAACATTGATTTATTCGAAGCGTAATCTCAGCACGCGGCTTGTTTATTCTCCGGCTCAAGACGTATAGGTAAGATTAGTGGGAGCGACCGAACTGAACCGCGCCGATCCTTTTCTTCACTAAACCCACTAATTCAGTTTATCTGTTTCTTTCAATCTTACACGAGAATCATCCATGCCAATATTTTTTTCATGTGCAAAGTAATTTATCTACTGCTTTTGCGGTAGATTGGTTATATGAGCAGCGACTCTACACAACAAGAGAACAAGGCATGTATGTACAATTCAGAGGAGATTTATATGGTCATTGTGCTGCGTTAATTGCAGCGATCATAGCTAAGTGCGATCGTATCTTACCACCCTAACGAGAAGTATAATCGTCCGATCACTCCGTTTGTGCGACCCGTCCGACTAATATCATTAATCACGAATTATTCTAATTTGAACGTTTATTTAACTCAATATTGGCTCTGTGAAATGCGCGATTAATATATACCGTGCATCTCCTACATTGTAATATTTTTGGTCAATAACAGAGAACCTATAAAAAAGGTTGGCAATATTGGATAATAGAAAGCAATAGGCCACGACCGTCGGGCATCTGGTTTTACTAGAATCAACACACGACCGTATTGAAAACCCACTGGCATAGATAGCGACGGCGCGGGTCCGTCACATATTCGACCGGCTTCGAACACATCTCAGTACGGCAGATTTACGAGATCCGACCGCCGGTTATAGGAGCGGGCGGCTCGCCACTAGGAGGGCCGGTGGAGCCGGTGGAGGAGAGCCGGGCGGCATCGCGGCAGCGGGAGGCTCTGTTATTGTGCGACGTTTGATTTACGCACGTACCGCTATCACCCTTTTGTTTGGCCGAATACTGACTGCTGTGCCAGTTCCGCTAGCCTGAACGCAATCTCACTTTGTTGTTTTTATTACTTAGCTCGTTACGTAATTTTGCTACGAGAATCGCGTCCGCCTGCCGGGTGCAGTTAGCTGGAGGATTATAATTATGCTCTTGTGTATAGTGTGAGTTAAACGAGTAACGTATGAAAGTGTATAGCGAGTGATGATTGCGTGCGTAGTTCGCAGCGCAGGGCGAGGCGCGGCTGGAAGCGCGGTGCGGTGGCGGCTCGTAGTAACCCGCAATTAGCGGTTCTACACACGCGGATAATCCGCGCCCGCGCCGCCCCCGCGCCGCCCCCGCGCCCGCCCCCCCGCCTCGCGCCCCGCGCCCCGAGTCGCAACTATCACACCCCGCGCACGAATGCACTACGGATTCAGCGAATAAATTCATTTGTACGCAAATTGTATCGGCGCTTGCAATTAAAACTTTGTTGGCGCTCCAGCTAAGATAAATAACACTAATACATTCTGCTTATTCCGGAGAACTTGTAGGATACAGAGGATATATTAATGTTGTTCCTAATTTGTTTGGGCTACTGGAGATTAACCGTGTTGCCCTCTCAACTTGTGACTTGCGTCCCTTTATCCTAAATTTAACATAATTATATGATTTCCTTCCAAATTTTACGAAAGTCTATCGACGATAAAGGGCAAAATTTACCTTGCTCGGGCAAACATAAAGTAGATAAGTTAACTGACAAGAAGCCATATTATATTTTATCAGAAAATACTGCCTACGAGGTCCGAGTTAAGTGTTTATTATAAACTCACAACAGAATCACGTTTCGCGTTTGGGATACAGTCATGTTACCTGTAGGTAAGTGCCTGTAACTTGACAAACTTCTAAATGAAATGCAAATGCAATGAAACGGACCAGCCAAGTCCAAATGGAACTCGCATTAATATGTTTCCTTTAGCTAGTGCGACAGTGCAAAGTAATACAGAGTCCAAAATTATTTTTACTGATTCATATTCGGTATTATGGTACATTTCAGGTACGAAAGTAACTCATCCATATCTATATATAAAACACAAAAAATGTTTGTAGGGATGTCCTTTATAGACTCTTGTTTAAGTAGATTTTCATCTTTTCCCATTCAATAATTAATATACAGGGTGTCCCAGCGCCAAGTGACCGCCCGGCGCGGCGTCTATTGATTATTTGGACAAAAGTATCAACAAATTACCATTAAAGTACCCGGGGTCTTATCGGTTTGGTTTTTTTTATTAGCTTTTTTAATTTTTGTAGAGAAACCTGACTTGCTGCACTAGTTTCAAAATATATATTTTTTGTTTTTACATTTATTTTCATTCTGTTTTATTTTATTTACCAGCTGTTATCATAGTTTATCTATCCGAGGTGTAAAAAATACCCATTTAATAGGATATTTTTTTAAAGAATTTAACTGAATTTTTTTTGAAAAAAATTAATTCTTTTTATTTAATTTCGCTAAAAAGTTGGAAAAATGCCCTATGAATATTATTATTTTATCAATTATTATTAAATTACATGGTATTACCTACAAAATCTCATAAAAATGTTTGTAGCTACTACGCGTTCACTTCAGGTTTGCCCTCGTCGACCGTACGATTTCACAGGTAACGGTACTGTTGACAAAAAAGTAATCAAATAATTTCACTAACTGAAATAACAAATTACGTTTGTCACTGTGTAAAACATTTAAGTGTGTTACTGTCAAAAATACCTTTTGACGTTTAATAGAATAACTTTAAATGTAAGGAAACAATATAAACAAGTGTAAATTTAAATCATTTATTTAAAAAAAAACAATAAATAATTCATAACGTTTTCGAAATGATCGCCATTGGAATTAATACAGGCTAAGGCTCTAAATGACATCCCTTGAGTCGTTCTTTGCACTTCCGAAAGGTTCGCTCCTAATTTTATAGCAGCATCAATCCTCTGTTTCAATTGAGACCTTGGAGGACCGTACTACTGGACCACCTCTCTCTGTTGGTCTCCTGATTTAATGCCTGTTGATTATGATTTTTGGGGCTATATGAAACAAAAAGTGTATGCTGTGCCAATAGCTACGAGAGAACAATTGAAACACTAGTAGTGATATCAGATATGTGCCTATGTTCACTTCAAAGCCCGGCTTTCTGTTCCATACTAAATGCAATATTAAACTGATATTTTTATATTTGTTTCGATCGAACTAACGTGTGACATGTGTGATGACGTCATGTGTGATAGATTACGAACATGTGACAGCCCTTATAAATTTTCTGAAGAGCTAATTCAGACACTTCGAACGCGGCATGTACTTGTAACTTCATAGCTAAAATGTGGAGTGCGCCAGGCCTGCTGAAAGTGCAATATTTAAGTGATAAGCAATTCAAGTCGAGAAAATTGATTGTCATTGAAGCGTCGAGAATAGAGACACGACGAGGAGACGTGCAATACTAAATTGATACCTACATAGTCGTATATTCAATAAGCGCCAATAGCTAGTCTGATAGTTTCAAATAACTGAACTGTGCTCGTTAACTACCCGTCGTTATGAGCTCGTTTGCGACTTGCAAATTGTTCTTGCATTTCAATTCCTATTGTAAAAATAATTTTAGTTCATATGTTCCGATTGTTCACAAAGAATTGCTGATTATTATAAAGTCAATTCGAGTGCTATTCACACAGACATTTTGGCTACGACAAATCTATTCCTTAATCGATTTCTGGCAACTTTCCTTGGCTGTACCAGGAATTTGATATTATCAATGCTGTGCACGTACGGACGAAAATCGTCTAATTCCTATTTATTTTATAAGACTCATTCAATTTGTTAAGGGTTGTACTTGTACTGAGTATCTACTTGTTTAGCTATCTAAATAATTTTATGAAAGCGAAGCGAAATAGTACACCGCTGACTAAACATGAAATCTCAAAAACTACTTGCCCTATGGAGATGAAATTAGGCAGAGATATTTTATGAATTTTTGGAAATACATCCCATATAGAATAAAAATAAGGAAAAAATTACCATTACAAAACGAAGAGGTTTATGTCAGTATTTGCGGAGTACGAAGTTAACACGGATAACAACTAGTTTAACCATATATTACGTATATTGACCATTAACCTTTTGACATTACATATTTATATATCCACTAGCTGACCCGGCTAACTTCGTATCGCCTAAGAATGTAACAAATCAGAGATCATAAAAATCGGTACAGCCGTTCGTACCGTTATAGTTTTTGTGTGCATAATAATATCTCCTCCCTCTGCCTCTCCCGCTCCTGCTCCCTCTCCCGCTCCTGCTCCCTCTCCCGCTCCTGTTCCCTCTCCCGCTCCTGCTCCCTCTCCCTCTCCTGCTCTCCTCCCCTCCCCTCCCCGTGTGACAATTATTTTTGTTCCTAACTATAAGCTTATTATTAATCTTTCGAATGACAAAGTTGCGTACAAACTTATAACCCCATCGGTTTACCCCTCAGGGAATGAATTTTCAACAAAGCATGTTACAGCTATTTATGTTTCTAACTATAAGCTTACATATTAATTTTTTACATTCCTGAATTCAAAAATTATGAAGTATTACTCCTTGGGGGATGCATTTCGAAAAAACCGTGATACAGTTATTTTTTGTTTAACTATAAGCTTATGTACAATTTTTCACCCTTTTTACTTCAAAACTGACGAAGCTGCCATACTAACTTGCACCCCCTTAATTAACCTTTTGGGTGACGATTTTCCAAAAAAACATATTACTGTTAAATTTTATTTGTAATCTCGAGCTATAATAAATTTTCATGTTTTAACTTTAAAAATGACGAAATTGCGTACTAAGTTTCATACCATAAATTAACCCTCTAATGGATGATTTTCCAAAAAAATGTGTTAAAATTAACTTTTGTTTACGTCGTTATAACGTACATAAAAAGTTTCATGTTTATAACTCTAAAACTGACGAAGTCGGTTTGTTTGAAAGTGACTTTCAACCGCTATTTTCATCTCTTTGGGGATGAATTTCCAAAAATCCGATAGCCTATGTTACTCAGGAATAACGTAGCATTCTAATGGTAAAATAATTTTTAAAATAGTTTCAGTGGTTTTTGAGCTTATTCGTTACAAACATACAAAAATACAAAGCTTTCCTCTTCATAATAATTGTTAATGAAATTATAATTTGTACGTATGTAACAGGTCCAGGTATTCTTAGGTAGTTAAATCAATATCAAAACTACACGTTCATTCGTATGGGTTGCGTTTAAGTCGTATCAAATAACTTTGTAGCTAACTCTCGAAGCTTTGCAGTGGACGTTTGTCAGTGAACTATGGGGTGCAATATCTTGTCACAGTGGATTGTGGAGCACAGGACTGTGCGGTTTCGAACACAAATTGCTGATGTTGTTCAAATAGCAGCCAAACTGAGATGAAATTGAGCAACCCACATATCTCGCTAGCCGAGACAGTTGGACGCTAAAGTAAACACATAGATCTAATACTGCAACAGGATAAAGACCACAAATTCGATACTCTAAATGGACGTAAACAAGTAAACGATACGCAAGCTGAGTAAGAGCTTGTTGTTATTACTAAGTAGATATAAGAACTTGATGCAGAATAGGGTGCTTTCGGTAGTGAAAAATAAATTATGAAATTTGATAAAAATTTAAACTCATGTAGAAATATGTATAATATGTACTTAAATATTCTGATTTTGAGTCATAAAGGCACATTATTGTTTTATTATATTAAAATTAAGTGAGATAAATGTATACGAAAAAACTTGAGAGGACACCCGGATGGAACGAAGTTCCTTACAGTCAGTACTAGGATAGCAAAAACATGCAGCAAGTGTGCCAAAACAAATCTAAGGTATTAAAATATTAATTTCTCATGAAATTTAATACCTTAGATTTGTTTTGGCACACTCGCTTGCATGTTTTTGCTATCCTAGTACTCTGACTTGCTTTCTATGTAAAAAAAAACTACGACGGCAAAAAGTGTCGTTATCGGCAAAAAGTGTCGTTACCAAATTTTTTGCCTAGCCCCCTTTCGCAACGCGCGATAAGGAACTTCGTTCCAATAACAAATATCGAGCGTCTTTAAGCGCTGAACAAACAACGATAATTTTTTTCAAGCGTTACGGTTTTATTGCTTAATGGATTGAAAATTTTTTTCTTCCAAATTTATACCTTAGGGATGTCATAAAGCGCTACCTATTGTGGGTCTTATATTTTATATCTTGAACGTCAGAAGGGTATTTCACGTGTTACTTAGAATAATAGCGATTCATCAAACATAAAGTGAATATCTATCGTAGCGTTGTAGCTATGATATCAGACGTTGAATAAACCAATAGTCTAACAAGGCGGTTAGCAAATGGTCCAGCTTGCGATAGCAAAGTAAACCATTAAGTTGGAAGCAATCGGCGGGGAAATGGAGTGGGATTAGAAATTGAGCTCTCCGATATATTACAGTTTAGAATTTTAGTAACGCAAACAAAGTACGATAACAGTTAAATGAACACTATATGAATTGAACATTTCCCAGTAGATAGCAAAGGAGTTGGAGTTTATTTGTTCGCTAAAAGAGCAAGAGGATGTTTAAAGCAACTTTTAATATTATTACTAACGTAACGTTGGCATCGTTGGATTTTCGCCTACTTCCAGAAAAGTTTTGCACGCTTATTGCGAACTGATGCCAATAAATTAATTTCCAATCATGAACTGTAGAACAATAAAAAATGTAGCTAAAAGGGGGATTATAATGCATAATGTATATTTATTTGTCCTATCTGAACACGTTTTTTGTTTCTTGAGACGTTATTCATTTTAAATATCAAGCTTGGCACTTATATCAAACTTTTCAGTAGGTAGTGCAAATAATATTATTTTAGTTAATTAATTATTAAAAAGTAAACACTCAGTTTTTTATTTTTATTCACTTTCGAAACGAGTTTCTAAGGATGCGAAGAATTTAATGTATTCATGGCTTGGAAAAAAAATGGAATGGAAAGGAAATGAACAGAGTCATTCACAAATTTAGTTGAAACACATGTAATTTTGTCAAAATCTTCAATAAGCCGCAACACTAACAAAATGGCGAGCGAGCGGTTCAAGTTGCGATAGCCAAGACCGCCATTAATGCGATCTAATTCAGTTGGGGCCGGTGGGAAATGGCAGTGAGTTAGAAATTGATTCCAACAGTTGAAGAAAGCAAATCCAGCACTTCAATTGACGCGACGTCGTTCTACACAGATTTCAATCGCCACAATTACTATCAGCGCAAGTACATTGGATATTCACATTGACTCTTTAAATCTAACGTTGCTAAGATTTTATGGTGTAGTCTTTTTAGGTCTAGTGGCAGTAGTTCGGTTACTAGTCCGGTCAACCGAACTAATGCAACTTTTTAGTGTCAGTAGTTCGGTTAGTCCGGTTAACCGAACTACTGATACTTTTTAGTGGCAGTAGTTCGGTTAATATAACAATATGGGAAATAACAATTTATTATTACTTAAATCAAAATGAACATGCAAATAAAAGGATTTTGAAGTGAAAACTTCTTTAGCATCATTGTGATTTGAAAGTCGATGAAACGAAAAAGTAACAGTAAAAAGAGGCAGACACATAAATTCATAAGATTTAACGTGGGAGAAAATGAGATAGGAAACATAACGTACAGGGGGAGAGGAGGGGGAGGGGGGAGAGGAGCGGGAGAGGGAGGGGGAGGGGGAGGGGAGAGGGAGGGAGGGAGGGGGAGGGGAGGTGAGGGGGAAAGTGAAGGGACGGGAGGGTCAGGGGAGACGGAACGGGAGAGGGAGGGAGAGGGAATTTAATTTGTCTCTGATTTGTTAAGCCTACCAAAACCATAAAAGTTAAAAGTAACAACAAAGTACATGAATAACTGATTATTGGGCAATACGAAGTTCGCCAAGACAGCTAGTGTTAAATATTTATTTAATGATGCCAAATAAGTACAACTTCTCACGCGCGTACATAAGTACACGTTTATGTTTAGTACAAAATAGTTTTTGAAAGATATTGAAACTGATACACGTTATTAAATTAAAACCTTTATTTTTGAAGGTTTCACTTCTACCACGTGTGAATTGCACACATTTTAATTTTTTTAATTTTGTTATTTATTTATCAAAATGACCAGTAAGTATTTAAATAAGATACACTAACGCTCCAACTCAGATTTACTAACGGTTACTTTAATCGCTCCTCAGTAAAGAATCACCATACAAATTCTAAGGAGGGTATACTGTACTAAGGAGGGATTTAAGTAACCGTCAGTGACTCTTGAGTTGGGGCGTAATTGGACAATCCGAAACTGGCATTAAATTGAACTCCTATATCATAATAATTCATAGAATAAAATTAATAAAAGGGTCTGCATACCTATCACATCTAAAATGTTGCAAACCTTGTTGTTTAATATTTCGGCAGATATATTTTTATACAAATTTACATATACAAATTTACATATACAATATTTACATATTCATTTTGATTTAAGTAATAAGAAATATAAATTTCTGGTATTGTTATATTAACCGAACTACTGCCACTAAAAAGTATCAGTAGTTCGGTTAGTCCGGTTAACCGAACTACTGACACTAAAAAGTTGCATCAGTTCGGTTGACCGGACTAGTAACCGAACTACTGCCACTAGACCTCTTTTTACCCGACTGCCAGGAGTAATATAAAAAAAATTATTTTCGCGTGTATCTTGTACTATGTTTGCATGTAATATTCTTCCAAACCGTTGAACAGGTTTATATAATTAAAATATCGTAAGATTCGTCTTGATAAAATCCAAGTATTCTTAGATAAGTGAAATAAATAAAAGACAAATATGATGACTGTGAGAAACAATGTTTGAAGTATCAAAAAATAAATTTAATTATCATTCATCATTATAAATAAATTTAATTATAATTCATTATCAATTTTATTATCATGGTATCAAATTAAAGAGCTCACCATAAGGTTTTCAAAAAGGTATATCATGATAATTTGTAGGGTTCCGTAGCCGAATGGCAAAAAACGGAACCCTTATGGATTTGTCATGTCTGTCCGTCTGTCTGTCTGTCCGTCCGTATGTCACAGCCACTTTTTTCCGAAACTATAAGAGCTATAACATTGAAACTTGGTAAGTAGATGTATTCTGTGAACCGCATTAAGATTTTCACACAAAAATATAAAAAAACAATAAATTTTGGGGGTTCCCCATACATAGAACTGAAACTCAAAAATGTTTTTTTCATCAAACCCATACTATCTATGGATAGGTCTTCAAAAATGATATTGAGGTTTCTAATATCATTTTTTTCTAAACTGAATAGTTTGCGCGAGAGACACTTCCAAAGTAGTAAAATGTGTCCCCCCCTGTAACTTCTAAAATAAGAGAATGATAAAACTAAAAAAATATATATGATGTACATTACCATGCAAACTTCCACCGAAAATTGGTTTGAACGAGATCTAGTAAGTAGTTTTTTTTTAATGCGTCATAAATCGTAAACCGCAATTTACCTCGATCAAAGTTACAACGAACTTCAAGAACTTTTATATTATGTTACTTGCTGCTACGGAACCCTTCATGGGCGAGTCTGACTCGCACTTGGCCGCTTTTTTTTGTAATAAATATTTTTTTATAATTTTTTGCCGTATTGGGGCGGCTTAAATCCCACGCCAGATGGGTGTCTTAAGAAGAGGCGACTAAATCCGGCCCGCTGGTGGTAGGGCCTTGGACGGATTATATTGGACGGATATATTAATTGTTAATAAATACCCTTATCACTATTATCGTTTCTTCATGGGGTTCGCCTGGATAACTACCACCCTTGAGCATAAGTCAGCCGCCAAACGACTCGTCGTGTTTCGGCTGGGGGCTTGAAAGCCAGTTCTTTCTCTCTTTTTCTTCTGTCTTAATTTTTTTTATTAAAAAACAAAAAACAAGCCCAGTAGTTTAGAATATTGTTAAAAGTAATACTGAAAAACAAAATCATAAAAGGATTAACAGTCGGGGCCCGTTTAAATTTTACAGGGCTGCTTGGGAAAAAAAGAGCAAGATTTGACGCAGCCGGGTTTTTTGTGTTTTTTTAAATACTTTTTTTTATTTTAACGCTGTATTGATAAGCGAACTCCTCCGAATTAACCAAATAAAACAAGTGATATAATAAAGTATTATGTATTTTTTAAATGATAACAACGAAATTATCTTCAAATATTATGTTAAAAGTTTAAGAAGACCTGATGAAATCTTGAAACTCACCAACCACATGTGTAAAACGTGTAGCTCTGAACAACAAAAGAGCTATTTTCATGGTGATGCTGTAGTATGCGCATCGAATCGTGTTATACTGTCAACACGTAGCAGTTCATCTCACCCCATGTATTGTTGGCAAGGCATATTAAAGGTCAGGGGTGAGTATGTATAAACGGAGCAAAATTTTTGTTTGTAATTGTTTTCCTTTATTTATGTAAACACGCAGAGTCAACGACACTACGTACGTTATTTAGACGAGAACATTTGCTTTCCAAGCGTACGGTGTTTTAGCAGAGAAAAAGGAGTAAACTGGAAGCAACTCCCTTTAAACTTTGATTCGCCGGGCACGGTCGAACAGATCCCAAAATGCTCCAACAATCGGTCGGAATTTTTCTTTTTATGCACCTGTGTGACGTACTTCAGGCGGACTTCAGGACATTACCTTCAGTTGCTTCGATTTTTCACCCGCAGCAAAGTGCACTTCGGATCCACTATTTGTCAAAGTTCCAAATAGAATTGACCCGTCTGTTTTTTAAATTGTGTGTAATTCTAGTTAAATGTAGGTAACCTAGTTATATTTTTAGTACTTATGTGTAGTACACTGGGCCGCAAAAATTCCGGGTTGCTTATAAAAAGTGTGATAGTTTCTTAACTACACAACACAAACTAGTGAAACTGTAGTATGTTATAGATGACTGACTTATACATAAAAGAAAATGCATAATACGTTTGTAAACTGTATAATTTTATTTAAGTACTAAAAAATACAAAAAAAAAAACACTTCTTTCACACTTTTTGACAACAAAAATATACAACACAGTTAATCTGCAAAATGAAAGCTTTTCTGTAAATTTAATATCTTATATTTCCTCCACGAGTCCGTATCGCTTCATTAAGACGATGTGGCATGCAGTAAATCAAATTTCTAATACGATTTTGGTCTATGTTTGACTATTCTTCTACTAGCGCACTTCTTAACTCACGTAAGTTAGCTGCAGCTGGAGAACGTTCTTTAACGCATCTCCCGAGCTTGTCCCATAAATGCTCTATGGGATTTAAGTCTGGGCTGCGAGCTGGCCACTCCATGCGGGTGATACCGACGTCTTGAATATACGCGTTGACTAAATGTGCTGTATGTGGTCGCGCATTATCCCTACTTATCCCTACTTAATAATATTATAAATGTGAAAGTGTGTTTGTTTGTTTGTTGGTTTGTCCGTCTTTCACGTCGCAACGAAGCTGTTATAGCCGAATGGCACTTTTTCCTCAAAACACGCTTGACGATAACGTTCATTTGGTCGCCTATATACTCTTCGTCCCCCATCGTGTGCGAATAAACAAAATCTTGACTCATCGGAAAACATAACCCTGGACCAATCTTCATCTGTCCATTGGACGTGTCCTCGAGCAAACCGCAACCTGGCAACTTGATGTTCTCTGAGCAATTTAGGGCCATTTGCTGGCCTATAAGGCTTTATATCAGCTTCCCGAAGTTGCCGCTGGATCGTGTCAGAGCTTACATTGTTGTGGTGAATTTCTTGAGGGCTATTTCGGACCTGATTAGCCGTGAGATGTCGATTTCTTAACATAGTGCTCACGATGAATCGGTCTTCTCGTGTAATTGTACACCTTGGCCTGCCATTCCCTGGTCTCCTGGATGTTCATGCCGGTCTCTTGAAATCGCTGGAGTACTCTTTGGACCGTTGATAAAGATACACCTACTGTTCTAGCAGTACTCCGCTGACTCCTTCCTTCTTGTACCATGGTGATAATTCGTGTACATTATTCAGTAGATAACAACATGTTGGTGCATGGTTGATGCTCGGTTTGAAACAAAAGCGAGAAAATTTTCTATTCCAAAAATTAGAATTTTGATATTTTTCAAAAATCGGAATATTTTTATTGAAGCTGTAACTTCGTCAAATGCAACCTCTTTTGATATGTATAATAAGCGTAACAAATCTGCCTATAACATATTATTTATACGAGGGATTTTTGTAAATAACTGGGAGATATCGCGGTTTTTCTAAATGACCCGTTATTTTTGCTGTCCAGTGTATTAGTACTTACATTTAATAATTAATTTATCAATTAATTAAGTAATTCTCATAAGTATCCCTCTAATAAGGTATTAATATTTATTTATCAAAATAAAATCAATAAGCAAACTTTTTGATTATATTTCGACTGCTATTATTATCTTTCTATTAAGCCTGCCTTGCTAGCTACTTCCCTTTTTCTTTCTATATTCTCTCCTCTTCCTTTGCAAGCTTATTTTTCAAATCAAATGCAGGTATTTTAAATTATTTCTGTTTTCTTCAAAAACTAAATACGAGTATAGTAAATAAAAATAATAAATAAAGTCTTCTTTCAATAACGTGTTAGTTAATATGGTTTATGGTTTTTGGAAATAGCCGGTCAACGAGTTGATGATCCACCTGATGGTAAGTGGCTATCGTCGCCCATGGACATCAGCAACACCAAATGCATCACCGATGCGTTGCCAGGCAAGAAAGAGAGAAGAAAAAGAAAGAAAGAACTGGCTCTCAAGCCCCCAGCCGGATCACGACGAGTCGTTTGGCATCTGACTCATGATCAAGGGTGGTAGCTGTCCAGGCGAACCCCATGGAGAAATAATAATCCCATCAAAAACATAAATGTAAAGTGAGAGTCAATTTCAAAAAAAAAAAAGAATTGAGATCTAAATGGGTGCCAATTTCTGTGTAGAAAAGCCTAAAATTTTAGTCACAAGAACATGTAATTCAAGCTCCACATTTGACTTGGTTAGTTTTCACGTACCTACATAGGCTATATTATATCTATGTAATTAGCTTCGTCAAATCTGTTACGTTGATGACTTATGACACTCTTCTCTAATTTGGTTTGTTGGTTGCTAACTAATGAAAACTAGCCAAGTCAAATGTAAAGCTTGAATTACATGTTCTTGTGACTAAAATTTTAGGCTTTTCTACACAGAAATTGGCAACCATTTAGATCTCAATTCTTTTTTTTTTTTGAAATTGACTCTCACTTTACATTTATGTTTTTGATGGGATATCATTACTTTTTGTATAGAAATTAACTGCAATTAATTCAAGCTTTACATTTGACTTGGTTAGTAATCAAGAATACCATTAATTACATACATATATCAAATTTCACAAAGATACAATGATAAATGCAGTTTTTATTCCAATTTGAATCTTTAAAATGCTCTACTTTAAAATTGCGATTTTGGGGATACAACAACTTACGTAGGAGGTATCGTGCTCATCAACTAAATCTGTAGTTAGTGCGCCGTGGTCCGAAATACGGTACCTATTATTTCATTATTTATAAGTAATGATCTTCCACTATTGATGTCCGCTAAATATTGAAATAATAATTAATACTTAATCCCAATTATAATATCGTAATAAATACGAAAGTCGACTATACTCTTATTAGTTACGAGTGACCGCCCTCGCTTTGCTTTGGTTTTCTTATTTTTTTACACCTTGGGTTACGTTATTGGAGTTTTATTAAGGATCCCTAATTTATTGAAAATATAATATAGCCTATGTCACGCGGGGATAGTGTATCTTCCCAACAGTGACGAAATTTTTCAAATCGGTTTAGTAGTTTCGGAGCCAATTCAATGCAAACAAACAATCAAAACTATTAGTACAGATAAGTTGTTTGTGTTCGATGACATCGTGCAACAATAAATTTTGAAACAATAGGTACTTCGAATTACTTTAAACTGGTATAATTACGGAAGTAATACAAAATTTTGTGGTGTAATCTTGTAGATTAGGGAAAAATAATTTTTCACACATTAAAAATAAAACGACGTAATACACTGGAAATAACGTCTTCTGACAAACCACTAATCTTCACGTAAATGTATATGTGCTGTGCACTTCTCACAGGCACTTGGGACACTGAACATCTTCCTCCCGTTGAAAGCTTCAGAAAGTACTAAAACTGATATGTTTCGTTATATATTCAACTTGGAATCCACATAATGACCAGATGTCATCAATTTTGATTGCTACTCTTAAATTTCAGGCATTTTAAGTAAGTGTTTCTAATAGAATCAATTTTTTGAAAAATTATAATAAAATGATAAAAAATTACTACTTTCAGATTTATTCCTTTGTATTCACCCGACTACCTATCTGCATGCCAAATTTTAACTTTCTAGGTCACCTGGAAGTTGGATATAGTTTTGATCTATAGGTCAGTCAGTGTTAAATTTCTCGATTTTTGGACGTTAATATCTAAATAACCGTTTGAGATGTGTTTATGAAATTTGGAACACGTATGTATTTCACAAGTCTCAATAAATGAGCCAAATTTGACAGGTTTATGTTGAATAGTTTTTGAGCTATGAGGTGGTCAAAAGTGCCTCCAAATGGTTCGTGTAATATTACACACGGTGCTGCTCGTCAATTCTGTTAGCTAAGAAATTGACTTGACACGCTCCGCGTGTCTAGATAGTAATAATGGTATTAATTAAAAATTAAAATCAATATTACCAATATAATCCCTCGAGGGGCCCTACCACCAGCGGGCCGGATTTATTCGCCTCTTACGACATTGGGGTTAGTATTCTAAGCCCCAATACGGCTAAGGTCGGATTATTTATTCTTTTCTGAGGAATATAATACGATTGTGGCAGAAATTACAGGAGATAATTAAGCTAAAAGCTGAAAGGCTGTTCGCATGTCATGCTCTATTTCTCAAATCCACTGGATATCAAAGTTGAAATTTTCGTTAATTATTCTAACTGTGATGACAATGATACATGATGATTTATTCATTAAAATAATAATATAACCGGATTTAAAATTATGACTTTATTTACTTTACTACTTATAAAGTTTATGTATGTTTTTCCGATTAACATCCAGGCAGTTTTATTGTTAGAAACTGTCCTGTTTGTTCCAATATCAATTACAATCAACGTATTTTATAAATAAGTTGCAATATTTCTAACGACTAAGAAATTAAAAGAATTTTTGTATCTAGACAAGCTTAAAAAAATAAAAACATAAAAGTCGACAACCAGCGACATGCTTGTTGACTATAATATAGGAAACAAATTTTAATTAAACCTTTAATTAAAGATGACTTGTTTTCTGTTCTATTGTCCTGTTCATTTAATTACGGGTACTGAGGATCCATCAGGCAGCGACCTCGCTGTTTTATGACAACATAATATATATTGTCCTATTCTGCCCTTGCTGTATAGCTGATAATCTGCAGCAATAAATTGTAGATACAATAAACTGAAACTTTCTTAGGTTGTCCATGATAAACATCCTTTTATTTGTGTTTTAAAAATATGGTAAAAATATGTAAAAATGTATGTCTGTAATGCTAATATTTATTTGAAATCGTTACTATACCTAAATGATGATCGTTAAATGAATCGATTACTTACATTTTATCGGCGATAGAGACAAAATATGCATAATGCTTTATAAAATTATGCTTTATAGTCCAATACTTAAACTAAAAAAAACCTTTCCTTTTATATGTATCTCTAACCGTCAAGATTATGATCTTGAAAATCTGATTCTTAAAAATCACTCCTAAAACCAAATATTTTCTCCATTTTCTTTTACAATTAATTTTCATGTAACGGTTTGTAAAATACATATTGAAGTATCTACAAATCGTTAAATAGCCTTTAAAATATTGAAGTAACTTCCCATTTATATTTATTGAGCTAAATCTTCACAGTCGGCTCCAGCGAAATAACTCGACTCTTAACTGGATTAAATGGTGCCGTAAGTTATCATCAACACCTATAAAATACAGATTGTCGAGGTACACGGCGATTTATGAACGGAAACTTACCTACAGTATCCGTTTTAAATTTGTTCGTGAATTTAATATTCTGTTGATGTTACTTCCTTAAAATATTATTAAGGCGATTAAAAAAGTAATATGAAACGTAAAACATACCTACATGCCTCTAGCGCGTATATATATCTAATTAATCGCATAATTATAGTTGTGCTCTTTCACGGATGTTCATTTTGAGGATGAGTATGTTGTTAAAACTCGTAGCAAAGACGCTACGAGAATTCAATTAACATAAAGAATTGTTACGAGTATTCAAAGTCTAGCTTTATTTTATAGTATACCGTACATATGTTATTAAAAATGTCTTTAGGAAGTTGAAAAGTCTTACATCCCCTAACTTACATAGTTAGGTTTAATTTTCAAAACTTTGTACTTGCTAGATATTGACGTTATAAAAATGCCAACTGTCAAAATTAATTAACGTCCCTGGCGCACTCCACACTTTTGTTATGATGTTACAAGTACGTGCCGCGTTCGACATGTCGGGCCAATTTCAGAAGGGCTCCCACGCGCCGCCGCGCTGCGTCGGCCGTATCATACATTCGTAATCTATCACATACATATGTCATCACAAAAAAAGAAGACAACACTGACGTTGTCAGAAATAATAAGAATTATGACCAGGTCTGGCGCACTCCGCACTTTCGATGTGAAGTTACAAGTACATGCCGCCTTTGACGTGTCGGGTTAATTCAGAAAATTAATAAGGGATGTCACACGTTCGTAACCCATCACACATGACGTCATCACATATGTCACACGTTAGTTCGATACATCGCGATCGCGCTGCGTCGTGCTAAACGATATTAACTAAAATGAAGGCAAAAGCATATTACAACGCATTAAGCTACCCAAACAATAACGAGTAGTTTTCGTATGTCATTCCAGATACCCATACCTGCTTAAAAACCTAAGAGATAATATTTACTTCATAGACAACATAAGTACATACCAACATAATGCCGTATGACCATCTTCTAAGGTTAAAGAACCTATGTAGGTATACAGACATTGTCAAATAAAATAGTTTTTTGATCTACATACATACTACATAGCCTTACTTAGCCTAGATTTATTTGAAACGGCATTTGTTCATAAGAGTAGCATGGGCATATAACAAGATAGCGTTAGAAAGGAAGGCAACTCATTACGCGTTTTAGATTAGCGCTGTTCAACCTGAATTATACATTTCAACAAAGATTTTTGTGTATCGAAAAATAGTTAATAAGTAGAATAGAAAATAAACTATTATATGAGTATTACGCTGCATTGTAGAGAATCGCCATTCAATTGCCATTAGTGATCCTAACGTTTCTTTGATATTCGTCGTGGGTTTTCTTGAGGATTCTCGACGGTTCATTAGTGTAAGTTGGTTCTATTCTGCGCGGATGCGGGCGAGGCGTATGCGTACTACGCTGTACAAGTCGTGCACGTAGCTCGCCGCGCAAATTGTGTGCGCGTAGACGGTTTTGTCGGGGCGTTCCACTCCTTTGTGTGTTTTGCCATTGTTCTATTTGCTAATGTTGTTAGTGCACTTTTTCAGTGACTACGCTAATTTAAATACCTTCTCCTTCCTTTTGCGAGGAGACCCGTCTTCCGTTTTCCGCGAGCGCCGCGCTCCCTTTGCGTTTGAGACGTCCGCTTCGGGAGACTGCATTTAAATGAGACACTTAATCACAAGAGTTGGCCTGCCGTTCTTAAAAGCGCTTGTTGTCTTAATTTATTTTACGGTCAAGTGAATAGAATAATGAATTTAGAAAATATATATACCCGACAGAATTTAAGAGGGACTCTCGTTACTTTAAAATTCTTTTATTGTGTTTTTGGTTTATGTTGTTCTATGTTACGTTCCATATTGTGTTTGTTTTACGTAGAATCTGAACTACCTACTGAGTAAAACATCTCTTTTAAAAAATGAAATCTACTTCGCTTTTAAATTTTGGTAGAGTAGAAAGGAACAAATATTTGTTCCACAAGTTCTTTGATCTATTACTTGACATCGCATACGGAATAAAATGTAACCCGATGATCTATTTCCTCGGCAACAGATTCCGTCTAAGGTACATGGACCGTTGGGAATATGTCGTCGTCGGCAGCCGCGCCTAGACCGCTAACACCCACTTGAATTGTGTAAATATGAGTAGGGTAATAAACTCCCGGCGAGTGTCGTGCTCGGATTTGCCTGCTAGAGTTCTGTACGTGCATCTCCCCAACACCACCCCCCACAGCCTTACGTACATACCGAACTTCGTCTCAAACACCTCCTCCAGGAGACGTTAGTTATTTCTTTATGGCCTCTAGGAATATTGAAGTGGATGAATTTTCTTTCCGAGACACGCCAAAGGATTTCCGAGTGTAATGTGAGAGCGAGAAACTTTCATATTCAAACTCGGTCTGGTGATTAAATAATAAAGCACCTTCGTTTCTCTTTCGTTCAGTATGTGGCTCGCATGGCCAATTTAAACTGGAACTTTGGAAATATTAATAAAGCTTGATGTATAATGATATGGTTAAAGAGCGATTATATTTTTGGCACTCACCGTATCAATTTCTTTAGTAAGCCGGGTGGATCAGAACGTCGACGTGCTTCCCCCGGCGCGGCGGAGGCTATGATGCACGGCGGCGCCGCAAAGCTCACTTAATGAAATATTCGTAGCTCGAGTGAAACGGACACCGCAATCCATCACAGGTGCTGCCGCTGACCACTTGGCTCGTGATGAAGCTCTCACTAAACATTGCTGTATAAAAGGACCTCATATTTATCTACATTATATTTGATTCAACAATCTTATTTATATTTTTGTGGTGTTGTTTTATTTTATACGATATGCTTTGTGAAAAAAATTAATGCAGATTATTTACTCATTAACACACAGTTATGACAAGATGAGTTTTGAATATTTTTTCAGTGCCTCTAACATTAATATACCTACACGTAAGCGGCTGGTGTCATTGTACAGTTTATAAGTACTATTATTTTTTGTATGGTACACTGAAGAAAAAGATTAGATAATTTAAATTTCATAATTTCTGTCAGTGTTTTTGTGGATAGTTCAGCTAAGAAAATTGTTTCTAACTCTTAAAGATTTCAAACAACATTTAGGTAAATGCAATACACTAACATTTACTAGACAGTAACTATCGAATATGAATCACTAAAAAAATTGCAGTAGTAATTTTCAATAATAAGAGAAAGTGTACTTTCTGTACTAGGTTTTGTCGGTACTGGTGGTTAGTATATTTTTCAGACAACATTTACGAATTAAATGCGGAAATAACAGTTTTTTTATTGTAATTGTACCCGGAATACAACAGCAAACATTGGATTATATGAACCGAATAAGTGAGAATAATTTAAAGCTTGATTGGGCTAGATGTTGAATGCAATTTTCATGTTACCCATATGAGCATATCTGCATTTCATTCGACAGTATCCAAAGCAAAATAGGTGTTAAAATGCACGTAACACGATGCTGTGGCAATCGATTGAGCGGGCAGACACGTAGGAATTAACTCGGTGCGCTGGAATTACGTAACTGTAAAATTTCGTTAGATGCACGCTATTTGCACTATTTGCACGCTATTATGAGTACATACGGCTATATAATATTACTAGCTGTTGCCCGCAGCTTCGCACGCGGAAAGTATGCTTATCATATTTGCACCCCTTACAGAAGAAAATTTAAAACAGGTTAATTTATATTAAAGTAATTATATTTAGGAATTTACATACTCAAACCTACGATACAATCACAGATCATTCCTCCGGGAGCGGGTTTCGTATAATAAACAACATTAACATTAATTTGTTTTTATTTATTATTCATGAAAAATTTTGAAAACTCGAAATCATGTATTTCATCAATTTTAAAAGAGAGTTGCAAATTTAAAGCAAATCGTTGATATTTTAAAAATATTCCATACAAAGTTTAATGTTGTTTCCGGGGAAAACTTTTAATTTTTTTTCGTGACGAAAAGTTTTCTAAAATATGACCCAAGGTATAAGGAACAACTTAGCTAATTTCCGTCGAATCAGTTCAAGGCTTTTCACGTGATGCCCGGACAGACAAACAAATAGACAGGCAGACAATAATTTTAAACCTCTCCCTCTCCCCCTCCCACTCCCTCTATCCATCTCCTCCCTCTCCCCCTCCCCCTCCCTCTCTTCTTCCTCTCCCCTCCTCTGCCTCTCCCGCTCCCTGTCCCACTCTCTCTCCTCCCGCTCTCTGTCCCTCTCCCTTTTCCGCTCGAGGTCCTTCTCCCGCTTCATGTCCCTCTCCATCTCCCACTCCCGTTCGTAAAGTTCTCTACACAAAATTTTTGTTTTCGCACTATAAGCTTCCATATTCATTTTCACATTACTGAGTTCAAAGCTCACGTAGTTTCTTAAATATTTACAATCCCTTAGTTTAACCCCTTATGGGGATGAATTTCGAGAAAACTGTGATACAGTTATTTTTTGTGTCTAACTATAAGCTTATATACAAATTTTCACCCTTCTTATTTCAAACTTGCACCCTCTTATTTAACCGTTTAGAGGTTGATTTTCCAAAAAAAAAACAACTTTTAAATTTTAATCTAGAGCTATTACATGAATTTTCATGTTTAACTTAAAAATTACGAAGTTGCCATACTAACTTGCACACCCTTATTTAAACCTTTAAGGGATGATTTTCCAAAAAAAAAACGTGTTAAATATACCTTTTGTTTACAACTATAAACTTACATAAAAATTTTCATATTTATAACTCTTAAACTGACGAAGTTGATTTGTATGTATATGACCTCCAACCAGGGACTGAAAGCGGTTACGGTTAGAGGTTAAGGTACCTCAAAAGTATACCAGTACCGATTCAAAATAAAGGTAGAGCTTTACCGGTACCTTTATAAATAAGGGTTAAGGTTCTACCATTATTTAACCTAAAATTATTTCGGTACCGAAAAACATGCGACGTTGCCACACTTCTCATCGCATCGCTCGCTCCTTGCCGCTTGCGTTGGCGATGTTGTACGAAAAACTATCTTTACTAAAAAAAATTGTTATACAAATACGAACATGGATTAAAGGTGAACATGGGAAACGAAAAAATATATTTACAAAATATTAAAAAGTATATATTTTTTATTTACTTTAAAATATTTTTATACGTTTATACAATCTTATTCTTATTTTATGTACACAAGACTTAGGACTTCAGTTCTTTTCTTATTTACATATTTATATTTACATTCAAGAACATCAACTGCTGCACTTATTAAGATGCAGATATTATAATATATTTTATATATTTTTTTATTTACTTTAAAACATGCAAAATATATGAAAATGTATAAAAATGTTTAAAAATCATGCAAATTGTCCAATCACAATTAACTTCCTTCCTTCGTTCCCACAATCATCTTAATCCTCTACAATCGGGCTTTCACCGCCGCCATAGCACAACAACAGCCTTACTTAAAGTCACCGACGACATTTGTTATGGCATGGAACCAGCAACTTACTGTATTGGCCTTGCTGAACTTTAGCAAACTTTAGCAAACTATATGGCCAGCCCATTGCCACTTCAGTCGGCTAACCTTCGACTTCAGGCACTGAGGTAGTATTTTGGACGACAAGGTATGACGCAGTTTCCCGAATGCAGCCCTTCTGAGTTGGATTCTACGAGTGACTTTTTCTTGAAGTTGGACTTACCCATCTGGATCACTTGTCCCAGGTATTTGTCTACATCGAGCAACGCCATCAACATCGGTCCATGTTCATCTTAAGACACACCCGTTGTGAGGCGCTGTTCAAGTCCCCGAGCATTGTACCAATTCTTTCAGGGAACCCGCCAGGATGACTATATCATCGGCATAGCGAGGTGAATGATGTATTTGCCATTGATGTTGATGCCACGTCATTTCCACTCCGTCAGCTTGAGCACGTTTACCAATGCAACGGTGAAGAGTTTTGGGGATATGATATCCTCTTGTCTGACACCCCTCTGCAGTGGGATGGGGTTCGTTGCTGTGTCGTGTATTCTGACGGACATGGTGGCAGATGAGTACAAGCACTTCAACACCTCGATATACCGGTAGTCGATCCGGCACCGCTGGAGATAATTTAGTAACGCCAAGAATCAAAGGCTTTCTCATAGTCAACATAGGCAACACACTACAGCAGATTATACTCCTTTGTCTTTTGTATAATCTGCCGCAGTGTGTGTTTGTGGTCTATGGTGCTGTAGCCTTTTCGGAATCCTACTTTTTCGGGAGACTGGAAGTCGTCAAGCCTGCGTACAATGCGATTTGTGAGCATCCTCGAAAACAGCTTATACACGTGGCTCAGAACTGCAATGGGAATGTAGTTCTTCAATAGGGCTTTATCGCCCTTCTTGAAGAACAGCGTCACCACACTTCTGCCCCGCGTTTTTGGGGTAGTTCCAGTATTAATGACGAAATCTACCATTTTTTGGAGCGCCACTAGAAGGCGTATCCCTCCAGTTCTTAGTAGCTCGGTTGTGATTCCGTCACTTCCCGGTGCCTTGTTATTTTTAAGTTGTTTGAGAGCCTCTCTAATCTTATACAGGCTGACGTCCGGGATATCCTCTGTGTAGTATCGGGTCAGTTTAGCTCGCTTGTCGCTCTCCTCGCGGGGAGGTGAAGCTTGAGAGGAGGCATACAACCGTCCGTAGTATCTCTCAGAACTTCCAGTTTCGACGAAACCATGGTGCCGGACTCGGTCGTCAACCTCGTAAGCTGACTTTGCTCAATAGATAGATCCCTGGCGAACACTTTGAAGCCCTAGTTTGGCTCAATTGTGTTTTTTACACGATTTGCGTTGTATTTTCGCAAATCGCATCACCTGCACTTGGAGATCTGTTCATTGAGCCGACGCCCGACGGTATTCCCTCATAGAGGTTAGAGACTGCACACATAGTTCTCGTCGATCCCTCATAAGACCGAGAGTTTGTTCTGAGAGAACCTGAGCTCTACCACTGGGGTGGGTCTTGAAATACTTCGACCCTGCGACCATGGGGACTTGGTGTTACATAATTTCTGCCCACGTTGTTCACCACGTTACCACGTTACACTACCTCGTCGATATACAGGACATGCCCTAAATCAATCTTTACAATTAAAGAGAGTGGATCGATCAAAACGCCTTCTGTCGCGATACGCAGGTGAAAGGCACAGAAATATCCTCTTTACCGATGAAAAAAATTTCACGATTGAAGAACACTACAATAAGCAAAATGATAAAGTGTACGCTCACAGTTCTAAAGAAGCTGCTCAAGTTGTCGGGAAGGTACAACGTGGTCATCATCCTGCGTCAGTGATGGTTTGGTGGGGCGTGTCTCATCAAGGAGTCACAAAACTGCATTTTTGTGAAAAAGGAGTGAAAACTTCAGCCAAAGTGTATCAAGATACAGTCTTGGATCATGTTGTGAAACCTCTCAGCAATACTTTTTTTTAAAATATACCGTGGACTTTCCAACAGGACTCTGCACCTGGTCACAAGGCACGAACTACCCAAGCCTGGCTTGAAACCAATGTTCCGGACTTTAAAAGAGCTGAAGACTGGCCCTCATCTAACCCAGACCTCAACCCTTTAGACTTCAAATTATGGTCAGTTTTAGAGGACATGGCCTGCTCTAAACGACACGGCGTAATTGAGTCTCTTAAAAAATCTTTGGAGCAAGCAGTGGCGAGATTTCCCTTGGAAACAGTGCGTAAATTCATAGATTCGTGGCCAAACAGATTAAAGGCCTGTATAAAAGCCAAAGGTGGCCATTTCGAATAGAACATTTTTTATTTTTTGCTGAGACTTTAATAAATATGTAGGTATTAATTTCATTAATATTAATACTTCATATAAAAAAAAGCATTTGCATTTGTAACAGAACTTATGGCTGGACTAGTTACACACATCAAATAAAGTTTGAGATCACTAGCAAAAGATGTTTTTTTTTTTTAATTTTACTTTTTTAAAAGAATGTTGCTTACGTAACATCTTTTTATAAAAAGATACACTTTTTGAAATAAAAAAATTAAATTATTTTTTTATTTTTTAACCTAATTCAAAAAAAAAGAGGAGGTTCTCAATTCGACTGTATTTTTTTATGTTTGTTACCTCTCAGAACTTTCGACTGGGTGAACAGATTTTGATGATTCTTTTTTTAATCGAAAGGAGGTGCTTGTCATGTGGTTCCACATAAATTTGAACGAGATCAAACTATGACGAGTGCTAATTCTGGACTCTTCAACAAAGAGACAATTCCGCCAAATGATTTCCTCGTCGTCTTCTTCATTTTGGCGGAGTCTAACCCACTGCAATCTGCGTCGCTGTCATTGCTGTGAGTTCAAGGGTGCTTGCCAGTATCTCCTTGCTCGTAATCCAACCTGGTGTAAGCAATTTCTGATGGTTTGAGTGCTAATTTCTAGGCCAATAGCAGCCCGCAACTCAACTCTTATTTTAATGGCATTGATTGTTGGGTTTCGGGCAGTCAGCAATCTGATGTAACGCAGCAGCAGTAAGAACAGTTGGCCGACCACTGCGAGGTTGATCAGCAAAGTTATCCACGCTGCGATACCTCCATAACGTATTCACGACTCAGGATTGGGCTACAGCCACTCTGCGTGCTATTTCTCTCGTAGAATATCCTTTTTCCCCCGAAGTAACAATTCTTGCTCGTAAAACTTCATATAATCCCCTCGGCATCTTTTTGAATTAACTCCTTCGAAAAGTCAGAAAAAACGCTTGAATAAAGTTGGTCAGATTTTTGAATGAATGCGTAAACAAGGATTTGATCTATTTTTATACCGATAAACACTTGTTATTTTAAATTATTTTGTTATTAAAAGATTTAATTTTTAAATCTCGAATCTTAGAAGAAAAAGAAAAAACGTTTTATTCTAACATAGAAAAAAAAAAGATTTCGTATTTTCAAAGTGATCTCAAACTATATTTGACGTGTGTAGTATAGAAGAACGACACGCGTCAGAAGAACGAAAGAAAACCTTATAGAAGTAAGATAAGAAAACCTTAAGTAGGTCGTGTCCTTCCGATCGGATATAAAAATTAAAAATCAAAACTGAATCATAATACTGTGCAATCAGGGCCTCACCTCAACTGAACGCGAGGCGGTGCATCAAAGAAAACCCGTATTTAACCCCTATATAAAGGTTAAGGTATTGCTACCGAAACATTCATAAAGGTTTAAGGTACTCTTACCGAAATAATACCGGTATGAATTTCCAACCTTAAAAATTCTGCTACCGAAAAATAAAAGGGTACCGAAATATTTCGGTAACCCTTATTTAACGGTATGACGTCATACCGAAATTTAAAGGTACCTTTATTTTTGGGTAATTCAGTCCCTGCCTCCAACCCCTATTTGTAGGGGATGAATTTCGAGAAAACAGTGATACAGTTATTTTTTGTGTCTAACTGTAAGTTTATATTCAATTTTTCACCCTTCTTACTTCAAAACTGACGAAGTTGCCATACTAACTTGTGCCCTCTTAATTAACCCTTTAGTTTAGGGGATGATTTTCCAAAAAAACATAATACTTGCAAATTTTGTTTCCAATCTGGAGCTAATATGTAAATTTTCATGTTTTTAACTTCATAAATGACGAAGTTGCCTACTAAGTACCATCCATTAAATTAATCCTTTAAGGAACGAAGTTGCCATACTAACTTGCACATTCTTATAACCCTTTAGGGGATGACTTTCCAAAATAACGTAATACTTCCAAATTTTCTTTCTGATCTAAAGCTAATATATAAATTTTCATGTTTTTAACTTTAAAAATGACGAAGTTGCGTACTAAATTAAATCCGCTAAATTAACTCTTTAAGGGATGATTTTCCAAAAAAAATGTGTTAAATTTAACTTTTGTTTATTACTATAACCTTACATAAAAAAATTCATATTTATAACTCTAAAACTGACGAAGTTGATTTGTATGTAAATGACCTCCAACCCCTATTCGTAGGGGATGAATTTTGAGAAAACAGTGATACAGTTATTTTTTGTGTCTAACTATAAGCTTATTTGTATAAAAGCTTATAGTTAGTCTAACTATAAGCTTATAGTTAGTTCACCCTTCTTACTTCAAAACTGACGAAGTTTCCATACTAACTTTCGCCCTCTTAATTAACCCTTTAGGGGATGATTTTCCAAAAAAACATAATACATACTTACAAATTTTGTTTCCAGTCTAGAGCTAATATGTAAATTTTCATGTTTTTCACTTCAAAAATGACGAAGTTGCCTACTAAGTTCCATTCAGTAAATTAACCCTTTAAGGGATGATTTTCCAAAAAAATATGTTAAAGTTAACTTTTGTTTATTAGTATAAATTTACATAAAAATTGTCGAATTTATAAATCTAAAACTAACAAAGTTGGTTTGTATCGACTGACGCGCCCGATGACAGACTGCTGTCAAAAGCGAAACGTTCCCGACGCGTCGCGAACGCGATCTGTGTTCAGCCGCGTCGAGCGCCGCATGACACATTTGATTATGATTGAATTTTCTAGCAAACTACTTCACTACAGCAAAGTAAAAAATACCTGTGTGAAGCTCATACTCTAGGGAGTCCAACTATTTAAAAAATAAACTACTACTATTGATTCGAAATATATAAAAAGTAATTTGAATTTAATACTATTTTCAAGTCTTGGTTTAAATTAGAGTAAAATATTTGTTAAAGCAAGTTTTTACGAACCATTTTCTAACATAGC
Source organism: Thymelicus sylvestris (assembly GCA_911387775.1). Taxonomy (NCBI): domain Eukaryota; kingdom Metazoa; phylum Arthropoda; class Insecta; order Lepidoptera; family Hesperiidae; genus Thymelicus; species Thymelicus sylvestris. The sequence continues at coordinate 7,499,878 of OU426888.1, forward strand.
TCAATGTTACTTAATTATTATTAAACTAGATTAAATAAGCTTCATTTTGATACCCTAAGCTTCATTACCTGGAATAAACAGCAGAACACAATAACCAAAAGTTCCACCTACTACGACATTTATTTGTTGTTTATATTTATTTGTTTATCGCCCCCTAGCGGCCCCCTCGCGGCAAAACCAAGACAGCAAGATGGCCGACCGTTTAAGGATTCCACACATAATTTTAGCAATAAATTATTATTTTTTTAGTAGGTCTTAAATAATAGGCAATTATTGTTGGTTTGTATTATTTAATTGTTTTTAGCATGTATACAATTATATTATCATCATTATCATATCATCATACATACAAAGGGCTATACGAAACTAAATAAACATTACAATGTAATTGTTTTAGTTTCTTCATAACAGCTACCTATTATTAAGTGGCTATCAAGTAGCATGAACATTCTAAAACATAAACATAGATATCAGCGACATAAGTGTCCGATTTCAAGTACCTACCGACCGCGCGCCGACGCTGGCGCGTGGAGGTACATAAATGTGATTTATCGTTTTCGGGGGTTTAGTTAAATTGGACTGGTTAGTTTGGATGGGTTAATAAATGTATAACTTATTGTTAGTAATAACGTAATCTATACTAATAAATAAAGTGGAAAGATTTGATTTTTTGTTTGCATTGAATAGGCTCCGAAACTACTGAACCGATTTGAAAAATTCTTTCACTGTTGGGAAGCTAAACTATCCCCGAGTGACATAGGCTATATTATATTTTCAAAAAAAATAGGGATCCTTAATAAAACTCCAATAATGTAACCCAAGGTGTAAAAAAAACTAAGAAAACCGAAGCAAAGCGAGGGCGGTAACTCGTTTATAATATTAACGAAGATCCATAATAATAGATTTTGGATTTTTCCTGTTTGTCAGTTTGTCTGTTTGTTTGTCGGTTTACTGTTTGTGTCTGTCTATTTGTTTGTGCGTTTGTTCCGGCTAATCACAGAAACGGCTTAACCGATTTGAATGCAGTTTTCACTTATGCATTGAAGTCAGTTTTTGTTAATATTTATAAGTAGGTACAAAAAATTGTAATTTTGAATATTAAACATTTGAGTGAGTGAGTGGACTCGGGAGTGTTCTTTTCTACTCACAGTTACAGATAGCACTTATTACCTACTACTATGTCTATTAGTAAAACTTATCTCCAAACAGCCTTGTCTTTAAAATAATCATCTAAATAGTAATAACCTTTAGTCAGAATTTTTATATGATTTTTTAATTTACAGTATGGCATTGCCGTCAATTCAATTATAAATAAGTTTGAATATTTTTGTATGGAACCTTGCATACATACAAGTACCGCCATTTTGAAAAAACTTCGTTTTGACGACCAGTGATAAAACATGTGTCAAATAACGGTGTAAGTGATTACAATCAAAAAGTATTCAGTGATGAAATGTCGTAAGTGATAAACTTTCTGAGATATTTGAGTTCAAAAATAAAAATAATTATAAATAAACTCTAATATCTTACAAAGTATATCACTTACGACATTTCATCACTGAATATTTTTTGATTGAAATTACTTACTCCGTCGATTGACACATGTTTCATCACTGGTCGTCAAAACGAAGTTTTTTCAAAATGGCGGTACTTGTAGGTATGCCAACTAGGTTCAATGCCTTTTTTACACATGTACCCACGAACGAGCCACCAGTTTTACACATTCTAACTCTAAGGAAAACTATTAATATTTCTCAACATACATTACATTATACAATCAGTATTGCGACACCACTGTTAAAATATTAATGTTCTTAAATCACGAACTCTAGGTCTTCAGGGTCTGTTTGTGGACCTGGAGGAGTGGACGTGAACCATGACAGTACTTAGAAAATAGTATTATTTACATTGTCAAAACACTGCTTTCTCCTATCCACTTTAAAAACTAGGGACATATCATCTGCAAACAACACTGTTTCACAGAAAATCCTAGTAAAAGTAAAAAAAATAAGGACGATCATTGATATATATTAAAAATAACAGCAATCCATTATATTGATCACTCCTATGGTAATGTGTGCTTCCAGGAACTATATTCAGTGGCACTAAATAAATTTAAGGCTTATGATAAGCTTTAAAGCACCCTTCAACGCAAAGGTTCACGTCGCACTCCTCACATTTCCAGATTGTCCGGGTCTTCTTGATGCACATACAGCAACAGGTGTTTTTCGACCCCGTACGAATTGGGAAGTGGTTAGACTCGAGGATCGGTCTGGCCTGCGTCTTGGGTCGGCTGTTCTTTTTTAGAACAGTCGACACCTGTCCATTCGAGTGTCTTATGTTAAGTCGTCGGTATTCCGTCGTCAAGTCGATTAGTCGGTGTCGTTTAAGCAACTCTTCCGCCAGTACAATTCGGAACTGCCGATGTGATATTTTCCGGTCAAAACTGGAAAACATGACAAAGCAGTTAAAAACAGCCGCATTGTACAAACGGCGGAAGAGTTTCTTGTACCAAACTCTGTTCCTCAGACGTTCAACAGGTTGAGCTGACAGAAATTGATCCTTCCTGTCAACTCCTCCCATGTTCTTGTTGTAGTCGAGTACTATGTCTGGTTTGTATGTCAGTCTGTTGTACTTGTCGTGTGTCCCAATTTGGAGGGTATGGTATGTAGAGATCATACTAACTATGTTAGCATCTCGCCATACCATAACCGCTAAATCGGAACAGTACGTGGCCACTACTTCACCTCGTCTTAGGTCAGTCTTTGTCAAAGTCTTGACTGAATCAGGAACAAATTCCCGATTCAGTCTTAGTGTCCCGTAACAGTCAGTCTTTTGATTCTTCAGGCTCCTTAATAATAATGGACTATTATAAAAATTGTCCATTATTAAGGTATGCCCGCGGTGAAGCAGCGGCTCAATCAAGTCATAAACTATTTTGGCAGTAGCGCTTGAGGGACGGTCCACGCTACGACCAGTCGTAAGTCCGTCAGTCGTCTCGTCAGTATGTCTGTCAGCGGCCTGGTCAGTAAGTCCGTCATCTGCCTCATCCCCGACTGGTCTGTCATTTGTCTGTCCAGTCAGTCCAGTGGTGCTGTCAGTCGTCGGATGCGCATCTTTTCCAGTGTATACAAAAAACTTCCAGAGATAGCCACTTGAAGACTCGCAAAGCTCGTAAGTTTTAACTCCGACCTTTGCGGCTTTCGACGAAATCTTCTGAGCGAAACTCAATCGACCGTGCCACTTTAAAAGAGATTCGTCAATGGATATCTCCTGGGAAGGCATGTATAAACTGGAAAATTTTGCATTTAAATAGTCAATCACGGGTCGTATTTTATAAAGTCGAGTCTTGTCCTGGTTAGTCACATTGTCGACGAAATGGAGAAAGCTTTTCAGCAATAAAAATCTATTATACGACATGATTTTGGCAAAATATGGCATCGTACCAAAACCATTGTATGTAAAATAGGCCTCTTCCTCGGTTGAGGGGTAGAGGCCTTGCAAGATTATTATTGCCAAAAAACTTACCATTTCGTCCCTATCTGTCGGTGTCCAACGGTTAAGTCGGGAATGCTGAGAAAGTTTGTTCTGCTCTCGCAGCAAAGCAATCCTTTGCTCAGCATTCCTATTAGTCTCTGTACAAAGTCGGTCAATAAATTCGGTGTCAAACATTTTGTCGAAGACGTCAATGGGTCTAGTCTGGTCAGTCACGTCAAAAGTCGGTCCTGACGAACCCGTGAAAGTCTCGCGTCGTCCAAGAAAAGTCTGTCTGTTTCGATTCCAATCGAAAGTATAACACTCATCGGGCACAATGTCGCGTATGGCTTGGTCATTCGCGGCATCCTCCCTCTGTAATACTTCCACTTGAAATTCCGTCAAGTCCGTTTCTGTCGCAGGTTCAGTCGCAACGTCTCGTTCACCAGTCGGGAAGAGGCAGTCGTCATCAACGTCCAAGTCGTCGTCAATGTCGTCATCCTCAGTCAACCACTTCGTTACCACTTCGTCGAAGTGCGAGTCGTTAACACCTGGAACCAAAGAATACGACGCAGATATTTTGATATGCATGAACAATCCCGTTCATGCATTACTGCATGATGTTTTCTGTATAGCAGTCATTCATAATTACCTATTGAGTATGGCACCACAGCACGTGGCGAAGAGGACTCAGCAATACAAACTTCCGCCCCAACACCTTCGGCTTCGTGAACTGTAAAAAACACAGTTGAATAGCAAAGTATTTTTTAAGTCTTATTAAGACACCGACAAAACGATGACTTACTATATTCGATTATATATTCCGTGCGATCTGTAACAAACAAGACAACATATTGTAGTCTACATTAAATAGCAAATAAAAGACGTCAACTTAAAATTCGAATATTTGAAATAATCATCTTACCGGAAGTATGGAGCACTCCCGACGTCGAGGCTCCATAATTCACTACTGCAGCTGCAGCGGCAGTGGATCCATCTGTAAGGAACATATGAGGATGTAATGAACATTAAAAACAAAAGACTAATCACCCATTTTAAATTACCATCTTACCGGAAGTATGGAGCACTCCCGACGCGGAGGCTGTAGCTGTACCGGCAGTGGATCCATCTGTAAGAAACATATGATGATGTAATGAACATTAAAAAACAAAGGACTTATCACCCATTTTAAATAAAAATCTCACCACAAGTTTGGAGCACTTCAGAAGAGGCATCATGGCCCATTGGTTGGACCATGATGCACTCCTGCCGCTCTGGAGACCCCCTTCTGAAAAATAAATATCTATACTTACACGTTCTTACAAATAAAATTGAGAAATTTCTTGTAATGCTTAAATGTACGATAAAACTTAACGTAATTAGGGGAAAAAATTACTTTGATGGACGTTTGCGCGGTGGGGCGCCTGGCAACAACATACGCTCCAGATGGGCTTCACGTTTTTGTGCCACTAGTTGGGCGCGAGCCTCCTTTGGCAGTGAAGCCATCCGGCGTTGCGTAAGTTGCCTTTGCGCCCTGATTTTACGCAAAGGGTCATCCAAAGCGGCACTGAAAAAAAATTACATTTGTAAAACATTGAAGATATTTTTTTAACTAAACTGGAATATGAAAACGTGAAAATTTATTCGGTATGACAAAAAGGTCACGTACGTTTCCTCTCTCCCTTGTCCTCTTCCTCGCCCTTTACCACGTCCTCCAACTCCAGGGTTATTATCTTCAGACCTAAAATGTAATCGAGATTCAGATACCACTCAAGTTTTTAGGACAGCAGGTGACAGCTATACAATTTTATTCATGTTAAGTGTTATGTTATTCATGTGATTCAGATTAAGCAATAAATCAAATAATTAAAATAAATAACAATTTATGAAAATAAAGAATTAAAACAAAATAGGTTAATATCATAAATTTATACCTATAGAAATAAATCATTACTTTATGTAATTTTAACCAAAGCCATTTAATAAAATTCGTGTGAAAAACTAACCTACCAGCGCACGATCGTCATTAATCGCGTAAAACGCCCCATGATGTCATGGAAGTAATTAATAATTATATTATTTAGAATATAAAGACGTTGTAAAAATTTATTCGGTATGACAAAAAAGACACGTACATTTCCTCTCTCCCTTTTCCTCGTCCTCGCCCTCTGCCACGTGACCCACGTCCTCCTCCAGCTATATTTCTATCTTCAGACCTAAAATGTAATCGAGATTCAGATACCACTCAAGTTTTTAGGACAGCAGGTGACAGCTACACAATTTTATTCATGTTAAGTGTTATGTTATTTATTTGATTTAGATTAACCAATAAATCAAATAATTTATTAAAATGACGAATAATTTATGAAAATAAAGAATTAAAACAAAATAGGTTAGTATCATAAATTTATACCTATAGAAATAGATCATTAATTTATATAATTTTAAACAAACCCGTTCACTAAAAGTCGTGTGCAAAACAAACGTACGAGCGCGCGATCAGCATTAACTGCATCAAATGTCCCATGCCATGACTAATTTATAACTTTAGAAATAAATCATTAATTATCGAAAGTATCATTAAACCAATCAAGTCAGTATTTCCTTAAATTTGAATCAAAACCGTAAAATTTTAGTATTATAAAATTGGTTATTATCATTAATTTATATACCTATAAAAATAACCATACAAATAAAAGTAACGAAATATCAAACATCCTCATGATTCCTCCTTTGACAAAAAACGTGTGTATCAAACCTTAGCTAAAACATCTGATGATCTGGGCGGCAAAACTTGACCTTCCCGCTCTATTCTAACGGCCGTGAAAGGATATCATAAAACAGATATTTTAAAACGCGAAATCGTAACTGTTTTCGTCAGATAAGTTTCACTGAAGTATATTTAAATATTAGTAATAGTATGATTTTCTAATTACAACAAGTAATTCATTAAAATATATGATATATCATATAAAAAACTTAACGGAAAACCGGCACTCAACGCGAAGTTTTTGCATTTCGACTTTATGACTTAAAAAAACATTATTTCATACGTTACATTCATAACATTTGTAGATATTCCGAAAGAATAAATCTTGAGGATTATTTTAATATATAACACTAATATAAACTGATAATAAATAAAATATTACTTACATATTAGCAGAGAAAGTCCAATAATTTTTCGCCACTTGAAACTATCTGTCACACTGAATTTGAAAATATTTTTTTCTCAACGTTTCTTGTTACTCTGTTACACTTCACAGTTATCATACAGATATCAAAAGACGCGTTATTTAATACAGAACCATCTAGTATAAATTTTAGGAAGCTTTTCCTATCTGGTATAGACAAAAATATCGTTTTAAATGCACGAGTACCGAGCGAAGATAATGGGGCTGCTCTAGCCGCCTGCACGTTCGACCGGAAACAGTATTTGGCCGCCAAACCGACCTCAACGCGGCAGTCGGTATGAAAGTGTCTTCTAACCCTTATTTGTACCCCTTAGGGGATGAATTTCCAAAAATCCGTTCTTAGTGGACGTCGCCTTAGCATAAACTATCTCCCTGCCAAATTTCATCTTAATCGGTTCGGCAGTTTCTGAGATTTTTTGTTTAATCAGCGGTGTGTCGCTTTTCAATTTTATATATATAGATATGCGGACGGTTATTTTGTACATCAAAAGTGCAAAATTTACAGCGAAATTGGAAACTTATTCATTTCTGTTCAAATACAACCCATTACAAACCTATTTCAAGGCACGAGTCTCTGGGATGCAGAGTCGTGCTATTTGTGCAGACATTGGTCACAAGCTTATGCTGCAAACTGCAACGCAGTTAAACACTTGCGTCCTAACTAGTACTAAGAACGACAGTTTCAGTGCCTTAACTATAAAATTAATGAGTTGGTAATACTTTACAGGTTATTTATTAATCTGTTTATTAATATAACCGGTATCTATAACTTTCGGTCCAAGTAACTTATCATTTTAGTGCTTAAAATAGATTAAGTTATAGCTTACTTATATGCTGATAATTATTATCGTTTTTAATTGATAGCGATGATATATATCAAATTGCAATCCCCTCACTCATTCAGAAATAACAGCACCAAATGACTGTACATTAATTTTATTCATTCATCATCTAATTCCTAAATTACGTAATCGAGAATTCGCAAGATTTAATCCAATGTATAACAAGAGTACGCTAGAGAAACATACTCGTATCAGCTCGCTAGATGCCGAGCGATGTGTCAGCGCAATATTGCAATTCACTCATCGCCGCCTTCCAGACACATCCGAGCCTTTCTCCCGTCTCCATTTGTCTTGATTGGTACAAACATTACATAAATAACAGACGTTGTCTACATGTTTGTGTCACTACTATTTTGTGCTGGTTTATGAAATGTTAACGTATTGTTAGTGTTCTTCTGTGAACGGTTCGTGCTCAGTATGTTTACCACCGACTTAGATCTTATTTGTTAACGAAAATATTTGTACTCGAATTGATATAATATATTAGTAAAAATGCTCACCTTTACTAATTTTCATCGTATTTTTATGTAACATACATAACAAAGCATTAAATAAATAATTAAATGCTGCGTTCCCGTCCACCTATGACGTGGATGTCTTCAAGAAAATAGTAAATAGGCTTTTATTAAGTTGGTGCGCTCACCATCCTGGACCACATCTCCACTTACCATTAGGTGGGATCGCCACTTACCATCAGGTGGGATCGTGGTCAAGCATTAACTTATTGTAAGTAAAAAAAAATCCATCATAGTTCTTCATTTATTACTTCGACGCTTTGAGTTGTCAGAAAGGTTGTAAGTATTTATAGTAAATCAACTATAGCACAGTGCCAAGGATTCTTACCAACTAACTTGCCACGTTTGTACCATAACTTAGTCTGTTAACGTTATTACGTCAGACGTGAAAACAGTAACTGAGCGACGTGACCGCAATAGCAACAATCAATAGTCTTATGTTTTATAACTCGCAACTGTACTGTTCTCGGCAAATAACAGATTTCATCTATGATATGATGCGTGTAGTAGCCAATGAGACGTAATTAAATTTGGCACAAGCCGGCTTACGATAAAATGTTTTAGCAATTAATAAAACGAAAGTGAATGAAGAAAACGGAGTCAGCAGTAAATAAGTTTCAAGAGCTTTTAGCAAAATAATTTCAAACACGTCCATTCGTGCTCCGTCCATCTGACACATACGAATGGACATTTTCAAGTAGTTAAAGGCACGTTCTAGTACCTAACATACTTGCAAGCTTTAATGCGGTGAGCGAAGTAAATTTCAACATTTATACTTTTTTCTTCCAGTTTACGGTGTGATGGGAAGGTTTATGTCGTTAAAATATAAATTGTACATCAAACTTTACTTAGATTTCCTGCACTAAAATACGTGAACTAGGGCAACATGTACATATCGAATTATAGTTTTATTCATAACATTGTGGTTCTTCGCCAAATCTAAAGTCGTTTAGTGGCCATACAATGTTACGATATTAATGTTAGATAGAGTTCCGGGATCCAGGTATTGCCAGCAATATTTATTATGCCATCGATCTAGTTGGCAGGTTGCCGGTGTTCCACTTGCCTATTTTTGATTTTTATTTTATTCCGTAGTGATAACTTCCTCCAATTTTCTCTATGCCTATAGATTTGTGGAGTGTAAGTCGCAATTCAACATTTTTTGTTAATTTGCGTATGAGTAGCGTAATAAGCTATCTCTAAATCCAGTATAATAACATACTTTTAGCTCGTTATTCAATAGAGATACTCTACGCATTGTCACTGGCCACCGGTGTCTCTTTATGTAAGCTACATGTATGTAATAAGCGTCAGGGCACAAAGATGATCACAATAGCTCTTGGCATGCAGAATGGAGCATGACTCAGACATTATTTTGCTATCAGTCAAGATGACAGTTGTATTTTTCGCGGCTAGCGGCCGACGCTCAGGCGCCAGCTCTGCACCATTTATCATCGACTCCGCTACTGTGTCCAAACCCTTAGTTATTTATGAATACGCGACTAGAAAAAGTAGAGTCATTTATATCAGCTACTAGTGAAATCTTGTACTTCTTAAAAAAGGATCTTGAAACCGGAATCTGTTTAAACTGTTTTCTGGTTGTACTTTAACATTATAAAGTTAAAATGATTTTAATTGTAGATACCTATATAGGCCTTGGTTTATGCAGTGAATTTTAACTAAAAAAGGAATAATTTGGTGCCCTGTCTTACACGAATAAGGGAATATCTACGTTCTTATTGTGATATCTTGATATCGTTTGTTTTATTGTTGCTTGTAGATGTTAAAATAACATAGATACACATGATGGTTGGCCGATAGACTAGGCGCACGATGCGCCTCGACGCGGCGCCGGCAATGCAGCCGGAAGCCGGCGTCAGCGGCACGTGCACTCCACTCGCTTCACGTTTATTATCGAGTGATTGCCCGCCTGCGTGATCCGACTTACCAACTATCTTTCTGAAACGATACCACGTCTGACGGCGCGAGGATTAGCTTTTTATTCCCTTTTTATCGTCCGTCGTGCGATTACAGTACAGTGCTTTGTAAGCACCGGATGAGTCCTGTAGTGTCAGTAATTTATATTTTACACGCCGCGTGACACAAGGTCACATCGAAAAACTGCTCGCAAAATCATAATCTACTTACGACGTTACGAAGCGAATATGAGTGTAGCGCGAGCATGCAGAGTTCCGCCGACACTTTGACAGTTAGTAGGGACAAGTCTGAAATATCGGCGTACGCGGCTTAATCGCTCAGCGTGCGATATTGGCGTTACATCATGTTGTCAGCGAAGAGAAAAATTGCCGCGCTCCGCCCGCTTCGAGTCCGCCCGCCGATGTCGACAGCGCGTTTATATTACTAACGGATTTATTGTACTTTCACGAAAGCGCATTTATCTATTTTCGTACAAATATAACAAAGGCTTTGGGTCTAATAATATGTTATGCCACTTTATAAATCATGTACGACAAAGATATACATTCGTATCGGTTGGATTTTCAGTAATTACCAACTTCTGGTGTATCTTTCACTTATTTCATATATTGCTACATTAACTTCAAATGTTACGATACGTGACTGTTTGACAACTTTATTGGCACTATACGACATTTGAACTGGTTTATTGGATTTTTACTTTATATTATTATCTTTATATTATTTTACACGGTAATCTGTTGTCACAAATTATTGTTGTGTAACCGAATTTAAAAATCAAACAATTGAGATATAGCGAGCGTGTTGCTTGTAGTCAGCAGACACTGGGCCAAGCCCCTGTTTCCAATTACACAGTTCGTTACTTGCAGAAAGAAAGAAAATGAGAGGAAAATACTAGCGCGATGGGTGGTCGCGGGGCGTGATCTACCAAACGAAACGGATTTTTTTCTGAGCTGAAGAATTAAGTATTTGCGTTAAGAGTGCGTGAATGATAGACTGGTATTACAATGTGAAACGGTTCCTATAATATATCTATCCGTATAACAATTACACATTTGGTATCCAAGATACGCCTGTTACCCTTAGTTGGTTAATGACGGACTTGTTTTGCAATGCCAACAAACATCTTTAAAAAAAGTTCAGTTACTGCCATCCTTTGACACATTTCGTTTCCAAGATTCATCAAACCCTGAATTGGTCAATGAGCAGTGTCAAAGTTATCAACAACAAATATCTTTGAACGTTATTCCCTACCTTGAGAAGCTCCACTCTTTGTCTCCAGAACCCATACTCTCTTTATTCAAGTAGAACTTGATGAAATTCCCGATACAATAAAAAATATATTCAAAAAATCGCTTCACAAACAACAAATCTGTTAACTATAGTCGAATGTATAATTAGAGGAACTACTTTGACAACTCAAATGCAGAAATGGTGCAAGGACATACCTATGAATTGCTGTTCTTATCAATATTATGGAAAGTTACATAATATTTTACACTTAAGGTCGATGTATTCGTAACGTGGACGGGACGGGACGTGAAGTTTTGGAAGTATCATTTCATAGAAAATGTAAACGATAGCGCATACGCCACGGAGACACGCACGGGACGGGAACGGGGCACGCACGTATATTTATGCCCCGTCCACATCTCGTCCCCGTCCCGTCCACGTTGCGTATGCATCGACCTTTACAATAGATAAATAAATAAACACGAGTATAATAAATATGTACCCACAAAGCAAAATGTACCTACGCCACCTCCTCCGATCTATTCACTAATTCGAATTTTTACTCTCAAACAAATACTGCGTTTGCAATGGAATTTTTAACAACTTCTATGAATGTTCGCTTACAAAAACTCACTAATGAATGCTTGCGATGTGGTGGTACCTTAAAATAAACTTTTATTGTATCAAGAAACAACATTACTTAGAGTAAAGCATATGAAATGTGGAACAAAATGTATGAATGCGAAGTATCATACATTTTGTAGTAACATAGCTACATAATTCGAGTGTAAAATAAGCGACGTATTAATTTTAACGACCCATTGTACCTACCTATATTTTTATTATCAGGTGGTATTGTTGTTTTTCAACATTTCATTATTCTAAACTGAATACAATATTTTTATAGCGGACCGTATAAAAGGTTCCTCTTCACATTCTAGCTATTCCATCTAGAATTCTTAACTTAATTTCCTTCCATATGAAGTGGGGACGCGGCTGTGCAAGCAGTGGAAGGCGGTGGAAAGCGGTGGCGGGGATATTTCAATTTGGCCGGAGACGTGACCCGAGAGGCCGCGCGCGCTGCTCGGTTCGCTGAGCCGTAAGCCCGTTGCGGGCTCCGCTAAAGAGCAAACAGCGCCTCCGCAATCTTGTACCACGTGGACCATGCCGAACACTCGACCGCGACAATCTACTGCCGCCATTACTCACACTCCATAAGAACGCTTCATATCCGCCTAGGGCAATAATCAATACTATAATTACAATACCACCATGTACTACCGAGCTACGATTTTATCTATTTATCAAGTTCAGGTAAGAATGCGTTCGCTACAGAATGACTAAAATACCTGCCACTACCATCATCATATTATGATATGCAGCCTGATTTATATAGCATGGCAATAACTCGTCATAAGTTTTGAGAACAAAGCAAGAAGGATAGCGGGACGGAGAATCATGGATCATACTTATTGGGTGCGAATAACAATGAAGTTAGAGCTCGTAAATCCGCCAGGTGGAGCTGCCGCTGAACAGAGCTGCCCGACGCGACTACATTAATCGTGCTACCAAAATCGTGAATAATATCATATCAAATTCTCTCATCCTTGATATAACACAAATCCTATCATAGGATACTAGCCATCGTTGTATGCTTTGAATGTCGCCTTAAATCGAAGAGTATACATTTTCATATCATTATAAAATGGAAGCTTATTTACGACAGCTGTAAGGTTAGTTATGTATCTACGGCCTAAATCGTTATTCAGATGTAAAAGTAGTTAACCCACGACGGTTAAAATGTAATTGAAAAAGGATAAAATAATTAAAAAACCCCCGTATTAAATTTATGTAACTATAATACTACAAAACTAGTTCATTCAGTGGCAGCCGCCGACGGATTTTCTTTGGTTTTTAGGGTTCCGTAGCCAAATGGCGAAAAACGGAACCCTTATAAATTCGTCATGTCTGTCTGTCTGTCTGTCTGTCTGTCCGTCCGTATGTCACAGCCACTTTTCTCCGAAACTATAAGAACTACACTGTTAAAAATTGGTAAGTAGATGTATTCTGTAAACCGCGTTAAGATTTTTACACAAAAATAGGAAAAAAAACAATGAATTTTGGGGTTCCCCATACATAGAACTGAAACTCAAAAATTATTTTTTCATCAAACCCATACGTGTGGGGTATCTATAGATAGGTCTTCAAAAATGATATTGAGGTTTCTGATATCATTTTTTTCTAAACTGAAAAAACATCGATCAAAGTTACAACGAACTACAAGAACTTTTATATTATGTTTCTTGCTGCTACGGAACCCTTCATGGGAGAGTCCGACTCGCACTTGGCCGCTTTTTTATTAAGTTTATAGGGAGTTGAATATGTGTTTACCACGTATACATCTTCGAGAACCAAATTAGGTACATAGGGAAGTACTATGAAAACTGATACTCTGTTGTTCCTATGTCCGACTCTGCGATTGTGGGATTGTTAAAATTTTTAATTTTGCTTTTTAATTGCCAATGGTAAAATAAAATCAAAAATGACTTGCATTTCTTATATCTATAAAAGATGGATCACGTTAATGTAATTACATTAACGTGATCCATCTTAAATTTTCTACCGAATTAGGCCAATGTCTAGATTCACTACCTTATGTCTAGATTTAAAGTAAACGGAAATCTTGAATATTTGTATGAATCATAACGACCATTTGGAAATAATAATTTCACTAGGGTGTAAATCTGCGCACGTAAATTTCGTTGCTGTCTGCCCGCGGAAATTGAATCGTTCAAGAACCATGCCAATACCTATATAATTTTTAAACGATATATGACCCGAACGTCGGTTCTCTTTTAAATGAAGTTTCTGTTCACAACAGAAACACTCCCGATTTTAGGAAATTGGACCAGGTTACTTCCTTATACACCAACATTTTATTTCTCAAATTCTGAAAACTGCTTTTCCAAAATAATTACATTTTAATATTTTATCAGTTTTTGAATAACTGGCACTTTCTACAGTTACTTTAAAATATATATGAAGTTAAAGATAATATATGAAGTTTTTGTATAACATTTTGTACAAAGTACATTTGACGACCCTGTAGCCTAGTTGGTAGCGACTCGACCCTGCCTGCGAAGCGAGGGGTCCCGGGTTCGATTCCCCGGGCAGATATTTATGTCACAGATAAATATTTGTACTCGGGTCATGGGTGTGATTGTGATGTGTCGTCCATGCCACCCGCGACACAGGTAAAGAACCTAGTGCGGGGATGTGAGTGTGTAAGCGTTTATTATTATTATTTATTTTAAATATTATAGGTGTGGTTATTAATAATAACGCTTAATAATAACGCTTCACACTCATGGCCCCACACTAGGATTCCCTGTGTCGTGGGTGCCATGGACAACATACTAGACAAGGACATTCACACCCAGACCGAGAACAGAAATTCAAACTCATCATTCAAGTTTCCGTTTCGCTGGGAATCGAACCCAGGACCCTAGGCGCGGCGACCCAGCATGGTAACCATTGCACCACACGGGTCGTCAGTGTCTATTAGGGCCCTCGCTCACGGCGACTTTTTGTAGCGATGCTGTCGCGCGTCCGCATCGATACAGTGGCGAAGCGGTCGCTATCTGTGTGCCCTCGCCCACGGGCCCAGATTCAGTGACGTTACAAACGCGATACAAACGCTTTCTGTCGCGATGCAAACGCGATTCAGTAACAGCACCATGGTAACTGCGATCGCTATAGTTGCAAGATGGACACGGTCGCGCGTTGCATCGATACAGTCGCGATGTTGTAGCGCGTTATTAGCGCGTTTGCATCACTTCTGTAGCGCATTGCAAATGCGACTAACAAGCGTTAGTAGCGATGCTGTTGCGCGTTCATGAAACGCGCGACAGCATCGCTACAAAAAGTCGCCGTGAGCGAGGGCCCTTAGTAGTACCATGACCGATAACATATCTATTAATTAAAAAAGTAAAAATTTACTGACGTTTAGGTCTATTAACGTACAGCCGGAACTGTCCAAACGGCGCTAAGAATAAACTTCACTCGTAAAAGACGTGAAATTTGATTAAAACTTTTGCGTTAAACTTCGTATTCCGCAAATCAAAGAACTTAAAAGTTAGTATGAGTATATTATGGAGAAAACTGGTAAAATAGGGTTCTGTGCTGTAAATGTATTCAGATGTATTACCCAAGTACTTTGTAGATGACGAATGATTCTTGCAAATTTCTTGTTGAGGCGAATTTAAAAAGGTTGCTCAAGTTTATACCTACCTAAATTAGACAATGTAAAAAGTTGAAATTTTACACAAACATTCGCTCAGTAGCAGAGGGAAAAACAAAAGGATTCTTATGAAAGTATTTTTGGGCATTTAACTTTTAAGGATGTAATGAGATTAAAACTGTTTATGTGCTGTGGCTTTTATAATCCGTATATGAAACAACCAGAGTTTTCTAAGATATGTAAAAAAGTAAACGTAATGGTTTTTACATTAATCGCGAATGCAATCTAAACATTATGTTCGAGTAAATATTTGAAATCCCAGTCAAATCCCATTATCATAAAAGCAATAATAAAAGAAAAGCTGCAATTTTACGTAACATTCAGTAACCGTATATTCTCAAATAGGATTACTAGTAAGTGTTGGCAACGGCGCCGCATCGGACCCACCGCAATAAAAAGAGCGGATCTAACGCTTGCACACAATGTTTGAATCGATAACCGTTATTTAGGCGGTTGCCTTACGAAACCCCTTTACAGGTAATCCTGCCCACTCGGAGTTATTGCCGCCGAGGGAAGGAAAGATTACCTCGGCGAGAGATAAGGAGGTCGACGGGGCTTCAAGTGCGATTGTCCCCGAGTCAGGCCTCGAATTGTGTCAAGTGAAGCGGAAAATTGAACGGCCGAGCCTTCTGCGCGCTCTGCTCTCTAATCGTCACATAAACTGCCGCGCTCGAACGTTTAATTACGCAGACCGCTTTTTACCACTGCCCGGCGCTCCCCTCGCTCCCCTCGCTACCCTAACCTCTCTCCAACTGTAGCCCTGCCCAGGAAACGCAATTAAACATCTACCCAATTGGCCTACTGTGTATTGTGTGTGTCCTTGTAATAAGTAAAATATTTTCATAATGCTCCGTTCCGCACCGCGTAATCCAATAACAGTCTTCCACCCTCGGAGTTGTTTAAAAAATATATGGTAATCCCGTTTGAATATCCACCGGCTATTAAGCGTGATTACCCACGAAAGGCGATAACGACGGCATAAAGGTGCGAACCCGTAAAATATTGTGAGTGACGCTAATGATAGGGCGCTCAGCAATCGTAGCACCACGTAGCGTCTTTCCAATTACGAGTGCGCTACGTCGGGCGGCGGGCGGCGGCGGCGGCGGCGGCGGCGGCGGCGGCGGCGGCGGCGGCGGCGGCGGCGGGCTACGAGGTCGGAGTCACGCTGAGCTGTGTTCGTTAGTGGGACGTGCCACTAACATCTGGACCGGCGACCGGCAACCGTGCCGTAACTCCGATAACTTGCTGCCAGCGACGACGTAATTTGCGATCTTTTTAAATTGCTTCCTTTACCTATGAAATATTACGAGAATGTCATATTTTATTAGGAACCAATATAATCGCGACTGGCTCCGTTAGTTTCATGCAGTACTATCCCTGGTATTTAACAGTATTATCTGAATGAACTAAGCAATGAGTTTAGTTATTTTAATGTCTAGTAATTTCGTCACGTTATTTGAATGCAATGTTAGAAATAAATGAAATTTTGATAACTTTTGTGTCAGAAACTCGTTTGAAATAATTTAGGAACATAAAAAACTCGTGGCTAGTCAGTGAATAAAATTAAGGAATTCAACGAAACACTCCACGTGGAATTCAGTGATAAGGCGTAACTTTCCAGCTCGCAAATTACACTCGGAGTTTCGTTGATAGAGAGAAACTTTGTTCAAATGAAATCACTTCTAGTGTCTACGACGTTTCTCTGTTTTACTTTCTGCCGAGTCACTCCAACGTGATTTGTGTTTTTTGTGCGACTAGAGGGAGAATACTTTAAAATGTTACATCTTGTGGTGTAGTATGCTAACGATTTTAACGACAGTGAATACCAGACCAATATTTATGATTGAACATTATTATTTGACTGGTTTGTGAGGCACAAGTATAGAAGTAAAATCGTTGCATGCTGTAACTTTTTTTATTTTTTATAGCGGCTGCTTCTGCCTTCCGTAGTTGCTGTCTGATTGGCAGCAGCCCAGTCCAAAGATTCACAAAATATAAAATCTTAATACGACATACGGACAGAAATGTTTTACCTTTTTCTGTATGTCATACGAACATCATAGTTAAAAGTATCCTTTATGAAAAACCGGTTTAAATCTTCCGTACTGCACTCGGAGGCGAAATGCAAAAGTAGTAAGGCACAAACAGATATGGAGTATGAATTAGAGAAATGGTTACCACTCTGGGATAGCATACTTGTGTAATAGAAAGTAGCGGTTAGCGCCAGCGCTCCACGTGGATTCAATGCTGCCTCTCATATACGAAGTAACGTGGTTCCATTATGATATTGCCCTCTAAGTGAAATTTGTTTTCATGTACGTTCATAAAAGTGTATTTTTTCCTCCAACTCTCGCGAAGCGTTCACTTTTTCTTATCTAAAAATTTCAAACGAAAACTATGTTTTCTCGCTTTCAATGATTATATCTGTTGTTAAGCTAATTTGCAAATGTGTTTTATTATGTCATCATTACACGTAATATCAATGTTCTAATTTGGTTTGAATTCGAATTTGAATTTCGTTTCGTTGAACTCGAGCGGTTTAATTTGTTAAATGCCATGTATATAATTCACATCGGAGTAATACTCCATTCGTAGCAATAATGGCTACAAAGTTTATCTGTACGTATAATAAAACTGTAACTGATATATGTACATACATTCGAGATCTATAAGTAAAGCAATAAGTTAATCTTTCATACACGCTGTGATAAAGAGCCGATGTACTCACACCATACAATACACCTACGAGTAAGAATTTAATTTTCTATTATTATATATTGAAGTGTACAATAAAGTATATAGTTATGTAAAGATCCATAAGATCATTCTAGCTGATCATCTGACTTTTTCATTTTTTGATCAAAAATAAAGAAATATATAGGTTCCCGCTTCCTTCTTGACCGACAACGTGTGAGTGGTGACCTTCAGGAAGTCTGCCTGTCATTTTTATTTGGTGGTATTGGTTTTTTCAATGAAATTCTTTGGAATAGTATTGTATTTATATAATTCTATTACATTTGTTTTTACTAGTCTAGTTCCACTGCACTACTTGCTTTTGCCTAGTGCTTAAATATCACAGCTTAAATAAAATTTTCGGTGTCAACTTTGAAGTGGAGGTCAACTCAATGCACGCCCACGGTATTGTGTATTGCGTATTGGATGCATCGGCTCTCTATCACATAATTGATTGCTCTTCGGGGCGATGCTGCTGACGAGACCGTTTACTTAACGTGCGACACGTGCCTATGACTGCCACTTATCTGGCGTCGATCGTCTGCGCATCAATATTTGTTTATACTTTTAGTAAAGGTGTAACTTGGACTTTCTACTGCTACGTACAGGTACAGGTGTATTTTGAAAATTGTTATCGATTGTTGATTTTGTTCTGTTAAATATACGCTTTAACATCACCCGAAAACTTATGAAAACTTTAATTTTTGTATTGCGATTTAATTATGTATAAGTAATATTATAAAGAGGAAAGCTTTATATTTTTGTATTTTGTAATTAATAAATTCAAAAACTACTGAAATGATTTTAAAAATTCTTTCACCAGTAGAATGGTACATTATCCCCGAGTAACATAGGTTATCGGATTTTTGGAAATTCAACCCCTAAGGGGTAAAAATAGCGGTTGGAGGTCACTTTCATACAAACCAACTTCGACAGTTTTAGAGTTATAAACATGAAATTTTTATGTAAGTTCATATGAAATGAAATGAAAATACTTTATTGCACACACAAAAAATATGGCACAAAAGGCGGGCTTAATGCTAACATAGCATTTTCTTCCAGCCAACCAGCGGCAATGAGGAGACATTTGGGGCAGTGCTATGTTTATAATATGTGTTATTGATTTTTAATTATTTAGTTGCTATAAGGAAGAATCATCAAGAAACTATACTTCAATAAGATATTATATATATGTATACCTACATATAATACATAAATATATATATAAGAATATATGTATATAAATATAATAAATATCAATATATATAAATAAATAATATATACCATAAGTAAATAAACTAATTATATATTATGTAATATTATTTATTTAATTTAAAATACCAATATAAAAAATTTAGCATGAAAATTCTACTCATTCTGTATTCTTAAGAAATGTTCATATATTTTATGTTTGAAACTAACTATACTTGTAGACTTCCGCAGCTCCACTGGTAGGCTATTCCATAGAGATATTGCCGTAGAAGTAAATGACTTCGCATAAAATGTGGTATTGCGTGAAGGTATAACTAGCTGCATGCTATAGCGATGTCTAGGTTGATGCAATGGAAAAGTTTTGTGAGAGAACTGTTCCCGAATGTACTGTGGTGCATGGGGATCGTTTAGCACACGATACAATGCGGCAAGGATATGTGTATTGCGTCAGTTTCGACTATTTAACCATTTTAATTTAGCTCGATACTCCGAGATGTGGTCAAACTTACGTAGCCCGAAGCAAAGCAAAGCAAAGCAAAGTAAGAAATTACGCAATAGCTTAAGAGAATGAAAAGAAGCAAAAACCTTTGCTTTGACACGTGTAATATGTAATGCCCAAGAAAAACCACTAGTAATATATAGACCTAAATTTCTGACAGATTCACAATAAGGGAGAGGACAGTTATCAAACGTTACAGGTAGCAAAACATTAAAATCGATCTTTGAACGCATACGAGAACTTCCAATAATTATAACTTGTGTTTTTGAGGGATTGACAATGAGCCCATAACGTTGAGTCCATTGCCTGATTGCTTCCAGATCATAGTTACAAACAAAAGTTAATTTTAACACATTTTTTTGGAAAAATCATCCCTTAAAGGGTTAAAAGGGTTAACTTCGTCATTTTTGAAGTTAAAAACATGAAAATTGACCAAATATCTCAAGATTTGAAACAAAATTTAACATCATCGCGCAAAGGGATAATTAAGGGGTGCAAGTTAGTATGGCATCTACGTCATTTACGAACTCAGAAATCTGAAAATTTATATCTAAGTTTATAGTTAGAAACTAAAAATAACTGTCACAGGTTTTGTTGAAAATTTATCCCCTGAGGGGTAAACCGAAGAGTTTTCGTCAAAGAGAATTCGTCATTTTCGAACTTAGAAATGTGAAAACTAATAATAAGCTTAGCTATAGTTAGGAACAAGATATAATTACAACGGAGAGGGGAGCAGGAGCGGGAGAGCGAGGAGATATGCACACAAAAACTAACGGATAAGAACGACTGTACCGATTTTAATGATCTCTGATTTGTTATATTCTTAGGCGATACGAAGTTCGTCGGGTCAGCTAGTGCCATATAAAATGGGAACTTTGAGGCTCAAAGGGGTCCAACCTTGAATCTAAGCCAACCAACTTTGCCCGTGTTTGTACCCTGCTGAGCAGCGGACGATTTAACGGCGCTACGTAACTCTTACTAGGCTCTCAACTACTGGCTTTTTTATAGTAAAGTCATTCACAAACTTTTATATTATTACTTTTCATATTATCCATCATCTACATTATTCTTCGCCATCATACGTTCCATGGTCAATCAAGTAATTGACGAGGTAGCTCTTTGGCACAATGCCCCTAACACAAACGTCACGAACGTTCCGGTAGTCGACATGTCTCTCCAGTAATATCGACTTACATATTTCGGACAAATTTACCTTCACTATCTTCTAATATAATAGCTTCACCCTATTCGAAGGGTACACCAGACAATGGGTTTGTTCTCAAAAGTAAATTGATGAGCCCCTAATGAATAATTTAACAAGATTTTAATTACGACTTTCTGTGAAATATTAAACATAAATTTAATTTTAACTTCTAATAGGAGTTGGGTGTTGATATTCATTAAGTAAGCCATTTAATGTGGCCGCGACTAGAACTAAATTACTTTGAGAATATAAAAATTGGATTTCTGCAGAAATATAGAAATTTCTTTTTCCAAGTCGAAGTAGACGATGAAATCTTAAAAATGTCGCCCGCTTTCGGAAAATACACGAACACAAAAGACACTGATTTACACCAGTAGCGAGCAGACCTAATCGCATTAAGAAAGTTCAAAACAACGGAGCAGTTCGGCGAGCCGTTATTCGGTTATGTAATTTGGGCGGCGTGCACTATGGGACCAAACGGCGTTATCCATGTCATAAATGGTTTTGAGGAAAGTTGTAATTTCAAAATTATTTCTATGATTTATCATTCTCAGATAATAGGAATTTTATGAATAACGTTAAAAAATAAAAATAATTTAGTTCCAGGTATAATAAAATACTCTCAAATATTGGACTTCGATATTTACGTCAGACCTAATAACCCAAAATGAAAGTAAGATTACTTCTAATTTTTACGAGAAAGTATATAAGTGTTATACATTTTTGGATTGCTTAGGATGTCTGCTTTATAATTACGTTAAAATTTTATGAAAAAAAAACGATTGTCTGTTTTTTATTATTTTTTAAGTGACGTAAGGAAATTTTCCTTTTGTTAATATTTTAACTGGAGGTTTCGTTTATGCCGAAGGCTGCCGGTGTCGAGTTAATAACTTTTCTGAATTGCTTAACTATTCAATAATATCCTATGAAGGATTTTTTTTTCAAATATTACGGTATTCATAAATTAACGCCTATCAATGTTTTTTTGCATAGGGTAAGTACTTTTTATGATATAATGTATTTACGTCTTAAAAGGGTGTAACGTAGTTTAAAATTACTATTTAATTCAATATTTTTCCATGACTCTTTTTTGTGGTTAATGGTCCGTGAGCTAGCGACAGATTTTCATGACCAATTTCCTCTCAAGCGATAACTCGTGAAATACTTCAGAGAGTTGCATTATATAGCATGGTGAACGTCAGCTGCCGCTCCAAGGGTGGGTAGGGGGGCGGCAGCCTTTCAATCATGTAAAAAAAAAAATTGTTTTCAGTCATTTCCTCCCGACTGAAAATTTGTTAGATGATAGATAACGTAATTATTTAAAGGTAAAAAAAAGTCAGCTGGCCATACCGTGGTGGATTATACGTCAGCTGGGCATGCGAACATGCAAAAAAAAATTTTTTGTTCAGTGATATCCTCTCACTTGAAAATGCGTCAGATGATACTTTACATGTTATTTTGAGTAAATAAAAACGTCAGCTGGCTGTATGTTGGTGGGAAGGTCGTCAGCTGATGCAGTGAATGTGGTCCGTGAGCTAGCGACAGATTTTCATGACCAATTTCCTCTCAAGCGATAACTCGTGAAATACTTCAGAGAGTTGCATTATATAGCATGGTGAACGTCAGCTGCCGCTCCAAGGGTGGGTAGGGGCATGGGCGTAGCCAGAGGGGGGTTTCGGGGGTTCAAACCCCCCCCCGAAATTTTAAGGACTGACATTTTTATGTGCTAATAAACCCTTAAAAAACATTTTTCTAGACGTCATTCCGAATCGAATGAGCTATCGCACATATTTTTAGGAGCTTTATTTCTATTTAACGCGTTTTTGAACTTTTTGACTAAACTAATAATAGATGGCACTACATACGTCGTGAGAAAAAATAAAGTCTCAATTTTCTTTAGGGTTATTTTATGTACTTTTAAGCGTTGTATTTTCTTGAACAACCCAGAAACTTGAAACCCCCCCCCCCCCCGAAACTGAAACCTGGCTACGCCCGTGGGTAGGGGGCGGCAGCCTTTCAATCATGTAAAAAAGAAAATTGTTTTCAGTCATTTCCTCCCGACTAAAAATTTGTTAGATGATAGATAACGTAATTATTTAAAGGTAAAAAAAAGTCAGCTGGCCATACCGTGGTGGATTATACGTCAGCTGGGCATGCGAACATGCAAAAAAAAATTTTTTTGTTCAGTGATATCCTCTCACTTGAAAATGCGTCAGATGATACTTTACATGTTATTTTGAGTAAATAAAAACGTCAGCTGGCTGTATGTTGGTGGGAAGGTCGTCAGCTGATGCAGTGAATGGTGGAGCTCAGAAGCCAGGCGTGAGCGCCGATCGCTTATTTACATTCGTCAGCTGACGGGTTTTCCACCAACTTAGAGCCAGCTGATGTTTTTGTTTATTCAAAATAGCACGTAAACTATCACCTGACACATTTTCAGGTGAGAGGAAATTACGTAACTACAGTTATTTTGAAAATTGGTGGCTTCTGAGCTCCACCATTCACTGCATCAGCTGACGACCTTTCCACCAACATACAGCCAGCTGACGTTTTTATTTACTCAAAATAACATGTAAAGTATCGTCTGACGCATTTTCAAGTGAGAGGATATCACTGAACAAAAAAATTTTTTTTGCATGTTCGCTTGCCCAGCTGACGTATAATCCACCACGGTATGGCCAGCTGACTTTTTTTTACCTTTAAATAATTACGTTATCTATCATCTAACAAATTTTCAGTCGGGAGGAAATGACTGAAAACAATTTTTTTTTTACATGATTGAAAGGCTGCCGCCCCCCTACCCACCCTTGGAGCGGCAGCTGACGTTCACCATGCTATATAATGCAACTTTCTGAAGTATTTCACGAGTTATCGCTTGAGAGGAAATGACTGACAAAAAATACTATCTGGCTCACGGACCATAACATTTTAACCACAGGTAAGTTAAAATATTGGTTTTTATGGTTCCGTGGTCAAAACGGAACCCTTATAATTTCGTTATGTTCGTCCGTCCGTCCATCCGCGCGTCCGTCTGCAGCATAGCATCGAGACTTTAAGTGTTAGAAGGCTGTAATTTGACATGGATATACATATTTATTAAAACTACAAAATCATAGAATAAAATATTAAAGAATTTTTTTTTCAAGATAGGTACTTCTAATACAGGTATCGTGGATATGAATTTTTTTCGTCGCGTACCCCATAGTATGGGATATTTTTGAAAAGGTCTTTCAAAAATATTAAGTGCCTGCGAAGCCCATTTTTTAATTCAGGGGTCTGCTTGGGGAATATTCGGCTTTAAAATGTCAATTTTGATTTGAGTCAAATGACAACCTGCTGCCAGGTAATCGGTTGGAATTGGACTAGTGAAAAAAATCACAAAATAGCTAATATGATGAATTTACAAGATAATCTATTATGGCTATGTAAGCATAAGTAGTTATTAAGTTATAGTCGGTAAACGATAAACTTTATTGCGCGTGGCCTGACACGCACTTGGCAGGTTTTTTTATCAATAGATCGTCCTTATCTATTGAGGTACTTATAATTATCATAATTGGTTACCTTATTCTCTAAGAAGTGTTTTAACCAATTGTAAAATACATAATATTATTTTTGACTTACTTTCACGAAATTAATATTACTTTTAAATTATGGCGTTTAATTTTTTTAACAGCGTATAGATTCAAAAATAGGTGCACCAATTTTTTATCAAAAATGTTTTTTGAGATGGATAACGCCTGTTGGTCCCATAGTGCGGTGGGCCGTTAGCGGACCCGGTGCGACAATTATTTCTATATAACATAATCCGGACGTTGCGAGGTGTGGACTCCCCGGGGACGTGTCATTTGGTACGGGCGCCTGTCCGCCTCTTCGTCTGCTCGCCAGCCAGCCAGCCCCGCGTAAATACAATCTCTTGCATCTACACGAATTGTGTGTTTGCTATAAAATTACGTTCTGAATTTGAACATTTAGAACGATTCGTACCTAACGCATGGAATGCATAATTATGTATATAATTTATTTTATGGAAATAGCCGGCAAACGAGCTGACGATCCACCTAATGGTGAGAGGCTATCGTCGCCCATGAACATCAGCAACACCAAAAGCATCACTGATGTGTTGCCGGCCAAGAAAGAATGAAGAAAAAGAAAGAAAGAACTGGCTCTCAAGCTCCCAGCCGGATTTTGTCGATAAAATTTAGTATATTTTATGCCCTTAAATTATCGCTAGCTAGTTGCAAGACAACCTGTATAAGAATTTATAAGGTTATGATTAATAAAATGTACTGAGCTAATTTTTATTTCCTAAGTTATCCGTTATAGCGTTCGAATACGATGGCTCGAATGTATAATGCTGAAATGTTGCTTTGTCACCGAAAACCTCGCATTAATTTTACTATTGGTAGAGTAGGGAAGGTACCCGTACCCGTACCCGTACCCTTCCAACGTATTTCTTAAGTATACAAATTGCACTTCTGAGCAGCACAATATACCAATCCGTACAGCAATGATTTGCGTTAATTAATTGGTAATTAATAAGAGCTGTAAACTCCCTACCGCACAATTATTGACCTCATAAACTATACACAACTTCGGAAATTAAACACAGAGCAAGCCTTTTTTCCTAAAGCTTTACTTCCTTTACAAGTACAAATTTTAATTATAATCATGGTTGTTCACAGGTAAGTCAGTCTTCAGTTTCTTCATGGATAATTCAACGTAAGTACCTACAATATATGTTCGATAATTTCTTTGGTCATGACTCACGATAGAATTGAATTGTATTTTTACTGTTATTTATATTAACTTATACCTACAGCTATAACAGGGATGTCGAATACTCGGGAAGAGTAGAAAAAAAATTAAACCGTTTTTCCACGCAATGACCTCCGTAAAAAGCGTTTGAAAAGGTTTACCTCGTAGTTGTAAAAAATAATAGTTGCTGCCAGCTTGAGGCAAGAGCTAATTACTGTCTCACCGCGGAGCAAATGGCTCCGCTTTGTTTTCAAAGGCTTAAAGGATGATCGACCGCGTGCTCTAGAACAGGTTAGTAGGTTACAAGCGGAGCCGCGTTTCATTCCTTTTCACATGTCGCATGCAAATGTCTTTCATTGCTCTTGATTAGCACGCAGTACTCTTACTTTGTTTCGCTAATTACCCGCTCCGGGTGTATTGCGCACCTCATTCTCAAAGCTCTGAGATGCGCTTCAATTTATGGTACCTACCAAGACGTTTCGAAGTGCTAAGAATTATTTTATGAACACACTTCTGAATGTATACGTTCTTAAATGTTGTACATTTAACAAGACAGTTTGAATGTCTATTACAGTTTTTGCTATGAAATTAATACAATTATTTTTTGTTTTCATGCTAAGTTGATCTGTTTATATAACAATCATTTAAAACCAGTAATGGTACAATAGTTGTAATTAGTTAGTATTTAAACTTTTCAGGCAAACACAGCATGCACTAAGTAATTGATCAATCATTTCAACGGTACGCGGTACTATTTGTGCTGGTCTAAAATTTAACATTGTATTTAAGCGCCAGATTTTGTTTATTATTTAAAATTATAAAAATGAGATGTTTCTTTTAATGGTTCAGGTTGCGTCATATGTTTTTTTAAATAGTTATACTATACTATACTATATAGTATATTAATTGTTTTTTTTTTTGCAAAAAGAAGAACAGTAAGTTTGAATTTTTGACGTGATAACGTCTATTAAAACGATGAGCGCCGGGCGCATCTACGAAAAAATGTCGCGTTCCGCGAGCGAGAGAGCGGCAAAAGCGAGAGAGAGGCACTATCGGCTACGATCGGCGTATCATAGCCGATGCCGTAGGCGATCGTAGTTGAGTGGAGTGGAGCGGGACGGGGCAGGGCGGAGCGGGGCGGGGCGGAGCGGAGCGGAGCTATGTCATGACGTTGTCACGTTAAACTACCGTCCGTAAACCGACCTTACAGACAACCATTTTTTACTGATTTTATAAACACACAGCCCGCTAGATCTGAAAACCTAAAATTTTTGTCAGAAATTCTGCGAATTATTTTATAACCCACTAAGAAAATATTTTTTTAAATTTTAACTATAAACTTAAATGAGTACTAATACTTTTGAAACATTTACGATAACGAAGTTGCGGACACTCGCTAGTCACCGTAATAAACGAGCATCGAAAATATTAAAATTGACATTTGTTTCTGTCGCCATTCCTCAAGATACGCTCCCACCGTTAGGTCGAAACTCGGAAAGAAAGGAGACATTTGATTTTAAGCCTCGCGGACTATAAGTGTTATTTCTTCGGGAGAAGTATTATTCTACGAGAGCAGCGCAGCTCTGCCGTCTCGAATGCTCCATTTAGTTCCAAAGTTTTTCTCGTTTATCACCGTTGGGCTCTCAGGGGCGGAGATTTTTACTTTAGATTTGTTGTCACGCCAGACCTTTTTAATGTACCTTTCTTATCGCGGCGTGATTAACAACGAGTTTATTCTACACTAAAATTTAACGTCACTATCGATATTTTCTGTCTTCCGTATAGTTTTTTGTTTTTATTTAAGTTACGTATACACAGTTAAGGTAACTACAATACAATAAGCTACAGTGTTAGAGTTTTCTTTTTTATTTAAGTTACGTATACACAGTTAAGGTAGTTACAATACAATAAGCTACAGTGTTAGAGTTTTCTTTGCATAAACTGTACATTACAGGTAATAAAAGTACGTCTTATGTAAATATCAAAATATTGAAATTATCCAGAACAATGACAGTGCGAATAAATGTACAATCTTAATCGGAAAGATTTAAATGAAAATTTGGGAGTCTCCCACCTTGTGGAGAAGCCGTCGACGTCTGACGGACGAGATAAGGCGTAGTGTTAGGTATAACGAGCCGCCCGTTAATTAACCACCAAAGCTCTGATAAAAGAAACAAAATTACGCCTATTACTAAAAACGGTTACGTGTACCGAATATTTAAGATTATTCCCAAGCAATACATTGTATTAATTCAGCTCTGTCTACCTCGACGCGTGTTCAGCTAAGATAAAAGGTTTAACACACTTTCTACCGCTCATTAGTAGCAACGCAGACGGGGGAAAGATTATTGAGAAGTACCTATTGGAATATCTGGTCGCACGGTCGTGTCTTTGCTAACTCACACGATACGACAGCATTTTGTAGAATTTTCATTAATCATTGTTTCTAACAACCGGCTGTTGTTGGTACAATTTCTTGACGTCAGTGTTCTAAAAAACGTTACCATTCCGGGTATAAGAATAAAAATCTCTACTACGAGTATATTCAATATTAAACGCGTGAATGCATTGGCAATGAATGTACAAAAAAACATTTAAAGATATCATAAAAAATTGATAAAAACGACTCTAATTGGATGGATTGGAGGAATGAATATTACGATTTAAAATTAAAACTAACATAACTTAATAATGATATTAAGAATCCAGTGGTGTAAATACCCATTGCTTATGATACTGTCTCCTCTGAATCTATACTTGTTTTTAACCGACTTCAAAAAAAGGAGGAGGTTCTCAATTCGACTGTATTTTTTTATGTTTGTTACCTCAGAAATTTCGACTGGGTGAACTGATTTTGATCATTTTTTTTCTTCGAAAGCTGGTGCTTGTCATGTGGTCCCACTTAAATTTTGTTGAGATCTGACAATGGCATCCATGAGAAAACCATGTAAGTCTTCAATTTGAATTAAGTATGTGCGCGACAGATAGACGAATAAGTCAATATCACGCCAACCGATTTCGATGATTCTTTTTTTAATCGAAAGCAGGTGCTTCTCATGTGGTCCCACATAAATTTGAACGAGATCTGACAAATAGTTTTTTAGTAACTTTGAAGTCGGTTATTTTTTGTTAGCAAAATTTAGATTATCTTAAAAATAATTGCGTCGATTATTTTAATATTAAATAATACTCATCAATGGCAAGGACTAAGTAACGGACGACATTCGAGTACCCGTGGATGGGTGAATTATGGTCTATTTTTTAAATGGAAAAAGGACGAGACAAACAGAAATAACACACACGGACTAAGCTCAAACTTCAGACCAGTGTTATTAAAATGTGTTGATTAATGTTATACAATGTGTTGGCGCAATGGTTACCATGCCGGATCGCCGCACCAAGGATCCTGGGTTCGATTCCCAGCGATGCGGAAGTTTGAATGATGAGTTTGAATTTCTGTTCTCGGTCTGGGTGTGAATGTCCTTGTCTAGTGTGTTTGTCCATGGCACCCACGACACAGGGAATCCTAGTGTGGGGCTATGAGTGTGAAGTGTTATTTGTTATTATTATTATACACAAAAATACATATACACAAAAGTAATTTCAAGTAAAATATACAATTATAGTAATTGAAGCAATGTTGTAATAATCCTATCATTTTTTTAATTTAAAAATAGTAAACTTTCTAATACCATTAAAGGAGTTAACAAAATAAAATTATCGCACTAAAATACATTGGCTGCGGCGTAGTTTACCAATAGAAAGTTGGCAATTTACACAGTCCCAGACCCTACATAAATATGATAGAACTCATTCAACTGATAAAATGGTAGTAACTTTTCTTTGTTATTTTGATATTAAATTATTTGTATCATGGTAATTATTTTATAGATTATTTATTTTGTTATTATATTATAGATCTCGAGTCTTTTCGCTTTGGAAACATATTGTATATTTATTATTATCATGCATTTAATAAATTAAATAGTAGAGATTAAATATTTGCTTGTATCACGTAATTTGATAGGTTCCATTATTAGTTATTTAGATTTTTATGTTTATTTAGATTCACGTAGGTATTATATTAGTTTTTCTTTTTTTTTGCGTTTAATGTCACTAATCGAACTACACGAATTAGGGTCGCCCTGAAAATCAGCGGTCGTGGCTTGCTGCGGCCAGTGCTGAGTGTGGCCCTATTTCGTCAAGTTTTTACTGCTACATTATTCAACATTTCTTTTTATAAGTATAGTGTAAGATATCATTTTGCCTTTTTGTACTGCAGTGTTAACTTGAAGAAATAAATTATATTCTATTCTATTCTAAATTATATTCGCCAAATTGTACATAATATGATTTTACTGATATTTGCACTATTTTTAACCGACTTCAAAAAAGGAAGAGGTATTCAATTCGACTGTATTTTTTGTGTTTGTTACTCAGAATTTTCGACTGAATTTTTTTTAATGGAAAGCTGGTGCTTGTCATGTGGTCCCACTTAAATTTGAGCTAGATCTGACTAGTAGTTCTTCAGTTATTTTGAAGTCGGTTATTTTTTTCTTGGAAAATTCAGATTATATTATTTAGTAGATCGATTTTCCTAGTCGTTGTTTACTTTCATAACATACTTATCAGACAAAACATTTTTCGTGTACCCTCATCATAGAATATATTTGTGCATACTTACTATTATTGTTTGAGTGATGTGTAAAGTTTTATTTGAAAGGGCTGAAAAGTGGAAAGACAGACTGAAAAACCCTAAAAACAGTTTTGGCTTTCATATCGTTAACAAATTCTTTCAATATTGAAATTTTTCAATAAATGTTGAATGTGCCGAATTCAGCACAGTTACACTTTTATTTTAGACATAGACTTTATTGAAAATACTTCTAGTCATAAATTGTTTAATTAAAAATATAACGCAAAAATAAAACATGTTTTACGCACAAAAAATATTACGAACGCTAGGGCGTCGAAAATTATAAATGAGAAGGGTACCAATATCGTTACGCGATGTGAAATAGTTTCCCGCCGGATCCGCCGCGCGGCGCCACAATAGCCGACCGGCGAGCGCCACCGCGCCCAATGACGTTGCGGGCTCTGAGATTGGAAAATGCCTCCGCAACTTTTGTACTTACCAAAAAAAGTTAACGGCAATCTTTATTGGTATTTCTCCAAGTAGACTTAGGAGTTATTTTTATTGATACACAGCGGTGACAGGATTGGATCGATCTAAAACATTTCATAGTTTTATGTTACTAGTTTAATTAAATTTACATGTATTTATTTAAGTTGAAGGAAACGTTAAGATAATTTGCCTTTTAAATAACGACAGGGTATGTTTGCCCACGTGATTTATATTTTAAACCAACAAAAATCCTAGTGTCCTAAAAGTATCGTTCCAACTTTTTTCGGGGTCGGTATATAAATCCGTTTCCTCCTTATATTTTAAGATGCCATTACTTTGATCACCGTCTTTTATTTTTAACCGACGAAAAAAAAAGGAAGAGGTTCTCAATTCGACACGTATATTTTTTTTTTTATGTATGATCACGCAGAAATCGGCACAGGGTGGTCCGATTTGGATGATTCTTTTTTTATTGAATAGGGTATGTCCTGAAGTTGGTCCCATATTTTTTTGAAAATTTTATTCCCACCCTAAAGGTACGAAAATAGGGAATGATTGATTATTCACCCGTTTTTTACCCGGAATTTTTACATGTTAACCCCAATAACTTTGTACTGGATGATCCGATTTCGATGATTCTTTTTTTATTGAATAGTGTATACCTTAAGGTTACTCTTGTTTAAATTTTGAAACAAAATTGTACCCCTATAGGTACGAAAATAGGGGATGATTGATATTTCATCTACTACATTTTTACCTGGTAACTGAATCTATAATTCATAAAATCAATAATTTATTATTTATTATAAGTATTATAGCAACTAAAAATTAAAAAATAATTACTTTTTAACAAAAAATAAAACCAACGAAAAAAAAACTGAAAAGCAAAAAATAAAATAAATTAAGATCCGAAATTAACAGTAAATAAATAATTTTGAGGCGGTGCCAAACCAATGAAAAAACAAACGGCGAAAAGATGTGCGCCGCGCTGCTGCTGCCGTGTGCATCGCATGCCGCTGCCCTCATAATATTATGAATTTTATGTAATTAATTTTGGTTGTTTGTTTGGCACGGTCTCAAAATTATTTATTTACTGTTAATTTCGGATCTTAATTTATAATACTAAATGGTTTATTTTATTTTTTGCTTTTCAGTTTTTTTTTCGTTGGTTTTATTTTTTGTTAAAAAGTAATTATGTATCTTATTAATTTACATCACTTCATAATCCAAAAAAAGGTAGTAAATGTACGAACAACATACGTGTTTGTTTTATTTTTACTTTGCAAGCATTTTTATCGTAAAAGTAAAACACTATCTTGAGCGCCAATATTCCACGAAAAACACAATCAAGAGAGGAGTAGCTAGCTTAAAAAGGCTCTTCGTTGTCTCCTCTACTTTGTCGGGATTAATCTCTTCATACGACACTGGAGCATCCCAACGTCAAATTGAGGATTTTGTTCTACTTTCACGTAAAGCAGAACAAGAGAGTATTTGAGAATTAAATTGCAAATAATTGCCTTAAGGGCTACGAAATGTTTTGTACGAGTATAATAATATAATGTTGTGTCGAAACGAATAAGTACGTGACGACGGAAGCATAACACTAAAGGAGGTGGCCAACATTTGTATGGACGTTTGCCCCACTTGTGAACTATAATGTACACATTTTATTTTTATCTTACATTAAAGCTTACAATATTTACTTTGATAATTTTATCAATAAAAATCTCTAGAACTTGAGATTCTCCTTTTACGGGCAGTTTTATTTGTAGGTTGACATTCTGCAAAACATAAGTAATCGTGAAAAGTGTTATAAGGAGATATTTTTATTATTAAATAAATACTACTTATCTTTTAGATAATTCATTCATTTATTTTTTACTTTAATTATGACTTTATTCGTACAAAAAGAAGCAGTACTAAATAAAATATACGTATTAATTTGTCACCTACCTATCTGGAAATATTCACAAGCAAACGCAATATAAATACAACTGCATATAAATAGAATCTAAAAATGATGCAGTGGCTTCTATGTGATCTTGGTAACGTACCCACCCCAAATACCAAACTAATATCATCACGTGAAAATGCCATACCTGTACCAGAAATAAATCACGCATGTTAAAAAACTCATTGTTACTTCCCTTTGAACACGCGGGCGAAGCCGCGGGTAATAGTTAGTTTACTTATAAACACACCCAAAACAAATTGTATTAACCTGCATGAATAGATATTTTTTATACATTTTAAATTAATGCTCGACCGATATCCCACTTGATGGTAAGGGGAGATGCAGTCTAATGGCTCCTACACACTATGCCGCCATCATCCCGCGCGGTATAAAGCCATGGCGACATATTTTGCGGATATCTTGCTGGCGGCATGTGCCGCAGAAATCGGCTCAATGCCGGATAGCAACATCAGTCTTGTAGAACACATGGTGATGATGATACATGTGCATGTTGTGTTTGTTTAACTCACTATACTTTAATAAAATGAACATTTTTCAAAGTTTCGATTAGGGAGCACTAAATTGATAAAACTGAAAGGGATTGTTTTCTGCACATCCATACTAATATTATAAATGCGAAAGTGTGTTTGTTTGTTTGTTTGTTTGTCCGTCTTTCACGTCGTAACGGAGCGATGTTATGGTATGATTTTTTGTGTGGAGACAGGTAGGGCTGGAGAGTAACGTAGGCTACTTTTTACTGCAGTAAAACAACTCATTTACATGGAATGATCCATTATGATGCGTATTTGTCCATACTTCTATACTTCCATATCCTTATAACATAAAATAATAATAATTCATAAAGTAACAGAAATAAATCACGCATGTTAAAAAACTCATTGTTACTTCCCTTTGAACACGCGGGCGAAGCCGCGGGTAATAGCTAGTTTAATATTATTTTTAAATTTCGAATAGGGGGCACTTAAAACTCAGTTAGAACTCAAAAATATTTTTTAAAATTATTATTTGTAACTATGTCTGTTTGTCTCTCCGGGCATCGATGTAGGTAATTGGGTAGG
The DNA here is from genome assembly GCA_911387775.1 of Thymelicus sylvestris. Taxonomy (NCBI): domain Eukaryota; kingdom Metazoa; phylum Arthropoda; class Insecta; order Lepidoptera; family Hesperiidae; genus Thymelicus; species Thymelicus sylvestris. Next base: position 7,533,938 of record OU426888.1, read on the forward strand.
TATATTAATTACATCATGTCATGTTATATTACAAAACTTTATATCCCGAGAAGTATAAAGGCCCTTGTAATTATAAAGTATAAAGTAGCAAAAATCAACAATCAAGTAAAAATCTTGAGAACCTTTCTTAAATAGCGATATAATTATATAGAAACCTTAAAACTACCCGTTAAAACAAGAGTAAATGGTCCAGAAAACTTTGGCTAGTTTTCGTTAGTTAGCAACCAAAAAAACAAATTTTAGAAAGGTAAAATAAGTATTATATCCACTCAACAGACTTAAGAAAGAAAGAAAGAAAGAAAACTGTTTTATTTAGACTAAATACACACATTACAAACACACAAGAACTTACATGTAATACCTATAGTTAGGTTAACAATAATTACTGTGTAGGTATTTATTCTAAAACGGATCTCGCTCAGCGTTGTGCTAGCTGTTCAGAGCAGAAACAACCAGCGCTGGTCTTCCGCGAGGCCCGCGAGTGGTGTCACGGCGGGTCTGTCCAGTATACATATACTATACATAAATAAGAATAACAAAAATTTAAAGATAAACAGTTATTACATGGCATGAAAGAAAATATCACACACTAAAAATCACACAATCACATAATAATATATTATTTACTTTCCACAGTTTAATTACATATTATGTTTACTTATATAACTGACTAATAAGTCACGTCTATAGTCTGAGTAAGTACCATAAGGGCTGTGTTGCAATTCCGGATTGCACTACTCCACCGAAAGATTGGGTTTGTCCAGAATGCACGAAAAAGAAAAATAAAGGCGACAATAGCGGCAACAAAAACCCTGTAAAAGGCAGCTGCGAATTACAAAATACCGCGCCAAACACTAGAGAGGCTAGAACGCACACAGCACCCCCGCTGGTAGACTCAGAAGTTTGTGTCCTACGTCAAGAGTTGTCTCAATACATGGCCGAGCAACGTGAGTTCCGCGAGGAGCTACGTGCATCAATTGCAAACATGGGGGCGCGAATGGATGGCTTCGAGCGGAGACTTGAGGCGCTCGAGCAGAAGGGAGTGCCGGCCGGGATCGATGACGTCAGCGACTTACAGCAAAAGATCGCTCAGTTACAGTTAGATCTGAACGTACGAGATCAAGAGGCGCTACTTACTGACCTGGACATCGGACAGATACCTGAGGTGAAAGGGGAGAATGTCACACACACGTTTACTATCCTGGCTACAAAACTAGGCGTAACCCTGCAGGATCGGGATATTGTGTTCGCTGAACGGGTTGGTTCGGTTGATACGAGCGCCACCGCTCATGGTTCTGCGGGTGAGGATGGACAGCGCAGCCGACCGCGCCGCATCGTAGTGCGCCTCACACGTCGAGAGATACGGGATGAGATACTGCGCGCCGCGCGGGTCCGACGCAACATAAACACCGTGGATATCGGGCTTGCTGGACCGCCGCGCCGGGTATACGTCAACGAGAGGCTTACCAAAACTAACCGTCTGCTCTTCTATAAGGCTCGCATAGAATGCAAGAAGCGTCAGTGGCGGTACTCGTGGACGAAACGCGGCCGTGTCTTCGTGCGGCAGGAAGAAGGCCAACAGATTCACCTCATTCGCTCAGACGCAGACCTTGGCCGTGTTTTTGGAACAAGTAATGTTTGAGAGGACTGTTTGTATAATTAGATTTAAGTACGGTTTATTAAATATACATAACTTCGTTTATAACAAATCTAGTATTCTCGAACTATCGAACAGTAAGCTTTATTTTAAAAACTGCTTATTAGATTACGCACACATGATAACTAAATGTAACTTAATTATATATAGCTATTACTACGATATATGTTACCGTTTAAAGCCGGCATTTATTCCTAAAATTTATTTAGCGTTTAGATATATTAGCCAATTAAAAAAAATGTATTACTTTTCATATTACTTTTTGAATTCCATTTATTACTTTACATTATCCATCATGCGCATAATCAATAAAAAAATACAATCATACTTCGTAATAGTACTAAGAACAAATATTAACTATAGTCGCCGCGAACTAAGATGCCCAATTTGTCGTTTGCAATCACAGTGACACTAGAGATGTACAAAAAAATCGGTTCACGAAAGAAACCAATTTTTGCTACAAATCGATTCAAAATTGTAAGACCTTCTAATCGATTCGATAATTAAATTGTAAACTAAAAACCGTAACATTTAGGTACCTCCCAACTACCTCGATTGAGCTACATATCTCGTACCACGTATTCTCAATATTATGTATTTAGGACTCCAATCAAATATTCTTTTGTTTCTTCCTAACAACTTATGCTGCTAGATATGCATGGAAATAGCCGAGCCGGCAAACAAGCTGACGATCCACCTGATGGTAAGTGGCTGTCGTCGCCCATGAACATCAGCAACACCAAAAGCATCACTGGTGCGTTGCCGGCTAAGAAAGAGAAGAAAAAGAAAGAAAGATAGATAATGATAGAATGAACTCATCCGCTCAGTTTCATAATAATATTTTGAGATAATATTTTTTTTTTCAATATATTATCTGCAGTTTACTGTCCATGGATGGCGAAGTGCCCATACATAATGGAAAATGTCCTTGGTTAGCATCCAATTCGTCGTGGTATTCTTGGGTACCTAATTTTAAATTCAAATGCAAGTAAATCATTTTTAGCAATGTAATTAAATTAATCAATTTTCATTTTTAAATTCCGATTATAGTAATTTATCGATTATGATTGGTTTTAGAAACGGTTTCAGGCCGTCACATCACTTTGCGTCAGTTTTGTTTTAGGCCTCTTCATCTATCATTGTTTCGACGTCAAATATTTTTAATAAATTTTGCATAAATTATGATGTGATGGGATTTTTACTAGATTATAACGTTTACTATGATTTATAATCAACGAAAATGAAAATGAGTAAGGATTTTTAACAAATTTTGGAAAAATCCTTTGTCTGTAAGTATTCAACTATTCATGTCAAGTAAATGATTATTCCATTTCGCTCTAAGACGCCCATACAATGTTAGTTCATATTAATAAATGGCAGCTATCATTATGGGCATCTTAGATAATTTTGACTATAACTACTACTTACTATTACTAAGAAGAATAAGTCACGGACTATAAACTTACTGAAGATAATTAAACAAATATTATATAGCCGTGTAGGTACGTGGAAACTAGCCAAGTCAAATGTGGAGCTTGAACATGTTCTTGTTCTTGTACATGTTCTTGTGACAAAAATTTTAGAATTTTCTACACCGAACTTGGAACCCATTTAGATCTCAATTATTATTTTTTTTGAACTTAGCTCTCATTTCACATTCATGTTTTTGATGAGATAAAAATAGACTCACAAATTCTTAGTGATAGCAAACTTTGTGCGAATAAAGAAAATACGAGGGGAAATTGCCTACATAATCATTCATTCCGGATATTAATGGGAGTATATCTGTTTATTACAATACCTGTCGTAAGTTATTATGTGAGGTTAATGATCAGGTGCATATTAATATGCATTGCTCCACGTTGCTTCCATCGCTAAGAGGTTGTGGTAAGAACCTTGTTTAGCAATATATATGTACACACCATAATTATAAAGTACCAATATGTAAGCGGGATCATTCGGTAAATATTATTTTAGTGTATGCATAAACATAGAATTATTTAATACCAATGAATCCGTAAATAAGTAAAAGTAAGGGACAAGACCTAGACGTGTATTGGATTACACCTCGGAAATCTTAGACACCTGCTTATTATTATTATTTTTTGTGGAGAGCGAGCCGATAGGAGAATGCGGAAATCAGCTGATTGGACTGATTTGGATTCGGGATCTTTTCTATTTCGAGAATGTTCTTTTTTTTCTTCCTTCCTACTTCCAAACAATGTTACGTGATTGTTGAGTTGCGGTAGCCTCGACCCACAAAATACTCTACACTGGGATACATAACTTAGCGGCGCAGACACCGAGATCGTTGCCATGCGATCGGTGTGGCTCCTGTTCAATCAGCCCCTCTGACCATTGTATCGGCATGAGTGAGCCTGTAGTGAAGCTTCTCCTATGGGAAAATATAATTCGATACGAAAGACTTGCATCGACAAATGGATTCAGTATGAAGTTACATCTCCTTATTCCTAATGTCTACCAGAATACTTTTCTTAAACTTACAATTGCACAAAGTGAATTGTCTGAATGTTAGAAACAATGAAGAAATATTTTTGTTTCTTATTATGCAAATTTTGTTACGTGGGATAATGTTTTGGAACGTTCTTGTGGCCATTGCGTCGAATAAATATCTTTCCAATTCATGGAACCTTGGAAAACGACCCTTAAGGGAATACAATTGGGTGAACACAATATTTATTTACTTAGTGCGGCAAGAGACTCCCACGCATTATATTGCCGATTCCCAGTTACATAGAACACTTGAATTAATTTCTGTTCAAGGATTTAGATCTGACTCATGTGTAAGTAAATACTCTTGACCTTATCATCCAGATGATAGCCTTGTTATAAAAATGCTTACAACATGAGCTTTACTTCAATAAGATCAGTGAACAGTGATCACTATTTTATTTAAACTTTAACTTTACTGGTATCAAATAAAAGTATCAATTAAAAGCAAATATGACGTATCTCATAAAATATGTGTTTGTTCGAGCGCTGTAAAAATGTTGATAGTTGGGAATAGGAAGGTTCGCGTAAACAGCTCGGTAAATCACGAGCTGTGCGCCGCGGCTTCTCATGGGCAATATTTGTGCCAATAAAATCCTCTCTAACAAAGCTGTTGTTGTCAACGGAAAGCCGACTGACCCGTTTTTTGTCTATTACGGATTGTGTCGACGTGGTGACCGGAACATGAAGAGGATAAAAGGCTTTCCAGGCAATTTTTGATATCTCTATTTATGTATACCCGGACCACGACTTCCTACTGTACTTATAACATTCTTCTACTCTATATTATTCTAGTACTCTTACTACTGTGTGTTTGGTATAATTTTATTAACCTATTTCTCATATACTTATCATGAGAATTTTATTGTATTAACAAATTTTTTTCTCCATACAATAGTCGGATATTGCAATTAAAAAACGTGAAAAACTAAGTATAGGATGCTTACTAAAAACGGAAAGGTCATGTAGTGTAAAAATATAATAAAAACTATTTTAATTAAATTGTGTACATTCATAATTATGTTCTTTTTGTTCGATGTAATCTCAGTTTGTCAGTGTCTTTGTTTTCCGACATTAGCAAAGTTTATGTCCTTAAGATGAGAAAGCGGGGACGATGTTGGCATGCCCCCGGGCGCCTCGCGCACTGTTGCACTGCAACAATAAATTTGCATATGTAATACATGTTCTGAACTTACTCCCTCACTTATAATTCAGCAGGACTGTTATAATAACAAAGATAATCTATTTATGTGTCCCTTGTTTCTCGTATACGTAATTATAACACAGAACAGTAAACGTAAAACACACTTCGTACATAAACTACAATATCACTTTTCTCTTTCAGAAAATGAAGAATAAGCAAAGAGAAAATATTTTTCGGGGCTTATAATCCGACATTCTGCTATACGACTAGACTAGGGCAATCAACTGCCAACCTTTATTTATTTTGGGTTGCAATAATAATAAGCATGTTTGCCGAACGAAGTGTGTTCGCCGCGCCTTCTTGGCTTCTCAATAACTTGAAAACTATCACCGGCATCTCTCGCGGGTGGATAACTAATAAAGTAAGTTGGAGAGGAAAAGTAAACTAATATCGGCTGGTTCGGAATGAAGCGCGGCGGTGGACGTTGCTAGAGCCGCGCGCCTAGCCAGACCTCATACTCGGCTCGCTACAGATTTATTACTTTAATATGAGCACTCCATCCGCCGCCCATGAATGTCACACCGTTACTTTATTTTAACATCACGAAAAATATGCTTCATAACTTGCCGCTCACTGGTTAAAAAAACGGCCAAGTGCGAGTCGGACTCGCCCATGAAGGGTTCCGTAGCAGCAAGTAACATAATATAAAAGATCTTGTAGTTCGTTGTAACTTTGATCAATGTTTTTTGCGGTTTACGATTTATGACGTATTAAAAAAAACTACTTACTAGATCTCATTCAAACCAATTTTCGTTGGAAGTTTGCTTAGTAATGTACATCATATATTTTTTTCAGTTTTATCGTTCCCTTATTTTAGAAGTTACGGGGGGGGGACACACATTTTTCCACTTTGGAAGCGTCTCTCGCGCAAACTATTCACTTTAGAAAAAAATGATCCCATCAAAAACATAAATGTAAAGTGAGAGTCAATTTAAAAAAAAAAAAAGAATTGAGATCTAAATGGGTGCCAATTTCTGTGTAGAAAAGCCTAAAATTTTAGTCACAAGAACATGTAATTCAAGCTCCACATTTGACTTGGTTAGTTTTCACGTACCTACCTAGACTATATTATATCTATGTAATTAGCTTCGTCAAATCTGTTAGGTTGATGACTTATGACACTCTTCTCTAATTTGGTTTGTTGGTTGCTAACTAAAAAAAACTAGCCAAGTCAAATGTAAAGCTTGAATTACATGTTCTTGTGACTAAAATTTTAGGCTTTTCTACACAGAAATTGGCACCCATTTAGATCTCAATTCTTTTTTTTTTTTGAACTTGACTCTCACTTTACATTTATGTTTTTGATGGGATATCATTACTTTTTGTATAGAAATTATTAGTAAGTACTTATTCATAACGTTACTGATTAATTTTAATACATGAACTGTTATAGTGCTCTTCAACTAAATCTGTAGTTAGTGCGCCGTGGTCCGAAATACGGTACCTATTATTTCATTATTTATAAGTAATGATCTTCCACTATTGATGTCCGCTAAATATTGAAATAATAATTAATACTAAATCCCAATTATAATATCGTAATAAATACGAAAGTCGACTATACTCTTATTAGTTACGAGTGACCGCCCTCGCTTTGCTTTGGTTTTCTTATTTTTTTACACCTTGGGTTACGTTATTGGAGTTTTATTAAGGATCCCTAATTTATTGAAAATATAATATAGCCTATGTCACCCGGGGATAGTGTAGCTTTCCAACAGTGAAGGAATTTTTCAAATCGGTTTAGTAGTTTCGGAGCCTATTCAATGCAAACAAACAATCAAATCTTTCCTCTATATACTATTAGTACAGATAAGTTGTTTATGTTCGATGACATCGTGCAACAATACATTTTGAAACAATACTCCGAATTACTTTAAACTGGTATAATTACGGAAATAATACAAAATTTTGTGGTGTAATCTTGTAGTTTAGAGAAAAATAATTTTCCACACATTAAAAATAAAACGACGTAATACACTGGAAATAACGTCTCCTGACGAACCACTAATCTTCACGTAAATGTATATGTGCTGTGCACTTCTCACAGGCACTTGGGACACTGAACATCTTCCTCCCGTTGAAAGCTTCAGAAAGTACTAAAACTGATATGTTTCGTTATATATTCACCTTGGAATCCACATAATGACCAGATGTCATCAATTTTGATTGCTACTCTTCAATTTCAGGCATTTTAAGTAAGTGTTCCTAATAGAATAAATTTTTTGAAAAATTATCATAAATTGATAATAATTTACTACTTTCAGATTTATTCCTTTGTATTCACCCGACTACCTATCTGCATGCCAAATTTTAACTTTCTAGGTCACCTGGAAGTTGGATATAGTTTTGATCTATAGGTCAGTCAGTGTTAAATTTCTCGATTTTTGGACGTTAATATCTAAATAACCGTTTGAGATGTGTTTATGAAATTTGGAAGACGTATGTATTTCGCAATTCTTAATAAATGAGCCAAATTTGACAGGTTTATGTTGAATAGTTTTTGAGTTATGAGGTGGTCAAAAGTGGCTCCAAATGGTTCGTGTAATATTACACACGGTGCTGCTCGTCAATTCTGTTAGCTAAGAAATTGACTTGACACGCTCCGCGTGTCTAGATATTAGAAACCTCAATATCATTTTTGAAGACCTATTCATAGATACCCCACACGTTTGAGTTTGATGAAAAAAACATTTTTGAGTTTCAGTTCTATGCATGGGGAACCCCCAAAATTTATTGTTTTTTTTTATATTTTTGTGTGAAAATCTTAATGCGGTTCACAGAATACATCTACTTATCAAGTTTCAATGGTATAGCTCTTATAGTTTCAGAAGAAAGTGGCTGTGACATACGGACGGACAGACAGACAGACAGACATGACGAATCCATAAGGGTTTCGTTTTTTGCCATTCGGCTACGGAACCCTAACAATTTAAAAACGAGGCTTGTAAACATAAAGGTAATATTAACGTATTAGATATTACATTAATGGCATTCAAAAAGTGAAATAGTGTTTTATTTATATAGAATTTTATAAGTAAACTCTCGAAAAATTATAAATCATCACTTACAAAATGACGTTGTAAAGATTTTAGCGATAAAAATACAAAGGTTCAAATTGATTGATAACCGTGATTCGTAATTGTCCAAAAAGTGAGGAATAATGAAAACAAAACAATAATCATTAGCACTTCTCCCATCTTTCTCACTTCTAAAGTCGTTTCGCAAAGTTTCTAAATTTCGCAAAAAAAGTTTTGGTACAAATTAAGAGCAAATTTTACTCCGTCCGTTTGGCCATTAGTAATTTCACGAGTTCTAATGAATTTTCTTCTTTGACATTGAAAAATGAATTTCGACCCTTACTTGTGCCGTTGGGACATCTGTAGCGCACCGCGTTCCGCACTAAACCTACATCGATCCGCGGTTACCGGGACGATTCTACCCTTGCCACTCCATTTACATATTTCCCCTATAGCCCGAACAATGTTTCATGCAACCAGACAAAAATTTACGCTCGCGTAACAGCTTGTTTGAAATTTAAACATCACTACGAAACAACATCATACTCGCCGCGTACTGCTTATTTTTACTTACCGGGCTACCAATGTTTTATGCAAATTATGGATATTAAACGTAATATTTAAGCACTTATAAAACATCGTAGATTATTTCTTTCAGCGCTGGTATAAGGGAGTAAATGTTTTCAAGGAGCTTTTTAAAGTATATCGAGAGACGGTCGCCCTATCCCCGCTCCCCTCATTACCCCTAACGGTGCCCCATTAGGCTCACGGGCCGAAGTGCCCCGGACCGTAGTTAATCCACGTCCTCATTCTCTGTTATTTCGAAGGTCTGATCTAATCTAAACAGAGCTTAGGATCCTACAATGCCAGTATTTTGCGCGACTCGTCCCTTTTATGTATTTGACTATCCTCATACCCGGACCCATCGGTCGTCTGACGTTTGCCTTTGCCATAAAAGGAAATAACACTTCGGAACTTCCGCAGTGATTTCGTGTTAATGCTGCTGTATGAAAATTAATTTTGCTGTCGGCTTCGACGTAATTGGTACCACGTGTCGGGACAAATAGCTAAAGTTGACACGTATCGGACGCGTATACATAGTGAGGAGCAATTTTGTGGTGAATCGTGAAATATTACGATAATGCTGACGCGAATAGTAGCGGAGCCGGCGTTCGAAGTAGAAGGGTCAATTTAGAAGCTATTATGCGATAGCCTATAGAGGCCTACTTCCGGCGGTTGCACTAAGCTACCATGTACCAATCCGCCCGCTCAATTTCGGTCTTTCTGCAACCCCATTCAGCCTTCAATGTTCACTGTAAATGCTCGTTTAGTTAACTCAGTTGCTATAACGAGGTATTCGTATTCGAGCTACATTAATTATATACTATTTTTAAATGTAATTGAAAGTTCCTAGAGGATCGGATTGATTGGGTTAAATTTTGTTGAATCAGTAACCAGCGTTGATAAATTGCTGCGGAGGTGAAAATATTTTAACAGTAGGTACTTCGATATAAGCCGCTTTCGGCTCTTCATTTTTTACGAACCCCGGAGAAAATTTACGAATTTAGATTGAGTATTTATGGATTCCGTATCCGATATTCATTTATAGCTATAGGGTCGGATCCGTGCCCAGCCCCTGCGAGCTCCGAAAAGTTGAAAATGACTCCTGGACTGAAATGTAAATACGAGTATAATGAAAGTATTATATTTAAATTTTCTTTTCCTCATTGAGTCGCGATATTCGTCTTCCTTCTACGTGTATTTTAATATACACATACTTGACATGTGCATGCGTTTTATACGTTTATGTTTTTGTGGTGTTTTACATTTTAACTAAGGGTTTCTGTAAATTCCAAAATATAAAGGTTATCTGGAAGAAATCGCTATGTAGCGATAAGATCGCCTTTTGTGCACAAATCATATTAACATTGTAAAGCTTTTCTAACTTTGTAAATTTGGTTGTGTACTAAATAAATAAATAAATAAAATAAAGTTTTAATTTTTCATGTATTGTTTTTACAAAAATCAAATTAGCCAATCAGAAGTAACATATAAATTGAATGAGCGTGTATCCAAAACAACAGCTTTACACGCTTCCTATACTTATGCATGTGTGTATAGGATTACTACCCGATCCTATTTTAATCAAAGATTTTCTCATGTAACTGGAAAAGAGGTTTTAGTTTTCGGTTGGTTAACTTTCACGTATTTATTTAGGCTAGCGTTGACGTTCCTACCACACAGGTTATGAGTCAAAAACATGCTCCACGTCTGATTAGTGGAGCATACAACACCAAGTTGCTCTACGGTGGGTTGGACCATGTGAGTATCGGGACCTTTTGTGGTGTCTGAAGGATTCTCTGTCGATACATGAATATATGTAGGTATTATCATAAAAGTAAATGATTAGAATTCTTCGTTTGTAGGGTTCGTTCCTATAATTTAGCACAATTTATGTGAATTCATAACGTTCGCTCTCAAGTCCAAAGATCCAATTTTATCTGCTATACCCGGCATACTAACGAAACAGGATTTTCTTTGTTTATGTAGTTAGCAGTATCATGTTAAAAAACAGGATTAATTTATAAAAGTGTATATATATAATATTAATGTCAAAATAAAAAGTTCACTATTATAAATGTGCATTCTGAGCGTATAGGCTGGGGGTGTGCTGCAACGCCCCAACACCGTTAGTGGAAAAGCGGTGTAGTACATTGTAACAGGGCAGCAAACGAGGAGTTATGACGGTGGCAGAGGATTACGTGAGTGGATGTCGTAATAAAGCTTGCGATGAAGCCGTTACCCGAAGATAAACGTAAATATCTCGGGCCGTAGCTGTCGGCTGGTCGCCTGCGCGGCTCCCACAGTTTGCCCGGCTCTAACAACGTCCTATCGTATCTAGCGCTTGTCTCGTTCTTTATCATTTTAGTTTTCATAAAGCAGAATATTAAACCGCTACACTAGTTTATATTTTGGTGAAATAGTAGCGTCGCTTCGTTGCGAGTCAGTATGAGCAGCACGTGCTAATAAATTATATGGTTTTTAATAGTTTGTGATTTGAAGTGTAAAGTAATAAGCTCCAATAACGTTTTATTGTATGAGTTTAATTTTATAGCATCAGAAATAGCTTTCCAGGTTTGCAACCAAATTTTTTGAACTTAGGCTGTGTTCCCAGTAGGCAAACTGTTAGCGGCCGACTGAGTGAGCCGCAAATTTGTGGCGAACTGAAATTTGTCTTATGTAGCTACAAACTCACAATCAGATCAATTTGCGTGCGTCGCAAGCAAACTGTTATGAGTTAGCCGCTTATTTAGGTCGACCGACTGAATTTTCACTTCACTATTATTGTTCGAAGGGAGTGGTTGTGTTGGTCACGATGGATATTTTTGAAGTAATTGGTATCTTAGAGGCGCTGAAAGATGATAAAAACTGTCCGCATGAACAGTTTGCGGCAAACGGACTCACTACGCCCGGCGAACAACCATATCGCCGCCGCCGACTGGAACCGGGTTTGCTGTGAGTTAGCCTGACTACTGAGACAGTCGGCGCACTTAACGCTGCAAACTGCGTATAGTGAGCGCAAAACTAGCAAACTGTGGACACTCCATTTCAAATATATGGAAGGGCGTACTAAAACGATACGCCGCAAACTCAGTCGGCCGCTAACAGTTTGCCTACTGGGAACACAGCCTTATACTTCTTTAGGCGCGTTATGAAATGAATGGAAAAATGATGACACGGTGACGGTGACACAAAAACGACGGTAACGAAAAACGTCACGCGCGTTTTTAAGAACGCTCGTTTTGAAAAAATGATTATTATTGTTAGGTATATTTATTATATTGTTTTTTGAATATTGTTAGAGTTTTTGAATATTGTTTTTTTGAATATTGTTTTTTTTTAATTTTATGTGAAATTTTTTTTTTGATGCCAAAGAAGTATAACTTCTCACGCGCGTACATAAGTAGACGTTTATGTTTTTTAAATATATTTCATGCTGATAGATAAATAATCGTGTCACAGTTAAGGAATCTTACCTTCTCGCGAATATCTGATTATTAAAATACATACCTATAAAAGGAATTCTCAACAATTTTACGAGCAAAAAAATGATGAACTGAATAGCTGGTATTACTTGGATGTCTATTGACCACTTACGATTAAGCTCGTCTTAGCTCTTTAGCTCGTCTGATAAAATAAATAAAATGTGTGCAATTCACACGTGTTAGAAGTGAAACCTTCAAAAATTTGTAGTAGTACACGTGTAGTGCATGTTTCCGTTGTGGGAGGGAGGGAGGTGCCACGCATGTTTTAAAGTATATACCATCATACATGTTAAACGCGGATTGTTGCAAAGTAGACTAATACTAACTTAATAACAATGGATTTCTGCAAAGTAACGCCTGATACTATTAACTATTTCAAAAATTTTGTTTTCAAGATAATGAGACGAATGTAAAATTTCGGGAAGATGATAATTGTAGGTTTTACTACTCCACTCCACTCCACTCCACTCCACTGCACTGCACTCCACTCCACTCAACTCAACTCAACTCAACTCATCTCAACTCAAGTCAGTCTCCACTCATTTCTAGTCTCCACTGGACAGTTTCGTTTCATAAAATGTCAAGTCACCCCCGTAATAAAGAAGTTTTCACTTCAAAAATAATCAAAATTCCTCTTTATGTAAGTGGACCCATAAAACTTACTTTAGCAGAAACAGCTTGACTGGTCATTTGCCATGCAAACCGTAGTATCTTAGTTCAAGCACATGTATGTACATATAAATACAGCTTCGTCTGGCTTTACGTAGGTGTCCTTTGTGTTCCATAGCGTTTATATGCGAGCGCCTCTCTTATCTCCTAAATTAATTACATAAATCTTGTTTACATACGTCTTAAACGTATGACACGCCGCCATAATTCAACAAGGTTTACTCTGCTAATGAAGGGCAACTGCAATGCGTAACGTTGGAGATACTAAAAGGATCGTTACTCAAATTACTATAGCTTAAAGATATATGTATTAAACATCACTTGGCAGTACAATTTACATAGAGCAGATTCACCATTGCACGAGCCAATTCTTCTGTAAAGCGTGTTTCAAACACGAGAAGTACGACGTTAAGATCAGTGGTGCATTTAAATTAAATAGGTACTATTATAAGTACTATTATGTCTCCTTTGGTAGTAATAATATCTCATAGAATGTACTAAAGACATTGACATAAAAAGACCTACAGAATAGTTCCTGTTGTGTATTATATTGGTACGTAAGCCTAAATAGTAAGTACTCGTATAGTGAATTTTAGCTCAATTCACGATGTTTTAATGTTCTAACATGTGTCTTTAAAAAGGAGGAAACCTTATCGTGGCCTTCGTTCCCTTCTTTATATTCAATGTCCTAAATTATTTATTTCTAATTCCTTTAACTAACTAAACTTACTGAAACTTGATCATATGGTTGAAGTAACACTTTGTTTCTCTCTGATCTTTATGCAGAAATTTACATGTAAGCCAAATGTTTCGTTTTACTACCTGACGATATTTGTTTTATGAATATGCAGATTACACCTCTGAACGGTGGAAAGTCTATAAAACTATTACTGCCTCACATTTTTTTTATATCTTTTATCCTCTACCAAATCAAAACTTTCGTGACCAGTATTATCTATTCACGAAACACATTTTTCAAAATTTAATCCCATACACAAATTTAAAATGTTTTTTGTTTGTTGTATTTTGTTTGAAGAAAAAACAGAAGCAAATATAACGCAATTGTATCGAGAGCTTAGTAGTTCCACGACAGCAAGACAAGGTGATGATTTCCCTGGGCGTTTTCCGTCTCGACTTCATCTGCTACATGTTTTGAATTAAGCTTACATTTTGAGGCTGTATGCTGTAAAACACTAGCATATTCTTCATTGAAATAACGATATTGTTGATTTCTTTACATTTCTTCATCAATATTATTATGGATCAATTTAATCCATTTTGATGTTTTGCTCATATTATGAATCTTTAAGAGGATAATGCTTTTCCTTTGTTTTTCACCATTCCAACAGCTTTCTTTGTTTATTGTTTAACAATATTTTATGATTACCTAGCTGATCTGGCTTAAGTTTTCTTAAACATTTTTAAATGTAAAAGATAACTTGATCAGTCCTACCTATAATAACTATTTATTTATTTATTTATTTATAGGATCATCCACAAAATTACAAAAACCAGCAATTATTATGGATGAACACAGCGTGCGTATTTAGGTGCATTAACATTGCACTTCTCTTATTTTTATAAATACGAAAACAAATATGATAAAAAATAAATACGATACTTAATGCGCAATTGTGTACGTAATGTGCAATACCTAATATTATAATACTTGCTTAGGAAATTTTGTAAGATTTTGGGTTTAAAACTTAAGATCTTGGATGTCGTGGTAGAAATTGGTATGTAGTATTGGTATGGGATAGAAAATGAAAAGTGATGTAGTAGGCTCGAGTTGTCAATGATGCTATTTAATTGTTTGTACAAAAATATCATGTCCTGCATTTTGCGTCTGTCAGACAGCGAAATAAGATTAAACTTTTGGAGACTATGAATCATCTCGTTAAAAATCAAATCCTTCAAAGGTATATAACAATATACCTGTGTAACAGACGCATCAACTTAATTTAAACTTCGTTTGTTTTGTATATTTAGTAAAAAAACATACAAAATATATTTATAAAAAAAATGGTTGTCTGTAAAGTCGGTTTACGAACGGTAGTATAACGTGACTACGTCATGACAAAACATTGATGAAATGATTGCATACTTTTATAAGTAAAATTGAGCGCTTCGGCCGATCGTGCCTCTCTATCGCTTGTTCCACGCTCTCGCTCGCGCGGAACGCGACAGTGAGTCATGCTTTTTCGTGCGTGCCCCGGCGTTCATCGTTTTAATAGACGTTATCAAGTCAAAACACGGATAAATTTATACACTTTAGACATATACATATAAAAATTCTGTTTTTTAAATGAATTTAAACTTACGTATTTTCGTGGACGCCATTGTTGTAACTTAATGTTTTGTTCAAACAATATTTTACATTACAAACAACTGCGACGTACTTATTTTTCTTATGCCAGTTTAAGGATGACGAATTCCCAGTGAGTGGCCCTAGAGCGATTTAATCTGAACACGATCCGTGTTGGCAGGCTCCTTTCAACGCATTCGACCTCGTGACAAACGGTTTCCTTAGACAGCGATTAGCTTTTCTATACACTTGTACATACTTAGATTTTCTTCGTCATGATACGTTTCCCAGGACGTAAAAGTCATAATATTTCCACAGTTTCCGTCGTAATGCTTATCAAGTAACAACCGTAATCGTGACTGTTTATTGTTTGTAATATATATAATATATTTTAAAATACAGCAACTTATCAACACATGTATTTCCACAATAGGGTGTTGATTTCCCAAGTGTCTTGGCAGGTATTGACATAAGATGACGAGGTTCGGTTGCAATATTGTCTAGGCAAATAGTCCTTGCTTCGTACCAATATCCTTTATACGAGTATATCGTAGAGAAATATGATAAGATTTTATTGATTTTCGAAGTAAGTAGGAAAGGCATAGGTACACTTTTTTAAACACGCCCCAACTCAGAGTTATTATACGAATGGTTACTTAAATCGCTCCTTAGTACCTACATAATTTGTGTGGTGATTCTTCACTAAGAAATGATTAAAGTAACGGTTAGTGACTCTGAGTTGAGGCGTTAATGAATTCAAATCACCGTCAGTTATATGAACATCAATATAACTGCGATATTATTTTCCTGTGGTGAGACCGGTCACACCAGCTGGGCTGCATGTACCTACGTTTGATATTTCCATATGGCAAAAAAGAAATGTATTTATAATATTAGTATGGAATGGAATGGTAGTTCTAAATGTTTACTATCGTACATACCAAGAACATGTAAATTGAACAAGAGTGCGAAGGTTCTTTACTGAATAAAATTGTGCATTAAATAACATCACCATAAAAAGCCAATATAAAATGTTTTTCAATTAAAATATTCCCATATCTAATATAACAACTTCAATATATCTGCTATACTGCTTATACATATAAAGTAGATAAACGTAAATGCAAATGTTACGTGCGAGATGACTCTGAAAAGTGTACGGTTAAGGAAGTGAAATAAATAATCACGTGTCACAATCTCGCGCACCGCGCACCGTGCAGCGACGTCGATTTCAATCACAGGCGACCGTGCCGAGTGGGTGTTAGTATAAAGAAAATAAATGAAGAGTTCCTCACAAGTCGTTGAAATATTCCGGCAGCGCACGAGCTACGAGCTAGCTGCACCGCCGCGCCGCGCCGCACTCGCGCGGTAATCAGCTTTTGTGCGCGGTAATTGGGTGTCTGAGCTGCCAACCGAAGCATTTATTCCCGATAAATTGAAAACTGCTTTGTGACTGGAATCAGCCGAAGCTGCGGGTAGCCTTTTTCTATCTTTACAGACGAGCTTTTCACGATCGAACTTGATCATTTCGACAGTGTATACGCTCGGCTTACGAGTATAAGGTACCGAGCGACGTTCAGTGTAATAGACTTTTAGAGTGAAACTGTTACTATTATGTACCTATTCTCTTTGACTTTATATTGGTTATAAAATGTAAAAGCATTCCAATCGCTAAAGTTTTAGAACCTGTTTAAAAATAGTTATTTGCTCTATGTACATAACATAATTTTCTTTGTCTTACAATTAGTTTCTTACCAGTTATAACTTAATAAATACGCAAACCATTTCATATTAAATTGCTAACATGAAACTCAACATAATTTACGAAATACTTAACATACATTTTGCTTAAAATTCACGTTTGCAGGAGGCGTGTAATTAAGATATTACATGAAATTGTCATAATGCTAGTAATAGTCTCGCTAATGAAAATATTGTGCTGTTAGAGATATCCTCCCCCGCAATTGTAAGGCCCTTACCGTTGTATCTACGGCTAGAACGGCGCCATTTACATATTTTAATAAAATAATATCGCAACTGAATCGTAACTGAGAACTTGATTTAAGTTCTTACCGCGATGAATGTAAATTCGCCACCGCCGCTGCCGCAATTCCAGATTTCAATTCTGGAATTAATGGCAACCGTCGTGGACCGACGCTCGTCTAATATTTGCGTTACTTCCGGACACTCTGTTAGCGATGGATATTGAATAAATTAGTTCCAATGAGTTCGGATACCACTATTCATTGTCCGATCGTAGCGTTAAAATGGAAACACCTACGAGGAATCGTCTGCTGCTCCCTTTATGTCATACAATATTTGGTAGACGGTTCACGGCATCGCTTGGCCCTACTAAGCGTGCATTAATATTGTCAATAGTTGGAGTTAGTGGAAGTGAAGTACGTGTTCCGCCTGCCGCTATCTACGGCGCAGCTTGCGCGGTGAATTCGAATGGCTTCCCACACCACGCCCGCCCGACCCCCTCCCACCTTGAGCCCCTACCCCGTAACGCCCCATAAACTCGCGTCTTAATTTTAACTTTATTTCTTACCGCTACTGTTCCAAGAAAATTAAGTGTGAACGTACCTCTAAATAAAATTATGACGAAAACCGCAATGTTAAATAATGCTGTGTGTAATGTACAATTATATCGTAAGTAATGATCCTTTACAACATTAAAAAAGACAGCCAGAAAAAAGTAAGGTAAGAAGTAAAGTTCTTCTAAATATTAGACGTAGGTACATATACGTATATAATTTTATATACGCTCAAAGCATTTTATTCTTCTAGAATCTCATATAAACACAAATAACAAATTTACCTTTGAAGTTTTTTTGTATAGTAAATTTCTCTTTCTGCTTTTAGCACAGAAATGTGTGCCAATCTAATTTTAGATGTTATCCTGCTACGCTGTATATTCTCTTGTCCTGGTTTTTCCTTGATATTCACAAGCAGCACACGTCGCTATGAAACTATTTAAACGGATTGAAATCAGGGATTTTATTTGATTTATACGACGACGCTCCGAAGACGACGCTTCGACGTTCGAAACCTGCCGCAATCGCTGCACTGATCGAAACGTCGAGATGCATAAATTAAATAAAATCCGTGATTTCAATACGTTTCAATAGTTGCATTTTCCATCTGTTGAACGAAAGGATTATTCAAATCCCATAAAAGATTGACTCGTTCCTTTCGTTAGTACATTTGATTGACTAGTCTATTGTAATAATACTGCTGTACATTATTCCGTCCACTATTACATGTAAAATAGGTTGCCAGGACTCACAAGGTCATAACGCTTTCAGTGTTAAAAGTTATCATGTCTAATGAAGAGACAAGGCCCCAACTCTACAAACCCTATATCTTGGTCAAAAGCCTGGCTTGGTCGCTAGCGACCGTCGCGAATTAAGTCTTATGCCATGTAACAGTTCCGTGAAACAGCTACTAAATATGAATGAGAAAAATGGGGAGACCAATAGACCAATGGAAGAAATAAATACTAAAATTGGCTGGAGCAAACTGGATAGAAGTGGCGAAAATTAGAGAAAAGTGGAAAAAATAGAGGTGACCATTACTTGTTTAGAAGCTCTTGAAAATAAATAAAAAGAAAGAAATACTAAAAAAAATACATTGTAATATACATTTTTACAGACTAACAATAAATGACGACGCGGCGACGTGTGAAAAAACATCCATTTAAGAGGAGGCCGTCATGGGAATTTATGCATAAAGTGGGCGTGGCCACCATCTTTTGTTTTCTATGTTCAGATTTCCTTCCGTCATTCAGGTCACAAGAACAGCACAGAAAAACTACGGAGTAGTACTTATTATTAATTTTTATTGCATCTAAAAATTATAAAACAATTACTTTAAAAAAAATTGAACCAACGAAAAAAAACTGAAAAGCGAAAAATAAAATAAACCAATTAGTATTATAATTTAAGATCCTAAATTAACAGTAAATAAATAATTTTGAGGCGGTGCCAAACTGATGAAAAACAAACAATTGCGGATCAAGGATAGTAGAGTAATGTAATGACTTCTTGTATAAAAATTGTCAGACAGCACCTACTGAGCGTGCACTCGGAAGCGAACAACATAAGCGCCAAACTTTTTTTATTTGGTTTTTAAAAACTAGTATATGGATTTTCACAAAAATATATGTGAGTTTACATTATCTACATCATATTATAATTTTCAATTTCAAATGTCAAGGGAAAACAATAATTATTAAAAAATTCTTTTTTTCTTTTTCTTCTCTATTTCTTGGCTGGCAACGCATCAGTGATGCCTTTGGTGTTGCTGATGTCCATAAGCAACGATATTTACTTACTATCAGGTGGATTGTCAGCTCGTTTGCCAGCTATTTCCGTAAAAAAATAATTAAAAATCGTCATATAAATTCTTTCATTGAATAGTAGCATTTGTCAGTTAACCATTTAAGTAACTCTTTTTAAATTAAGTGAAAATTAAGATTTTAATGTTTTCAAGGATTTTATTGTTATATCATTACACACATGACGTGAGTCGAATTTTTTGAACGTATCGCTGATCGAGATGGTACATATAGTCGTTTAGGGTATCTGGTTGCAAAATAACAATTATTTTTATTTTCCTGAAAAAGGTGCAATCTCATATATGCATATACCTACCAGTCAATGACACTAATTTTAGCTTCCTAAAGAGAGGTTTGTAGCTAGTGTCTGAGGTAACATTACACATAGCGCGTATACATCGTTTTTGAACCTTATTGAAATCTGTAGAGTTTCCCCATAAAAACTATACCATACCTTATATTAGAGACAACATCAACATAGCCGTGGTAGGCTTTTAAGGTTGCATGTCATATTACTTATTTTAGGTAGAACGAAACGAGAAATTTTTGTACAAAGTTTGATGATGTTGAAGAGAATAAATAATCTAGACACGGGGTAGCGTGTAAGGCCAATTTCAAGCTAACAGAATTGGCGAGCAGCACCGTGTGTAATATTACAAGAACCATTTGGAGCCACTTTTGACCACCTCATAACTCAAAAACTATTCAACATTCAACCTGTCAAATTTGGCTCATTTATTGAAACTTGCGAAATACATATGTGTTCCAAATTTCATATACACATCTCATACGGTTATTTAGATATTAACGTCCAAAACTCGTCACTCACTCACTATCACTGACTGACCTATAGATCAAAACTCTAACTCAGTTCCAGATGACCTAGAAAGTTCAAATTTGGCATCCAGATAGGTAATTGGGTGAATACAAAGAAATAAATTAGAAAGTAGTTAATTTTTATCATTTTATTATAATTTTTCAAAAAATTGTTTCTATTAGAAACACTTATAATGCCTGAAATTTAAGAGTAGCAATCAAAATTTGATGACATCTGGTCATTAAGTGGATTTCAAGGTGAATATGTAACGAAACATATCAGTTTTAGTACTTTGTAAAGCTTTCAATGGGGGGAAGATGTTCAGTGTCCCAAGTGCCCGTGGGAAAGTGCAAATTGAAATTATACCAGTTTAAAGTGATTCGAAGTATTGTTTCAAAATATGTATATTGTGGCACGTTATGTCATCGAACATAAACTAATTTAAGCATTTACGTATATATAAGTGCAGATTAGTGGTTTGTCCAGAGACGTTGTTTCCAGTGTATTACGTCGTTTCATTTTTAATGTGTGAAAAAATATTTTTTTCTAATCTTGTACGGCGTGTACACAAGAAAATTTTGTACTATTTTCGAAATTATACCAGTTTAAAGTGATTCGAAGTATTGTTTCAAAATATGTATATTGTGGCACGTTATGTCATCGAACATAAACTAATTATAACTAGTAAGAGTATAGTTGACTATCGTATTCATTAATATTACGATATTATAACTGGGATTTAGTATTAATAATATTTCAATATTTAGTGGACATCAATAGTGGAACATTATTACTTATAAATAATGAAATAATGGGTATTTCGGACCATGGCGCACTAACTACAGATTTAGTTGAAGAGCACTATAACAGTTCATGTATAAGGTAAATAATTAATCAGTAACGTTATGAATAAATACCTTCTAATAATTTCTGTACAAAAAGTAATGATATCCCATCAAAAACATAAATGTGAAGTGAGAGCCACTAAAAAAAAAGAATTGAGATCTAAATGGGTGCCAAGTTCTGTGTAGAAAAGCCTAAAATTTTAGTCACAAGAACATGTAATTCAAGCTTTACGTTTGAATAAATAATAATAATATTATCGTTGGAAGGTCGAGGAGGGTCATAGGTTTTACAGTTGGTTCCTCTTAGTATCTTTTAAATTTTGGATCTGTTACTTATTTATAAATTATTATTATTATTATGTTATTATATCTAGGAATGAGTCATGCATGTTAAACAACTCATTATTGCTTCCCTTTGAACACGCGGGCGAAGCCGCGGGTAATAGCTAGTACTGTATATACGTATATTTACAATCTGAGTGTGGGTGTATGTTTTAAATCTTTATAAATAATGTATTGACTTCCCTTTAAGGGAGGATTTTCAAAAAAATGGGTTAAAGTTAACTTTTGTTCATGACAATTAACTTACATAAAAAAAATTTAATACTGTTAAGGTACGCAGCCCTCTGTGTTAGGTATTGAGGTAGATTAATATTATGTCAATACTGTTTGTTCTTACTGGCATGTTTTAATACTTGTGTTAAAGTGCGTTATTCAATTGACGAATATATCAGACATCAGATACTTTAGACGTATTTTATTTTTCACTATCCTATATTTTATAATATTTTCCTACATGGTAGCAGAGCGTGGTTAGGTGGATAGGTTCAGTGACAAATAGATAAACCGAATAAAAAGCGGCGAGTCTCCTTTTGCTTTTATACATATAGATAATGTATTATGCAACTGAACAGTAATTTAATTATTCATTCTCTTACATATCATCAAACATTTTTATTTAAATACAAATAATAAAAATATAAATAATTAAACAAAACTACTCCATTTCTCTGTGCTGTTTAGTTTTCCCCATTTAACGTTTTGACAATCATAAGCAAATGTCAAAAACTTTATACGCTACTTCAAATTCTATATTAAAAATCGTGTAAAAAATAGCGCAGAGAGACATACGTCCGACGTCCATGAAGACCGCAGTCGACTGAACGCACATCATAAAGACAGTGTGGGAATGAGTTTTTGTATGAAAATTGTGAGACAGCTATACTGAGCGTGCGCTCGAAACTGACCGACGTAAGCGCCAAACAACGTTTTTATTTGGTTTTTAAAAACTGCTTCATGTATTTTCACAAAAATATACATGGATTTAGATGTGATAATGTACTATGTTTTAAAAAGAATTCCGTGCAAAAATTACTTAAAATATCGCGGTGGCAAGCTATAATGTAAATAATTAGAGCCTACTTTATGATTTTTTTCTATCGAGAAAATTTCACGTTATCGTGTTTTTATTTTCGAGCAAATTTAAAGTAGATAGTCAAGAAACATATACCTAAGTATTACACTAATAGCGTATAAACTTTACGAGATATATGGCAAAGAAAATCAACCAAACGGGCGCGGTAGCGCCTTAATTTCTTTAGGCCGGCTAGAGTTAGCAAACTATTGTATTTAAATAGCATTTACATTATATGTAAAACAAAGGTCCTCTGGGAACTGTAAACAGGGAAAAGTGTTGCCTATTTGTGTCCGTCCAATTAATGTTGGTGCCTAAAATGTTACATTCACAGTAAATGTATATATTCGTATGTTTCATATAATTTTAAATGTCACTTTATTGTTATCAATTTAAAATCATTACAGTCGTTATTTATCTTCATTTCGTCATCAATCAACAAATATTGATTGGTTTCTTCGATTCTTATAAAGATTAGCTTCGCAATGTACTAAAAACGTAAATATAAAATTTTATTGCACATCATTTCTCTGGCCATCGTTCAATGTCGTGCGACATATTGAAAGTTCAAGGGATTTAGATAGTATTTCTTTTGGCGCCCCTTCAAATCCTGCCATTTGACTGTTCTCGTAAATCATGCATAGTGCGAGGTTGAATCAGGACGCTGGCTTTCGTAGCTACAATTCTTATGAATGAAGCATCTTTGAGTATCGTTTCTTTTTATGTAATTTGTGCATTAACCAGCAGGTAAAGGTAACAAATAAATATTATACAATATCAATGTTAGTTTTGGTATAGTTTATTTTACATTTATATCATAGTTTTAAAGACTCACGTCGCCCGCTTATACAGTGTGTACACGACCTAAAGCCCCGAACACCGCACAATAGCGATTATTGGGGCAATCGCAGGCGCCCTATGCCGCGGCCGTGCGGCCGTGCCCCAGACGAGCCCCGCGATGCAAATAAAATTCAGAGGAACCCAACGCCGGACAGCGATGCCCCTCGTTATTATTCGGCTCTCGCGGAATTGCTTTTATGTCCTTAATGGAAAAGTGAGATATTTACTTCGGGTTTTTAAAGACCTTTCATTTACAATTTTATACACATAAGTCACGACTAAAATTATTATAATCCATCGCAATTGTAACAAACATTAACTTTTGTAACTATTTTATTCAATAATAACGTTAAACAATTTATATAAAGCATATTTGTAAAGAACGCAGTTACAACTAGATAAGCAAATGTTATTGAGGTAAGTGGCTATAAATAACGCTTACTAGTTTCGCCAGTTGGTGCGAACTGCCCCTTTAATTATGAAAATGTATGCGGAGCACATGAAAGTTTGTGCAATTATGCCATAGCCGCCGCCACCCGTGCAGCGGCCAGCCACGTCCTTAACTACCGAGCGCTGGCTCTACACCACTATTCAATTACCTACAACGTTCTACGAGAAATTTTCAAGATGGCCCCGTTACTGTTCCGCATAAAATATGGCTACGGAGAGATCTGAAATTTCTTACTCGTATCGTGTACGGTAGACTAGACTTCTAGGATCCTGTTAACAAGGTAAATCGATGTTACTGATTGTGAGCTTTACTTGCGTAATTAGATGTGCACATATTATGGGTAATAATAATAATTAAAAAAAGTATATTTTGATGCATCTATTTGAAAAGTTTATTATGTCATTTATATGTAAATTATAATTTTTAAACACTCAAAAGCTTTACTTTTACTTTTATTTTGGTGTCAAGATTTTTGCTTCCAGTGATTTCCAGCATTAATTAGTACGCTGCTACATATGCAGCTAGTATTCAAAGCACGCGCCGACGCTTTAAAGAGATTTTAGCAAAAGAAATAGTCTTTAGTATACAGAAATATAGGCTAATGCCGATGTGGAAAACATGCGCATTCAAATAGTTGCTTATCCGTTTGAACCAACGTACGTGGAAACGCAATTAAAAGATACCCGCCAAGCTTTAAGTACGACTACAATCGCTTTAATCTCTCAAAAGAGCACCAATGAACAAACTGTCCGTATCAACTCGGGGGCAAAGTGGTATATTATTTAGACAAGTCGAGGTCAATTATGTGCCCATAAATTTTTTAGTGTTGCGCACAAATTGTCGATTTGTATGATCTGACGGATGGTCTCAAGACTGGCGCCGGCAAATGAGCACACGATAAAATTATCGTTAGCGGTAACGACATGAATAAATGCAATAGGGTGGTTCGCATCCGCTACAGAGCAAGAGTAGCGAATAGCGATCCAACACGAGATACTCCTCGGAATATTTGTTACGAATGTTACGATTCCACATACAATCAGACCGCACGTTTTTTCACTTGGATGCCGTATTGTAGATACGCTACATCGCTCAACGTTGCATTTCAATGAGATTTTATTGCAGTGCATTATAGTATGTCACATATGTACATATGAAAGTAATCCGTGAAAGCACCCTTTATAAACCTGTAATGTTCACCAACATCACCGATGAAATGTTTGGTTTATTTTCAGTAAATCAGCAACTTGTATCGTTTTGCTGTTCGCAGGTAATTTGGTTGAGGTTTTAAACGACTATAGAACCATCAAAATAGCACTGACCTGCATCATTATTATTCCCCTAAACGCTCCTATTGGCACGTCAAATTTTGAAAAGCTGTGGATCACCAATTGATGTAAATAGCAGATGTAACTGTCGAATTAAAGCGCTTAAGTACCTTTGTGGTCCTGATCATTACCAAAATGTACGTAATGAACTACAGCTACTATTATTTAAATACAGTATTCGCGTGTAATTACGGCACTCGCCCGCAAACCAGAACCACGTTAACCATGCAATAAATATCTGCAAAACGGGTCCTAAATTATTGGTCGCATGAGACTTAAAAATATTTTAGTAGATTGCTGTACTTTTAAGATATCCAGTTTTAGAAATTAAGTGTAAAATTGAACATATTGTTTTTATTTAGAAGTTTAGCATCGATATATTATATCATCCTGATATTATACAACCGAATAATAAGAAAAATTAAAATGTGTGCAATTCACACGTGGTAGAAGTGAAACCTTCAAAATTTTTGTTTTCAAGATAATGAGACGAATGTAAAATTTCGGGAAGATGATAAATGTAGGTTTCACTAATCTACTTAGTACTTCACTCCGCTCCGCTCCACCCCGCTCCGCCCCGCTCCGTCCTCCCCTACCCCTCACTCCCCTACCCTACCCCTGTACAATGCTTCCTATCTCACTTTAGAATTTATATGTTTGTCTCTTTTTACTGGACAGTTTCGTTTCATAAAATTTCAAGTCACCCCCGTACTAAAGAAGTTTTCACTTCAAAACACACCTAAGACAAATACAATTAGATTGTTACTCACTTTAACAATACAACATCGCCTTCAAAGTAATAATGTCCATATTTTTTTTCTTTACAGACAGATACCAGTAGGTATATTGATATGAATTACCTACAAAAGAGCTGACAGGCAAGAGTGTTCACTGTTTTCCATAGACATTTAGCCTAACATAAAAGCCATCACAAATGTGTTCCCAGCCAAAAAGAGGAAGCAGAGGACCCCCATTATTTTACCAACCAATTACGCATTACTACCCATGTAATATCCAAAAATGTTTTAATATAGGTACCTATAGTAGTTTCAGGTTCTGAACCACATAATAAAGGCTTTAATTTAAACAAAAGGGTAATGTAGTACGTCCCAAACTACTGTTTGCTTTGATTTATACTGGGCCGCTGGCGGGGCGTTGGAAGTTTTAAACGTCACGCATTTATGATGAATACTCGCAATTTTCTCGCGGGAGCACCGAGTTGATAGCTGTGACTCTGTGACACTGTCGTGTTTTATAACACGGTAGATACGTGTAATGAAGTTAAAAATATGTCACCCTAATGACTCCGCCGCGTTGTGGACTTTGATAAATAACATTGCAATAACAAACATGTTCTAATTATGTTTAATTAGGTCTCTGTGTCCATACATAAATTCGAATATGGACTTTCCGAAGCGAAACGAGGCCATTTTGTAGTTAATCATACATTTAATTTAAAAAAGCTACTATATGGAACTTTTATTTTGCTACACTCCTTGCTTTGCTTCAACAGCATTCGTTGACCAAGTATGTTGTTGCCTGTTGGACACTTTAAAATAATGAACCTACGAGTACTACCAGTGACGGATTAAGACTACTTGATGCCCTAAGCAATCCACGCCTGTGGGCCCCCCTATCCGTATGTCAACTAGAATCGGTCTTGTTCGTTCAAAAGTTCAAAAGTCTCGTTCTAAACCTTTACCGCCTAATAATCTAAATTTTACTAACAAAAAATAGCAGACTTCAAAGTTTCAAAAACTCCTTGTCAGATCTCGTTCAAATTTATGTGGGACCACATGACAAGCACCTGCTTTCGATTAAAAAAAGAATCATGGAAATCGGTTGGCGTGATATTGAGTTATTCGTCAATTTGTCGCGCACATCTTAACACAAATTTACGACTTATGTGGTTTTCTCATGGATGCCATTGTCAGATCTCAATATAATTTTTATGGGACCACATGACAGCTACCAGCTTTCGATTAAAAAAATAATCATCAAAATCGGTTCGCCCAGTCCAAAGTTCTGAGGTAACAAACATTAAAAAAAAATACAGTCGAATTGAGAACCTTCTCCTTTTTTTGAAGTCAGTTAAAAACATTAGATTTTTGTAAAATTAGATGATGAGATGTAACGTACCTTAGAAGTGGAATAGGTGCAACAACAATAAAAACCAAAGCATAATTTATTTATTTAATGTAATGCGCCTTGCGGCTTTTCCGGGCATTAAATTCACGCAAGATAGTATTAAAGTCTAATGGTGGTCACTCACGGTCATTCCATCGCGTCATTTTTGGAGCCACGCCAAGCGACATATGTCAAAATGGCGCGATTGGACATACAAATTTTTTAAATCACGCCATCAGTTTTTCACATTCACGATCAAATTTTGGCTGTATATCACGCCATTTGACGCGATGGACTGACCGTGAGTGGCCACCATAATGTGTTTAATATATCGGACTCTATGTATAATATCGATAAATTATCGAGCCTTTCTTGTACCATCTTGGTCCTTTTTCCATTTTTTAATATTTTTAATTTTGAGAATGAACGTTCCGCTGAGCAATTTGTTATCATAAGCGATAAAAATATACGCAGGGCTGTTTCTATATTAGGGAAAGCTGATTCTATTTTATCATCGTGTAATATTTTATATAATTGTGCGTGAGTTTGATGTACCTATGCTTGTGCGAGCTGAATCACTGGGTCTGGAACTTATTTTACTTACGACATAAGAATGAAACTGTTGAATTTCTGTTAATAAATCGGTGTTAAGGTCTTCTGGATATGTGTTTATTAGATTTGTACTATGTTGACTGTATTCTGCAGTTTGATCGGGACACATAATTTTATCGACATCGGGTATTTTATTCAAAAATGAGAATTTGTCCGCTGTTTCTTTGTATATATCTCCTCTTTTTCGCATCTCTGCATGTAATTTATCAATTATGCTATAATAACACGTTATTTTGAATTTTTCTCTTGGGTTAAAACTTACTTCAGGAGCTGAACCATCATTGGGCATTTTCTTTCTTCGTCTTTGACGGGTGTCTTTGTATTCCACATCTGGAAGCTTTTCTTTTGCACGGGCTTCTAAAGAATCAAAGTCGCACCTCAATTTTTCTAAAAAATCCACGAGTGATTTGTAGAGATTAGCGCAAGTCTCTAGAGTAACTTCTGGGTCTTGTAATACCTTGCTGACTTTTCGGAACGTTTGCAAAATTTCGTCCCACATGACCAACATGAGTACGAACTCCAATTCCTGTAGTTTATGTGACAAATTAGCTGCTTCTCTTCTGGTTTCTCCTTTTTGCATGTCATCCACAGAAATGACGTCTAATGCATTTATAATTTTATTATATGTCTGTGAAATAGCTGATGTCGCTTTAGCATTTGCTTCCCATCTCGTTTCTGATAAAGATTTCAAAACACTTTCATTATCCAAATGATCTTTTAATATGCGCCACCTTATGGTTGAACCAGAAAAAAAATTGTATAGATTTTGGACTAATGAAAAAAATTTTACAGCTGCTAGGCAACAATCAACGGCGCTTCGACCTACTAAATTGAGAGAATGGGCTGAGCATGGGATATATATTGCAAACGGATTCGCCTCTAGAATTTTCTACTGCATGCCATTGTAACGCCCAGACATATTTGAAGCATTGTCATAAGACTGGCCTCTGCATTTTGAAAAATCTAATTCACAATGCTTTTCAAGGTATTGAAGAGTCTGCTTTGCCAGTTCATCTCCTGTGTGATGCGTTTCCAACTCAATAAATGTAAGAAATCGCTCTACTGGCTGCCCATCTTTTATATAGCGAATAACTACGCTGAGCTGGTCCGTATGCGTCAAATCCGGCGTAGAATCTACTGAAAGACTATAATATCTAGAATCTTTTATCTGCGATATAATTTTACCATGCACTTCTTGGGCCATTATCATAATCAACTCTTCGTAGATCGTTTTAGATAAATAAGAGATGTTTCCTTTTCCGGTATTTCCATATTTGGTTATGTGTGCTGCTAAAAAGGGATCAAATTGACTTATAAGTTCCAGCAACGCTAGAAAATTTCCATTCTGAGGAGATCCAAATTTCTCTACTGCACCGCGAAAAGGAAGGCCTCTTTCTGCCAATGTGCGGATAACAGCTATAACTCGCTGTAATACGTGCTCCCAGTAAACATTCTCTTCATGAATTTGCTTATCAAAACCTTGATGCAAGCTTAAACCTTGCCTGCGTATTAAATATGTTAATAGACAATCTCTGTGACTAGAAGTCTTTTCGTAACCTTCAATCATTACTTTGGTATTCCTCCAGTCACTAAAACCTGTTGAACTAACAAAAGCTGAAGATTTATCTGAAGAAAAAAGCTTACATACAAAACAGTAAAGTGATCCTGTAGACGGCGAATAAAGTAGCCACTCTCTTTTGTAGTTTTCGCCATTAGGCTTTCGGCCAATAAATACTTTTTCATTGCAGTAACGCGTCGTTGAACCATAAGTTCGACGGGATTTTTCAAATGAACTATTATGATTTTGACAGTCATTTGGTCCGCA
The DNA here is from genome assembly GCA_911387775.1 of Thymelicus sylvestris. Classification (NCBI taxonomy): domain Eukaryota; kingdom Metazoa; phylum Arthropoda; class Insecta; order Lepidoptera; family Hesperiidae; genus Thymelicus; species Thymelicus sylvestris. The sequence continues at coordinate 7,563,945 of OU426888.1, forward strand.
AGATAGCCAATATTCCACGTCAACGTTTGAAAATTCACACCATAGCCCTGGGTCATTTTCTTGATTTGGTGCTCTGTTATCTTCAGTTTCGTCTACTATATCTTCAGTATTATTTAAGGTTTCAAATTCAGAATCAGAAGGTTCTTGAATCGTAAAATTTTCTTCACTGTTTTTTGACGTCTCTGGAATTGGAATATTAACTGACGGTGGTGGTTCAGAATGAGGGGGACAGAAAAAACTTGTTAACTTTTTTGTTTTACTTATTGTTTCGGCTATTTTTCTTTTATTCTCTTCTGCGTGTTTTCGTTTTTGTGCACCACTCAATTGCGAACGCTTCATGATTTAATCTAGGGGTATGTAAATAAATAAATAATTAAAAAGAGTACCTAAACGCTGTAAAGTGGAATCTAATTACTCCGAAGCCGAAGGCTTCAAAGCCCTCATAAATTCAATTCAATTCAAGGTAAAATTTAATATTAAGTTATACCTAGTGATATTTTTTTACCGCATTAAGATTTTCACAAAAAAATTTGCGCGAGAGACACTTCCAAAGTGGTAAAATGTGTGTCCCCCCCCCCCCGTAACTTCTAAAATAAGAGAATGATAAAACTAAAAAAATATATGATGTACATTACCTTCAGCTTCGACTGTTTTGAGTAAATTTACATAAACAAAAGTAATTAATTACTTAAATGAAACAAAATACTTTAGATATTTTGACTTTGGATATTATCAAAACAAACAAAATAAAACTTTACGTACCTACCTAAGCGAACACAATATTATGAACAGAACTTGAATAATTAATTGTCGACAAACACAGTCACAGTAATTTGTGTTGTGTGACTCACACAGCACCGTAATTTTTAGTTTACTGAAACTATTGCCTTACTTATTAATTATCAAACTAATTGTATTGCGTATGCATAGAAGCCGGCCGGCACAATTACTCAATAAACAAAATATTTGGCGCCAGACCAGTGTTGCCAATGAAAATTTTTGGAAGGCCGTGTACATTAGATAAAAAAGCCGTTTTTATATGGGAAAAGATCAAGTGTGGGCCGTAGCAATGCAATTACGCCATTATATACCATCGGTTCAGCGCTCGAACTAAAAAAAAAGGTCATCGCCAGTGAATTTCATGTCCACAAAACAAGGAATCACTTTTCATTAGCTTAAATTAACATCAACATTTGCCTAGTGGCGCCGTCTTATGGGTTTTAACATTCGTAAAATGTTTCAAAACAAGTAAATAAAAAAAGACCGGAGAATTTGCGAAAAGCCGTAGAATTTGCTACGGTAATAGGGTTCCAGCCGTAGACCGTAGATTTTGTGATTTTTTGGCCCGAAAGCCGTAGAACACGGTAATTGCCGTAGCATTGGCAACACTGCGCCAGACGGGCGACCGCGAGGAAGGGGTGGTTCGTGATTGGCTGATTGCCGAATGCACTAGCGGGCAGCGAGTGGACAAGCGGGAGCGAGGTCATAACTCTAGGTCAAACTTTATGTCAACGTAAAACGCGCGAATTTTCAAATTAGTCCTAGAAACTTTTTTTTTGGTGTGGTTTTTGGTGACGTGAGTGAGACGTGATGCCCAAAGGACGGATTTTTTTGTGCTTCTTCTGGTGCCCCCCCAGACGTGATGCCCTAAGCAATTGCTTAATTTGCTTAAGGGTTAATCCGTCACTGAGTACTACAAAATTGTTAGTCATCAATATAATTAAAAAAAATCTTAGGATTTTCTTTCCTCAAGCGAAGCAGTAATTATTTACATGTTTTTTAATATAAAGTATAATAAAATTATAGTTTGCAAGTCATTAGATACCTATTTATGGACCCTAATAACACCCAAGTACATATGTAATTTGGCTCAAATTGTACAGTCACCTGCAGAGAAAAGTAACCCATCTGTTTATTATGATATAGTAACAGACGGGTTACTTTTCTCTGCAGGTGACTGTACATATGTACAATATTCGTTGGATTACTTACCCGATTTAGAAAGTACGTTAAACCATTTTTAGGGTTCCTTAGCCAAATAGAAAAAAAAACGTGTGGCACTCGGGGACTGCCGCGGTAAAGCTATTACACAGCCTTAGAATAATATTTGTTGCGAAATAAAACCTGACACCCCCCACTTGCAGTCAGTACTAGGATAGCAAAAACATGCAAGCAAGTGTGCCAAAACAAAGCTGGGGAATTTCTCATCGGATTAATTGTTCACCATTAGTAGCAATTAATTAAAGCGAGTGGGTACTAGGTGCACAGAAGTCTTCGAAGATGCGACATCAGTGACACCGTACATGCCACAGTATGTACTATCTTACACCCGTGTCAAAGCGCTCTGACAAGGTGTCAGAGCGACAGTGATAGATTTATTCTATCTCTGTCGCTCTTCCGCATATTAATTGCCATGACAAGAGAAATAGCAATAATAAGTTAATGCACATGATCCTAATATAGATATCCCTGTTGTGCCTATGCTAAATACCGAAGAGTAAATATGTACATAGATTACTTCCAAAAGATACCGCATACAAGGCAACTGACGCGCGCCAACATGTATTTGCGTTTGCAAGTCGACGACAATAGTGTCGACCAATACTGACCCGTCAAGTCCAAGTATGAATTAGAAATAGCCAATCATAGCGCATATTTTTGTCCCCCGCAACCCGCCTTCCGCCAAATTTTGTGAGTTCAAACTCTAAGAAAAATTAACTTATGCGGAATCTCTTGGGGGTAATCTATGAGTAAATAACACAGCTACATACTATGGTTGTACAGTATCACTGATGTCGCAACATCGAAGACTTCTGGTCGCCTAGTACCTACTCGCTTTAATTAATTGTTATTAGGTGAACAAAGCCGATGAGAAATTTAATACCCCAGCTTTGTTTTGGCACACTCGCTTGCATGTTTTTGCTATCCTAGTACTGACTGCAGTTGGGCGGTGTCACCTTTTATTTCGTTCCGTAGGTCTTTAAAAACCTAAAACCATTTTTCTCAAAGTCAATAATTGTCTGAAAGATAGACACTTCCAAAATGGTAAAATGTGTCCCCACCACTAATTTTTAAAATAAGAAAGTGAAAACTCTAAAAAAATACATGCTGTAGATCTCAACGAACACTCAACGAAAATAGATTTGAAAGAGAGATAGCAGTTTTTCTGTTAAATGCATATTTTCAATAACCGCAAATATAACTTTGTCATTTATACAAACACTATGAAAAACAAAGTTATTTGTTGCCTCACTAAAACAGCACCGTGTTACTACGTATTGCATTGCATGCATTAAGCAGTTATTCACGGTTTCTAAGTGTTGCGATAAAAAGTCATCCTATTCACCCTCGTAGATTAGTCAAGTATGTGATGTAAGCTCAGTGTTCACTTGTCAGAGGGACAAAAGCCGCGAGTCGTGTCGTGTGACGTGATCGCGTCGTCTTCGCCCCGCCCAACCCCGGGCCTGTAATCGCGTCGTCATCACGAGTAGGCTCGGCCTGTGTCGCTCCGCTACACTACTGCCATAAATCAGTCGACACCGTGTGATGGATGATACATTCACTACAAAAAAACTATATCTAATTTAGTCGCAGCCCGGGCTCGTTCTACCGTTTTGCCTATACTCTTCAGGATTGTAGTTTGTTGTAAATAGAGGAGATTGATAAATTAACGGTTTCACAATAATTACAGTTGCGAAATATTTAATGCATGTTGATTTTTGTGAAGCTCAGAGGGTTTTAGTTCACGTTTGGCTTCAACCCATTAATGGCCCACTACTGGGCACGGGTCTCTCCTCTTGAGGAGGAGGCCTAGAGCATACTCCACCACGCTGCTCCAGTGCGGATTGGTGGAGGGGTTAGTGGCCAACCCGAGTGTCGGAAGTTTTCAAACCGCCCGAGGGCCTCCGACATGGCTTAACGACTGTTATCCTGTGATAACAACCGGGACCGACGGCTTTACGTGCCCTCCGAAGCACGGAAACGCTTAAGAAATTTTTACCACTAGCGATCACCCATCCAACTACCGACCGCGCACGCCGGGCTATGAGCGCTTCAAGCTTCGCTTTTTAGTTCGTGTTTATGAGACAGTAAATGAAGACGTTCATAAAAGGCATGAATAAATGATTACGAGTTAGATATCTATCGAGTATTTACTTTGATATTCGAATGGAATACGTTATGGTTAAAGGCTGTCATTTTCATTAAGGTGCTAAAAAGTGGAGATAGCCGACAACAAAGACCTAATAATTTCCCCCCGGGAGTGCTACTAGCCCCGGCCCATCCGGTGTGCGCTGGAATCGAAGCGACCCGTGCCCTCCCGGCGCCTTGCGGGCGGCTAGGCGGCTCTAACTTTTATTATTTTTGTAGCGCTTGCGCTGTTTTTGTTTTCGCAAATGGGTTCTGTTACTCCCCTGCTTTTAATAACTAGTAGTTGTTATAAAGTATAGTGAACTATAACATAGCATACAGAAATATTAATACATGCTTCGATCAATTATTTATTGGACGGCTGAAATGCCGGAGATTGAGAACAGTTACACGGATATACTGTATAATTTTATCATTATAAAGGAGCAATAAAATATTTTACATTTTACAACATTTTTGATAACTTTTCACAGATTTTTTCTTTGGGAAACAACAAAGCAATGTAATTTTTTTATTCCTATTATACTTTGAAACTATACGATTTTACTTAAATGAAAATATCAATCAGAATGTCTCGGCTTTTATTCCGGCTGTACTGTAGACTTTGCCACTATTTGCAGCGTCTGCTGGTAAGGCAGATTGCACGTTTTCGTTCAGTAAGCGCACTCGTATGTCCAGTGGCAGAGACGGCGGTGAAGCAGCGGCCGACGTATTGAAAATGCACACCCGCTCGTTAAGCACGGGCGGCGGTTGCGGTCCGACGCGTGACGTCACGTCCAAAGCGCTCGGCCGCCCTCATTAGCATACATTATATTCGCCATTACGCCCAGCACCGCTTGTGGCTTTTTGTAATATTTCTGATGATACACCGACGAGGACATAATAAATAATGCGATAGCGGCAGCTGCTGCTTAACATTTAATTGGCTACGACCGGGCGTAATTGAAAGGGGTCAAGAAGAAATAAGTTTGCCCGCTTTCATACGAGCAAAGCAGTGAGCATCGACGGCAAGCGGCAAGATTTTGTCGTGCACTTGCATGACGCTTACTACGGCACTTCTCAGAACGTTGTGGTTCTATACCTACAGCTTAATGATTTTATTATTCTTCGCTATAAAATGCTATTTACATTTTATTTCAGATCGGTATAACTCTGAAACACCTGTAAATAAACGTATGTTGAAAGTAACTTTAAATAATAAGCGTGTTTGTATTTTACTCACGCATTCACAAACAGCACTATGAGGTCTCACATTGCCATCTAATGCCTAGTGTCGTTGTCAAAACCAACGCAGGTAAAGTAGCTGCCGAATTATTTTACGGAACCCATAGAATTGAATCCTATTTGATTATAAAAATTTACCAATTACAGGCCTGTAAACAGCACTACGCGTCCGCTATGCTAGCGCTTCCTAATTTTTTTCTAATGATCTGAATTTGTAATATTTGTAATAATAACCTATATAATTTTTTCACTAAAAGTGCAAATATACGTAACCAACATGGCGGAACTTCATCGATTAGTAACGGAATCATTTACCAATGATTTGTATAACAAAACCAGGTTCAATGAAACGCAGTTATTATTTGGTGAAGTAATAAAAAGCTTGTAAACAATAAGTAACATCCGGTCGAACGCAATTTTTCGGGATACTGTTAATTTTTAATAAGCTGCCGTAATTGCGTAGCATGCCGTCGCGACACGTAAATCACTAGCCTGTCGATCACCGAACGAAGCTAATATTTGCATATCGCGATTGATGCGAAGCAATCAATACTGCAAATAATGGCATTGTCATATAAAATCTACAAATACGATTGCACATGGCTCTCGTTATTAACAATATTAATTGTTTCGATACGCCGGCAATAAATTTTAAATAATGTGATTGTTTTTGTGTGGATTCTATATTTTATCATCGATTACGACGTATCGTAATTGTAGATATCGGTTTATTTATATGTTGTTCTATATTAAAACATTATAAGGCATAGTAATAAATAATGTCACTGCAACGTATTCTGACGATACGATGTCGCAACTCGCATCGTAACTCGTTGCGATGTCGTGTAACGAAGCAGTGTGTTGTCGTGAAAATTAAAAACATTAGTGTGGACACTCACGCTACGTCATAACGTCGTGGTGGGATGATACATCTTGTCGTGTGTACTTATTTTATCCCAAATGGGAAAAATATAGGCAAAATATATTTCAATATTTTTTTATATTAAATGTAGACAGACTTTGTGTCGATTCAGCTGGCGACAAATCTCTTTTCTTCTTGTGCCTCTCTGTCTTTCTGTGTTACTGTGCGGAAACAGCTGGATAGACTTCGACTTAATTTCGTATATCCATATATGTATTACTACTTGTAAAGCTAGTAGGGACATTCTGTTCAGGCGTTCTACACACATGTTCGATCGGCAAAGCCGAGCGGCAAAATCGCAACTGACACTACATACATATTGAAAGGTTTAAAAGAAGCGTTTCCACATTCACTCCCTAGGTACGTTGTTTTCTTTGTTGCGGGTTGCAAGGATACATACAATTAAGAATCAAAAACACCCATGATCCGTATAAAATTATCACATACTTATAATAATGTCTATTGCAGATGGAATTCAGGACCTCTCCCTGACTGAGCTACAGCGTTATTACTCTTCGATCTTACCGTCTAAATTTACTTCTATATTCTCTTCTCTATTAATATCATGGACTACTTCCAATTAGAGAGTATATTGTACAGAAAGTTACTTGGGACAACAAAAGCACATTACGTGCGTGAACAGTTTAATTTCCGTCGCACTCGCTGTGCTCAAAATGAAACTTAACATTTGCGTTAACGCGGCTCGAGCGTTGTCTCTCTGTACTCCTCTAATACGGTATTGACATCGTACAGTAAAATTCATTTACTTTGTGTCTTACAATGATCTATGACGCTTCTACATTATTAATAGCCTTCGGCAATCGTCGTTTTTCTTCGTGTCCTTAATAGTGAAACATGGAGGTGGCTGAAATTTATGAATAAAATACCTGGGTGAAATACATTTCATAGAAATAACTAAAACGCTCACATATTTATGCTAAAATGCCTAACTCTTATAAGAAAATATGTTGTAACTGTAGTGAAACTAGGAAACATAGAACATAATTATCTTTTGTATGCTAGGAAACAGAATGCTATATGATAATTATTATGCATACTACAGAAACATAATTTCAGTTGTTGCAATGCTAGGAATGAACATTGTCTATTATAACGTGCTCTCTACATCTACAATTCAACTAACTGTGAACTGTCTACTGTGTGCCGAATAGCGTACTAAGTTTAATACAATAGATACATACGTACAGCTACTGTAGAATGGGTAGTGTATTGGTAATGTTAACCACAGCCCACATTTAGATACTCGACATATAGATTATATACCTGATCATTACCGTTTTAATACCGGTTGTATTGTGAGTTATAAGACTTACCAATTACTTACCCATTTACCACCCACTTCATTACTGAGGAAGGAACGTTGCCTTTGAAACAATATCATAAATATTTTTTAAGCGTCAGGATACGGACGCAAAAGCAAACACCGCACAAAAGCGACGCAATCAAAATAACACATCGGCGGCGGTGCGCCGCGCGTCCAAATTGCTATGTCAAAGTATTCTCGTCCTGATTGCTCCATTCTGTTCTGCTTTGCTCATGAGGCTGCGTTAGCTCTACAACGTTAGCTCTTTTCAAGTGTCATCGATACAAGGAAATTGGATATAGTCTCGTTAGGGTTGGAATGACAATTCCTTTTTGAAATTAATCATTCGCGTAAATTAAATCACGTTTATTTCCTGAATAGAAAGACAGTACTCGACAACTTAAATATACTTCTGAGATTTTATTTTAGAGATATAAATAGTATTGATAGCGAAATATATTTTTAAAAACTTCGTTACGTGCGTAGTTACTACTCGGATTTAGACTCTGTATTCTAGAATTTATTCACTCGGCATTTATTACATGGCAACCTTCTAGTTTCTGAAGTGAGTCAGCCACGAGTATGGCGTGTAATGAGAATTTATATAACCAATAATACCAACTTTATACTGAGTAATGATGGTAATATTTTTATGTTACTTTTGGACATTTCTCAGATGACTTCGTACGTGATTTTTATTCAAAAGGCATAAAACTTTTTTATTTACCGTAAGTAATATAGTGCAAACGTACGAAATTAAAAGTTAGCACCGTGCAAAAAAGTTGCAGGGCGACATAACTCACTCACTTCTTGCACGGTAAAGTTTTATGATGAATATATTTTTACTTGCACCACCTGCTCCGCGCACTGCAAACTTCGTTACAAAAGATGTATGTATGCGAGCTGCACGTGACCACATTATGTGACAACCGTTGTGTCGGCCAAAATTTTATTCTTTTGTCAATATAAAGATGTGCCCGGAATTTTCGTTCGTAAGGCTCGCTTTGATTCTTCGGGGTTTGGTGAATCGTGAACGATTGGAAGTTCAGTGGTAATTTTTGTGGACTTATCCGTACCTGGACGGGGACGTTAAACAGTCATTTTCTATAAAAAAAAATATTTTCATTTTTTACACCCTAACATTACAGGCCATAACCCAATGCGTTAGGCAAATAAATTTAAAACTAATATTAATACTAATTAAGAATATAACATAAACTAGTACCTACAACACAATAAAGACAAATTAAATTTAAAACTAATATTAACACTAATTACAATAACAAATAATATGCAGTATAACCATTGCAATTTTATTCCAATGATCACTAAAAATATCAATAGTATCATGGACCCTATTTGTTACCTTTATTGCCCATGTTATCGGCGCCTTCGCCAACAAGTTGGTCATGGCCACCGGTACGACGAGCAATTGCGGTTGCCGCCGTCTCTCCACATAGTTATCAGGCACATATATATTTAAAAGACGCAGGGGTTGGACTCCTTCCCACACAGTATCTTAATCAAACACGATACAAGCGCAAACTCCCTGCGCACTCTTAATCTATACACGCGGTAGCGTGTAAGCCAATTTCTAGCTATAACAGAATTGGCGAGCAGCACCGTCTGCACGAACCATTTGGAGCCACTTTTGACCACCTCATAACTCAAAAAATATTCAACATAAACCTGTCAAATTTGGCTCATTTATTGAGACTTGTGAAATACATATGTGTTCCAAATTTGATAAACACATCTCAAACGGTTATTTAGATATTAACGTCCAAAAATCGCCATTTTTATCACTCACTGACCTATAGATCAAAACTCTAACCCAGTTCCAGGTGACCTAGAAAGTTAAAATTTGGCATGCAGATAGATAGTCGGGTGAATACAAAGGAATAAATCTGAAAGTAGTAAATTGTTATCATATTATTCTATTAGGAACACTTACTTATAACGCCTGAAATTTATTAACAGCAATCAAAATTGATGACAGATGGTAATTATGTGGAATATATAACGAGTGGAATACCACCCTTAATTTTTTTTAATCGAAACATATCAGTTTTAGTACTTTGTGAAGCTTTCAACGGGGAGAAGATATTCAGTGTCCCAAGTGCCTGTGGGAAAGTTATTAGCACGTACGTATTATTTACGTACATATTAGTGAGACATCAGTAGCCGTTATTTCCAGTGTATTACGTTGTTTCATTTTTAATGTGTGAAAAATTATTCTTCACTAATCTTGTATGGCATGTATACCAACCACTAAATTTTGTATTATTTCCGAAATTATACGAGTTTAAAGTGATTCGAAGTATTATATTAATGTTTCAAAGTATATTGTGGCACGTTAAGTCATCGAACAGTTCGAACACAAACTACTTATTACTAATAAGAGTATATTCGACTATCGTATTTATTATTATTATTACGATATTATAACTGGGATTTAGTATTAATTATTATTTCAATATTTAACGGACATCAATAGTGGATAGATGGTTAACGATTACGTCAATAGATGGCATTGACCACCTTTGTGAATCTCGCTAACGAGTGTATATTGTAGTTTTCATAAATAAACAGTTGGTTTTTTTCTCTTTAAAAAAAAATCTCTTTTTACAACGTAAAAAGACGTTTCATCTTTTTACTACGTAAATTGCATAATAAGTCGTACAACTAAATCACTGGTGGGTGACAGTGACACACCAACCTTATATCGTATCATATCATCCCAAATGCCTCCCGGATAGAAGCTGTCTATTCCATTCAATCTAAACACTCTACACAAATACAAATAGACAATCTAGACAAAAAGTAATGATATATGTATGAACTAACCAAGTCAAATGTGGAGCTTAAATTACATGTTCTTGTGACTAAAATTTTAGGCTTTTCTACACAGAACTTGGCACCCACTTAGATCTCAATTCTTTTTTTTTAAATTTGCTTTTACTTTACATTTATGTTTTTGATGGGATTCATTATATCCGACCATCCCCAATATGAATAATGTCGGATACATCAATGGGTAAAAAGGATAAACCCCATACAGTTTCCAGTACAAGTGCCGTGTAAATTTGTTTTGGACTCGTTCTAACATGGTGATATTATTTCGCCTCATATGGAGCCCAAACGACTGCGCTGTACTCCATATGACTCCGCACCAGTGCATCGTACAAGACTTTGACTGCGGTGATGTTAGTCCTAATAATAAATATATAATCATAATGTATAATCCTTATTGTAGACCAAAAGCAATTGTAGACCAATTGGCCTTTACAGCTTCATGGGGACAAAGAGACGAAGTTGAAAAGCCTCAGTCGAAAAGACAATTTTTCCGAGTAGGGAGGACTACTTTCTTCGCGAAATAGGGGATGCGAACAACCTAAGGGCAACTTTTCGGGGTTCGGACTCTGGCTTAGGATGTCGCTCGGAAGAGGACATTGAGGCTAGACGAACAATCACGTGGAAATGGCTTGTGGCGGCCGTGTGAAAAACGGGGCGTGCTGGCTGGGCATGTAGTGTGTGTGTGTTTTTGGGGAATTTTTGTTCCGGGGGAACAGTTGAGACCGTGATCTCGTCATCGGTGTCATCTAGCACAGGTCTAGGCCGTTTGAGTTTGCCCGTCCTGTCAGTGACATAGCCAAGTTTGGGATGTATCGCGGCTGGTACGATCGTGGAGAGCCTCTTTATATATTAAGCTATGGTGGGAAGCTCTAAATCGCGATGGAGGTCTACGTTGTGCATGAACCACGGAGAACCTGTTTTTATTTTTATTTTGAATCACCTGCAGTGTGGAGGTATGCTTAATATTCGCATAGACCACGCTGGCGTAGTGCGTAAGTGTGATGATGGGTCGGATGCAAGTCTTGTAAATTGTCGTTCTGTTACGCAGTGAAATTTTACTCCTCTTGCCTATTATGGGATACAGTCCCCCTGGTAAGAAATATTTTTTCGGAGATGTGATTTTATGAGTGTTATTTATTTTATTATTATCACTGTAACATTTTCTCTCTAATTATTCTGTTCCGCCCATTATAATTATAATTGGAGGGTATTCTCTGTACACACAGCCTGTACGTCATCATCAATCAATGTATCGTTTAAACTATTTAGTTGCGTCGAAATCTCTCGGGTTGTTCCTACTCAATCGTGTGATTGATAGCGTTGTTTGGCTGTGACAACGGAAGCTTATTTCAACTATCCGGGTGTGATGTGTTATTGAGATTTCTGGATGCAATACTCGTGTTTTTTCAGTAGCTATTTACCATGTTTAAAATTCCGTAAATTGTAGTCCGAAATAAACAGACTTATGTAATTGCGCACGCACTTGACAATATATGTATATGTCGGCGCAGCCTAAAATAACTTCGTAGTAATCTATCAAAATGAAGAAAAAAGGAGAACTATCAATATGGTACGATTGGTACGATCGCGGAATCAAAGTAAAACTAAATAATGTTTGAATTGGTAAAACCGGGTGTTGTCAGTTAATAAATGAATAGTATCCTTGTGCCTGTCGAATTTTGTGTTTTATTTAGTATCCTGGCAGTACTGACATATAACGCGCAAACAGAGGGAGAGATCTATGTTCATAGTACTGAAATGCTCTTTGATACATGGATTATAGAGATAACCTGAACATACGAAAGCATTCCTCTAACCCAGAGCCCTTTACGATATACAGGGTGTCCCGTAAGTAGTGGATCAACCGAAGGTGGCAGATAGCTTGAAAGTTGATCTATCATATGTCAAAAAATTACCTTAGTAAAAGTGTCACCGTTTTCAAGATATTGACCATTTTTTAAAATTTAGAAAATTCGGCTCTTTTACCCTACTTTTTCCTGTTGAGTCCACAAATGAGCAGATATTTTGATAAATTGTTTTTCTAAAAACTCTCAGATAGTTGCTTTACTATTGTCAGTTTTCAATTTAGTTGAAATTATCAGAAAACGCTGAGAAAATAGCGTCTACTTTGGATATTTTTGTTTTTGATTTTCTTCGACACAACTTTGATGCGAGGTGGTTGAAAAAAAATGTACTGGGCAAGTATGCCCCAGTATTTTAAAAACTTGTCTGTTTAATGCAGATTTCAAAAAGGTACAAAACAGGCTACTTTGATAGGGAAAATTTTCAAGTAAAAGCCATTTCAATGTCAAGGGGGTGAATTTAAATCAAAAGCTATTTTATTGTTTACTGCTATGGGATGAAGTTTTTCATTGGTTTTTGCTTAATATTACGTTACTTTAAATTAATGCTGTAATAAATATTTAAAATAATGATTATTTTGCGATATTTCAACCTTTTAAAGAAATTTCAAATTACCTAAGAATTACTTGAAAAATATTGTTTCTTAAAAAAATAATGCTATTATTATTATTATTTATATTTATTACAGCATTAATTTAACGTAACGTAATATTAAGCAAAAACCAATGAAAAACTTCACCCCATAGCAGTAAACAATAAAATAGCTTTTGATTTAAATTCACCCCCTTGACATTGAAATGGCTTTTACTGAAAAATTTTCCCTATCAAAGTAGCCTGTATTGTACCTTTTTGAAATCTGCATTAAACAGACAAGTTTTTAAAATACTGGGGCATACTTGCCCAGTACATTTTTTTTCAACCACCTCGCATCAAAGTTGTGTCGAAGAAAATCAAAAACAAAAATATCCAAAGTAGACGCTATTTTCTCAGCGTTTCCTGATAATTTCAACTAAATTGAAAACTGACAATAGTAAAACAACTATCTGAGAGTTCCTAAAAAAAAAATTATAAAAATATCTGCTCATTTGTGGACTCAACAGGAAAAAGTAGGGTAAAAGAGCCGAATTTTCTAAATTTAAAAAAATGGTCAATATCTCGAAAACGGTGACACTTTTACAAAGGTAATTTTTTGACATATGATAGGCCAACCTTCAAGCTATCTGCCACCTTCGGTTGATCCACTACTTACGGGACACCCTGTATATTTATTTTACCCGACTACTGTAAAGCCGTAGCAAAAGGGGGTTATTATGTTAGCCCTTAAGTATTAAATAACAATTTACTTATAAGTTCATTTAATATTTATATATTTCGATTTAAAAAAAATATTTTCATCGTTTTATATTTTCAATCGGTTTCGGCACATCTATTACTATCTACTACATTCGATTACATACATAAAATCCCGCTTACTTACATAATAATGTATTTGCGACGTACACATACATATGTCCACGAGAAGCGCTCGATCATAGCCCAAGATATACTTTCTGATATTTGACGTTGTATAACATGAATAAGCAAATAGGGCGCAACGAGCGTGCTCGACTCAAGCACCGTCTGAGCTAACGGCCTGTTCGGCGTAATTCGATTTCTGCTCGTCGCTTTACAGCCTCTTACGAAAATGACCAGATGAACAGGTCACGGCGCGAACGTAGCGTTTAATTTACCACGGCAGAAATTAGAGAAGCTAACGAGTAGGTAGCGTTATCCAGTAGCCGACGTATTCACATTTAGACGAAAATATATTTAGCTCTTTCAAAATTCTCCTAAAACGTGTATCGTTAATACAGTTCATGTTTACATTTCTATACAGATGTCGTAATTTTTGATATAAGTATTTTTTCAAATTCTGCGAAACCTATTATTTGTAAGTAGTAAAAATTTGTGTAAAATTATTGGTGATGCATGTATTTTCATGATTAATATTCATGTAACATAAATGTAAACAATTCGGAAAATGGTAACAATTCTATACATTTGTGGCTATTTTTCCGTGATTGAACGAGTAATTTCAATAAAATGTCGGTCATTTCCATCAAATATAGACCAAAAGTTAAAAATATTACCCCTGAGTATTGAGAAACATTTATTTATTGAAATCGAACTACAGAGCTAACAATACTCTTCTCGCTTCCGCTAGAAACAATTTCATTTGGCTCATGGTCCTTTCAGATCGTATGTAACAATGAGTTTAATCCTATTAAAGCGGACACACATTGTGCCAGAATTGTAGCGCGGTGGCTTTGGTCTGTCGCCGGTCTCATCGGCCCACTGCACCCACTAACCGGAACCAGACCTTAAACAGAATTAAACATGGTTTAATTTCCCTGCCGAAGCGTCGCTGAAAAAGCTCCGCCTAGTTGAAACACAACTGTGCCGGGAGGAAATAAAATAGCACGGGAAACGATGCGGGCGTCGGACGAAGCGATTATGCAGTCGAGAATAATGGCCACCGGTCCACATGCACGTTTTTGTTTGTGGTCTGTGACGCGATTTATACGCGAATTTCTACCATCGCTGAAGTGAGCACTGTTCACAATAATTGCTTTGAACGAATTTCCCTCGCACGTATCTTTTGTTTCAGTTCACGTTCCATGTTCCACGTGGTAAGTTGAAGTTTGTGCGACCATGTGGTACGATGGGCAACGCGCGGCGCTCGAGTGCCGCGATAGTGCCCTGCTCTGGACACAATACAACAAATATGAAACGTTCGGCCACATTCACTTTAAATTATACGCGATATTTTTATTACGAGCATTTCACTTTTTACTTTTACGTTACCTTTCTCTAAAAATGTTACATTTTACGCAACTATTTATTCTCAACTAGATTGTTGTTATTGTAACAATCTAGTTTCTGGACTGTAATTAAATAATTCATTTAGAAAAATATCCGAAGATTAATATTATTCTTGAAGTTAAGTTAACTCCAACCAACACCACACTGTTCCATTTTAGACTGTTGCAATAATTACTGACAAACCGGAGTGTTCAGAGTATTAAAATTACCCAAAGGCCTCAAAGTCCTGCGACATGACTTGAATACCGAAATCTTACGATAACCGGTACCAATTCTTATAACGTAACCTCGAAAGCTAAGAGAGAAATTAACTCCGTTTTAATTTATAAAGGATTCTTGAACACGTAAAACGAATAATATCCAAACAATTTGTTAATATTAGTTACTTCAATATTTGCTCACAATCTACAAAATCAATGAGTTTTCGTCTCTAGTATAATAATTCTAAATCAATAAAATGTATCGGCTGAACTGGACCCGGGCGGGGAGCATTACTTTTAAGTCTTATCGGCGAAGGACAGACTCCTCGGTCGCTCCTCATCGGTTTCATTTCCAAATACAGGAGCTTTATCAAATCAAACATCTTTAGGAATTAGCCTCGTTTATAATGAAGAATTCAACAGAATTATTTGTGGTTTTGAAATCTTTTCTCCTAAGCTTCAGTAATCATGATACGATTGATTGAAAATATGCTCGATTAAATGAAGTGAGCGCCTATTATGTGAAAATTGATAGTTACACAATATTTGCATCACTGAAGAAATGAAGAAAACTATTGCTCCGATTTTGACTCAAAATAATTATTCGACCAAACTTTATGTACATATTTATTGATTCTTAAAAATAAGTCGTACAAAACGCTTCTTCTTCTTCTAGTTCTTTGTTTGTACGAAAAAATATTTCACATATTCATGTATAACAGGTCTTTTAAGAAGACCAAAATACCAGAATGATCAATATAATGTACATTGTCGAGAGACAACATAGAACGACACAGCCACAAAACAGCCACCCGCGCAACACCCAGGAGACTAATGTACTAGATAATGCTGCAAACCGTCCTTCATAGCAAAAATATAACAGTGTACGTACCTCGTTTATACACTTTGTGCCATTAGATGTATATACCCTAAAGAATATTCCATTATCATGTTATACGCATCTTTTTAGAAAGAAGAAAAAATGAAAGAAACTGTACAAAAAATACATAGAGAGAGTATAGGTAGATGATAGGTAGAGGTTCACATTCACACAAGAAAATCAACGATACATTAAAAAAAGGATTCCATTCGACTGGTAATTATAATATTAAGGTTCCGCACTTTGAGAATCGCTATATTTCAGAAACGGTGATATTTAGGATTTTTATATTGACATAATCTTAATATAAGGATATTATAATTAATATTATTATTAAGTCATTAAAATTATCTATTACCGAAATTATTATCTTTCCGTGAAACCTGCCTGGCTAATTACCAGCATATTGCTTGAATAAGTAAGAATTTCTATGTGTGAACTTTGAGTTCTTGGTTTGTCTTTTTTTGTACACATGGAATCAATGAGGACTTTTCACATTTCATTTGTGTTCCCAACTTTGGTGCCCATTTTCTGCTCTATGTGAACATGAGCTTATCCATATTTTTGGAGCTTATTTGACCAGACTAATATAGAGTGTACCCATCAAGTGAAATGATATATTTATACTAGTTACCTATTACGAATATAAAAAATTGTCGTCACACAAAATAATAAACTGTGCTTTTGTTTACTAACCTCTGCTTCCTTGGTCTACCAGTCATTTTTAGGGTTCCGTAGCCAAATGGCAAAAAACGGAACCCTTATAGATTCGTCATGTCTGTCTGTCTGTCTGTCTGTCTGTCCGTCCGTCCGTATGTCACAGCCACTTTTTTCCGAAACTATGGGAATTATACTGTTGAAACTTGGTAAGTAGATGTATTCTGTCAACCGCATTAAGATTTTCACACAAAAATAGAAAAAAAACAATAAATTTTGGGGGTTCCCCATACTTAGAACTAAAACTCAAAAAATTTTTTTTCATCAAACCCATACGTCACGTATATTCATAGATACCCCACACGTATGATACGTGTGGGGTATCTATGAATAGGTCTTCAAAAATGATATTGAGGTTTCTCATATCATTTTTTTCTAAACTGAATAGTTTGCGCGAGAGACACTTCCAAAGTGGTAAAATGTGTGTCCCCCCCCCCCCTGTAACTTCTAAAATAAGAGAATGATAAAACTAAAAAAAATATATATGATGTAAAAATATATGATGTACATTACCATGTAAACTTCCAACGAAAATTGGTTTGAACGAGATCTAGTGAGTAGTTTTTTTTAATACGTCATAAATCGTAAACCACAATTTACCTCGATAAAAGTTACAACGAACTTCAAGAACTTTTATATTATGTTACTTGCTGCTACGGAACCCTTCATGGGCGAGTCCGACTCGCACTTGGCCGCTTTTTTGCCAAGTGATTTGTTCGTCGCAACGCAAGGATTACTTTACGGCATCGGTAAAAGAGTTCACTGCCGTTAAATCTGCCATAAACAATAAAATTTGCATTTATTGGTCGTCGTGAGCGTCGTAAATTCACGGGGAGCGAGCTGCCAATGACATTTTGAGTGAATGTCTGGTGCTATTATCCAGAAACAGCGCAGCGAATACTGGCACTTAGTGAGCTCACCGATGTGCATTAATTGAAATCACCAGTCGATTGAAGTCAGTGACGGTGGCTGGTGGGGGTCGCGATGTCGTGGCTCTCTGCGTGCCAATTATTGTCATTTGTTCACTCGACCACTCGATGCACGCCCCTTCGGTCAATCAATTCCCGTCTACGCGCCCTTACCACTACAACAAGTTTACTGTAACATAAACTTTTCCATCAAGTATTGGTTTCATAACTTTTCCAAACGAAATAAAGCAGTATGTAACTAACACACTTCGGTATAATTTTTCCATTTACGGTGATGGTAACTGAAGCAATTCCATGCAAACAAGAAACAAACTTTGCACTCACGTTGGCGCGAGTCAGCGTGTAAGTAGGTGCGTAAGTCCTATAATAATTCAAAGAGCGAGTGGTAGTAATGTTGAAAATTTCTATTTCTCGGAAACTTTGTATCCTTCGAGTTAGTCGTGCACAGTTAATATTGATTTGAGGGTAAAGTAGCTGTATTTATGGGTATAATACTTCAAAATTATTATCAAAATCGCGAGAAATAAAGTAAAATATCAAGCAAGAGAATAATATAATAGAGTTGAGAGAAGCGGGTGGCGGCCTGGCGGGTGTGGCGTGGTGGCGGCGCTGCGGCACAATGGCCGCGATGGCGGGCGATGCGGCGACGGAACCGGATAGCGCCTATTGCCGCTCGCTGCCGATAAGAGTCGCGGAGCCGCACCGGCGCTACACCGACGCCTGCTCCTGATTTATGTACGACGTGTCTCCTTTTTAATGAGTCAGTAAGAAGATATCTCCCCGAAAACTAGGGGAAGTAAGCCCAAGACGGATACCTTAAGGTAAAATGAAAGTTTGAGTATGTTAATAACATAATTTCTGAAGACTAAAGTTGATGCGTGTAAGGGAATTTAGTATAGTTTGATAAAATTAGGTCATATTACTTAATACTACACCAGCAAAATTATTATGAGCAAATAATATAAACCTTCAAAAAACTCATTTTGCCCGGAGGGGGGGCCTAAAACGGGTACTGGACTCGGGCAAAACGGAAGGCCGGCCTAAGATGAGTAGGAAATTGAAAGAAGCTAGCAGAATTGAAGGATTATATAGTTTATATAAAATAAAACAATAAATATTTGCAAAAAATTTAATCACAGTATTAAAGTGTAGGACTTTTACAAAATTTACTTAGTCGAAATGTTTTAAAGGTAGTCTTTCATAATATATCTCTAACATATCAGTCTTCTAAGTTGAGTACACCGTACATCATAATCAGTGAAAAAAAAAAACGTGTGGCACTCGGGGATTGCCGCGGTAAAGCTATTGCATAGCATTTGTTGCTATTAACAGCGAGTACTAGGCGCACAGAAGTCCTCGAGGATGCGACATCAGTGACACTGCACAAGCCATAGCATGTGCGGTCCCATTTACTCCTCGGCACCCAGCATAAGGCACAACAGGGACGTCCATATTACGATCATGCACACCAAGTTATTATTGCTATTTCTCCCATCATGCCAATCAATATGCGGAAGAGCGACAGTGATAGAACAAATCTATCCATGACATTCTCGTCCCAAGATGCTCGGTTTGTTTTTCTTTTGTATTTGTTCACCATCTATAAAAAAATATTAAGGCCTTCATAAATATAAAAATATACATGCAATATTTCAGTAAAAGTATAGTTTGTGGAAAAACAAGTGAGTCCAGGGCGAAACGGGTAAGTACTCATTTTGCCCTACCCATTTTGCCTTTTAGCTAAAAGTTTGCACTATTCGAAAAATAACCTTCAAATATTAATTCTAAATCCATGTTTTATTGTTGAAAACATACTTGAATAAATGTTTTTCGATACTGAATCAACACTATTAGATAAACATTTAAGAAAAAGCATAAATCAATGTGAACTTACCTTGCAATCTTTTATCGAAACAGACGAAAAAATATTTTTGGTCACTGCGCACGTGTTTCTTTTTGCTTCGTTTTCGATTGACTGCCTGAGGAGGCGCGGGGCGCGGAGCGACTTTTGCACTGTTCGCAGCGTGTCCAGCGTGCAATCTGGCAACGTCACATTGCCTACCCTTTTTAGGCGGGGTACCCGTCTTGGGCTTACTTCCCCTACGATAAATTTCCGCGAACAGACTCGCCGAAATGCCTCCGTGTCGATATCTGTAAAACGGACGCAGTCCCATTCCGTTAATCTGCCGAACCGAATCGTATCGCGTATATAAGTTGTGCTTATCTCGGGTAATGGCCGTCTATCTAGTTGATCTGCCGCTTTTATTTATGGCCATGTTTTCCTTTACACGCTCCTTCCAATTTGTGGAGAGTGAAAGGGATTGTTATGAGGCTGCCATGTTTCATAGCAATAAACATGTGTATCCAAAATAACAACATTAACAACTTCCCCATATCTGTTGTTGTTTCATGTTACGCCTGATTGTATTCTTTGCCATGACCTCTATGTTCCTACCAAATGGAATTATTCCAGTTCAATTTTACTACCATTGAACTGTGTAATATTGATTCATAAATCTTAATAACCTTAAAATCGGACTTTTACGATAGGGTTAAATTACGGGCTAATATTACTTCTGTAAGATAAAAATATCTCAATCAACAACACTTATCTCGTCAAGTCTGCAACGGTCACATCCAAGAGTTGCGTTTTAAATTCATAAAATAAAAAATATAAGTAAACATCTTTACAGTCGATAAGTAACTGAATCCCAACAACGTTTCTCGTAGCGCAAAATTTATTTCAGTATAAAAATATAGTATAGAGCGCGCTGAGCATGGGTCAGTCTGGCGGCTCGCGGACGGTTGTTGCGTGTCCCCTCGTTACCGGCCGAGCGACCGTACCGTGCTCGTTCTGTGTAAGTAGTGCGTTCATCCTGCTAAATTTATTGCCGCTTTTATATCAGCCGTTACAGAGAGGTCCCCTTTCGTCCGTATCGGCTCGCGCGGAGCCCAGCTTAGTGAAGTCGCAATTACGTTTTACCGGCTTTGACTCTAGCGGAGGCGACTTTTGCCGTCCATCGAATCGTAATGGAATTAGCGTTTCAGAGTTCTTTTAATTTGTGTCCTATCCTTGTCCTAAACGAATCTTCCTTCAGTTGAACGGAAAGTCTAATGGTTTTTTTATGTTGCCTTCCGATACGTATACGTTTACCTAAAGGAAGAAAAATAGGGGGTGATTGAGTTTTCATCAACAAAAATTTTGTTTGTGAATCGATTTTGTTCAAGCCACACAAATATTTGTGTTCTGATCACACTATATTACTGTGGAGAGCTGGATCTAATGGATAATCGGTTAATGGTTTGCAGCAACTCGTCGTGTTTGGGCTTATTTCATGTGTATTAATGAGTGCAGACATAGGTTATAATTGCAATCCAATATCTGTTTATAGAAACGGAAAACGGTCAAGGGAAGGGTTTTGGTGGAGTAAAAATTTACAAATTTAAAAACGAACGTAAGAGCAAATCTTATTATCGTTATAACGTGTAAATAAAACGTTAGTATTATAATATTCAATATGAGTACGTTCATTTTAAAGTAGACGATCTGTGAATCTTTAGTCAAGTAAATCTTTAATTAAACTAATATAATATTATAGCAATTATTAAAATAAAACAGGGTTCAAAGCGACAATGTATCGTTGATAATTATCATGATAAATATATGCTAATAATTTTATCTTTGATAAATATAATCTTCGCTTATTCCAGATGTTTGTGATATTATAAATATATTAATTCATCCTTTACATATGTATATGGGTAGCATTTCATTAATAATTAAATTAATAACACGAAAATTCTGTTGTATTAAACTAAGGATTAAAAAGTTTATCATATGTTTGATAACAAGAGGCATATTTATCTTGATAATTTCAAACCCTAAAATAAACTAGCCTTACCTTGTAAAGTAAGTTTAAGAGTAAAAGAAAATTATGCATTTCAGCCACAAAAATTAAAAACATGAAATCCTTTTATCAAATAATTAAAAGTCGTTTAGGCGCCTGCTGAAAATTACTTTTTTTCTTTTATTATATTATTATTATTACTTTCTTGCATTAGTTTATAAGCTTGAGATAAGAAAAGTATAATTTGAATTTGTTATCCATTTTCATAAATCGTTATTCATCTACTGTTGTTTCAGTTTTTGTAACAAGACTTCAAAAATGACGAGAGAAAATATTCATGGTATTACAGATTCCGTTTTTCATTAATCAAATGTGAAACATATTGTGTAGTTATCCAATATCATAGATACAAGTCTGGCTAATTGAATTTATTACCTACCGTAACATTCATATAGGACGACGCAAAATAAATCACGATATCGTTCATATATTGTGAAAGCTTTAGATGAGATAACTTATAGAGCGCGGTGTAATACAATGATGTTAATTACAATAATATATTGTGATGAGCAAAGGGATGATAGTGAAATGTATCTGTTGACGTTGATCTGTAATTAATCTGAATATTAATATTTTCTATACATAAATGTGGGAATAAGCTTTATTACGCAAAGCTTCTTACATACCTACTTTAGATTTTTGAGAAACAATATAAAAATTAATAGGTAACTATTATTATTAAAAAAAACTTGAGAGGTGTCAAGGACACCCGGATGCAACGAAGTTCCTTGCAGTCAGTACTAGGATAGCAAAAACCGCCTAGCCCCCTTTCGCAACGCGCGATAAGGAACTTCGTTCCAAAAGTTATCTCAATTGCACCAAATGACATGCCTAGTAGTTACAAATGTCGCTGAGCACTAGCATTTGTGACAGTTAAATTAATCTCTTCGCTAAAAGTGATGTGACCTCATCAACGTATGCGACATGCCGACATGCGTATTCGCAACACAACATTTTTCACGATAAATTAACAAGTGTCGCTGTTTTCGTACGACACGACGAGAGGAAGGAATTGTCAATAAGATAGAACGGATGATCACGTAGTGTTGAAGTACTTGGAAGTATTGATGTGAACGTTAGGAGAACTAGAAATATAATATCATGGAGCAAAGTAAAAGGAATATTATTGAATAACCAACACCGTAGAATACCCCTCTCCCATAGTTCGCAGTCAAACAACAACAGGCTACCACGGTGATTTGTCGGCCGCTACAAAACTTTCATAAACGTAACTTGCGATATTCATCTTATAATGACGATTGACTCCGGAAAATGGTAATTTAAACTACTTACATGTGATAAAATTGTTTTTAGCAAACGAATAAGTCATAACAACTGAAATAACATTCAATTAAGAGAAATACAATTCAACTCAGGTCAAAAGAATGAACAAATAAAAGACAAATACAAGTTTAAAGAATGAAATAATAAAGTATTAGCTAAGGGAAAAGTATTTAAAAGAATAATCTAAATTTTACTAACAAAAAATAACCGACTTCAAAGTTACTCAAAAACTACTTGTCAGATCTCGTTCAAATTTATGTGGGATTACATGACAAGCACCTGCTTTCGATTAAAAAATGAATCATTGAAATCGGTTGACGTGATATTGAGTTATTCGTCCATTTGTCGCGCACATACTTTATACAAAGTTAAGACTTATATGGTTTTATCATGGATTCCATTGTCAGATCTCAATAAAATTTATATGGGACCACACGACAGCCACCAGCTTTCGATTAAAAAAAATCATCAAAATCGGTTCGCCCAGTCCAAAGTTCTGAGATAACGAACATAAAAAAAATATACAGTCGAATTGAGAACCTCCTCCTTTTTTTGAAGTCGGTTAAAAAATAAGATACTGATAGTCTATTAGAAGTTGCAGCTGTGGCAGGGCAGTATCGTGTGTCACACGATATGTCTGCGGCGTAGCGCGTGCGATCTTGAAACAAACCGTATTAATTGGTAAAAACGATATTTTTCATTGCTTACTTGAATCTGAAGTTTAAACTTAACTTTGAATAGCTTGTTCAGATATCATACATTATATTTCTGTTATATGAAATCCTTGTATTTTTTTAATGTACAGAAATACTAGCTGCCATAAGGGAAGTCGCCCTCTGCTCCTTTTGGTAGCGCGACATTGAAGAAAATTATGCTAATCTGCAATCTTTTCTAAAAATTAAAATAAAATACCTACTGCTATCTATCAGATCTAGTAAAAGTACCTGAGCCAGTGTCTTGGCAAACAAGAAAATATGTAACCTTAATCAGTTAAGTTCAGTAGTGGCGTATGTACGTAGTAGAGCATCTCGCATCAACAATTACGTTTATAACAATGTTTATAAAAGTAGAGTCCAATTGTGTGTGTAAACATAAGGTTTATTTTATATAAATGCAATTTGTTTATATCAGCAGTGTTGTTTGCGACACATTTGATATAAGTAAACATACCGATTCTCGTGGTACTCGGCGCACGACGGAATGTGCGCAAACAACGACTCTCTCATGAGTGCTACGCTATGTTCGTAGCACTTTGCTACGCGCTAAAACATATCAATATTTCTGTTCAAACCTTTTAGCCTGAAGCCAAATGTTTGTGATTTTCACATTACACTTGTTTACTTGTGGCTGATTTACAGTATTATTCTGATTTGCTGATATGTATTGAAAAAATGGATACCTGAGTATTTAAATATGTAAGTATACGTGAAAGAAGTAAAATACGTGTAATGTTAGATATCAGTGTACAGCAATGTATCAAAATTAAGTAGGATGAAATGGGATTTCTACACTACACATCCATTTAAACTACGTCATAATATTGTAACCAGTGAACTATTTTCTGATTAAGAGAAAAACATGACTTACTTTAAAATTTGCAAAATTCAGAGCATTTGGGTACGTTTATTCTTTACATAAATGTATTCATTCATTAACACAAGCATTACTTTGTAAGAAAAATATACTCGATAGTAAGCGTAATTTTATTTCAATAAGTTTTATTTTAAACGTGCATATCATCATCATAATGATAAAAAAACACTTTATAATATGCAATTTATTGGAATATCTAATACCACAATCTGGTAGCTACGTGTCAGTCAATATCACACAAAATTTTCGCTTTTAGTGTTATTAATCCACATAATGTCAGGACAAATTACATGACCATAAATTGTATATAGATTAAAAATTATACCTAGATGTGTTATAAGCGAAGTGTTAAATCCAGTGTTGTGGTGTGCGCGCTCATTCAATATGCATGCGCACTCATCGGTCCGTTCTGCATTCTGAACTACCGAATTATACCCAATCCCCACACTTCACGCTCGTAAAATTTCTGTCATGTATTCGCAGTCTATGCAGCTGTATTAGCCTAGCGGTTTGAACGGTAGTCTCCCACAATATAGGGCCAGGTTCAAATTCTGCAGGCCTAGGCAGTAAGTTTGTAATGAAGTATTATTGCAAATTTTACGACTGTTTCGGTCAGTGTAACATTTGAGGAAACTAACCCACTAAACAAAGTGTAATCCCTAGCTTTAAGACAGTTATGATGAACCCACGATGTTCATCCATTTTGGATATATAAAGTTGTGATAATGGTCTTAATTTGAGATTTTTTAAATATTGTATTTGAAACGTAAAAGTATATAGAACACTAACAAATGTTTGTCAAATTGCCCCATTCCGCAGATTTGTCCAGCTCGTACACCGATGACGCAAATAATTTACGATCGCTCTGTCGATGCATGAATATTCGACGAAGGTAACCCTGGCAAAACATTTTTCATCTCGAGACGAACGCCAAGCTTCGAGGATGGATATTATGCTCTTAAAAGTTGAACGCCGATATATTGTTACCTCGTCTAAAATTTAATATTGACGTATGAATTGTGAGCAAAGACCTTCCGCTGCTGTAGTGAGACCAAAATTTCATAAGCGAGAAAAATTCGTAGTCTTTTACAAAAGGCGAATAACGCTTACACCCTAAGTGATGAGATCCGGCCGGGCGCGTGAGATCTGGTCCGTAAGGTTTGTAATACCTTTTTACGACCAGCTAAGGACGTAAGTTATACATATTTGGAATAACTTTAGGCGCTGCTTAGAATAGTATTACAGCCAACGCGCGGTCGCTCGAGATAGGCTAACGTCATAAATCGCAGGGTGAACCCAAAATTGGATAGTATATATTGAGATATATGTTACGTTCGATTACGGTTGAATATCGAATATATTTCATATCTTGGTAATGTATTGTAAATTGCTTTAAAATTCAGCGATAAAATCGATTCATGTAGCAAGCAAAGCAGAAATCGTTGCTAGATTACATGTCGTTATGAAAACGAACGGGCAAAATGATGTTAATTCTAATACTTGTTTCGCGTGTCAGCCCTTCTTTGTAAAGCGGTTGATATTTTGTAGGCGCGTAACGGTGAATATGCGCCTTTGTAGAGCTATCGAGATTATGAATTACCGGGTCAGCAGTGGACGCACATGTCGCCAACGCACAATCAGCCATTTGGGAACAATGTGACATCCCTAAAACGGTTTGATTAAACTCATAAAACTCGAGCTGCTTAGTTTCTTAGCACCGGCGACCGACATGGCAGTCCGTGATAGAAAAGTGGAAGTTATACGCGCCCTACCCCTTGATCCGCCGACCCCGTTTACCACACCGACACTTACTCCACCTTTTAATAACACAGTCGAGTGCTTCCGTAGCCAAGATTAAGATAACTGCAAATATTACACTTGCGCTATATTCACATTGCGCCAGGGCGTGTGTTTAATTTGAACACATGTGTGCTCATGTTCTGTTTCCACTTTCTAAAATGAGCTTGGGAAATAACATAATGAAATAACATTTATTTTAATATTCATTTAAATATACAATTTTCAACTTAAAATATGACATTAATTGATTTTCTCTAGCACTTCAAATACCTACCTTCATAATAAATTTTTAAAGTTTCGTAAAAAAAAGTCCACATCCTGTAGTTTCCGTGAAGACCATTGCGCCCGGTGTGACATCATCGGATTCCATTCTATTGCCCGCCTCATTTCGCTAGGACGTGTTGAGCGCGTAAAAGATCATAATTACATATATTCGGGAATATTATCAAAATGTCTTCAAAAAACACTTTATAAATACTCTTTTGTGCATCTGTGTAAAATACATTAATCAGTACACGAAATAAAATATTTATTTGTGTGAGTGTGTCAAGAGATGAAAAAGTAAGAAAAAAATGGTGTAGCCAGCACTAGCTGACCCGGCAAATAACTCCCTGTGTACAGCCTAATAACTCCCCTCTCCCTCTCCCCCCCTCTCCCTCTCCCCCCCTCTCCCTCTCCCCCCCCTCTCCCTCTCCCTCCCTCTCCCCTCTACCCTCCCTCTCCCTCTCCCTCGACTGTCATTTATATTTATAAAATAAAAAAGTTAGATATGTTGCCAAGGTTACATTAGGGTGGCCACTCACGGTCGCGCCATTTGGCGTGGCTCCAAATGACATATTATGTCAAAATGGTGCGATTGGACATACAGATTTTTTATCACGCCATCAGTTTTTCACATTCACGATCAAATTTTGGCTGTATATCACGCCATTTGACGCGATGGACTGACCGTGAGTGACCACCATTAGAAAGTTAACATGGTCGTTAAGTTTTTAAAGAGATCGGTCTACTACTACTCATACTACAGCTATGAAACAGACTTTCTATGTATGTATGTTTCTCACCGTTTAAACCTTCTCTGAAGTTGCACAAATATTTCAAGATCAAAATTAGTCAAATCCGTTCATCCGTCCGTCAAATGACTGAGTTGGGGCGTAAGATTGTAAATATAACATTTGTTGTATTATTTGTGTATATATTACAAAATATTTATTTTAATATATGTATATGTAAACGGCAATACATACCTATATATATATATGTCCATATATTATTTATATACATATGTGAATGTAATAAAGAAACGTATTTCTAGTTTAGTTTTTAGTGATTATTTATAGGTACATGTTCTGTCTACCATCCAATGACTGTCTCCTTCTCATAGGGCTGCTGGAAGAGATTTCTTAAAGAAATATTTAAGCAGTTCCTTTGTGCAAATTGTGTTATCATTGTTGTTTTGTGGAAAATTTCCTTCGTGTGTTACATGCGCGACCCAGATGCAAACCACGGAAGCCAAAATGTGGGTTAATTCAACGTGCACCCTCAATTGGGATGTCGCTGAGTCGACATCGATGACCGCGGAAGCAGAGCGCGCTAGGTCAACGCGCGTCCTCAATTAATCAGCATTTAATAGTTTTCTTTAAAATCATAATTAAAATATTTTAGCATTGTATAGTTGGATCTCACATCGACCACTATCAATCAAAAATTGTAATTTTAATTAGTTTAATTAAATTATATTAGTTACTTTGGTTTTTTTGAGTCCTCCGGCTGGCGTTAACGTAATTGGCGCAGTCGGTAGGATATCTCGAAGCAGTAGTTAGGCCCAAGAAGACCAAAAAATCGGACTGAAGAGGACCAGCAGCTGCGTATACTCTCAAGTGTTTCGTCGAGATATCCTGAACATCGTACGATCAGCCGAGGCAGCACTCAGAAATCAGCGCCGAAAAAGACCAAAGAGGACACATGTAAGTGCTTTGAATCGCATTTTCTTTTCGTGTTGTCTATCCCTTCCCACTATTTTCGATCCAAGAAAACTCGGGGAAAAATCTGTCTCTTCAAGACAGATTCATAGGAATAGTGATTTAGATTGTAATAGAAATTTAGGTATATTAGATTCAAATTCTAATAATTAAGAGTTATTAAATTGTAGCGTAGATTTAAACTGCTGTAACTTATATTCATGCTCTAACTTATATTTAATTAATTTAAATATGGACCCAGATACCATCTTCAAGGCTTTACGCTTAGTTCCAGACTTTGACGGCAATCCTAATATTCCTACACGATTTATAAGAATTTGTGACCAATTAGTAATACGGTATATTAAAAATGATCCAGGTTACGAGTTGACGAATTTATATTTAGTTAACGGTATTTCAAAT
This sequence comes from Thymelicus sylvestris, assembly GCA_911387775.1. Lineage (NCBI taxonomy): Eukaryota > Metazoa > Arthropoda > Insecta > Lepidoptera > Hesperiidae > Thymelicus > Thymelicus sylvestris. The sequence goes on from OU426888.1 coordinate 7,592,840, forward strand.
AAAATTACGGGTGCCGCATCTCGCACAATTAACTCCAATGGCAATCCCCCTCCATCTAATTATTTTAAGACAAAAGAAATGAACTTTAATGAGAGTTATGACTACGATGACTATAACTGTAACTATTACCCCGAATATTATAACTATCAGACCGACTATACTGAACCCGACTATAATAATTACTATTACTACCAGACTGTACCAGACTACCATTATGAAAATTACCCTCAGAACTGTGAGAATCAGAGCTCACGTCCCATGCACTCTATAGAACCCCCGCAACCCTCTACCAGAAAAACCGATAAGGATTTTCCCAAGGACCATTGCGAAACCGTACCAGGATAGAACTTAATTTACAATCTAAAAAAGAATTACCATATATCCTATTCCATAATCCACCTCTTAAGTTCCTTATAGATACCGGTGCAAACTAGTCCTTCATAAGCCCCGAAGCCGTAAATATTTTTTTCTCACACATACAAAAAACTTTGATCCTTTCGAAGTCACTAATTCGCGTGTGACAAGCGTGCATGAACATTCAATTACTATACCTACCTAGTTTTCCGGAATTTAATAGCCAAAAAAATATATATATTAAATTATTCATATATAAATTTCATAACTATTTCGACGGATTAATTGGCTTAGATCTATTAGAAAATTGCAAAATAGATTTAAAACGTAACCTTTTGTTAACTGAATTTGCAAGTATTCCGTTATTACGTTACCTGAGTTCAATAATCATGTTAGCCTTAATAAAGCCTGGATGGTTCAACACTCATAATTGATTGACATTTTAGTGGAGAACCAACAGAAGTTAAATGAAACCTTTAAATTAATTTTAGATACTCAGTTACATTTACGAAGTTAAGTATGCCAAATTCGCATAACTCTTAACTATTATCAGTGAAAACGCTGAGAACTTATATTTAGAAATAATTAAATTAGAGAATATTTTAGCATTTATTCGTGCATCGAGCACTCAACATAGTATGATAGGCATAGATAACTTAGAACATATGTTAATTTAATTTAGGAAAATTTATCATCAGTGAAAACGCTGAGAACTTATATTTAGAAATAATTAAATTAGAGAATATTTTAGCATTTATTCGTGCATCGAGCACTCAACATAGTATGATAGGTATAGATAAATTAGAACATATGTTAATAAAATTAAACATAGGAAAATTTATAGCAGTATTGAAATATTAGATGCTGATTTTATAACGTTATTAATCCTGGAAGTTATTTCATTGATAAACGACTAGTACTAATATTTAAATTTCCGATCACATCCCTGGACAATTATTTCTCCTTTCCATTATTCCTAACAAGTTCTTACAAACCTTTTTACCTCCGTATCCTTTTATGGCAACCGATGGAAAAGCATTCATGTACATGGAGGCTGAATGCCCGAAGTTTGGTCATCACCTTCTCTACGGGGAAAATACTAATCATCTCCTAATAGAGCACGCTGATTGTATCCAGAGCACCATCACGAACCAGCTGATAGATAAATCCTGCAGTCCTACTAAAATGACAGTCACTAAGGAGGCCATGGACCAGTTGGATGACCCACTACACTCTCTTCTTCCCACAACCTACGAAGATGGATATAAGGTGTGGCCGCGAAGAATACTTATCCCTTTCCGGAAGTTATCTCGCCACTATTCCATATGAAGAACTCTTAACTCTGTCAACTTGAAAAATCTACATAAATTAGAAGACAGGATGCTTCTTCAGAAGCCACTTGCCTTGGACAGCACAGATTCATCACTATACCATACGACGCTACCCTTCTACATCATGATAATTGGGTCACTCGCAATCGCCGTAGTTATAATAATTCGCCGCTACGTGAACCGCACTACCGCTACTCTTGAAAAGAAATCAGAACCCAAAACGGACGAGGCTCACACCTATGCTATTCCTGAAGGATCCGGAACCCAGAAGACCGTACCAGCAACATTTTCGATCAAGGTACTCAAATAGTTGCTGCTCTGGGGGTGGAGGTGTTACATGCGCGACCCAGATGCAAACCACGGAAGCCAAAATGTGGGTTAATTCAACGTGCACCCTCAATTGGGATGTCGCTGAGTCGACATCGATGACCGCGGAAGCAGAGCGCGCTAGGTCAACGCGCGTCCTCAATTAATCAGCATTTAATAGTTTTCTTTAAAATCATAATTAAAATATTTTAGCATTGTATAGTTGGATCTCACATCGACCACTATCAATCAAAAATTGTAATTTTAATTAGTTTAATTAAATTATATTAGTTACTTTGGTTTTTTTGAGTCCTCCGGCTGGCGTTAACGTAATTCGTGTACAAAAATAAGTAAATAAACAAATAAATAAACGTTATACGTTAACATATCAACACGTGCAAGAAAAAATCACGTAACCATTCAAACGTTTCTAAAAGTAATTTAATAATCAATATTATCCACTTTGTTGAACATTCCCTCTTTAACATTCCTCGTAGAATTAAATTCCATTACGTGTCGAAAACGTCGCACAATACTTTGTATCTGCAGTATTCCATGTTTCAGAATTCAACGACATGGAAAATAACGGTATTTTTATATTTGGCACGGGCCAATCCATAAAATGTTATACACTGCTTACACTCCAAATTAAGATTTTTGTATCACTCGCACTTTTTCCAAAGCTTCAATGTTGTTTTTATTTGTCCGTAACGGAGAATTTTAGCTCAACAAAAATAATGCCAATTTTTTTATTATACCTATATTATATCGTACATATATATATATATATATGTATAATCGTATATGCCATGCCGCCGATAAAGAAATCTGAGTAACAAGTAGATATTAAGTAAATAAGTAAGTTAAAAGTATTATAATATGAGTATGCGTTCACAATATTGGATGTTGTTACTTATTACCAAGTATACAATCCCGAGGCTTACGGTGCGAGCGCGTGCACGTCAAACTTCGTTAACCGCCCTTAAGAAAGTTGGTAAAGTTGCCTCCCGTCCGGAGATGTGCTGTGTCGTACCGCCTTGCGACGTTCCCGACCTCATGTAAACTATAATCCCACAGATGATGCTAGGCTTTAGCAGCTTTATATAACCCCGCCCGCCAGAAGTTACTTTATAAACGTTGCCTTTAACTACTCTAGACGCATTTATTGACTTTCGTTACTCTGTCAAACTGCTTCTGTTACATAATTTATTTACACTGTACAAACGTTTATCGATATTGACAAAAAGTTTTAAACGATTATTATGACGATTTTTTTCCTTACGTAGCTACTTTTTGTAGTGTCTCTTACTAGGAATTGCGGATAGCAACAGGACTCGCGTCCTCGCACTCGACTACGCTCGAATGGTGCTCGCGTCGCATTATCAGCCGTCACTTCGCACGACAGGTGTCGCCTTCAGCAAACTCGAGAGTAAATTACTAGCTTCGAAGTCGTTGAATCAACCCGACTTCCTAATCGATTTTAGAGCCACTCACTTAAGAGACCGAGACATGATCTGTATAAATGGCTCAAATTTGCGAGTGAATCAGTCAAATCGGTTCGATGATCTCTTGAGCCGCTGTCATGTGCACGGATAATTCTAACGCCATAATGTTCTATTCATTAGAAATACAGTAAAAATTACACAAGCATGTATGGTAATTGAAGTAATAATCATTAATCATGTCATATTCATCGAGAATAACATACAGGTGTGGTTATAGAATACATAAATAGATCATTAAGTAGCATCTCATACACTGAACGAGAACATTGAGCTCGTTTTCGTATTTAAATAGGGGAAATGGGAAACAGACGCAGTGAGTCGACGAAGCGCTGGTGGTATTGTTTTAATTAAAGTAATTGGAGGAGGCACGTTGAGTCCCGGCGCTCGGTTGGCATGATCTGTGCCTTGAGGATTTACACCAATTTAAGACCGAGCTCAGCGAGGCGTCAATTAAACCATACTCGATCCTACACAATGCAAATCTTGTTCCTCTTTATCAATTCATCCTCTAAATAAGTTATTTTCACATACTTATATAGATTAAAAGCTCGTTTAGGGTGTGGAAAGTTTGTCGAATACGAAAAACAAATATGTTTTATGAATGCAAACAGATAATAAGTTTGTAATTCAACCTTCTAATTAGACAGTTTCAAATTTAAGTCTGTACTGGTTATGTAAAGGGAGAAAACACTTTATACGTAAGAGGTTTATAAAGTGTTCTCGGAAGGCATATATTTAACCCCTGTTTGTTTAAAATTGAAAATTTAAATTGATTTAAACTCGGGGCTAGGATATCAAATGTTGTTATTCTTTGTGTCTAAATATAAATACGAACGACGATATTTATATATCCAACGGTCTCTTATAACTGATTCAACGTTTTAAGCTAATTATTTGAAAGGAATTTATGTTTATTAGAAATAAATGTTTACCCGTCCATAAAACTCCGTTTGGGCTTCAACAATACACAACTAATATCCGTTGAATTGGTTTTTGCCGTTGGTACATTCCTCTTCCGATGCGACAAATGCAGCGGCGGAATATGAGAAAAGCAACGAAAGAAACTGACACGAACAAAAAACATCCGAAGATAAACGGAAACAGACTTGCTCATAGAGAAAAGTAGAGACGTTGCGCTACGGAAAACTTTGCGGGTAGTCACTTTTAGTCATTCTGTAAAGATACGTTCCAATCTGCTAACAAAATATAAACTACGAAACTTGTTTAAAGAGACACAGTTAGTCGTATAGTTCGGCAGTTGGCTTATTTGTTTTAAAGACTAAAGAGAATTCTTAAGTACCTGTGTTGTATTAATAAATCAATACCTCTTAGTTTTCTCGGGCTTCAAAAACTTCAAACATTTCTAGGCGTCTGTTTTTATCGGATAATGCTCCGTGGTATATACATACCGTAACATGTACATTTTTTACATCGTAAATTTAACTTTGCAACCGCAATGATGGATGTTTTGTCGTGTTTTTACGAGTGCACAGCGTTCTGCGTACCAGGCACTTTTCACATTGGTATAGTTTTTGCGCTTTGAACTGTACACGCTCTCTCTGTTTATAACTTTCTAACCTTGACATCTTGAATATAATTTGTATGTTGCTAACTCCTAGTTAGTACCTCTGAATGACACGCATGGGTCAGGAAAACCGCGAAAGCTCTTAATTTTGCAGTAAAACAAAGTTTTGCTTGTTGGGACTAGAAATACTTAGAAATTAGGCTTTCTAATGCGGGGCTCAAAATATAACCAACATAAAGTATATAGTTTTGTTTGAAGTCACATAGATATGTTAATGCATACCAGGTGGATATCGTGAACGTTTTCTAGATTCAATTTATGATTAAAAAAAACTACCGTGAAGTCTTGCTGTCGTTCCATACTGGCAAATCATCAGAACTTGTATACGAGCCAGTGGCCTGAAATTATTTATTTAAATCGATTCAGTAATATGTATCGATGTTGTACGACTTAGGATTAGTTTGCTCCGGATGCTTTAACCTTATTTGATCGGGAGAGGCTCTATCATATATTAAAATCATAGCTTTTTTTATGGAAATAGCCGGCAAACGAGCTGACGATCCACCTGATGGTAAGTGGCTATCGTCGCCCATGGACATCAGCAACACCAAAGGCATCACTGATGCATTGCCGGCCTAGAAAGAGAGAAGAAAAAGAAAGAAAGAACTGGCTCTCCAGCCCCCAGCCGGAACATGACGAATCGTTTGGCGGTTGACTCACGAACGAGGGTGGTAGCTATCCAGGCGAACCCCATGGAGAAATAATAATAGCAAAAATGGTATTAATTAATAATTAAAATCAATATTACTAATATAATCCCTCGAGGGGCCCTACCACCAACGGGCCGGATTTAGTCGCCTTTTACGACACCCATCCTGCGTGGGATTGGGGTTAGTATTCTAAGCGGCCCCAATACGGCTAAACAAACAATCCTTTGTTATTAAACACTTTTCTTTAGCTTGCCCTGTTAGTGTGCGTCAAATATTGCAAGCTTAATAAGACCTACTTAGATTAATTATTTATGCTAAGAAGTTGAAATTTTATATTTGCTTTAGTTTTCATGAAAATTCATTTTTTGCCATAAACATGACCGGATACTACACTTAAATTTGGCATACATACAATACAACATAATATTTTATTTAGAAAAATTGTACTTCAATTTAATCACCTTGTTTTTAGTCTGGGTAAGAAAAAGATACGAAGAATTTGTAATTACAAAAAGCTCTTGAAAGTATAAGACATTAAAACCCGTGCAATCTTTTTAGATATCCGTTACTGAGAATAGATAGCAACCCCTTAAGAAAGTCACAGGCTCCTACTCTTTAATCAAGCAAATGTTCTATTTTCGCAGCAAAGCTCGGATTAACCCTTTTGCAGAAAGCGCGCTTGTATAAGTTTCCTTAAAGTAATTAAAGGTTCAAGCAATTTGAACTCTGTAATGAAAATTCATAATCTACTTACGGGTATCTGGAATATCTACAACACAACGTTGTGTTAATAGTATTACAGTTATTAACTGTAATCGAATTTAGGTGTAAATTAAATTTATATTATTTTTACATCACCAAAAACACCATTTTTACAGAAAGAAGAGGATGGTCAACTTACGTAAATGTGCAGAATTTGGCTAGCACGTTGATAATCCTGACTAAGCAGGTAGGAACTAACAACATAAATCAAAGCCAAAGGTTCGTAAGAATTAGTTGAAAATCAAAAGATTCAATTTATGAACAGTTTTGAAAAATTGTTTGCCTTCCTACTAGCGAATATGTATAAGGAAACCACACAAATACTATTGTAAATAAATTGTGGTTTCTGGAAGTGGCAAAACAAAATTTAATATTTTTGAAAGGGTTTATGGCGCGCAGCAGTTGACGCGTGCTTTGCTGCCGGTTTTTGGACGCTCTCCAGAATCGATAGTTTCGCACACGCAGCGACTCACTTAAATCGAATCACCAAAATACTTTTTATTGTGTATTATTTATATCGGTTTTGATTTAATGTCTTAATTTTATTTTTAACTAGCTTCTACCCGCGACTTTGTTTGCGTGGACTTCAGAATTAGTTCCTTAGAGTTCCACATATAAACCTGTAAACAAAATTTCCATATTTAATTATACTGTTACCGGATATCTGTATAATGCAGGTATTCAACACAATCCCTAGGTAATGTGTATGATACCTGGGTCGTTTTGGCAATGTATTAAATGATATTAATATTATTCACCATTACATACTTTACCCAGTTAATGTATACGTTTCCCATCTACTGTACAGAATACCTGCAGGTCCACCGGCAATGAATAAAATTAATAGATTTGGGTATGTGTAGTCAACTTGGATTGCGGTTGGAATTAAGGATTTTCTTATAAACACACTCAAAACAAATTGTATTAACCTGCATGAATAGATATTTTTTTTATGCATTTTAAATTAATGCTTGACCAAAATCCCACTTGATGGTAAGGGGAGATGCAGTCTAATGGCTCCTACACACTATGCCGCTATCATACCGCGCGGTATGAAGCCATGGCGACATATTTTGCGAATATCTTGCCGGCGCCGCGGCGGCATGTCCCGCAGAAATCGGCTCAGTGCCGGATAGCAACATCAGTATTGTCTATTGTATAACGCATGGTGATGATGATACACGTGCACGTTGTGTTTTCAAAGTTTCGATTAGGGAGCACTAAATTGATAAAACTGAAAGGGATTATTTTCTGTACATTTAATATTATTTTTAAATTTCGAATAGGGGGCACTTAAACAACAAGTTAGAACTCAAAAATATTTTATTTAAATTATTATTTGTAACTATGTCTGTTTGTCTGTCCAGGCATCGATGTAGGTACCTACCTGCCCAATTGGGTAGGTATATTAATTACATCATGTCATATTATATTAGAAAACTTTATATCCGGAGAAATATAAAGGCCCTGGAAAAATTTCAATTACCAGCAATGCTTCTTTTAGTTATTAAATGACGTTTAATATTCCTTTTTCCTGCCAGGAACGAACTGATATTAGGCTTGTGGCTTTTTTATGCTTTTTTAAGCCGACGGCATAGTGTGTAAGAGCCATAAGATTCAATTTTTTCTTGAAGATTAGATGAGTACTTAAATGACAAAGACGCATGGAAATGACCACCTCTACAACCAGTTCCGTTCAAGTTAGTGAAATAGTTACCAATGTATTTTTATTTTTAAAAGATTTGCTAAGGAGTTTCTCGACGGTTTTTCTTCTCCTTCATGACAAAGCGCTTTTCCGAAAACCTGGTAAATTAAAAAACGTGCCAGTGATACCTATATGAAAAAAATGTTTTCTCCACGTCATTGGCAGGTGGGTGTAGTGTTTGCGCAACTTTGCAAGAATTCCATGTATCGTTGCAGCAGCTTTAGCTTTCGGTTCAATGCACCGCCCAAAGTTGGGGTTTTTTACCTTAACTCGTAACAACTGAAGGCGATCGGTATATTCTTAATGTACGTTATGAAAAGTAGGGCTTGGGTGAGCGGGCTCCTGGTACGCGCGGTAAATATACCTACACGTATCTTAGTCTTAGAATTCTACAAGATTGGCCGTGCCCCACTCGGATACAGCCCAAATTGTGAGATTTATACGTTCCAGCGTGACAACGAAAGCGCTCACAGCCCGGCGGCTTGCGTCGATCCTATGTGATCGACAAAGTTAAGCAACAGCGGGCGCGGTCGGTAGTTGGATGGGTGACCGCTAGTGGCAAAAAAAAATCTTGAGCGTTTCCGTGCTTCGGAGGGCACGTAAAGCCGTCGGTCCCGGTTGTTATCATAATATAACAATCGTTAAGCCATGTCGGAGGCCCTCGGGCGGTTTGAAAACTTCCGACACTCGGGTTGGCCACTAACCCCTCCACCAATCCGCACTGGAGCAGCGTGGTGGAGTATGCTCTAGGCCTCCTCAAGAGGAGAGACCCGTGCCCAGTAGTGGGCCATTAATGGGTTGAAGCCATACGTTCCACCACCACTCTGCTAACGTCTGCGTAGCCATAGATAACAGGCATGAGCGAGTCATTACTATGAATCAAGAAGAAATCCCAAACCTAGCCAATAAGGCCAGAGGATATGTCGGAGCTGGAAACTTGCTTAAATTTAAGAATGCCAAAGTTTGGGTTTGGCAGCTAAAACCCTTTGTGGCAAGTAAACTGCCTGCCCTCACGTCTCGCCCTTCTCCCACTTGCTTGTTTTTGTCTTTTACACACATTACCAACTACGCATGGAGTATTGTATAGAATGCCTGGGCGAAGTATGAAATAAATAATATTCAAAACGTTACCTGAACGTTTTAGATATTCTATACATTGCCTAGGTATTGTATAGATTGCTGAATTTTACAGATATCCGGTAACAATACCACTTATCTTGAGGGAACAGGTCTATCCCGGATATAAAAAGCACCCTATCCTTAAATGCGAAATTATATAATTAAAAAATACAAGATCAATGGCTATAAACCTCGCATTGTATGATAAAAATTATCACTGTGCATCACCGCAAAATTGGTATATATAATTATTAAAAACAAATAACCGTATTACAACTTAATAATTCAATCAGCTGTTTGAAGTTCGGCCATGTTTTATTTCGATCGAACATCTGTAATGTCACTGTGACGAAAAACGACAAACTTTTTTCTATGAGTATAAATAATTGTAGGTACCTCTTATCCCTCAGGAACAGTAATTTAGGTTAAAAGCTCTCCGTGTGCCCAATTTTATCCATATCTGTTCAGCCGTTTTTGCATGATTGAGTCACAAACTTTCACATTCATAATATTAGTAGGATAGTAGGATATGTTTTCTACACGTGACATTGCCATATTGGTGGTATCTTAAAATTTTTGTGCACAGATATTTTGATTGAATTTTAAAGTACATCATAACACGTTTAGAGTATTTCCGATTCATTGAGTAAATTTTCCACGGTCAAACGATAAATTCGCATGCCTGTTTAATTAAATAAATAACGATAAATCGGTGTAACTTTATTAAACGTGTGTGACTGCTTAAGAGTGTAGAAGATATTTACGATTATTTCAGCAACATGTCTAGGACAAGGAAGTTGACGCGTGCCTCAATGCGTATTTTTGGCCAAATTCCAGATTCGATATTCGCGTAAACAAGATGTAATAGTTCCGTGAAAACAAAGAATATTAAAATACTATCAATGAAATCTAATTAATACTAACATTTGTATTAATTATGCTGAATATTGGATGAATACATCAGTAATTAATTCATTTGTTTCTTTTTGTTGATTCGGTCCCCGGTACTCGAATGAGTTCAGCAAGATAATCAATACAGCAATAAGAACGAGCTTTTCAGTTATGCCAATACGAACCAGATGATACTCGTAGTTTTTGCGGGAAGTTGTAGAGTCGCGAAGTGGCAAAACAGAATTTAATATTCGTGAAAGGGTTTACGGCGCGGTAGTTGACGCGTGCCTTGCTGCCAGTTTTTTTGGCCGTTCTCCAGAATCGATATCTTCGAATACAGGCCGTCGCACGTTATGCACTAATCTCGCCGAGTATCGAATGGCCGAGATAACTATTTCGGCCTCCTTTTCCGAATCTCGGTTTGGTTTTTTCATTTGGCTGCGAAGTTATCTGCTGCTGTTGCTATCACAGCAATATTTATTAACATCGTCCACATTTTCTACTATCGTTATTCCGTACTCAAGATTTTGTTTAAAACAGTCAAGTACAATTACCTATTGTCATTTAATGAAGGAAGAAAATCAGATCATTTTATTAGCTAGCTCCGTCCTTGGCTTGAGCTCCGGGGTGGCTTTGTCGCAACGGCTAAGGCTTAATATAATTAGGCAGCAATCACATAGGGCGACAATAACGGACAAAGTGCCTAAAGCGCTTGTCTCGGACCTTAACGTAATGTTACTTAGGAAAGCGGAAATTACGGAATGATGCTGTGTTCGAAATTCAACTTCGTTATTCACCTTAATCCATTAATGCAACAACGTTCACAATATTACATTAGAGTGTTATTTTCTTATAGAGAGACGTTGAAACGATCCACATAAATAATTTCATAAGTATACACTTTTCCGAAGTAATTTATTAACGTACTTGTGGGTTCTTTATTGTACGAGCCTATAACCAGTATAAAATGTACGAGGGTGGCAACAAAAATCAGGTAACAATGTTTCAATGGTTCAATTAAAATTACACATTGTTTAAATGTTCTCAAAACAATCACATATAAACAAATTATATAGAATACTAGCTGCCCGGACAGACTTCGTTCTGTCAAAAGTTTTTTTTTTGAGATGTAACTTGTAAGCTATCTTTCAAGTTGGATCAAACTGCACACGGTGGGCAAATTTGATTAAAATCGGTTAAGTAGTTTAGGAGTCCATCGCGGACAAACAACGTGACACGTAATTTATATGTATTAAGATTAGTACATCAATAACACCACGTATGTTACAATTTATATGAATGGTGAGATAACAGTATAGAGGTTTTGAAATTGTGCTCTTAGGTTAATCTCCTACACGTTTTCTTGCTTAGTCAGTTCTCCACAAGAGAGGGCGTTTCAGAGTATTGTTGCAAAAGTAAAGTATTAGTGATAAAAACAGGCGATGATATTTTCATTTTTACATTTACAGAGTATCAATGTTCTCTGCCATGGAGATACAGCTATAATAAAATGTTAACGAAATAAATATGTATATCCATTTAAAATTATCACTTTCTAGCACTAAGGGTATCTGTGCTATGCTGCGTTCGGACGGACGGACATGGTAAATTTTGACTACGGAACTCTAAAAATAGATCATTTGATTATGAACAAAAGCTTTCAGAATTTTATAAAGGTACTTAATACAACTATAGCGAACTATTAATATTAAGTTCCTTGTTATTAGTTTCCGTATAATTATACATACAGTTAATTTTCAGTATTTTTTGGAAATAACTTATTTGAGGATGAATATTTTGTTATAAATAAAGCAAAAAGGAAAGCATACGTGACTGTAACGTAAGCATATAAAGAAATATAACTGCATAATAATATTCAAAATTAATTGCTTAAATCCATACTCTTACATAAAATCGATCCAGATAAACGCCCTACAAATCCATTAACAACGTAATTCACAATCCCATGCGATTAAAGCGAACCACAGATTGAATCGAAATATCAGTTTTAGTATCGAGATGATTTTGCAGCGAGCTCTCAAAGATTCTCGTTGGCCATTCACGTTAGCGCCCTTTGAGAGCGGCTCGGGGCGCCGCACAGCTTTATTTACACAGCTTTTCCAATCATTCATTATACGGCTTTTTAAAGTAAAACGCTTTATTTTTATACGATATTTTATTTGGATTTTTATTACACTGGAAATATTTTAACCCAGAATGATTATAAAAAATCAATTCATTCATCAATTCTCGCTTTGTACGAGGTTGTAGTTACCTGTACGATTATGTATTCTGTGGTACTTACGATTCGTTTGAGAACTAATGCTGGTATTATGTAGGAAAAAAACTTGCTCCAACAATCTGCACTGGGGCAGCTTGGTGGAAAATGCTCTTGGCCTTATAAGAGACCATTGCTTACTAGTTAGTCATTAATGGTTTGAAGCAATATAATATTTATGTCAACTGAATTGCAACCGTTCGGACATGAGTGGTTTAAAAACTTTGGGCATTTGTATTGGTAACTAACCCTTTTAATTCTCTCTGATGCAACATATTGGTATATTTCAAGCCATCTTAACATTAGAGTTAATGTTAATATCATGACAACACTACTATCACTAAGCTGCCAATAATGAATGGAAGCCATTATAGGATCAATTTATCAAAACGGTCATAAACTCTCAACAAAACAAGAACGAAACATTATACCTAAACCACAGAAGACATATACTATTATGTCTTATTAAACTAAAGAGGTGCATGGTAATAACAGTGTGCTTCGCAAGGTTTACCTCTACAGATACTTCTAATAAGTCATAGAAAGTCTCATCTTCAGTTTCACAAAACTTAAATATCTTCCTTGAATCTATTTTTCTACCCACTCTAGATATGATACCAGTTTTTACGACAAATATCATTATCGCACTGCCAAAATATCACGTCGAAATGAAAATGTTCGAGGACACATGAATGAATAATACATGAAAATAAATCTTTTTTGTAGACGTCTCTTTCTGGGAGGAATTTGCAGTAGGTAAACATTCATTGTGTAAAAATACATCGGTAAAGGTTTCTGAAATAGCTATAGTTACTTTGAGGAAATCCATTGTTGTGAGCTGAGTGAAAAACTACCGTGCAAAGATCTGCGGAAAGACTTACAGTGAAATCTATGGAGTCTCGGAAATACCTACTGGGTGTTCAGAGATTCATCAATGTCGAGATAGTGGGTGGTGGATATAGTTTAGATAGGCATCTAGACTCGACCGCGCGTCTACCCGTAAACACTGCTGAATACTATGGAGCACGGCTACTGCGAGTTGAATACTAAAGATAGTAACTGGTGTTTTAGATTTAGTTGGGCAGCACTACGATAAAATGCTCTTTACTCGCCTTCCTCCACACCCCTCCCCTTTCATCCGCCCATGTAAACAGACACAACAGTGAAAATAAAGGAACTGAAAAACGTATCTTGCCCGTCGATTAGTATTTTTGCTGTACGGATAACGTACCTATGTGCTCGTATGTTTAATTAAGGCACTGAATTTGTCCATTTTTGATGTGGAGAGAATTTATTGGTAGAAATATTTTTTTAAGTAATTAAAGGGTAATTTTTTTCCTAATTTAACAAAGCTTTTAAGATAACTTTTTATTTAGTTTTAAATTGACTCGTGATGAAATGGATTATGATACATTTGTGTCCATTGCAAAATGGTCGTTTTACCTAAAAATAATACCCGGTCCCAATGAAAACCTTCTAATAACTTATTATCTAAGTCAGTACTTCACTTAATTATATTTAATAACTATATGCGCATTCACATACGCTCGTTAAATTTTATTTTATTATAAGAGCGTTATACTATTTAATCCGCGTTTAGTGAGAAATATACACACACGAGAAAATTATCATTTAAAATCAAATTAACAGAAAGTGGAAACGGCAACGGCGGAGAGGGCGCATTCGGGTGCGAAGCGATGCGCCGGCGTGCTCGAGAGCTCGGTTCATTTAAAGGCACTTGTCTGTAATTGCAGAGCGACTAAGACTTAGCCCGCCCGAACGGCAGGCGCCATCAAACAAAAAGAAGTTTTAATGGTATGCCTTTTTCGACCCTCTACGGGCCGTCGCGAAACCAATGACCGCTTCAACCCTTTTTTCCAACTTTACCTTTAAAAATATCCGCACCTGCTCGGAAACGTAGGCGTAACACATAAATAAAATTGATGAGGACCTTTCCTGAATCATCGTACCTTTCATAGATTTCGAATTATGCCCCGATTGCTTCAGGGTGCAGGTGAGATTGCTTTTTAAGTGTTGGATTGCAATTTATTCGGAAACGCAATAAATAGCTCGGGCGGCGCCGCTTGACCCACTTCCTGTTACATGCCGAAACGCCTGCGATTTAATCGCGCCGTGCCCCCACTCCATCCTTCCGCCGAGACCCCACACGCTTCGCTTCTTTACCCCATAATTATTAAATCCATTCCTTGCGCGCCAAGAAAGGGGCACACCCTAATAAATAATACCACTGGACTTTGCGTATGCGACCTTCCGCAAGACCATCTTTAAACAAAAAAATATCCCAAATATGTTTACCATAAATGTCTTGTTTCGTGAAGCACGTACGAACCATAAACCAGCTACAAGTTATTAAATGCTGACGTCGAGCAATTTCTCCACGAATACTTGTAGCGATAATTGTGGATCTCCTGTGCGATAGGCTTAATGTCTAAATCGTGCTTCGTATCGCAACAAAGCTACTTGTACTTGTGTATTTGTAATCAGTTTCCTGCTGCTTTTATCGGATATTCGCATCTACTTCTCCCTCGAATACTAATCGGCGTTTTTTTAGATAAGAGCGTTCAGTTGTTCGTTATCTATTTCATATGTATCATTAAATACATATAAAAGAACATCTGAAAGTAGCACAGCAATTTCTTTTAAATCCTACATACACATACAAACATACTCATAGTATTATTAGAATAGAATATCTAAACTGTACGCGCCGTCGATAATTAGATGCGTTTAGAAGCTTAGAATGTTTTCTTGTAGATTTATGTTCTGTTACTGTAGATTGATTAACGACATTTATTTTTACCGTCCATGGTCAGTTACTATTCACTCATCATACCATCACTGACCTATTTTTGTACAAAATTGTCCATAGAAAAGTAAAAAAGATCAGTAGGTACAAAAGTGGAAATGGCAGTGGTGTAAAGTCGGCTTTCGGTTTTCTCGTTTTCACTGGAGTAGTCGGTGCAGCGACGGGGTAGCGGCTGTTGGGCGGGCTAGCGGCTGGCGCGCGCGTCGCATCTGACAGGGAAGCGGAAATTGCGCGGCGAGTCGCGTGCGCGTGGCGCCCTCGCGTCACGTGCAAATTCCACCTCCCGTTTTATTTCGCTCCGCTAGTCGCTGCAACTCCTGAACCTTTTTCGCGGAAACATTTACTTCTCTAATAGGAAAAAACGTCTGCACGTGCAACCTAAACTTCGCTCTTAAATACTCAGTGCGAACATCAATTGCGTTGTTTTGTTGAAAAAATAAAGCGTTGTTGTACGGCGTTTCGTAATTTTTTTTAAAAAGAAGCTTCTGAACGAACGGCGGAAATTGCTTGACTCGCGATTTTTACCTTCCTTTCTTGCAACTTTCACGTACAGTTTGCTCTAATTTTATGGCTCAGTCGCATACCGTATCTTTAAATTTTTGTTTTTACGTTATATATTTTTTATTTCATATTGATTTACAAATTAATTCTATTATTTATCTCTGTAATCCTTAAAATTCTAATCCATAAAGGTATGCAAATCGCTGAGTAGTAAGATTGATGATTTTAGCACTTAAACTTTACAAGCATTGGTAACGATAATGGAGAATATTTTGCCGTTAGTGTTATGATTTGAACATGGGAATGTTATGGAAATGACGTGTCGTGATGTTCACACCTTAAAACTGCAGGAAGTTTTTCATTCAGTAAGATGTATGGATCTCGGAATTAGCAATACATACTTATAGGAATACAAAGCACCTCAAAGTTTAGTGCTACATTTATTTTGTGTTCTATGCATAAATTTTATTTAAATAAAATCATTATTTTGGGAACTGGGACCTGTATTTATTATTCTGGGATTCTGTAATGGATTCTGGGAAACAAGTTTTTTGTTTTAGTAACATTTTTCAAACAGGATGGTAGCCTGAAATTAATAAAAGCACATGATAAATGAAAGTACAAGATATCCATTTCCACGAACATATTTGTCAGCAAAAAATATCGTGCAAAGCGTGTCTCAATAACGGCTCGATAGGAGCGCGTGTGTTGTCTATGTCGAACTCATAACAAAGCAGACGCGAGCGCGCTCAGAAATATTTTTGTGAAAGTTTCATGAATATATTAGCCATAAATGTGACTAAAGGAATCTATTCCCCGTTGCGAGCCGCCGACCCGCCGCCGCGCCGTGCTGCGGAGAACCTACAGACACTCACTATACACACGATTATTTGAGAATTGCGTATTAAACTGTAACCTGCGTTTTGAATTTCACGCTACGTCAAGCCTAAATCATACTAAAACTATATAATACGAAAATCTACATATGCAATGTTATTAAGGTGTAAAATTATTTATTAGAGTGTAAGTTATTAGGGTGTAGTTATAATTTGTATGTTGATAGTTATATTCTTGAAGCAATTTGAGCTAAGACAGAACTTTATGAAGACCTAAACGGCTCTATTCAAGACGCTCGTAGCATGGATTACGCCGATCGCAAGTGATCGACCGAGTTATCAATTACATACATGCGCGGTCTGTACTTGAATGAACAGGCACTAGTGACTAAATTTCTTGAACGCTTCCGTACTTGGATGAGTGCGTAAAAGCTGTTGGTACCGGCTTTTATCATTAGATAACAGCCGTTAACCCATGTTAGAGTCGTTTGCGCGAAAATTCTCACTAGAGCCAGTCGGTAAACCTTCCACCACCAAATATCACACTGGAATAACATGGTAGAAACCGCTTTAAGTCTACGAAGGGATGCGTATCGCCACATCGTACGCTAATAGGTTGAAGCTATGTAAGTCTATAAAAACCCCCAATAATTTAATAACTATAAGTAATCTTTCTCTCGTCACTAACCATCATGTGAAAATGTTTGCAAGAATTTACTTATTTTAAGTGTAAAATATATTTATATCGGGGCTTTGAGGCAGATTATAGAACTTACAGACTTGCAAAACATTTCGTGTGCGGTATATTGGTGTAGAATCTACGATCTACGGGTCTCATTTTCACAAGTCATCGTATGCCAAACGGTAACGAAACATATTATTTTTCAAGCTACACTTTGCAATAGTATCCTTGCTATGAGGACTTCACTTTAATAACTAGTAAGTCCTACTAGTCGTATTTTTCCAGCTTTGTTAAGTGTAAAAACAAATTTTAATGATTTCTAATTTTAATGATATCATCGTCACTCTCTTGAAGAATAGCGGTATATTTAACATTATTATTTTATTTCAAACATTTAATATTAGTATTGTTATTGAAAGTCTAATTTGTAATTTTTACAAACAAAATATTTATTTCACATTGATCTTATGATTTCAGTGACAACCAAAGGGCGTTATTCAACAAATAGTAACGCAATATATTACTACCCGTAACCGACTACATTTCATAGAGAAATCCGCGCAAACTTTTTTGTCCCATTCGTTTATCCTTACCATCGTTGGGGGCTCTCGTAAAAACACAATAGCGTTACATTTTACGACATCAACAAATGTCAACTTTTCAAAAAGTCTGCCGTCGCCTGTGCCCTGCCGCCCGCGCCGCACGCCTCACTCCCGCTCTCGCCCGTCATTCGAAGCGTACAGATCGTACTCTCCTTAATTTTTCATGAAAAACACTTGTTGTTTAGCCTTTTAAGGGCTCGAGCGGGACATGCTTGACCGAGACACCGCAAAGCATACTTTTCCTGAAAAGTAAAATTAACATTTCGTTATGTCCATCTGAAAGAGAAATGTTTATGAAATGCCAACTGTCCTGAATGATACTTACATTTTAAACACTTTGTAACAAAGTGGCTCTGACTGCGCAATAAATTCTACAAGTTTCTGAGATTAACGTTTTCAGAAAACGTAACTGTTTTGAATTTATTTTCGATAGTAATTGAAAAACTATTGAAATTTTGTTTTTGAGCAATTAGTAGTCTAAAGTATGTTCCAAAATTGGAAGCATTTCCTAATTTCTAAAGAAACAACTTATTTACTGCATACCAAATAAATGGTTCTTTTTACGACATGTTAGATACGTGGTTAGGTATCTATATGTACTTTGTAAAGCAACAAAAAAGTATTATCGTAAAACATCTATCACATTGTATAAATTATTCCTACTTATTGTATCTGTTCATGAAACATTTTTGGTTGAATTCCTATTTGTGTCACTGGAACTAAAACATTGTTCAAAACCTATGCGATCAGTATTGTTCTCAGTTCGATTAATTGCGCTAAATGGAATTATCTTTTAAAAAGCCCGCATGCAATTATATGTTTTTCTTGTTTTATGTTTATTTTTATTCCTTTCACGGTGAAAATAATTTACGGCTGAAGTATTATAAAATTCTCAATTTGGATATTTAATAATGGTCATGAAACCTTTTTATCTTTACCACGTTACAAATATATCTCTAGCATTATTTTTCGACCTTTTATGGTATTTTTATAAGTGTATAATTACTATCGATTTATAGTCGTATATCAATGGGGTTAGATCTTAGTGACTGAATGTGGAAACTTGAAAATATGTACATAGATGTCATAGATATTCTTCAAGGAAGTCGTCTGACACAAATATGGATTTTAAGTCAAGCCGCCATGGCCATATGGGCATATGGGCCCTGAACAATGTGTACGAGACATCAGTCTGATAAATATTGAGGCTTCCGATAGAAGGTGGTCCAAAATAGGGATCCAGAGGAACCTTAAACCAGATTGAAGCGTTTAGAATTCCTTACATAAGCGCTCCGCCATAATATCGGAAAAGAGATCAGAAGTTAATCTATCGGCAACATACCACGCGTTTCGCCGGAAGGCAGCGCGCTCGGGCCGCCCGGGCATCACGCCCGCTACGGCCCCGCTACGCCGCATGTGCCCTAGCCCCTAGCGTAACCCTGTCTTTTAGGCCGCGTAACCATATCTATGACTATTGCAATTACCGTGCATCTTGTCTTGATAATATACTGTCATTGATTACACTTGTCTTCATAAATGTTCAGTCATAATTCTGTTTAAGTTACTATAATTATTAAAATACATACAAAATATTTCGTAATTTTCACGTTTTACAAAACTTAAGTTCCATAACTAATTTCCTCGTTTTTTTTCAGGTACGTACCGAACTACAATGGAAGTTCATTCATGCACTTAATTGTAAGATAAGTACAAATTCAAATATTTTAGTTTTCGGACAACAAAGATCAAACTATTAACATTTATATAAAAATTACAATAGCTAGTAAGGAAGAAAGAAGTAAAAAACTAGTTTTTTACTTCTTTCTTCACCGTAGACTAGTCTAAAGAGGCCTGTAAATTAAAGTTTAAAATGCCGACAGTGTTTAAAGTTAATCGGAATGCGATTAGCTCCTCAAGAAAAGGATCTTCTTACTACTGTAGCCAAAGTAGGTACACCTCTGAGTACCCGTTAAGCTCGGAAAAAGGTGTTGTATTAATATTGAAAAAAGAAAATACGATTTGATTAATACAGAAACCCTATGTTTCTAAAGGAAATGAGGAAAATTTTCACGAAACTCAGAACCGTATAAAATTCGCCCTCGACATTTATCAACCAACGCGAAATTACTAAGTTATCCTTCACTCGAATGACATCTCGGCTCGCTTTCCGAAGTATAAGGAACACGATCGATTAACAGCAACCAGAAGCTTTTTGAATGATGTTCTTTGAGCCGCGTACTCACCTAGTAACAGCGCTCCGGCAGGTGGGGCGAGGGTTCTGCCGCATGTTTGCGTACAAGTGAATTCCATTAGATTCCAGCTTGTGTACCCGCACAGCCTCAGTCTCGCTTCATTCATATCCCATTAGCTGATCGATTCACAAGTGCTATACTCATTTATTTATGCGCAGCCTAGAATTGGCTGTGGCTTCACGCGCTTGCAATGCGATTTTCTGGTCAACTCATAATTACGTCCAATGGCTAGTTCAGAGAGGAGGGATGTGTGCGGATGCATGCAACTCCGTTCGCGAATTGTACGATGCGTAAATATAGCGCCTGTTTGAACTGAGGGCAGACGGCATAACGTGATAACGGAAAATTATTTACATTTATGCACCATAAAGGTTACTTTATGGTTACACCCGATTCACATTACGAACAATGTGTTACATAAGTTTAACTACGTGTTTGTGATTAAAGCCTGTATGCTTACACGTGAATTTAAGAATAAAAGACAAAATGTAAAACAGTCCTTAGAATTTCATTTTGTATGTTTACGTACGATAATACAATACAGCATATCGGTCTTTTTACGCAACACACTTTGTGTTAATACCGATAGCCTTCAATACTGAATTAAAGATACCATATTTAATTCCATCTGTACACAGTTATGGTGGTGCAACAACGCAACTTATAAAAGAAGCACAATGTTCATAAAACATAATTATTGCATCTGTATATAAGCATTAAAATGCTTGAAATAAAAGACCGGTGGGCGCGGCGTCGGCGAAGCCGCACAGTCGACAGTTGGCCGTCTATGTAATTATAATAACTCGACATGAAAACTCATTTAGTGTCACAGAAAAGTACTTCACCATTTAGAAGTGTGTTGAACTGTGCACGGTAGCAGTGAAACAATAATTAAATTTTCCCTCGACTCTGGAGTACGGAATATGTCGTCATTTCATCAACCTCCACAGCGGCAGCGCCGCGTTACTCGGGTAAGCGCCTCAACACCTGAAATATTTAATTCCAACCAACGTTTGTACCGCTATGCACCGGAAATTATATCACATCTCACTTATGTATACATTTGACTTACAAGTCTTACTGCATGGAGATTACATTTTGTTTAGCGACAAATTAATTTAGCAACTGTACAAATCCTACGCTGCACTTATGACCACTGTAGCTCGATGACATCTGTGGACCAATTTCAAATAAAATATTAGTTATTTGAGTCAGCGATATTATGCTCCTATATAATGATATTGAAAGCCTGATGGATATCTATGGCTCCAACACCCTTCTAAAAGCATTCCTTGGATATAGCAATTAAAAGAATTACCAAGATACGTACAGAGACTGGGTATTCAATTGCAAATTCATATTTTTTCATCATTCTGCTTACATTTTCGGCGTTTATTTAGATAAGAGTCATAAAATATTAGGCCCGCTAAGTGATTTGGCATTATCATTGTTTAATTCAAGATGAAAACAATACGAGGCATAATGTGATTACGAACAATGTCTCAAAAATAAGTATAATGCATGTCTTTTCCTCGTCTCCTTTTAATGCGAAAATAGGCTTTGATTTTCCTTGTTTTAGTTACCATATATATTTAGTTATCATGTCATATATCTAAGAAGTTGTTCGTTTCTTTCGACGTGTGTGTTAAGGATATTTCTTTTCAATAGATTAAGACAAAACTAAAAGAGTATTAATAATAAATAAGTATGTATATGTTATTATAAAAGCCCAAATTACGGTAAAACTAAGATTTTCTAGTAAAACCTAAGATTTGCCAACTTTTAATGGTAAAAGTCCGAAGTGGTCTGTGATTTTTGTAAATTTCGAACTTTTACCATCATACACTCGTAAATCTTAGGTTTTATTTTACCTCAGAGACACGGTAAATTTTGAAAAATAGACACGTGTTAGATGCATTGCCGCGTACTCGTGGCCCTCGTGGGCTGTCTTCATTTCCCCGCTGTGTACAAATTACCACCATAATTTATTCAAATTTCAACATTTATATTTAACACTAGAAAAAACGTGTAAACGGGGCGCGCAGACCTATTTTCGGGGTTAAATTAAACAAATAAATGATGGAGATAGAGACGCAAGTGCTGTGACATATTTTTTGTAAGGGCTCGTACACAAAACTGCGATGCGACGTCGCATCGCAAAAACCTGCGAGCTCGCACGTCGCGTCGCAAGAACTTGCGAATTGATTCGCATCGCGCATTCCTGCGATGTTACGTCATACTTGTTGACAACACTTTTAAGTCGGCTCTGAGACAGCGTGTTGGCAAGACGTACACACATCAAATAAAGTTTGAGATCACTTTGAAAATACGAAATCTTTTTTGTTACGTTAAAATGAAACGTTTTTTCTTTTTCTTCTAAGATTCTTCATTTAAAAATCAAATCTTTTAATAACAAATTCATATTTTCGATGAAAATAGTTCCCTTCGGCGTTCATCATAGTAATAAATGGATGAACCCAAAATCTTCTTTGTATCTTTTGCCTGTATCTCCTAAGCAATAACAAAAGTGCACACTTCTTTTTACGATCCATGTCACAACCTAGTTTTCAACGGTCGTCAAAGGAATGGTCACCTTATCGTGGAAGGGACACGCCTTGCCGCACGAAATCGCATCGCAGCAATTCGTGTCGCAACTTTTTGCGTTGCGAATTCGCATCGCGTCGAATCGCAGTTTTGTGTACGGGCTCTAAATGTCCTTCTCTTATGAATCTTAAGTCTTAATCAAAACCTAAATGTCTTTATTTGTTTTTGTCTTTATTTGATAATAACAATTGCAATTGTTTATGTTCTGTAAAATCATTCCAATACATTTTTCTGTACTTCACTCCGAATCCAATGCGGTATCATACATCTTTTTAGGACCTTGTTGTGTCCTCGTATCCCCTACGTA
This sequence comes from Thymelicus sylvestris, assembly GCA_911387775.1. Classification (NCBI taxonomy): domain Eukaryota; kingdom Metazoa; phylum Arthropoda; class Insecta; order Lepidoptera; family Hesperiidae; genus Thymelicus; species Thymelicus sylvestris. The sequence goes on from OU426888.1 coordinate 7,615,937, forward strand.
AATTGGTACAGCAATCTTTTATGGTGCTCGGTGTACGTTTTTACAACAAATTACCGAAGTCCACGCGCAATTTTCCTATAGAAACACTCAAACGGCATGTGAAAGCACAGCTTGGAATTTAAAGATGTTTGTTGTTATTCACGTTGACATTGCAAAACAAGTCCGTCATTAACATAACGTATCTTGTAGACCAAATGCGACTGTTATACGGATAGAAATAGAGGAACCGTTTCAAAGCTACTTGTTGTTATTAACGTTCACATTGAAATACCAGTCCATCATTCACCAACTAAAAGTTCTCATAGTGAGTACTGAAGACCAAATAAGTTACTACTAAACTGATGGGAATAACTCAGCAGTATTAAAAGAAATTATTGTTGTTGATGATATTGAAATTGCAAAACTGGTACAGTCGGCCGCAGAAGTAGCTTAACATTATAGTACTTTGTAATAGTAACTGTTTCGACGGTTTCCTAGCAACATCTATGACAAATTGAAGAAATGTAATGTGACAAGGTATTAAAATGTTAAGCTACTTCTGCGGCCGACTGTACACCATTGACCAAATTATTGTCTTGGAAATAAAATGTGTAACTCCTGAACAGGTGAAGGAAGGTACTTTTTAAATCGGGTTTGGATTTGTTCCCTTGGGATATGGGGCATAATTTAGCATTTAAGATTTCTTTACAAGTTAAAAAAAATATGTTTTGTCTGCTTTTATATGTGCGCTACTGCCATATAATTTTTTTAAGAAAAAACCTACAAACGGTCTGACGATCCACCTGATAATAAATGGTTACATCAACGAATTTTTGTATAATTTTTATTTATTTATGACAAACCATTTTTCGAACTTATTCTGAAGTCCACGCAGACGAAGTCGCGGGTAAAAGCTAGCCAAATCAGTCAAATAACTCTGTAGGTAAGCGGTCACTAACAGATACATACACGTTTAAAGATCGCTAGCATATTCAGTATAAAATATAAATTAGATTTCTCTTCTGAAAGAAATGTTTCGCGGTAGGATTTTTTAAATAAAGATTAAAGAGAAAATTAAGCTCCGATGACGAGCCAGTCGGGAAACTTTTTAAATCCTACTTTTCCAACTGTGTTACGGCTTGCGCGAACTACTAGGAATTCAGGATTCTTGTGACAGATTCTGAAAGGACTTCACGAGAAATTTGTAATCTTCAGTTCAGATAGGCAAAACTGCCATGCCCAGATTGTCATTCCAGGGATGGTTATAACAAGCTTTTTTCATGCAATGCCAGTTTGTTTTGTATGTGCTTGCTTAGGTTAATTTATCATCTCATAAATTAATAGCACACAAATTAATTTACGTACTACGACAAATTCTTAACTATGCCTTTGTGTATAATAGGGAGTTAGAACCGTTTAATACTCTTCTACACAAACATGATCTATATTTTCTGGCGATATAACCATTGCTATTTTAGTTTACTATTTTGGCATATTACCATTAGCTAGTATTTTAGGTGACCGCCACCTTATATTTATGTACATATAAAAATGTCTAAAAAGAAGTGTAGATAGGATTAAACTAAATATTACAGTATCCTGCGGCTTTCGAAATGTGCCTAACGCCATTGTCTCGTCTCGCCCGTTGTTTAGCTAGATGCAACATAAGTAGGGGAGGCAGCCTTGGACTCAAGTGTAGATGAAGTCCCTAACACCCCAAAACCAATCACATTGGATAGGATAGATATACTGTAACTTCCTTATATAAGAGTCACAAACATCGTAAGCGGAGTAAACAATTCGCTAGGCTGAATTAGGGCTGCTTACTTATGGCGTTGCTCCATTTGTATAAAAACATTATCCCTTTTATAATCAGTATAACTAAAATCCTTTCACACGTTCAATGTGGCTAAGAAAACAATCTAACCGTACCTATATTAAAGTAAGCAGCGTTAATAAATTCACCGCAGGCGGGTAAATATGTATTTTAACTATAATAATGCCATTTCCAGTTTTTACCCGGATTTGAGTCGGTGTGGCTGTGAGGCTTGCGCGGCGCATTAAAATGGAACGCATTTTCTTAAAGGCACGACTTCTACATCGTGTACAAAGAATTTCTGCTTTAACATTTCTTGATGCTAAGTATCAAAGCGCGATTCAAATATTTAACAAAATGAAATATGTGTTGTATAACTCTTGGAAAGTTTAAAGTTTGTTTAAGTATTTTTTTATTTTTTATTTAGCGGATTCAAAAGCATTTTCTGTTTTATAAGTTGAATTAGTTCTAAATAAAATCATTAAACACCTGAACATGATTGTTAACGTCATTATCTACTTTATTATGTTCTAAAATTGGGGAAAAACTATTAAGTATAAGCAAAGTGAGAAAAAAAGTTTTAATTTGTTTTCTTTCCAACAATTTATAAAATTAATTAATAAATTACATACACGAAACCGTCTAAGTTCAGTATACTTATCGTAGTCGTGGTCGCAGCTTACGACCCAGGTGGTATAATTGAAGATAATAAAATTGCAGATCCTTTCATCGACTTTAGTTGACGTCAAGTAGCGAGCGGCGATGATTGGCCGGGTTTCTTAGCCGCCGCCTTATTTCCATCTTATTACCGGCAGCGAAGCGATATTAAAGCGGGCGCGACGCCGCCGCCAGCCCGCCACCCGCGTCTCCGCCCTGTCTTTGCGTCCGTGAATTAGGTTAATGGCCTGCCAGGTGATTTCCTCCTGAGCCATATTTCGAATATGGCACCACCACCTCAACACGCCGATATCGTCGAAATAAATCCCGAATCGCGAAGTAATTATTATTCTTAGACGAGCGCAACACAAAAAACCGTCCTTTCCCCGCGGCGTCAGCGTCATATATTTTGAATATTCGTTTCAGTGATGATCCGCAATACAGAAGTTGCAGTGTTACGTCCTTATTTTATGTTATCCGAGGGGTCCCGGGGGCCGTTGATTTATGGTACAAAGTCGCACCGTGGCGCGGCGCCGCCGACGCCGCAAGCTAACAACGCCGTCGGCGTTTTTGCAACCCTCTTTATAACAGTTGCACTCTAAACTAACTGAGCTTTAATCACACCGTATAGGTAATTAAGACAACATCAGAAAACACTAGAGTTTTAATTTATTGCTTTTTTACTAAGCGCCTCTTAGCAGGAGCTCAAGCAAAACCTGAATGAAGTTTTAATTGGCGCACAATGAGAAAACTAAAACGGCACTTTGTAAGCACCCCATTCTGCTGAATAGCACACTAGAACAGTGCAAGTTTTAATGATTTGAATTTTAATGTTGTTTTTATTCTTCCCAATTGTTTTCAATGACAACAAGACTAGATATAGCTCCCAGTGTTTTAGCTATGTGTGCTTTATACTTTTTAATATCATAATGATAAGATTATGCTCATAAGTTTTTAAATTAGTTTAGTGGTGGTGGTATGTATCTTGAGCCATTACACATTTTACCACCACCAGTACCACCAGTACAAGTATTACTGGTACTGGACCAGTAATACTTGTAGTCGTGTAATCATATTTTAATTTTATTACATTTATGAATTGTTTAATAGTATTAAACTGTTTTTACTAAAGTTCGTTGTCTGCGGTGAGCCACAGTAAATATTTCGTACACAAATTGAGTGAAGTTGAATTATAACTTTAACATAAAACGAAAATGTCGGAAATTATGTACATTTTAAAGTTTTGTATATAATATATCACGTTACTTGATTGTGATATAACTTTTATTGATATTTTTTATTGCCAGTGATACCAGGTTCGACTGAAACACCGCGCACAAGGCAATAATATAAGAGCACACACACCCAGATTGTGAACAAGATTTCTTCTTCGTCGATATTTAATGAATGTATTATTTATTACCTTACGTTTTACCTGACACCCAGATGTAATGTCGAAAACATTAAAAAATTTACCCTCATGCTAGTTTCATTAATAGCAATCTATTGAATTTGTAATATTTGGATTGTTTATATACTTCGATACATGTACATTTATAAGGAAGAAGGTATTTCTATGGTATTGATTATTCATAATATTCCTTTTACTTTGCTCCATGATATATTTCCAGTTTTCTTAACATTCACATTAATAACAATCTCTACTAATCCGCGATCAGTAATTGAATCCCAATCATGAATGCCTACGTACATACGTATGTTCCAAATAGATTGACACATTCGTTATTCTAAATATTTAGTTTTTCTTCATGACTCTTTTATGACAGCATCTACATCGGCCGATCGTTGTAGAACCAAAGAGGTCGCTCGCCGACATTTATATACGGACCTACTACAATATATCTTTATATCGATATATGAGAAGTAAACACTCGGCTGTATTTTATTGCGTGGTACAGCAAGAATTTGAGACTTGTGAAGGCTTAAAAAGTATTGGGAGATTTTATTCAAATTATACAAAGTTCACAACGGGCGCCCGTCAGCAGTTTCTCGCGTAATCTTATTATAATACCGAAAGCCCTCGCATTAGATGATCCTTTCCCCGCGTGCAAACTGCCAAAACCTTCACCGCTGACAATCGATACCCGTAACGAAGAGAACCTCATGAGCGACTTTATCCTCAACCATATAAGACATTATTTTGCGTGACATTCAGGAATTGATAATACAGAAACGTTATTATATCAATAAAAGCTTTGAACCGCCTGCTTATATGCCGCATGTACATGTATCCGACGTTTATCGATTATTATTGATAATCTGCGTGGAATGCTTTGGGATCTCTGTATTTGATTATAATAAAGACCAATTTCGATATCCTCCGCTAGTATTGTACTTTTAGGCGAGACCGTTTGCTCGATTGAACCAGGGCCCGCGCAGACAGGAGTTCAACCGTTCTGAACGGCTGAACTCTTTCTGTCTGTGCGGGCCCTAATATACTTAAATTGATTTAGCAATATTTAATTATTTGTTAGTAAAAAACAACGGTGTTCCCTCCAAACTATGACATGGAGTCCTTCAAGAAGCGGGTCTATTATTTCATCGAGGTCGGCAACGCATTGGTGACGCCCCTGGTGTTACGAATGTCCATGGGCGGCGGTGATCAATTGACCCCTCTGCTCGTTTGCCTGCTCAAGGCATTAAAAAATCGGTTAAAATCATAAACACCAACCACGTTGCATATGTACGTGGTTGTATGGTATTATTATAAAAAGGAATATTGTACCTGTGTTTGTTTTTAAACATAATTATCTATGTACTTACTTACGTGAAAGTTTTTGAAGATGTTTGGATGTTTGTTCGTCAATCACGCCACAACTACTTAACCGATTTGGCTGTGGAATGGAGATAGATCCTGGATTAACATATAGGTTACGTTTTATCCCGGAAAAGTTCAGGTTTCCCGCGGGATTTGTAAAAAACGATAACCACGCGCGCGAAGCTACGGGCATCTAGTATCAAATTTTATGTATCCTAATCCATCATTCTACTTATAGGTGCACTTTATTTTTATGTGGTTCTAATCTAGTATATCTGAATTAATTAATTAAAATTTTGTTTCGAAACCACTCTACCGCGGGCGGTGCCGCGCAAAAGGTAGTTAATAATAAATCAAAGCCAAAATACGTTACATTTTTTTTATTTAGTAGCTACAGAATCATGAGAAACGATTTCATAACTTCTAAATAAGGTAGAAATAGGTACTCCGGTAACTACATCTTGTATACAGATGCATATATATTGTAGAATCTACGTAAACAAAAAACAAATTGTAAAAATTATCAAGTTTACAGCCGTTAGCGATCTTATTTACGTAAAAAGCGAAGTTTTTCAAAGCTTATACCTAACGAATTCAAAGGTATAATGAAGCAGGGTAACTAATTAAACTTTGAGTTTCTTTTGGTGCCGAAATGTAGACCGGCCCCATGTTATTTATGTTGCAAGTTTATTTTTAATTAATGTTCGTAAATAATTCGGATTTTCCATTACGCTAACTTTTTTTTGTATAATTATTTTAAAACTGACATGACATCTTTAAAACTGTATTTGTTTTTGTTTTCATATAAGTACTATTATTTCTTTTATGGTTTTCATATTCAAAAGCGCAAGAGACAGTTTTCCGTGTCTGCCTATAGGTGTGTCAGTGATTTCGCTTTATAGGGATTTATGTATGAATCCTATTAATATTATGTATATAAATGTGAAATTTGTAAAGTTTCTGAAGATGGTTTGGATGTTTGTTCTTCAATCACGCCAAGACTATTTAACCGATTTGGCTGTTTGGAATGGAGATAGCCTATACCCTGGATTAACACATAGGCTTTTTATACCGAAAAAGTTCAGGGTTCCCGTGGGATTTGTAAAAAATCGATATCCACGCGCGCGAAGCCACGGGCATAAAAATCTAAATTTATTAAAATTTCGTTTCGAACCCACTCTTCCGCGGGCGAAGCAAATGCTAGTATAATATAAACCTAAGATACTACAAATTAGTAAATTAATATGCCACATCATATTATTATTTAAGTTAATACTTAAAAATGCTAAAGATCTGAAGTGGAAGATCATGGTGCCTTGCGCCGTTAATAATAAGAAGACAATTTTAATACCAATGTGACTGATTTATCCATTTTAAATAAATCGGTATGTTTAGGAAAACCACTTCAAATTGAAGTACATATAAAACACACGAATATAATTATATTTTGAGTCATTTGATAGGTACAGTTATAAAATATTACCGAATTAAATAATAATTGTATTTAATCGTCTCCGCTACATATCTATTATAGCATTGTTATATTAATTGATATATGATGGCCTAATTTATGAGAGTGTTGTTGTTCTGCCCTCTATTTATAAAAAAATGTGATTCACTATCATTAAAAACATTGTTAGAAAACGTTTTTGTCAATATCTCTCTCAACTGTAAGGGATCGTGGGAACACAAAATTTAACTGCGAGTAGCATTTTGATTTGAATTTAATTTAATCGTATTTAAAAAATTTAGAAATCTTGTTAAGACGAGTAACCTGAATAGCAACACCTTGTGCATCACCGGCGCGAAAAAAAAGAAAGCTTAATACAAATAATTTGAATCTAAATATAGTATTTTACTAAATAGAAATGATGCATTCAATAGATGCATTCAGCTGCAGTATATATTTATGATGGCGAAATAGTCATATATCACTGATACACTTTGTACAAAAAGATTATCTGTGTAAAGTTGGATCAATGAATCATTCCTACGAAGCAAAATCCTCTTCTACAGCTATTTGAAGAAGCTCCTTTATATCGCTAGAACCCTGGTAGATTCTAGCGTAAATCACTAACTTCCGAACAGTCTTCCGGGGGTTTAAACTAGGATGGATAGCTTTGAATAACTTAATAGGGATTGCTAAGATAAGCATATACTATGAATGACTTTTAAAAAGTAGGTAATTAATTTTAATCATATTATTTCAGAATGTAAATGTTGCTCAAAAAGATAATAAAAGTACGTACCATCATATTGCTGTGTAAAGATGAAACAATGCCGTCACTGAAATCGCAAATCTACTAACTTTGAGAAAAATGAGTTTTTTTCAATAATATAGTAATTAGTATACAATTGTAAAATACAGTTTCAAATACAAAACTGTATTTACCCAAAAATATTCTATCAGGAATACAATAATAATTTATTGTAGAAGTACAAACAAAATTAAGATGCAAAAATTCAAATCATCATTATCATCAGTGCATTTATTTTATTTATAACTCAAGTTAAAAACGTTAATATAATAGTTTTTTATTCGTTCGATTTTAACATAAAGTAAACTTATGATTCGTGATGTTATGATATATCACATGTAAATTAAACAGTTAACATTCGTTTGATAATTTCATTCATTCATTCACATTTATTTTGTATGTACTACGATTTTAATTTTTTGCTTTATTTATTGTGTTTATACACTTAAAAAGTTATTCTTACAATATTATTTTACTTAACCCTATATTTTTTACAAAATAACGATAATTTCCGCTAGCGGGTCAAATGAACATCCTAAAAGTTATTACAAATCACAAAATATCGTATATCTATGTAATTTTACATATACGGGTAATATAAATCCAAAACACCCAGCAGCAGTAAAGAATCCTCATCTTCCGTCGCTAAGTCAAGGAAAGCGAAGCAGATGTCAACTACAGCTGGTTGAAGGGGACCAAATGATAGAAAATACAATTTGACCCGAAGTCAACCAGCTAAAGCGAACAACGCTAACACTTTCGTACGCGCAGTACTCCGGCTTCTCATATTCGACTTAGGATCTCCGGCGTGAATCTTCTTCTCGCTAGTACAAAAACTTGTAAAAACATTATTTCGATAGCATTAGTGCGTAAAGGTTTACAAAACACCGTAAGCATATTCGAATACGATCGAGGTTGGTTAAATTTAGAATCGTGTAAAATTTAGCGTGTATATAGTAGAAGAGATGAGTCCAGGAATAGCTCGGCGTGTTGGCGTGTTGGCGAGCGCGGCGAGAGGTGGTGCGCGGAGCGAGGGCCGGCGTCTGGCGTCCGGTGGCGTCCGGCGGCGGCCGCGGCTCCACATATAGGGCTGGTCGCGCGCTGCAAGCACACAGTGTAAGCTTACCGGCGAGGAAGCCGCCCGGCACGCCCGCACGCCCGCTGCCCGAACGCCGACATTGACGCGCCGATGTAACCGTACACGCCACCTCGCTATTTCGGTCTCGTCCGCTGCACTAATTCGGGCAGGGTTAACGTGGCGGCCTCCCCGAGCGCCGTCGACCGCTGCACACTTCCGTCTTGGACACTTCGAAAAATTTTGAACGGACGTCTGATCTCTGTGCGTCAGTCGCTCGCGCACTGTCTCGCTCGCGGATATCTAAAAATTTAACATTCGTCTCGTCTATCTCAGGTACGTCGTGATCTAACCCGATGACCCCGGCGTCATCGACCTGACGGGAGTACCAGACGAGGAGTTCGTTGACACCGAGCAAATTTGACCTTGCTCTCGCGCTTGACCCAAAAATAAATTAAGAACCGGAAGGAAATATTTAAAAAAAGATAATAATTCTATTCAAAAGAACCAGTCTTCCTATTTTTTCAGAGGTGAGCGACCCCAGGTAAACGTTCCGAGGACACCTCAGGTCGCTACTTTACGTCCGCAAATGCATTCCGACCGACGACGACGCGACATCGCGAACCTACTAACCCCGCGCTACGAGGGGCCCTGCGCCCCGCGACCCTCCGAATCTGAGCCTCCCGCCCCCCTCCCTTCCGGTCCATCCGAAAGCTTCGAAAATACTTAACGTCTACACGCGCGCGGAAGCCCGATCGGCGTAGGGATAGGATGAATCGAACGAATGCGGCCGGCTCCGGTCGAAATCTATAATTGCTAGATATGAACCCGGGGTCGTTATTAACGATCGCATGGATGTACATGTCGGTGGGACGCCGCGGAGTCGAGCGCGCGGGGAGGGCGGGCGGCAGTACGGGCGGCTAGGGCGGGCGGGCCTCGCGTCTCGACTGAGAGGCGCGCAGCATCGCGCCGCCGCGCCGCCGCCCCCGCCCCGCCGCCCGCGCGCGCCGCTCCGCCGCACTGTCTGCCCGCGCTGCAGCCTCGCGCCGCCGCCGACACCACCACCGCGCCACCACCACGCTACCACCGCGCTACCACCGCGCTACCACCACGCCACCACCGCCACGATCCCGAAAACATTCCTTCATCCCAATTTATAATCAATATATTAACCCTACACTTAAGCAATTAAGTACTACTCGTATCTACAATAAGGGGTCTTCCTTAATTTACAAGGTAGAAATTAAACATTTCCATTTTATATTTTTCATAATACATGGCTGCCTCTTGACTAAGAGTGCTAAGTACACGGTGAACACTGAACACATTATTGAATGTGCGTAACCAAAAATTAAGAAATCTTAAAAACTTACTGTACATGTAAAATGATACAGAACAACCAATTAACTAAGAGAGATCCTTGATTTCTGCAGATCTATATAATATGCAATAGCTATTTTAAGCATTTTTACACTCGATTTTTCCTATCACATTTTTTTGCGTATTATTAGAGTAATTTTGGAACAGAAAGATAAACAAGCCACCTACAAGATAAACAGGTAAACGAACCTGATGCCTCGCGAATTATTTTTCCAGAAAATATTTAAAATAATCAAATACACGGATATGAAATCCATTCTAAAAATAACAGAAGGTTGTATTTTTCTGGTACGCGACCTTTATTAATTCATATTAATTGGTGTAGCTAACTTCGCATAATACTATATCTAAAAATACATTAGCAGTTAGGACAAACTTAATTATTTTGCCGGCATCGAAGCGCAAATATTGAATTGTACAATTATTTCAAGTTGTATACAAGCTACACGCGCTGATTGCTGTTTAAAGCTTTTACAGATTCGGCGCTCTGACAGACGATTAATTTAATCGGTTTACACAAATAATTATTTTTATGTAATTAACTTTTAATTTGTTTTGGTAAGTATTGAAATTGTGTTAATTAAGTAGCGATAGCGACTGCCCAGAGGTTGTTAATCTCTAAGGAATGGATTCTAATAGTGTTTGTGTTCAAAGATTGTTCAAATTGTTCAAAAATAATAATTTGGTAAAGGCAACATCGTGCATCGCATAGAATACTTGACCGGCAACGAATCGACGATGCATTTGATGTTACTGATGTCCGTGAGCGATGGTGACTTACCATAGTTACCATTACATGACTCCTCTGCTCGTGCTGCAAAATGCTATCTGAAAGTTTCTTCAATGTTCTGTATGCCGTATGTAGAGTATGATCCTGAGGCGTAAAACTTTCGATTTGATAATTATCATCTTAAGAAAATATTTCTAGTAACAAATCAATAACTCGCCAATCGCCATATTATTTAAATAATCCCGTAGTTTACGGTCATCTCCATGTTTTTTTTTTTCAACAAAAAAAAATCGTAAAACTGCAAATGAAAACGGAATTTTCCAAATACAAGCTGCCACGTTCATTCTTAAATTGAGGTTCAACGCTCTTCCGAAACTGCACTTGGGCTCGCGCCATAAGCTGAATAAATTATTGTATCTCTTAGGGCCTATTCGCCGCAGTCATGGTGAATCTCATGAACAATTTCGTTCGACCGTTCATCATTTGTTGTCATTAGAGGGGATTATTATGGGTTCTGGTTGCATTTCTAGATATGTTGATTGTGTAGGTATGGTATCGTCTCATGATAAGCATCGATATACAGCCACAGTGTCCGTGATTATTTCAACGCGAACGCAATTAGAGAGGAGTGGCGAGCCGCCTCCTGTTTGTTTTAATTACGTCGAAATAACCAGCCTCGCTAGCCGCGCGCCCGTCGGCCCCCGCTGGACTTTTATTGCAAATTGCTGAATCCATTTATGATTGAAGAAAAAACAAACCTATTCTTCTATAGTCTAAAAGCTTTAAATTAATTAATTGGTTTTCCTGATAACGTGTTTCTGTTTCACGCTGTTATCGCTGATTTAAATGCGCTGAGAAACATCACGAAGAGTTAGGGGGGTACCTCGTAAGAATTGTAATTTTAATCTAACTCTGTTTATTCTTATTATTTCCTTTCTCTATTTCGTAATCATTGGTTTCGAATAGATGCATGGTGTTTCTACAGAATCTTTAAAGGCTGCATAAGATTGCTACAGGTCCTTCGGATACCCATAATTAATTGTTGGGGTGGGTGAGCGTCCTGTTCCCAGACGCCACTGCCATCAAGCTTAATTAATTTAAACCCATAGTCATGTTTGAATATACGCCTAAGTTAATATCTAAAGACTGATCTGTATCGCTTAATGATTAGGTTAGCCTAATGACATTACAAATATACCACCGTATACAAATTGCCGCCTGAAAATTAAAAGCTACTCTTTAATTAAAAGATTAACAGGTGATACGGTGATAGAAGCAAAAGAAGTATCTTTAAATTAGGGAATAATTATTATCACTTAAAGAATAATTCGTAAGGAAAACTGCTTACCTAACAATTTATCCATAACGCGTATAACCGACATGATGGTATATCTCCTGTACCTACTCCTTATATTTTGAGAAAACATCTTAGACAATGGTAACATATGGGTTGTATTGATGATGATTTTAAGTGTACGGCTCATATTACGCTACTACAAGATAGCTAAAACATGTTAAATCAATCCACAGTATTGAATTTCTTTATAGTATCTACGTGCAAATAAAATGATGTCGATACTGCCAAATATTTCAGGAAACAACGTTTTTACCATAATTTCAACGACGGGTTAGTTTCAACTTCTCTTTATTTTATTTCATGTTTCGCGTTATTCTTATTGCACTGTGTAATAAAGTTCAGAATAAGTCTGCGGAATATTCTTCCACAATTGAACCGTATCTCAACAAGCTGTTCAAATGCTGATTGCATAATGGCCCTTTGTAGAATATTATATTTTTGAAAATCTTTTTACGTCTTACTCCGCCTTTCTCATTTTTAATTACCCATAACTTACAATATAACTTTTATTAAAAATTATTTTCAGGTTCGAATATTATAATCTTCGCAGGAAAATCTAAATTTACCGAGGTTAGCAAATGCTTCCCTTACGCTTCTATTTTTAGCTATTTAACGAATCTACGTAGCTTCTACGCAGCGTAGTCGCTACGCGCGCCCTTGTTTCTGCTAACACGGTTGACAGATCATCATACATGTAAATCAACAGATATGTGTAAATTGTAAGTATACCGATATTTAGTAATCCCACCTGAAACATTTCCTGGCAAAATACGTCGCCAAGGCTCACAAAGCTAAATTATTGCTGTGAAAGTATGTTATCAGATGTCATGAAGAGCCCCTAGCTCTACAAAAGGCTTGACTGTATAATCCGGATAAACCCAACATCTTGGTCAAAATGTATGGATAGGCTGTTTCGAAGGATCTTTGCAGGAAATGCGAGTGCTGCACGACGTTTGTACGACGGTTTTTAACTGACTTCAAAAAAAGGAGGAGGTTCTCAATTCGACTGTTTTTTTTTATGTTCGTTACCTCAGAACTTTGGACTGGGCGAACCGATTTTGATGATTCTTTTTTTAATCGAAAGCTGGTGGCTGTCTTGTGGTCCCATATAAATTTTATTGAGATCTGACGGTGGCATCCATGATACAACCATATCAGTCTTAAATTTGTATTAAGTATGTGCGCGACAAATGGACGAATAACTCAATATCACGCTAACCGATTTTGATGATTCTCTTTTTAATCGAAAGCAGGTGCTTGTCATGTAATTTCACATAAATTTGAACGAGATCTGACAAGTAGTTTTTGAGTAACTTTGAAGTCGTTTATTTTTTGTTAGTAAAATTTAGATTATACAGTTTACGGTTTTACAATATGGCTAATCATAGCTTTGGAAAAGAAATACTGATCCGACCAATTATTTATTACTTTTATGTTTACACCTTTTTATCGTTATAGATTTATCTTGATTATTTTTGAGAATAATCAACAAATTAATGACTGTCTAAATATTATCTTCTTACTAACCTCCAAGAGTTTCCATGCAAATTACTCATCATTTTTGAAAGAAATGGATCCCTTTCCGGCGAAAAGTATCTTACAAGTGTTGTCTTTACAAAATCTCATTGTTCCTTAGTTTTTGCATTCATGATAAAAAAACTACTTTGCTGTAGGTTAAAGTAGCTACAAACGTTAAATTATGAAACGGTATGTGATAAATTAAACATATTTTTTGAAAAAGGTACCGGTACTCAGTACCCAGTACCGTTATATTATTCGTACAGAACTACAGATACAGATAAGATAAAATTAGCGAGAGCACTTTCATTAGTCTTGCTATTTTATCCTAATTTTCTTTCGACTTGGTGGAGTGTACAGTCGGCCGCAGAAGTAGCTTAACATTTTAGTACCTTGTCACATTACATTTCTTGACTTTGTCATAGATGTTGCTAGGAAACCGTCGAAACAGTTACTATTTCAAAGTACTATAATGTTAAGCTACTTCTGCGGCCGACTGTACCGCAAGAATGAAGATTCGTTTCCGCTTTTCTTGGATTAAAAATCCTTTAGACGACTTTTAAATTATCTCAACATCCCTTGCGTTAGCCGTCAGGCTGATGTAAAATCTAATTAGTTTATGTTATTTTTGTGCAGCTTTAATTAAATAACTTGTTTTTAAATTATTTTGTAATTTATCATAAATTATTATAGTAGGTAGATGAATGTTGTAATGTTTTACGTGCTTTGTATTTTAAGCATGTACTTATAAAAAATAAAATCCTCATTTGGCTGTATCTATATATGTATATAAAACACAAAAAATGTTTGTACGTGCATAATTATGTCCTTTACAGACTCTGAAACCATCCAACCGACATGCCCTGTGGATATGCCTCAAAATGGTGTCATTGAAATTCAATAATCTCAAGGTGGTTTGAGACCACTAAAACAAAGCATTTGGCAGATTCGGTCCATTTATAAAGGACATGTCGACGGTCAACGCTCTGACACAAAATTTATTAATGCTGGCGTTCCCCAAGGTTCGGTGCTTTCACCCACGCTGTTTATTCTGCATATCAATGACATGCTGGAACAAATCCCCAGCATGCATTGCTATGCAGATGACAGTACGGGCGATGCGCATTATTCGGGCCGCGCAAACTCCTCTCGATCCTACATAGAGGAGAATAGAACCAGACTTGTGTCCGAAATCGAGCTCTCTCTGGAGCGGGTCTCAGAATGGGGTCGGCTAAATCTAGTCCTATTCAACCCTTCGAAGACACAAGTCTGTGCGTTCTCCGCAAAAAGAACCCCATTTGTCTTGGCGCCGAAATTCCAAAACACGCCTCTCACCATCAGTAAAAACATTGGGATCTTGGGGGTCGACATTTCGAACGAAGTACAGTATCGGGGTCATCTGGAGAAGAAAGCCAAACTTGCCTCCAGAAAGCTGGGTGTACTGAACAGGGCAAAGCAGTATTTCACACCGAAGCAGCGCCTGCTGCTCTACAAGGCCCAAGTTCGACCACATATGGAATACTGCTTCCATCTTTGGGCCGGTGCACCCAGTTACCAACTAAGCCCTCTTGATTCCGTACAGCGCCGTGCTGTTCGAATTGTCAATGATCCCAACCTAACAGACGGCCTAGAGGACTTAAGTCTCCGGAGAGACGTAGGCTCCCTTTGTGTCCTCTACCGTCTCTACTATGGTGAATGTTCCGAAGAACTTTTCAACCTGGTGCCTCCAACCACCTTCCTTTATCGCACCACCCGCAAAAGGTTACGATACCACCCGCATCACCTCGACTCGTGGCAGTCGTCTACCGCTCGTTTCAGGCGCTCCTTCCTGCCACGAACTTGCGAGCTTTGGAACAAACTTCCCTCTGAGGCATTCCCTGCGCGCTATGATATGGGGTTATTTAAGAAGAGTGTATATAGTATCCTTCATGGCCGGCAACGTACTTGCAGCTCCCTTGATGCTGCACGTGTCCATAGGCGACGGTGACCACTTACCATCAGGTGGGCCGTATGCCTGTTTGCCCGTCGTTAACATAAAAAAAAAAGTCGATTTTCATCTTTTAACATACAAAAATTTGAAGATAATTTATGTAAAGATGGCGCATCAACGTCAACACAAAAACACTGATCTGTCATTCCCATCGGATTTTTTTTTAGCGTAGCTGCGCCGGGTATCCACTAGTATTCAATAATTGAACGTTTCGCAACGGTTATTATTTCTATTAGTCCCTCATTGATTCACTGTGTATCCTGGTGAACAATGGAACGACAAGGCTATGCCACCCAGTTCCTTCTATTCCAAGTTGACTGATATACCAGCTAGAGCTACTCTTGCAATACGATAGATATTATACCTTCTTGGGTAGATACCAAACTGTACTAGCTACTAGTGACTAGCTGTGCCCCGCTGTTTCACCCGCGTTAATTTGTGGAAAAGACTAACTACTAAAATATACTGTTATATAGCCTTATAGCCTTCCTTGATAAATGGACTATCAAATACAAAAATAATTTTCTAATTCGAACCATCGTTCCTGAGATTATTGCGTTCAACCAAACAAACTCTTCAGCTTTATAATATTAGTATAGATTAGTTAACCGACAAATGATTTTTTTGTTTCGGTACAACCGAGAGGTGGTTTTAGAGTCCACAATAGTCCAGGCATACCACTGATTTTTGACTGATAGCACGTTACGTCAGTGATGCCTGCGGTGTTACAAAAATGTCCGTAGACATCGGTAACCACTTTACAACTACATAGGTGGCCGTTATGCTCTTAAATCAAGTATTGATTCTGCCTAAAGGTCATGGTGGCCAGGGCGTTTGTAGATATTCAGATTGTTCTGAATTAACACTCTAATTGGATACACTCTAATCTGGTTTGATTACAGGGGTTAAGTTAATTTCGATTGGTTGCAGTAACAAATGAATTGAATCTCCATTATAAATCCCATCGAATCTACGCTTTAACTAATAGCTATGACAAAATATTTCTATGTAAAATACATCCAAATAAATTGTCTCAATAAAAAGGCCAAACCATCCATAGAAAATTGAATTTCCTAATGATATGTACTTTCTGTTGGCATATGACCTACAATACTATGTAATAACTCTACAAACATACAAGTAGAAAGCGACGATAGTTTTTAAGTCTGCTGGAGATAGACCTGCCGTAATTGGCTCCAATCCACTCGCCTTGATCCCTCTGAATCCAGAAGATTTCCGCTCTCCTTTCAGTCTACCTGATTTGAGGCGTACTGTGTTCTTTTTAACGTAGGAATTGACTTTGTACATTTTGTTCCTTAACTTTGCAACTTCTTTTATATTCGAATTAATATTGTCTGAAATGCAAAATTTATCAAATCCATACTTCCATACTAATATTATAAATGCGAAATGTGTGTTTGTTTCTTTGCCCCTCTTTCACGTCGTAATGGAGCGATGTTATGGTACATTTTTTGTGTGAAGATAGTTAGGAGGCTGGAGAGTAACGTAGGCTACTTTTAACCGTGGTAAAAGAACTCATTCCTGTGGAAAGATCCATTATGATACGTATTTGAATCACTACATACTAAAAGTAACAAAGTGTTGGTCCTCTATAAGTTCGGAAAAGATCTATTGATTGATATAAATTTATAGTTAGAAATATTTTTTATACCTTATAAGTTAGTAACGCTTGACCACAATCCCACCTGTTGGTAAGAGGCGATGTAGGCGATGATGGAGGCGATGGTCATATATAATAAATATTGACTAGCTGCCCGGACAGACTTCGTTCTGTCAAAAGTTTTTTTTTGAGATGTAAACTATCCTATCTTTCACGTTGGATCAAACTGAACACGGTGTGCAAATTTGATTAAAATCATTTAAGTATTTAGGAGTCCATCGCGGACAAACAACGTGACACGTAATAAAATTTATATATATTAAGATATAACTTATATTTATAGTTGAAAGGTCGAGGAGGGTCATAGATTTTACAGTTGGTTCCTCATAGTATCTTTTAAATTTCGGAACTTTTACTTATTTATTCTTGAATTACGAATATGTCATGCATGTTAAACAACTTATTGTTACTTCCCTTTGAACACGCGGACGAAGCCGCGGCCAATAGCTAGTCGTTATATAAATCGTTAAGTATGCTTTTTATAAACCGATTTAATTTTGAAATTAAATCGCACACATTTTATTAAAATTAATATTCAAAGTCAATGAAATTTATTTAACACAGAAGAACTTTTACAGGTGCTTTTCCAAAAACAAATCTTATTTTTTTAAGTATCACTTCAAATTACTGTTATGGGCATATACAGTCTTAGGTTAGGTATTGTTTTAACTGAAATTAAAAAGGCTTATTAAAAATGTATGTATTATTTTATTTTATTAAACCTACTTTCTCTTAACACATCTTTCTTCAGCCTCCACCTCTCATTCCGATTTCGGTTCCGGTTCCGATTCCGATATAACAAATCTAAAACCTCCAATTCCGACTTAGGTTCCGATATTATCACTTCCGTTACATCCCTAATGGAAACATAACGAGAGTACTCTGTGGTGGGCGCAAGATAAGTTGTGCACGAACATAACGCATAACGTAACGTTACAGAGAAAGTTTGATTTTACTTCCCATAAATTTTCATGCCCCGGGCTCATAATTATATGAAAATCGATTCTTAAAGAGTAAACTCCAAAAAGTTATGTGAATTTTAAGAATTATTTTTTTTCCAACATGTGCTGTCTGTTTATTTACCGAAGTGAAGCGAGGGCGGTTACTAGTTTTGTAAAAAATGCATTAAGTTGTGAAAATGTTTTTCTACACACTGCTCTAGATAATGTTACCAGGTTACCTTTACAATTCACATGAATATTATTGCGGTTGGATACATTTTGCATAGCGTATTATCTACCTTATGAAGTTAAATGTAGTTTTCATATTGCAGACAGTTGCCAGTGCACTGCAGTTTCCAGTTCTATGTTGGAATGTCATATTTAGAATAGTAACGACTAACAGTCTAATGCAAATGTATACGGTTCTGTCGCATAATGAACTTCTTCATCAACGCTGAACGTAGTAGTTATAATCGAAAATACGTGTGCGGCTGATATTATACACAGTGTGCTAATTTTATATAGTACATGTTTATGAAATTGTTATTTATGTTTTAATGTAATTTCGCACCATTGCTGTTACTACTAACGGTACGATGAAAAGTAATTAAGAGGTAGCTGCTGAAGTCATACATCATTTCGTTACGTTGTGGCAACTCTATATACGAGTAGTATAATTATATTTGTTCACAGTCACCTTGATTTTCTTTCCGCTCAGCTGTTTTTAATCTTCTAAATTGAAAGTATTTCAACATTGTATGATACGTTCACTGTGAATATTCCAGGGATCTGGTGCATACAGATTTACGTAGCCAATATTTTACCGATTTAAATATTCGATGAGCGAAAATTTATACGGGTAGTGTTTTGTATTTATAACACAAAGACTTTGAGGTCCCGTTTGTATATGAATATTAAAGCATTACCCCATATTTATTCATAGCCATCGACTATAAACCACAATGTTATAGATTTTAAGTAAACAAAATGTTAATTTATCCTAACAAATACGAAAAAACAAATAAAGATAAACTTTACGTACATACTGAACGGTTTCAACCAGCGGTTTTCAATAATCGCGGGTGGTTTGTAATTATTGAAAACGCGAAGTAGGAGGTATGGAAAAGTGTGGTCAAGGTGCAAGCAAAGTTACTTACCCATTCTCCAATCACAAGATTAATACTGCGGGCTTAGACAATGAAATGTAAAATTCATGTTGTCAGTTATATATCGGATACGATCGAAACTTTCAGATTTTTTATAAATTTCTTTTATATGTAGATGCAATGCATAGTTATACATTGCAAAGAAAATTTTGGTTATAGTAACAGTCTTGTAGATATTAATTACTTACTTGTCAGTTAACAAATCATGACATAATTTTATTTATGTATTTATGCAAACTTTATTGACCACAATATAAATATATTAACGGACAAATGGCAAGCTTAATGCTATTATTCATAATTATTATTATAATATTTTAAAACAGACTTTGAGCAAAATTTCAGAGTTCATTTAATGAAATCCGATATTTCGTTGATTTGTTAAAACCTACCACCTACTATCAAGAACCCAATGTAAATGAACATAAAAGACCTGTTGTTATTAGTAACACATTATAAGCTATTCAATGTTTTCAAGACCGTCCAGCATAAAAGTTTCATTCACGATGTTTCCATTTATAAATCCATTCATACTGTAGACTATTTTAAACTCTCCTTTTATACGATTACAAGTACAAATCATTAGATACTCAATTTCAAAGCATTGCATACAAAAACAAACACATCAACATTGTTTAGGAATATTTTATAATTATTGAGTTTTTAATAAATACGGATTTATTAAAGCTAATAATTAAAATAGATAAATGGTAATAACGGCTGTTCCTTCATAAATAACTAAAGTAGGTATACTGTTCTTTCCGCGCCATCTAACGATACTTTCATAAAACAGCCTAATGTCAGTATCACTGTCTGAGTTGCGATTTGCGCATGCGCTCTATTTCACTGCTATTTTGACATTGAGGCCCCAACTCTGAGTCACTAACGGTTACTTAAATCACTCTTTAGTACAGAATTTGTATGGTGATTCTTTACTGAGGAGCGATTAAAATATCCGTTAGTGTGTTGAGACGATTATTTGGTATGTAAAAAGTACTCATATAGGGTAGGAATTCGTAGATATTTTAACACTTCAGATGATGAACTTGTACTTTTTTATTTGTTTTCGAAAAATAACTGATTTCATTCATTACGTATTCGTCCAAAATTGTTTAACTCTCCTTCCTATAGGTACTGAATGGCGAAAAATGGAGTAATAATACGAGTAATACAGACGGATAGACAAACGATTAATCTTCTATGGGATATATTTTGTTTCTTCATCGATTGTACGGAACCTTATACATCACATCATACGTATCAACGCATGTTAATAATACCGACCGTATTAACTGACACTCGAAATACGATGTTAAATATTGGTTCGTAAATTCAACCCCATTATTCACTCACATTCCCCACTTCAGTAGCTACAGTTGCGTAGATCACGGTGGATACAAACAAATTTCATCGATCAGCTGCTCTACTAATTTAATTAAACACACGATGGCAAATAAGATCCCCCAATATCTTTACTGCAATAAGCTCCACAGTACACTATTTTTTGGATTATCTTACTCTCCTGTGTACGTAATTCGCTTTTATAAATAAGATTTTATCTTATCTGGCGCCTTGGCGGGTTTCGGCTATTGTGTTTGCGAATTTATTACTTTTATCGCACTGTTTGTGTGTGTGTAGACAAGTTTTGGCTTTGAAGATGGTAGCCGAGTGAGTGAGGGGCGTTTAACGGGCTAATTATCAAACGGCTAATGAAGTTTGTATTCAGCGGGCGGGCATGGGGCGGCGGAGCTCGGAGGCGCTACGTGCGGCGACTGGCAACGCGCCCCACCTGATAACTCCCCTCCCTACACAGAAAAATTGCAGAGAAAAAGTTTCATCGCAGGGGAACGTGAATGAAATGAAGAATTGTGTCGGTCGCTTTTGGGATTATTCTCAACATAAAATTCCTCGAGAACCTTTTCTTTCTGTTTCAATTCATCAAGATGTCTTTTTTGCAACGTATTTCGATTGAGTGTTGTCGCGGTTGTTTTTATGTAATAAATTGTTTCACGTTAATATCTTGGCGTTTCGTGCTAGCTCATTGCCAGATAGAAGTTGAAATTTTTTTGTGGTGCAGGCACAGAAGAAATAACTGGTGTAGGTAAGGAGTTTTATCCATCCGTAAGTCCAAACCAACTTGTCTTGCTCATGGTGTACCCTAAACAACGAACGAGGTTATGACGCTAGGTTCCTCCTGCCCGACGTTGCTGCGATTTTTTTTTCAGTGTAAGTTAATACTTACCTGACAGTAAGTGGAAATGCGGACGAACTTAGTAAAAGCGTATGTATTTTGGTTTTGAAGACTCCCACGTCATAAGTGGGTGGGAACGCTGAACCAGGCAAGTTACTCCAGTCCTTCGCGGTACGCATAGCGAGTGACGCGGCAAATCGCATCCTCACTGACGGCGAGATTTTCACGATATAAAAATTGGATACATTCCGTTCGATGAAGAAACGGGAAATTCCTGCGCACGGTCGAAAATGGGCTCTATAGAAAACTGAGAGGCTGAGAGTAGCATACTCTGCGCTGTACTCCGAGGCTTTACTGATTAGCTCAACCAGATCTGAATCTACGAAAAGAGTGAGTTATAAGTAATCTGATGATTGGTGAAGCTTTTGGTGTTACTAAGGTCCATGTGTGACAATAACCACTTATAGAGTCTTGTCTGCTCGTTGTCGACGAAAAAAAAATTAAATTGACGATGAAGCGAATTAGTTTATGTAACGGTAACAGGTATATTTTTAATGAAATATTAAAATAAGTTTCTAGTTCTTTATCAGATGTGATTTTATTTTCCTTAATTAATAATTTTATATTTAGGTTCGTGGGATTTATTGCTTCCAGTCTCGTTACTAATAATATTTCAGGTCTGTCTTTTATTATTTGAATAAATATTTTATATACTCAGGGAAAATCGAAGAATTAAAGATTATTCTTATTAAGAATAGTCTTAATTAGTAATTAGTCTTATTTATGATTTATTATATTATTTTTTAACAAATACGCTGCACACCATACCTATCCTACCTTTTTCTACTTTAAATAAATACTTCTGTGGTCGAATCACAAATCGACATACCTACTTTAAAAAAAATATTACTAAAATTTAATATTTACATATTGATCAGTGTTTTATATTTTATCACGAGTATAAGGGACCGCGAATTCTGGCAGAAATTCTAATTTGTTTGTTCTACAGAGTGTCCCGTAAGTAGTGGATCAAACGTAGAGGGCAGGATAGCTGAAAAAGTGAAAAAGTTGAAAATGTATCAGGGTTTTTGGGATTTATTTTACTTTACAAACCTAAGTTAAAAGCAATAAGGCACAAGTGTACCTGATCATCAAGCATTAAAACAACAATAAATAATGTAGTAAATAATAGTAGTTAAATAATAATAATAAAGTGTTTATCAAATAAATAATATTTTTCAAGTAATTCTCAGGAAATTTAACATTACTTTAATAGGTTAAACCTGCAAATAATTTATTTTAAATATTCATAAGATAATTTATTTAATACAACGTAATTTTAAGTAAGAACCATTTAAAAAAGTTCAGCCCAAGACAGTAAACGATGAAATAACTTTTATTCAAATTCACCTCTTTGACACTACACTATATTCACATTCGGATCAGAATTTACGTAAATATTGTGTTGCCTAGCAACCACAAACAAACAGGTGCATGAAACTTTTGGTCGTATAAAGTGCGTTTGAACTAAATCTGGAGTTCGCAAGTCGCGTTCCGTTCCACTGTTCATAATTTAATTTCTTTTTAAACATAATATTTATTTGGCAAAAGTTTAAAATAACACTGAATAGTTACGTATAAAATCGATATAGACTGGTTTAAAATACATAAACATAAATATAAAATGTTATTCGGCTTTGTTTAATGAAATTAAACCTATAAATAATTTTATGCTCATGCATATTGAGTGGAATGAAATATCTGTATAATCTGTACAGTGCCATCTCTAAAGAACTTATTTGTGACGTGGCGAAAATTGGAACTAATGCCGCGCCATTCATAACGTCTCGATTTGCGCACTATGATTGGTCCAATCGTCCGACAGCGCCCTCCTTAAAGTCACAGATAAGTTGATTTCACTGTATTTCGAAATATAATACGACCAAGTTGCAAAGCATGTAAGCGCCATTGTAGCAGTGAGGTTTTCGTAGTCATTTCTATTTATAGTCATAGGCAGGCAAACCTCAAAACAATAATTTTGTGCAAAGGTTTGAAGTCGCTTCACGAAATTAAGAACGTGCGAGCGTGAGTTATTCAATGATGAAAATTGTTTTAAGATGTTGGTTTTTACGGCGTTTTCTCTTAGTGTGTTGTTGTTATAGGTCAATAGTAAAATAATGAAGATGTCACAAACGTTATAATGATTATTTAGTTCTTTAATAGTTATTTGGTGTGCGAAATACAAATCAGTTTGTGAAAACCCTAGAAAGGAATTTTAATGGTTTGTTGACAAGGATTCTGATGCGAGTTTGACTCAAGTATAAGTGCTTGTTCACACTAACTCGCGGGCGCGGTCGCGAAATATCAAACCTACTACTATGAAAGTGTTCACATCAAAACGCGCTATCGCGCCCGCGCCCGCGCGTTCAGTGTGAACAAGCAATTAAATGGTCATAATTTGAAAATTTTCCCTATCAAAGTAGCCTGTATTGTACTTTTTTAGAATCCGCATTAAACAGGAAACTTTTTAAAGTCATTTTCCATACTTACTTACTTACAGTACATTTTTTTCAACCATCTCGCGTCAAAAGTTGTGTAGAAAATTCAAAATTCAAAATCATTTATTCATGTAGGTATCTTTGATACACTTATGCACGTCATTTTTTTAATGGACCAGCTTTTCGGAAAGGTGCTTTGTCATCAAGAAAATCAAAAACAAAAATATCCAAAGTAAACGCTATTTTCTCAGGGTTCCCTGATAATTTAAACTAAATTGAAAGTAATAATTGTAAAACAATTGAGTTTTTAAAAAAAATATCAAAATATCTGCTCATTTGTAGATTTAACAGGAAAAAGTAGGGTAAAGGAGCCGAAATTTCAAAATTCTACCCTCTACGGTTGATCCACTACTTACGGGACACTTTGTATATTCAGTAGTGATCGAGACACGCTGTCAGCAATAGCCTTCCCTTAGTTCCCTTATACCTTAACTATAGTATTTCACAAATACACAAGATAAATAACTATGTATATATGTAAGTAACTGTAAACATATTTTAGTTGATTCCGTGAATTCTGGATTTAAGACGTCGGAGTTTGTGATACAAAATCGGGTTGATCTACATATAAGTGATAGTATGTGTACATAAGTTAACTCCGTAGCGTAGGTATCTCACCGTCCTTTGACTTAGACGATAATTTATAGTTAGTTAACTTACGTGTGCGCTAAACCCGGCTGCTATGTATCTTAGTGGAGCGACGTGAGATTAATTATCGCGGAAATTGTTACAGCCACTGTTCTCTAGTTATATGAGAGGTAACCACTAATAATCGCGTAACTTAATATGCCGCTACAATTATATCTAGACATGGTAGATGGTATAGTTAATTTTTGAAGTAGAAAAACTTTGATGTGTGAATATTCTTGTACTGTACAGTTTATCTCAGTCTGGATGGCTGCTGAATATTGCTTCAAAGCAAATTGCTTAAAGCAGCCTTTTGTTTCAAAAGAGGACGACGGTTACACTTTGGAATTGAAAGCTTTCCTAGAAACGATCCTTATAAACTTCTAATCAACGCGGCAACGTATAAGAAGGTGTATATTGCAAAGTTTTAAACTTGTTCGTAACATACTGTATAAGATCACCGAGGCCTTCCGCAGGGCCGTGCCATCAAGCAAATGAAGTCTTGGCACACGGACACCCGCGCGAATCACCGGTGTCCGAGATCATGATCTACTGGACAACGTTCCGCCGCGCGAGACAGTGTCTAGTGTTATCGCGCTTTGGACTAGCTTCTGACCTAGATAGGACACTCAACACTAGTTTAATTTGTGTATGTATAAGCTTATCCTTTTAAACTTGGATGACGATTTCATTGTATTGATATATTGTTGCAATACATAGAACACCTAAGGCGTATCTGTATAAAGTAGAAACCCGGGCTGCGGTCAAAATTCATTTATGAATATGAATTCTATAGAAATTCGCATAAATTGATTCAAAAACATGGCAGTCAGGATCATATTCTATCAAGCTTCGGGCTGGTACTACACAATAAACTGAAGACCTGTGATAGTTTTTTGGGCACTTGTTGTTGGCCCTATCAGTCTTTACAGCTTCAAACGGACACAGTGAGTTATGAGTATGACAGTGGTTAATTAACAAATAACTGCCAACAATACAATCGGAGCTTACCACATAATACTCACAAAAGCCAAGGCGCAGTCACCCATTCAACTTGTGACCGCGCCCAACGTTACTCAACTTGGGCGATCAATGACCACTGATACGAGCCGTGGGGGCGCCGAACACTTCTCGTAAATGGTATTATTTGTACTTTAGCATAATGCCTGAGGAATTGAGCACACGAGAACTACGAATACTTGTTAGTTGTTAGTAGTTTGTCGAACTCTCATAATACCAGTTAATGGTAGTTATTGTTTTGAGTGAAATAAGTTTTTAGTCTGCCATTATATTTCATTAAATGATTAAAGCTTTTAGTTAGAGACGTTCCAACCTATTAACAGCTACTTCGAGGCAGGGGTTTTCTTTCAATATTCCAAGGTACATAGAGGTATATAGAGGTTTATAGAGCCCTAAATACTACACGTAGGTACATTGTATATGAATTCTGTCATAAAACAAACAATTATTATTTGTGTTTAGTCTGTTAGTGTTAATGAAAATAAGAATCGAATCTGTTTTCAGCTAGCAACACATTTGTGACCGACCTCAAGGAACATAGAATCTCTTTGAGTATTTTTTTTTTCAGGGAGCCATAGGTTCTTATTCTTCAGTCAAAATCAGGCTCGCGTATTGTTCAAGGAGAAATTGTATGGCCTATATATCATACGCCATGGATTTTAATATAGGTTTTTCTGTAATCTATGATTCTACTATACAGAAGTTTTGAAGGTAAAACAGGCAAATGGTAAAATTTTCATTCATCTTTTTAACTTTCAAATTATACATCGTGAATGATCCAAGTGTGCGTGGATGGCCAAATCCAAAACTATGAGGAATAGCGAAAAATGCTGAAAGGAGTCTCGGGGCCGATTTTGATGAAAACTAAAACATTATTACATCATTACATTTTTGAAAAATCAATATAGTTTTAGAAGATATCCTTATAACGAATGTGCAGATGAAATTGTTTGTTACAAGTTTGTTATATTATGTCATGTAATATATCATATGCTGCACTTCACAAACGTTTTCTTTATATTCAGTCTTTTAAAGAAGATCCCATCAAAAACATGAATGTAAAGTAAAAGCCAATTTAAAAAAAAAGAATTGAGATCTAAATGGGTGCCAAGTTCTGTATAGAAAAGCCTAAAATTTTAGTCACAAGAACATGTAATTCAAGCTCCACATTTGACTTGGTTAGTTTTCACGTACCTATCTAGGCTATAATATTATATTTGTATAATATTATATTTGTATAATATTATATTTGTATAATATTATATTTGTATAATATTATATTTGTATAATATTTATATTTGTATAATATTATCTTTGTTAAGTCTGTTAGGTTGATGAGCTATGTTACTTTTCTAAAATTTGGTTTGTTGGTTGCTAACTAATGAAAACTAGCCAATTCAAATTGTTTTAATTTCAGTGTTAAATTTCTCGATTTTTGGACGTTAATATCTAAATAACCGTTTGAGATGTGTTTATGAAATTTGAAAGACGTATGTATTTCGCAAGTCTTAATAAATTAGCCAAATTTGACAGGTTTATGTTGAATAGTTTTTGAGTTATGAGGTGGTCAAAAGTGGCTCCAAATGGTTCGTGTAATATTACACACGGTGCTGCTCGCCAATGTTAGCTAGAAAATTGGCTGATTGGCTGATGAAAATTGATTGGTCTAGATACTTAATTGACAGACAGCTAAACTAGTAAGGTAATAATCCTATAAGTTTCTATTTTTTATTAAATAATATAGAATCCTACAAACTATAGCTATCATTTTCCAAGCAGCACATTTGAACAATTAAGCATTAATAGAATTATTATGGTTGTGTAGGCTGAGGTTATATTAGGTGGTGAACACAAAACTTGGCAAGACTGACTATAAGTTTGTAAACATTATTATAATGACCAAGGATTAAATGAGCTCATTTTTATATTTTACATCCATAAGTATCTTATTCCTTTGGACATCTGAGAAACAATATGATTATAATATAAAACAAGTTTTACTTGGAATACGTTATTAGGAGATTCTTCGTAATAAATTTAAATTTATGTAAACTTGTATTTGAATATTCTGGATACTTTCAGAACCGTAGGCACAATTTACAATATTAACATTGCCTAGTATTTCGATACGATGACACGTCTACTCAGTATCAGGGTGGTTGTTCTTAAACAGAAATAAAACATGAATCTTAACTAGTAAAAATGTTTTCGATGAACATTTATTTTACATAACATAGATACTACTCGTATGATACAATGACATAATACTGTAATTATCGTATGTAATCTGTTTTTTTTTATGTTAACGACGGGCAAACAGGCATGCGGCCCACCTGATGGTAAGTGGTCACCGTCGCCTATGGACACGTGGCACGTGCTCAATGGAGCTGCAAGTGCGTTGCCAGCCTTGAAGGATACGATGTACACTCTTCTTAAAGAACCACATATCATAGCGCGCAGGGAATGCCTCAGAGGGAAGTTTGTTCCAAAGCTCGCAGGTTCGTGGCAGGAAGGAGCGCGAGAAACGAGCGGTAGACGACTGCCACGAGTCGAGGTGATGCGGGTGGTACCGTAACCTTTTGCGGGTGGTGCGATAAAGGAAGGTGGTTGAGTAACCAGGTTAAAAAGTTTTTCGGAACATTCACCATAGTAGAGACGGTAGAGGACACAAAGGGAGCCTACGTCTCTCCGGAGACTTAAGTCTTCTAGGCCGTCTGTAAGGTTGGGATCATTGACAATTCGAACAGCACGCCGCTGTACGGAGTCAAGAGGGCTCAGTTGGTAACTGGGTGCACCGGCCCAAAGGTGAGAGCAGTACTCCATATGTGGTCGAACTTGGGCTTTGTAGAGCAGCAGGCGCTGCTTCGGTGTGAAGTACTGCTTTGCCCTGTTCAGTACACCCAGCTTTCTGGAGGCAAGTTTGGCTTTTTGTTTGATTTTTGAATAATCATCATTCAATATTTAAATAATTATGTCCGTCTTTGTTCTATACTATCCCAAATAAGAATATCCTTATAACAGCTTGGAGTTCGTTTTTACGTTTACAGTCATATAGTTTCATATCGACCTGTTACGATAATATAATTCATAAAACGACATCATGCCAGAAAATCATTTCAAGAGCTAACCTTGGAATATGAAGCCTTTTAACCTTGAAAATCGTTATTGCATGCCCGAAAAGAGGAGGTTGGAGGAGAAATGGCAAGTTTAGTTGTACTATAACTTGAATATAACAATATAAAAGCATATCTCGAGCAGCTAAACAACATAATTATAGAGGCTTCTCGCAACATTGAGATGGAAATCTGAAAGAGCACCCTCGTAGCGGAACTGTATCTGTGGAATCCCGAAGCTACATTTTGAATGCCCGGCGTACCTTTACTAGAGCCCGCTTTGATTCGGGATTTAAAAAGGTCATAAAGCCTTATGAAAATGAATAACTTGGTTAAAGTTGAGTTTGTATTTCGCCCAAAAAGAATTACCTGGTGTAATTTCTTTTTCCTTCAAGTATATTACTATGCATAAAGATTTCTGAAGCGTAGTGCTGTTATCGTTTTATTTTTTAAGCACACATGTATCCTTGAACACATAAGCTTTGAATACATATATTTAACCCACATACGAACAACATTTAGTGCTTCTCCGTGAAATTGAAATGCGAAAATTAATTTCTACGTACTCATATCTCTGCAAAGCAACCATTACTAAATTGGTGTTTAAAAATGTTTTAACTTCATCCCCGCTAAACGTATTACCTAAATCTAATTTAAATATATGTAGCGAATATCTTTTTAAGTACCTGTTATTTATTGAAACCACTTATTGTTTAAGGAAAACGGTTTGACCCATTTTAGAAAACATTACCAAACCTTACACGCTAATATCGACCTCAAAAAAATTGTCGGTCAATGTTTTTTTATTTGCAAATCTTGAATTAACTTTTTCGACATCGATTTCATTTTTTAAATAACTTTTTTATATCATAATAATTGTTAGTTTTAACAAAAAATTTGAATAGCCGTTTTGATTTTATGTAAAAACAGTTATTTGACCAAGGATTCGAAATGTTTCTCCTTTGATACCACGGGCGTACTTCGGATCAGACAGGCCATTACTCGTTTTAGACAATATCAAAAAAAAACTGAGCCGATTTTGATGAAATCAGTGTCTATTGTTCTCTTAGTTAAATTAATTTGCTTCGGAGAAATCGGTGGACAAACAAAAATACATACATATATATAGTTATGAAATTTTATAAGTATACTAGCTGTTACCCGCAGCTTCGCATACGGAAATTATGTTTTACCTTATTTGTACCTCTTGCAGAAGGAAATTTAAAAAACGGTGAATTTGTATTGAAGTACTTATATTTAGTCATTTATATACTGAAACCCACGATAAAATCACAAAGAATTCCTCCAGGCGCGGGTTTTGAAAAATAAGCAATATTCACATTTATTTGTATTTTTTTCTTTTTTTTTGCAAAATTTTGAAAAACTGAAAAATATGACGTGTACCATAAATTTAAGCAAGGAACATTTATTGTCAATTTGAAGCAAATCGGTTGATGTTTTAAAAATATTCTATACAAACTTTCATCCCGTTTCCCGGGACCTTTTAATTTTCCGGGATAAAAAGTATCCTAAAATATGACCCGGAGTATTAGTAGCAACTTCACCAATTTTCACCGAAATCCTCCGAAATTTATCCGAAATCCGAAATTTAAGGGTTTTCATGTGATGCCCGGACAGACAAACAGACAGACAGACAGACAATAATTCTAAAAAAAATATTTTTGTGCTCTAACACGTTTTTGAAGTGCCCCCTAATCAAAATTTTTTAAAAATATTCAATATACAGGAAATTTGCCCTTCGAGTTTTATTATACTATAGATAGATAGATAGATGAGCTCTGAAACCTTAATAGATTTTATCATATGAAAATATTTCGCAGCCTAATAATATTTTATTGTTTAAATAACATACATACGTGTCGAAATGATATGAGTACATAAAACCTGGGTCTGAAATTTTTTCAGTGTTTCTTTAAACAGCTAAAGAAAGTTTGATGAAGATTTTTTAAATACTATATTCCTTATTGCCCTAGCTATAGGCCTATAGCTATAGGCCTTATGTTTGAAGAGTGATTCACTTTACATTTTTAGGGATCCGTAGCCAAATGGCAAAAAACGGAACCCTTATAGATTCGTCATGTCTGTCTGTCTGTCTGTCCGTCCGAATGTCACAGCCACTTTTTTCCGAAACTATAGGAACTATACTGTTGAAACTTGGTAAGTAGATGTATTCTGTGAACCGCATTAAGATTTTCACACAAAAATAGAAAAAAAAAATTAAAATGTGTACAATTCACACGTGTTAGAATTGAAACCACCAAAAATTTTGTTTTCAAGATAATGAGACGAATGTAAAATTTCGGGAAGATGATAATTGTAGGTTTTACTACTCCACTCCACTCCAATCCACTCAACTCAACTCAAGTCAGTCTCCACTCATTTCTAGTCTCCACTGGACAGTTTCGTTTCATAAAATTTCAAATCACCCCCGTACTAAAGAAGTTTTTCACTTCAAAAACAATAAATTTTGGGGGTTCCCCATACTTAGAACTGAAACTCAAAAATTTTTTTTTTCATCAAACCCTACGTGTTTGAGGTTTCTAATATCATTTTTTTCTAAACTGAATAGTTTGCGCGAGAGACACTTCCAAAGTGTAAAATGTGTGTGTCCCCCCCCCCTCTAACTTCTAAAATAAGAGAACGATAAAACTAAAAAAAATATATGATGTACATTACCATGCAAACTTCCACCGAAAATTGGTTTGAACGAGATCTAGTCAGAAGTTTTTATTTAATACGTCATAAATCGTAAACCTCAATTTACCTCGATCAAAGTTACAACGAACTTCAAGAACTTTTATATTATGTTACTTGCTGCTACGGAACCCTTCATGGGCGAGTCCGACTCGCACTTGGCCGCTTTTTTCAACGTAACGAATACGTGCCTATTATAAATTTATTATTACTGGCTTATTGAATGTACTTTTACATATCTGAGAGCTCTTCTAACTTCTCTCAACGTCTTAACCTCTTTTAACATAAAAGAGACCTTGGACTCGGCAGGGGGGTAAATAATAGAATGTAATAATTATGACACATTCACATAACACCCTTTAAATTGAAAAGTGCAACGTTCTCTACAGATAAAAATAGTCGCGGTGATAAAA
Source organism: Thymelicus sylvestris (assembly GCA_911387775.1). NCBI lineage: Eukaryota > Metazoa > Arthropoda > Insecta > Lepidoptera > Hesperiidae > Thymelicus > Thymelicus sylvestris. Next base: position 7,647,901 of record OU426888.1, read on the forward strand.
AAAGAGGCTCTCAATATTTAACATCAGTACGGCTCAACGGCGTCATAGTTCACGCAGCGCATCTGCTCGTAACGTTTTGCCGGGCAATAAGTCCGGGCTAATTGTCGGGGAGGATAATTTGGTGTCGGTTTACTGTCCTGGCGCGAGTGGCGCGCTGCTGCCGACCGCCGCACATGCTGCTAATTACTCAGGCACGCCTCTCCTGAAAAACATACTCCATCTTACTTACCTCCATTACTTTATACTTAACGCGTATTAATAAATAGCAAACCTTTTTGCCTTCGTTCAAACGTAGATTTTAGTAGTTGTGGCCAATGTTAATTATCTACTTGTTATAATAAAATTAATTTAATGTGAATTCTTAATGTACTAAATATAGTTTCAATGATCAAATGGACTTAAAAGATTCACACATGTGACATGTAGCTTACTCGTATGTAAGATTCTATTCTTCTAAAATTATACACATTAGTTACGTACAAAAATCGCACGCTTTTCATACTAAGGATTACATTATGAGCCGTCGATTCCATATGTTCTTAGATATCAGTCATTAAATCTGCATAACTTCTGATGATCTGATTGTTCCTTAATCCCTCCCTGAAGCCGCACCGCGTAACATGATGGAATCTGTAAGCCATTCTAGTCCCCTTTTGCGAAACTTTATCGACACCGCGAATCCTAAATCGCTGGATACTGAACTTCGGCAATATTTCAATGCTCACAACTTGATACGATCAGAAATAACAGCTTTAATGCATATATGTAATATGTATATAAAGCGCGGTTTGGATTATTAGCTCCTGTGATTATCGCACCAACCCTTGAACTTTGACAGCTATCATGATAATCATCGCTGTTAAACGACATTTTTAATTGTAGAACAGGCCTCCTGATAAATACATTCCCTGCCCGTAGGTTGCTAACGGGTTCATACCAAATAGTAATTACTTTGTATTCCGTAAAACGTATTAGAAATGTAAGTAGTAATACGTTAGTCATTCCGTTCACAAAGAAATTCGCAAACACGGGTTATTAGAAAAAAACAACATAAAAATCGTATTAGTTCAGTCAAAGGAACGCCGTCAAAGGAAAATAAGAATGCCTTCTGTCGACATCAGCTTCCAATTAGACTTTGTTTCGACCCAACATGGCAACACCTCGAAACATCTGACAGAAAGATATCTGCCTAGTATCGAGCATATAAAGCGTCAGTACAATAAGAGCAAGTGGCGTAGACAAGTACTTTTATGCGATATTGTTCATAAACTATACTTGCATTCAAAAATCTACTTTCGGATTGCCTTGAACACGATAGTCAAGGCTCTATCTGGCCAGTCAATAAAAAATAAATAATTTTATCATTGACGTCTTCTGAATAACTTGTACTGATTTGTACGACTTGTACGCTTGTTAGGTTGCAAAGATTTTTATTAAAAGGTGTAATTATTAAATAACATATGCCATCAAAAACATAACTTGTAAAAAAACCCAAGTCTCGCAACTCAGTTCTTCTACTGTAAAAACTTGTGAGATCCATGTAATACCAAGTCGGTTAATTTATTTAGTTCCTACTTAAGGTTCCTTCTGTCTTAAGTTATTACGTAATTAGCTAACCTAACAAGTAACAACATCTTATAGTGACCATAACAATATTGAAAATCTTTTATGTTTTAAATAAATAGATCGACTTGACCATCGCATGAAAACACAATGTATCTCACAAGTAATATCTACCTACATATTACATTTGTTTAGTGCGATTGCCAAGTCAATCTATTTATTTAAAACATAAAAGATTTTCAATATTGATATGGTCACTATAAGATGTTGTTACTTGTTAGGTTAGCTAATTACGTAATAACTTAAGACAGAAGGAACCTTAAGTAGGAACTGAATAAATTAACCGACTTGGTATTACATGGATCTCACAAGTTTTTACAGTAGAAGAACTGAGTTGCGAGACTTGGGTTTTTTTACAAGTTATGTTTTTGATGGCATCTCATTTCTTTTTGTAGATAGTCCTACTTTTTTTCCTTTTACAAGTTATTTTTGAACATAATTATATCTAGGTACCTATCTACACCTATTATTCCATTATATCTAGGTACCTATCTACACATATTATATACATGTACACTGATTCATTCACTGCAAATATAACGTTGTTATACAGGTAGTGATTCATTAACTGCAAATGTAACTTTGTAATCCTATACCTTTATATAGGATTACAAAGTTATTTATGCAGTTGATATATCTAGAAAACTGGAGCGAAATTGCAAAATATTTTAGTTTTTCTTTGATCTATACACTAAACACTAATTGTGTTCCAAATTTGAAGCTTCTATGTCTGCTAGAAGTGCCTTAGAGTTTTGATGATCGGTCAGTCAGTCAGTGAGTGACGAAATTAAGCAACTTTGACTAGTTATAATTCTAAAACTACTGAATCAAATTGAATGAAATTTGAAAAATAGCGTGTTTATACCATGACTGCTTGGTAGCTGAAAATTCAGACTTCTAGTTTTATCCACAAGGAAGTTATAGGGGGTCGAAAATGGCCTGAATTGCTTCGAGAAAAGGATGGTACAGCCGTGCCGCTTTTTTGCTCGACTTGGCGGGGGCACTGCCGTGCCCCCAGATAAAAAATGGCTTCAATTAACTTTAAATAATGATATAATAAATTAATAGAATCCTGGAACATGAGTGTTCATTTTTCACATGAAAGTAGGCCTGGCCAGTAAACTAGGGGTTGATAACATCGCATGAAACAAGAAAGTATTCACTGTATAATTGCATTTCAGCGTAAAATGGCACTTAAAGACGCAAGAATAGCCGGTGTTTCAGCAAAGCCACTTGTAAGACTCTCGTAGTCCATGTTCTAGGTTCCTAGCTGCTTTTCTCAACGCTCTCCTCTAAAAAGGTAATGGACAAGTAATTTATATCGCTTCATTACAGTAAAAACCTTAAATTGCTGTATTTCAAACAAGTACATCAGCGTATTTTATGCTTTTAGATTTTCAAACCGAATATTTTTCTGGTATTTAGTAAGTAGTAGTTAGTATATTTTTGTTCTATATTATTTAGGTGTACTTTAAATAAACTATTCTGATTATCTGGCTATTTTCGCGGGTTAGCGATAGACTGAAATTAAATTCTTTCGATTCGTAAAATTAATATTTAATATCTTAGGATATACTTCTTCCTTAGTCCCATTTTTAGGGTTCCGTACGAAAAAAGAAAAACGGAACCCTTATGGGATCACTCGTGCGTTTGGGCGACCGCTGTTCACAGCTAATTTACTCTGAAACTACTGGACGGTATAAAATAAACAACTGAATTTTGGAAAAAAAAATTAATGAAATCAAAATTAAACAAAAACTGTTCTGCAAACCGTGTCGTGTCGTATCACGTATGTCAAATGAATGGGCTTATTGTAAGGATCTCAAATATATTTGTTATAGTTTTATGATGGATAATTTTAAAATTATTCAAGAAAGATCGAAAATTAAAGCCAAAAATTGATCATTCCCCCCTTATCTCCGAAACTACTGACGCTAGAATAAAAAAAAATACAGATAATAGTTCTTTACTTAAATATTACATTTCTTGTAATTATTATCACGGCTATGTTAGCATAAGCAGTAGTTAGCGTAAGTTAACGAGTAATAGTCGATAAACTTACTACTTCGGAACCCTACATTGCGCGTGGCCTGACACGCTCTTGCCCAGTTTTTTTTGTAAAATGTCCTTATGACTTATTAATTTTTTTTCTGTTGGAATAGGATATTGATACTACTTACGCCATCTGTCGTGTGTGTTTAAAAATACATCTGCGATTTAGTTACAAATAAGGTCGCATGCCTGAAAGTGTCGCTTTGTCTTATCATAAGACAAGTCATCATCACAACATTGTACAAGAATTATTTACTCTCATAGTCCATTGAAAAGTTACATTTGGGGTTGCGTTTTTTAGAGGACGCAATTTTATTTTTTTGATGTGTAGGGGGGATCAGTGTAAAGCTAAAACCAAGTTTGTGGGGTCGCCACCCTTGTCCCACGGCCGCCATCTTGAAAATAGAGGTTGAAATGGTTTTTAACCGAATTCAAAAAAAGGAGGAGGTTCTCAATTCGACTGTTTTTTATTTATTTATTTATTTTTTATGTTCGTTACCTCAGAACTTTGGACTGGGCAAACCGATTTTGATGATTCTTTTTTTAATCGAAAGCTAGTGGCTGTCATGTAATTCCACATAAATTTGAACGAGATCTGACAAGTAGTTTTTGAGTAACTTTGAAGTCGGTTATTTTTTGTTAGTAAAATTTAGATTATTACGATATATCTCTTAAACTATTTATTTGATAAAAAAAAATGGTTAACATTTTTTGTTGCAAATTAAATTCTCTACAACTTTGGTCCAGTAACTTTTTGTCGTAAAACTATAAATAAAAAAGTTATAAGCGAAAATGTTCAGAAAAAAAAATGTATTCTTCTATGCAATATTTCAAGCTCTTGCCGGCTTTTGATGTCATTTAAATGTATAGAACTATTGTTGGATCTTAATGATTGTACACTTTGGTGGAAATAGATATGATATGATGATATGATAGAACAAACCTTCACTGCCACTCTGACACCTTGTCAGAGTGCTCTGACCCGTGTCAAAGCGCTCTGACAAGGTGTCACAGCGACAGTGATAGATTTATTCTATCCCTGTCGGTCTTCCGCATATTAATTGGCATGACAAGAGAAATAGCAATAATAACTTGATGTGCATGATCGTAATATAGATATCCCTGTTGTGCCTATGCTAAATACCGAAGAGTAAATAAGACAGCCACATACTATGGTTGTACAGTATCACTGATGTCGCAACATCGAAGACTTCTGGTCGCTTAGTACCTACTCGCTTTAATTAATTGATACTAGGTGAACAAAGCCGATGGGCACACTCGCTTGCATGTTTTTGCTATCCTAGTACTGACTGCAAGAAACGAAAATATCTGGCTTGCTTTATGAGAGAGAGACAGACAGACAGAGAAACATGCGCACGCCGCACGACTTGTAACGACGCCGCAGGAGTTGTAACGACGGCAAAAAGTGTCGTTACTGTTGGGAATAAAAAACAATAGGTAAAATGACAAAGCTGTCACTCCGTTTTAAAAACCATGTCTTCTTGTGTTGCTTTTTGATCTCTATATATTATTATATGTATATTCCCACATTATAGTTTCACTTCCACGATATTTCCATCAGGTTATGGGCCCAGCAACCGGGAAACTAATTAAAGAGTTGCTGTGGGAAAATATTTTTCGGAATTGTGATACGGAAATACAAAATTGACAAAACGTGATTTGTTCGTCGAATTGCCGTGTTCGAGAATTTTGTCAAGATGGCTGCATCTTCTGCAAATTTCATTTCCATCGAAAAACTAAAAGGAATAGAGAATTATTCTTCATGGAAATTTATGATGAAAATGATTTTGATACAAGAAGATTTGTGGGATTGCATTGAGAATAAGGAGACTGATGAAAGAAAGCAATCAAAAGCAATGGCCCGGATTGCATTGTCCGTTCATGCGTCTGTGATACCTCACATACGTAATGCGAAGACGGCACATGAAGCATGGGGTAATTTATCTAAAGCATATGAAGATAAGGGACTATGTCGTAGGCTTGGACTGCTGAGAACGCTATTTGCAACTAAACTTAAAGATAGCGAAAGCATGGAATGCTACATAATGAAAATCACTGAAATGTCACAACAATTGAGTGAAATGGGATCTCCATTAGAGGATGATTTCGTAGCCGTGATCATGTTGAGTGGATTGACATCTGATTATGATCCGCTGATAATGGCTTTGGAAAACTCAAATGTACAACTCTCCAGTGAAGTAGTAAAAGCGAAACTGTTGCAGGAGAATATACGAAGAGGTGACAAGGGTGATGAAGCAGCTTCCGCCTTATTTCTTAAGAAACAACCACGTTGTTACAGATGTAAGAAGGTAGGACATATAATTAAAGATTGCAAGTCCGGAGATAAGAAGTTTGTGAAGAGCAATACAGACAAGCAGAAGGGTTTATTGACTGCATTGTCGGCGAATATTGATAACAATTCGTGGTATATCGACTCTGGAGCAACAAACCATATGTGCAACAATAAGGATGTAATGTATGACTTTCAAGTATGCAAACCATTGGAAGTAAATGTTGCGAATGGTGAAAAGATTTCAACGGGTGGATTTGGTAAAGTAAAAATTAAATTAAACTTTAACAGTCAAGTTGATCATATCAGTAATGTATATTTTGTGCCAGGGTTGTCAACGAACTTATTATCTGTTAGTGAATTAAACAGAAAGGGTTATAAAGTATATTTTGACATGAATAAATGTAAAATATATGATGGTAAAAATGTAATTGCTACTGCTACGTGTCGTAATGGTGTGTATGTATTAGATACATCCAAGGATGTGCAGTATAGGTCTTTTAGGAAGCCAGAGATTGTCATGAACTCAGCCATCACAACTTCGGTAAATGAGGGTAAGGCTGAGGATCCGGGTTTAACTCATAGCAATAACACGGAAGTGACACAAGATGTTTGGCATCAAAGACTTGCGCATCTTAATTCTAGGAGCATGAATCTCATGAAGAATGGATTAGTTTCAGGTATGAATTTTGAATCTACAACTTTTAAACCATGCATTTCTTGTATAGAGGGGAAACAAACTAAATTACCTTTTCCTAAAAAGAGTTTTACGAGAGCAAAACAAAAGTTAGGTATTGTACACACAGATGTGTGTGGACCTATGCCGGTATCATCATTGAGTGGATATAGATATTTTGTTACATTCATTGACGACTTTTGTAGGAAAACTTTTATTTATTTTATGAAAAAGAAATGTGAAGTTTTTGATAAATTTAAATTATTCAAAGCTGTTGTAGAAAATGAGACTAACTGTAAGATAAAAGTTCTTAGAAGTGACAATGGTGGTGAATATATTAATGACAAGTTTCAGGAATATCTGAAGAGTTGCGGAATTAAACATCAAACTACTGTTCCGTACTGTAGTCAGCAAAATGGTGTTGCGGAAAGAGCGAACAGAACCATTATGGATAAGACTCGCTGTATGCTTCAATGTTCTGGTCTAAGTAAGGTGTACTGGGCAGAAGCGGCGAATACAGCGGTGTACTTGAAAAATCGTTCACCTACCAAGGCAGTCATGGGAACTACACCGGAGGAAATGTGGACCGGACAAAAGGTAGATGTAAAACATCTAAGAGTTTTTGGTTATATAGCATATGCATTAGTAGAGAAATCTAATAAATTAGATGCTCGGAGCAAGAGGTGTATACATGTTGGTTATTGCGAGGATAGCAAGGGGTATCGGTTGCTTGATCCCTCGTGTCCAAAGAAATGTATCAAAGCTCGACATGTTACTTTTATAGAAACTGAATTTATAAAAAGCCGTGTGTCAGGTGAAGATATTCAAAGATCTGAAAATACACTAATGATATTAGATAATAGTAATACTACTGTAAATTCACAAAGAATTCCTGTAGATAGTAATGAAGGTAGTATTTTATCTTCTGCAAATATGGATCATTCCATATGTGAGCAATCTGATGACACTATAAAACGGAATCTCCGCAGGCAAACTATATTTGAAACAAATAACAGTAGCAGTATAGATATAGTAAATGAAACTTTAAGCTCTTCAAGCTCAGAACACTCTTCCGATCCTACATATATTCCAGGATCTTCCAGTATGGAAACAGAAGGGTCAAGCTTCGAGGATGCAGAGGCGTCATATGAGTATGCAGGTCTTGTAGATATGTACAAGGACAGTGAAGATGATTGTCCTAATACAATTGAGGAAGCCTTACAGAGCAGTGAAGGAAAACAATGGAAAGATGCCATTGCAGATGAGTATAATGCTTTTATCAAAAATAAATGTTGGAGTCTTGTTGACTTGCCACATGGAGTAAAACCGATTAAGTGTAAGTGGATATTTAGCAAGAAAAGAGGACTAAATGGAGAATTGCTAAAATATAAAGCTCGATTAGTAGCAAAGGGGTTTACACAAAAATATGACATTGACTACAAGGAAACGTTTGCACCTGTAGTTAGGTATTCTACAATCAGGATTTTACTTGCTCTGGCAGCTCAATATGACATGATAATTGAACATTTGGATGTTAAGACTGCATTTTTAAATGGCGATATCACAGAAACCATTTATATGGAACAGCCTGAAGGTTTTATTTCAGAAACTAATGAAAATAAAGTTTGTAAATTAAGTAAAGCAATTTATGGCTTAAAACAAGCGGCGAGAGCATGGTATGAGAAGATTAATCGTGTTTTAATCGATAAATTGAAATTTAACAAATTGTCGTCAGAACAATGTGTTTATATACATAAATTTGAGGATGACATCATTGTTATTGCGATATACGTTGATGATATATTATTATTTTCATCGGAGAAAGCTAGTAAGAAGAAGAATGTAATTAAAAACTTACTTATGAATGAATTTGAAATGAGAGATTTAGGTAAAGTTAATCAAGCGTTAGGGATGAAGATTACCAAAACGGATAACGGATTTACGCTAGATCAAACTGGTTATATTAATAAGATTTTGGCAAGATTTAATATGTCAGATTGTAAACCAGCAAGAACACCTATGGAAGTTGGCATAAAGTTGGAAAAGGAAGAAAACAGTCAATGTTCACATGATTATAGATGTCTTATAGGTTCATTAATGTATTTAGCTGTATGTTCCAGACCTGACATAGCACATAGTGTCAGTTATCTAAGTCAGTTCAACAACTGTTACTCGGATAGTCATTGGAAGGCAGGAAAAAGGATATTGCGTTATTTAAAGGGTACATCGCACTACTGTCTTACATATAAAAAGGGTAATATGGATATTACTGGATTTACGGATGCTGATTGGGGTGCAGATAATCTAGATCGCAGATCGTATACAGGGTACGTATTTAAATTGGGTAATAATATAGTTTCATGGGAAAGTCGCAAGCAACGGACAGTTGCACTTTCAAGTACTGAGGCTGAGTACATGGCGATCTCTGATTCCTGTAAGGAGGCATTGTTTCTGCGCAGTTTTATATCGGAATGTACTAGTATTGAGTGTAATATAAATTTATTTAATGATAATCAGTCTGCACAGAAACTATGCAAGAATACTGCACATTCGAGGACAAAACATATTGATATTAGGCATCATTTTGTTAGGGAACTTTGTATGAATAAAACTATTAACTTGCAGTATTTGTGTACTCAAGAGATGGTTGCAGATATAATGACCAAACCTCTAACAAGAGAAAAACATGTAAAGTTTGTTACAATTATTTTTAAAACTTAAATTGTAAATTGTTTTTCTTAAGGCCTAGTATATTATGTTGTTTTATAGAGTCCTTGTTATATTTTGTTGTTATTTACATAGTTATTTTTAAGGCCTAGTGTTGGGAATAAAAAATAATAGGTAAAATGACAAAGCTGTCACTCCGTTTTAAAAACCATGTCTTCTTGTGTTGCTTTTTGATCTCTATATATTATTATATGTATATTCCCACATTATAGTTTCACTTCCACGATATTTCCATCAGTTACAACTTTTCGTCTTAATTTTTTCCGTCTAGCCCCCTTTCGCAACGCGCGATAAGGAACTTCGTTCCAATAATTATGTCGAATGGAGTTGGTATATTTTGTCCTTAAGTAATTACGTAATTAGTTAAGCTAATTTGAATGTAGTTTTTACAGTAGACGTGCTCCATGCACTAGTTTCCTTTTAGTAGTTACCTTTGGAGTTCATAATAATTAATTGAATTGTTGTGTTCCGGATGGGGGCTTGAGAGCCAGTTCTTTCTTTCTTCTTCTCTACTTCTTGGCCGGCAACGCATCACTGATATGTTTGGTGCCGCTAATTCGCTGATGTCTATGGGCGCGATAGCCACCTTACCAACAGGTGGATCTCCAGCTTTTTTATCAGCTAGGCTAAAAAATAGCTGGTAGCTTAGCTATTGATGGTCAACCCTAAAGAAGAACTTGATCATAATATGGATAATATTTTGTGGTACAAAAGTTACTCCATGTACTGTTTGCTCTTGAATTGGTTATTGATCTTCAATGTAGGTAGTGTACACAGAATATATAAATGGTCATCTTTCAAACTTTTTTAAAATCATCAAATAGCAGTGTTTGAAATAAATTCGTTATTTTTATTGCATTACCACATCTCTTACGAAATGTAAAAGAAAAATAATACACAAGTAGGAATCGGCGGCAGCTTGTTTTCTTTAAATATTTTTACAGGATAAGATGAACAAATACACACGGGTTTTGGTATGTATGGCTCTATTTTTCTGAAGTCCAAATCAACTTTTCTTTCTCTTGGTGCAGCTGAACAACACACTAGTGTTTGGCTAATAGTCCCTCATGTTGGAAGTCGCAGTGTCTGAGAGCCAGCAATAAAGCGAGTTCTTTTTGGCTGACGCGTATCACGTTAAATACGTACGGAATCCTACTTTGGGGCAACAGCGTGTTATGTCACATTTTGTCTTCACATTACAAAAAAAATGCATCCGTATTCTACCAAATATAGACGAGATGGACACTTATAAACCGCATTTTATTAATAATAAATTGTTGACACTGACGTCCACCTATATATTAGAGGAGTATAATTTTATAAAAAGTATCCAAGTTAATTTACCTTTCAAGACGACGAACCGTGACGATACCCAAGACGTAAAAAAACACTTTGGTAATTTCGACTGCAAGGTTAAAAAGTTATACATATAATATATAGCCGGGCCATGTGCTATGTGTATAAATTTTTTTAACAATTTGCCAGACGAAATAAGAGTAATAAAAAATGATATAAAATTTTCACCTCAATTAAAACAATATCTAATTAATAAGTGTTATTATAACATATATGAATACCTACAAGAACTACAACAATGCGTATGAAATAGATCGGTCTGTGCCCACTATGTTGTAATACCCTAATAGGGTTCATAATAATATGTGCCTCTAAAATTTTATGTAATAACTACCATCTATGTAACCACTATGACTGCAATAAAAATATGTATTGAGTATTGAGTAGATATTAAATAATTTTATTATTTAATTTCAATATTGTTTCATATTTTCTCAATTTATATTGACATTGAACAGTTATGGTAATTTTGTATACTTACCGGTGTTTTATTATTACCACCGCATTTATTACTTTGACCGTAACATATATATTCGCTGCTTAAATGGAATACATTGATTATTCGCTTCAGTTAACCTATTAATTGGGAGTCTGTAGTCATGGTCGCTATTTAATTAATAATTTAGTTCAGTCGGTATAATCCGATTACACTAGATTAAACTGAATCAGAAAAAATATTTCGGGCTTGGGTTTCGTAAACAGCGTTTTGAAACAAAATCTGTACCTACTTGGGACACATTTAATTTCATATTCTTACAAACTTCTTGATTGTGAATAATAGGATAATCTATATCTATACTAATACTAGCTTTTGTCCGCAGCTTCGCCCGCGGTAGAGATCGATTCTTTACAAATCCTACTTACTTTTACTTAGTTAGATTTAGTTGCCTATGACTTATGTAAACATGTATCATTTGATAGCGTGATTCAGAACATGCAAATGAATTTTACTAACGCCATCTATTAACGACATCCGGAACTAAATATCTAGCAACTAACAAAATATCGATCTTCCCATGGGGATGTTTTACCGCGGTAAAAAGTAGCCTACGTTACTCTCCACCCTCCTCACTATCTCCACACACAAAAACCATACCATATAACAGCTTCGTTGCGCCGTGAAAGACGGACAAACAAACAAACAATTTCACATTTATAATATTAAAAGTATGGATTATAAAGAGGAAAGCTTTGTATTTATGTATGTTTTTTTATGAAAAAGCTCAAAAACTACTGAACCGATTTAAAAAATTCTTTCACCATTAGAATAATACATTATCCCTGAGTAACATAGGCTATCGGATTTTTGGAAATTCATCCCCTAAGGCCTAAGGGTAAAAATAGCGGTTGGAAGTCATTTTCATACAAACCAACTTCGTCAGTTTTAGAGTTATAAACCTGACAATTTTTATTTAAAACAAAAGTTATTTTAACAAATTTTTTTGGAAAATCATCCCTTAAAGGGTTAATTTAGGGGACGGAACTTAGTACGCAACTTCGTCATTTTCAAAAACAATACTCCAACATTAAAGACATTGTAGAAAAAACTTTTGACATTCTTTCATTATTCGATGTTCCCAATAAAAACCCTGACTATTCTACTCGTACCTTCAAGTCGAACTATTTGTTTTATAACCTATGTGTAAATGTAACAATTTTGCAATTCTATTTCGATGATTATGTAGAGCATAATAAAAGAGAGAAGAGATAATTACAACATTTTCAGATATTAAGTAAAATATTTTGGAATTCATGCCAATGATCACTGTATTTTATGTCTTACTGTAATATTCGGTGTTATATTTATACCGATAAAATATTGTCGTCAAAAAGAATCAAGAGTGAAGGTCGACACAATGGCAAACAAAAAAGAGGAAACCACTCGTCTATAGTTGTAATGAGAGCGCATCCTATCAAGGTGCCGTTGACGTCACAGGAATACATTTTTTACCCTTACAGCTTTACTATTCTATTCAATATCAAGAAAAAAACGAAACCGAATTGCACGTAAGTAACTCTATTAAAAATGGCCTTTGACTAGCATTCATTATCCCCCTGTCTAGTTTTATATTCTTTTGTGTGCGATAGTCGCTGCATGGATGCATGAATAAATTGTTTTTCAACGTGATTTTTAAGAGTTGTGCATTCTGAACTAACTGGTAGGTCAAGATCCCTTTCTCATAGAGAACGGCTTTGTACGATAGTAAAAGGCGTCCACTATTAAAGGGCGCGGATCGGGTCGGTTCAGAGCTTATAGCGAGCGATGTTGTCTAAGCCAGAGCTTCTTAAACTTTTTGTTTGAGCTTTACATGGAGACACTATTAAATACGTAGATATGTATATACAACAACAATAACAATGATTAAATATATGTTATCTTATCATTTTTTGTTTAAAAGTAATTCCAAAAACATTTCAAATGATATCAGTTTACATAATATTCTTCTTGGCAATAAATAATATTACTCGTTATGTTGCCTTTGACGTATCCAAGAAATTAATGGACAAAAAATAACAGAAAAAAATATAGGTATCTTTTAAGATACCATGCATGACTGCCTTACATCCCAACTAGACAGCATGCAACTTAATGTCATTTAAAAAATTTCAACATGTGTGAGGATACAGTTGTTTATAGAAAAAATATGTTGTCTATTGAACTTGAAATGAGTACAAGTTTGAATGTAATCAGTGGTACCGGCACGCACTACTGGCAAGCTCTCGGCTCTCGCCACCTCTAGCCGTAAGCCAGTAGAGCATTGAGCGCGGGAATCAATCGCCGACGTCATCGCGTCATAGCCGTCGCGGCGTCGGCCTCGCCTTCCCTTGCGTTTGCGTGTGCGCGTGAGTGATCCCAATTGTAATGCGTGCCTGTCATTGCCCTAGTGCCGTCATCGCCCCTCGCATCTTTAAACAATGGACGGAACCTGGCCAACGTTCGACCCGTTTACTTATCTTAACGATTTGTTGAACTGGTAGAGCAATCAAGCGTGAACTTTATCAAAAATATATTAAAACATGTATCGTAGCTGTTGATTAGCTAGCATAACTAGTTGTTCCATCTGAACAATCATTACCAACAACAACACACACAAACACATCGCGATTTTTCGAACTTACTTGCGTGTTTGAAATAAAACTATGTACATTATTAAAGCTTGCTCTGTCGAAGAAAAGTATGTTGCGGAAACCTGTGAGAGAGTGAAATCTGTCAATCCAAACTTGGCCCACGCGATGAACTGACTTATTCCTATTACATATTTTGAGCTCGAGCACAGCAGGGGACTTTATGATCAATAAATAAAAAGCTACTTTCTACTATATGTACTACTCTGTGCTTACTCTTACTCTTACAAACAAAGACGCTACGGTGCTACGATTCGTGTTAAATGGTCCATGTAATATAGGTCTGCATTGCACAATAATGAGTCATTTAGTCTGGCTACTTATCGTTATCCAATATTTACATTATTCGGATACTACTGAAATTACGTCTATAAAAACAAGCAATAAGGCTAAGGTAACGTGTCCTAATGACAGACATAATCAAAATAATCAAATACTATTTTATAGCTGCGTCAATTCGGTGTTCCAATTCAAACCTTATTACAAAACCATTTAAAGTTATTTTTCTAGCATGTTTGAGTTGGGGGTGAAATAGCGTGCGACCAAAGTTGGGCGCGCTCATTGCAGCGAAATTCGACAATATGAAGTTGTCCGTCAAAGAAAATTTAAGTGGTCCAGTCAATCAAACTGACGAAGTTGTCTGTTCAAGAAGTTATCAGTGTCGAAAGTTTCCAACAATATTTGTGTTGTCCTATTTCATAGTGCGCGTTGTAAATACGATAATAGTTTAGTTAAAAAGCTTTTATTTTAATTCGAATAGTTTATTGTTTTATTAATAAACGGCAATAATAATCATCGTTTACTCTAGCTTCATACAATAAATTGTAGGGCAATAAGGTACATTCCCCGTATTGAAATGGCCATAAAAAAATTACTTATCAGAAACAGCAGAGAACATCTTTGATTGATCTTTTACGTAAATGCCTGCTAACAATCAAATCTGAAACATTTCGCACACCAGGCTGAATTATACCCACTAAGCTTAATATTTTACAAAATGTGTTTATGTCCCAATATTATTTTTCAGTAGTCAGTTGTAATGTAGTAGATATTTTCAAAATGTAGAGTTACATGATTGAGTACTTTTAAAGTGAATTACACTATTTTTAATGTTCATTGACTTATTGTTTAAAATTAATTCAATTAAGTTTTAAATTTTCTATAAGCTAAATATTAACAACAAATCTTTTAAACAGTTAAAAATTTGAGCATTACTTGAAGCATTTCATAGTGACACTGTTGCACGGTGAATAGAAAATCTTTTCGAAACTCACAAAATATTGCTTACCTAGTAGCGAGGCTAGCGAGTAGCGAGCGACAATCCATTCCCCAGATATTGTAGCCGCCAAACTTAGATTGTGCACTCGCTTTGTACACTCGAAATGGTTCCTACATCCTAACTTTCCTACCTATGAAATTCAAAATAAAATTGGTTACATTTAAGTTACGGGTAACATTGAGAATTGGCTGTAATGGCATATTTTGTTAATTGGGCTAGAATTGAGTTACGGATATCTAAAATTTAAAATTAGCTATAATGTTATAATTATTTTGAATTGGGATAGATTTAAGGTAGATAAAATTGAAAATTGTCTTTAATGGCATATTTTATTGCTACATGGTTATGAGATATGTGTTATTTTTAACACATAACTAACTCTCTATCTAGATACTACGTTCTATATAGCTTTAGAAAAATTAACGTAAACATATAATCAAAAAATTACGAAATTACCTCACCAACCCTATAAAAGTAATCTCAATATTGTAAAAATGCCCACAAAATTATTTAGTAGCAAAATCGATTCTTGGAGTTTCCTATGAGTTTTTTAAATTAAATAATGTCTCAGGCATTATACCTAGTCATAATTATAATTTAAACAATAAATATACGTGTCAACGATCATCACAAAGTACTGAGTCACCACCACATTAGATCACCACTGTAACAGAGATTAGGATCCGATATTCGGCCGAAATAAAGTGTGACATCCAATGTTACAGCGGACTGACAACACGACACAACGTTAAGGATATAAATTGGAAATATAATAACTTCGTGTACCCTATCGTTCTTGACATGGACCTTGCTTCCAAGTAATATATTATGCTAGAGTAGTGAGCTATTTCTTAATTTAAATATATTAAAGTATAATAATATAATGTAATGTATAAATTTTCCGGAAATCATTTCAAACCTAATGCATACTTTAAAGAGAAAAGGAAGAACTGGCCTTAAGAAACACCGATTTCATTTGATTCTAGTTGAAGGCAAATTATTAACATTACAATATGGATTTATGAGCTATCTCTGAGTAAAGAAAATGTCCAGTGATAGTATTGGATAGCACACTTGAATTCGAGACCATTTGTGATTCATGAGACTATAATAATAACATTAAAAAACAAGGTTCATTTTTACAAAAATAATACCTGACTCTATATAATACAATGAATAAATAATACTGTCTGTGGCTCAGTTTACATGAACACTTAATATTCATAGTATCGCAGACAGAACACGTGCGCGCTATTTCTCAGGCAAGTGAACAAAAATCGATCGTAAAAAAGGGACGGTTTATAAAAATGCACATAACGACACGGCGAGCCGGGGGCTGGAAAAGATCTTTAAAACAATAAATATTAGTGGTACATAGAATTGTCGTAGTGGTATAAAGGAACAATAGGGTATGTGCCGATCCTAATATTAGTGAAGACATTGTGCCGGCCGGCGCGCGGCGCCCATTCAGCCGCGACCGATCCGCATAATGAGATGCAGTGTTCCTCCAGATGTGGCGCAGGCGCGGCCAACACCGCTTTTTGTGTTTCCCCTTTTTTACCCACGTCTTGCACACTTTGACAATGTCACGTCGTTCGCGCCGATGCAATGCTCTGTCATAATTATCTAGAAAACAAAACATAATCGGCACGCAACTCAAATAAGTTATCTGCATCGATAATAAAGCTTTAAATATCTACATTGCATAACATAATTATCAAATCCAATCATGTAGGTATTCAATATCCAAATGAAGCGGACGCATAGGAAATTGATGTGAATTCTATATTGAATTAGTTAAATATAATGCGTTTACTGCGAAATGGAAAATTTCTGTGAGAACTCTAAAGAAGACTTATCGCTTGTAACCTTACCCAACCTTTCACTCCCTTCCGGCTAAATATAAAATATAGTACCGGAGTGTAGACTTGATCGGAGATGCGCTGCGGACGAAGCCAGCCTCACGTTTATTTATGTTGCCTTAGTCAGAACTGTTACCTCCTGCTGCCAGATGTTATTTTACAACAGTTAACCACTCAATAAACAGATATATTCCAAGCAGCTTCGCTATCACATTTCTAGGTAAACCACTAATTTATTGTATTTTTGTTACGCATCCCGAAAATACTTTGTTGATGAAATTTTTATCTCGTGTATCAAAATAGAAATTTAGTTAGTTAGACGTTTAGTTAACTATCGAAATTAAAACTTTCAAATGGCAACCCGAATACACAGTTCATTACATGTACACTTTACACCTACTACAGAATGATGCACTTATATGCTGATTTCCAAAAAATAATTTATCACTCGACTCTTCTTTTCCTATCGACGACTTCAACATCTTGACTCGCGGGTACGCCCGCGCAGCTCCATACTTCTTTACATTCCATACGAATATAAGCACTATGGGAAGTAAGGAAGCACGGAACTAGCGCAAGGCTGTATCTTCATTCTTCTAACATATGAAGGTCCCACGCGGTAGAACTTCGATTGCGGTCAGCAGTACAATGCGATAGATGTGGCGGATGCGGCGCCATCTTCAGGAGGATGGCGGAGGACCACCACGACGCGAGAGGCCTCGAGGCGGAGACGCGGTGGTGGTGAGCGACACGGCGTGGTGGCAGCTCGTCGAGCACTGGCGGCGCGCAGCGTGCGCACGCGCAGACCAGCTCTAAAAATGGAGTCAACCGGCGGAGTTCGCTTACGACTCGCAAGAACCATCCATTCCAAATTTGTATTTTCCCGAAATAGACCGGACGGCGAGCGTCCATCGGATCGGTTTCCCGAACGTGCACCGACCTGCAGCTCACGGACTGCGGCCACTAGTCGGAGTGCACGGCCGAGCAGGCGAGCACCAGCCGGAGAATCTTATGTAAGGAACACTGTAAACCGCGCCGCGTGACGACCGTTTCGAAAATAAACGTGCACGCAGAGTACGACGCCGCCGCCGCCGGGCGCCACATGTGTGCTCCCGACGGCGTTCCGATGCTCGCGCTGGAGGGGAGGCTATTATTAGTTGAACACCATCCACCACTGTCACCTCCCGCGGGGTAGTCGGTCTATACATAGTTCCGATCACAAGAACTGGCAATCCTCAGCGTTCACTGACCCCCTCTGAAACAACACGAAAGCACAATATTATTGATATTATTTGCACTGAGAGCGCAATCGATTCATTTTCGGTGGGTGAATATACAAGAGTAACGCTATCAATAACATCGCTTACTTTTCTCGAGAGAAAAACACAAAAATGTGGAATCGTTCGTTATAGCAGTATTATGTGTGTCGGTGCCGGTGCCGAGTACGATGTTTGCGAAGTTGAACTGTGCGAGGTAGCGGCAACGTATTGTGGCCGAGAATTCCCGCTGCTAGCCGTAAAGCGCGCCTCAACGTTCGCTCAGTCAATAAAAGAATTTTGGCAAACTTTCGTAGACAAACAAGTGGGACGACGGCCAACTCATCTTTTGTCTGCCTGAAAACAACATAGTTTTGTTAGCATTTTGATATCGCAACGTTTCAAAGCACATAGTAAATAGCAAGAAATTATCCACATACGATAGTGTAGGTCTAACTTTTGCTACGACAATATATTTTGTTTAACGATCATTTTCCACCTAAATGTCTCATTATTCCTACTCTACGAAAGAATCTTACAAACCTAAAACGTGGGTATTATTTGAAGACTTACATTAAATTGTATTTTATATACCATACATGCAATCGTATAGGTACATGCAATCCCAGATATCTAACTATCTATGTAGTTCACTTACCCATGCACGTTTGCTTAAAATGTCAACTGTATCGTGAATTTCAGTAACTTTCCTCGAATCAGCTAAGATGCGCTGGCACACAAAGAATAGCTACAGTGGTCGCAAAGCGCGAGCGGCCAAGGAACGTCTGTTGAATATTAATGTGACATTGTTATTGGCCACGGTTGCCCGCCGCTGCCCCAATCGCGCATTTCCATAACTTACTATTCTGGATCCGCGGGGCATCAGCTCGCCGTTGTAGGAATATAATAGTTTGGGCTACCTACTCATATCTGCCCTATATATTCTATTTGATCACTACTCGGTACATTATTCATTAGTCAGAATCTGTAAGTCGAGCGGCGCCTCCGCACTGCATCGTCGATCGCGCCAGCGGAGAAGGCGCGTTGATTCATTATACAATTATTTCAATCGTAAACCAGTAGGCAGAGCTCTACTCATTTAAATGATACTGTTACAGTTACGAATGAATAAAAGTAGTGAATGTTTGTTCACGACGTACAATGATGTCAACAAGAACGACGATTTCAGTGTTTTTAAGACGTTCGATACTTTCGATAGTCATTTATTTGTTGAGGAAGGCAAGGCATGAAGTTTTCTCCGCGCTGCTGGAGTGAATATTGGTGGAAGAAGTAGTTGTCAACCAAACTGGCGAAAGTTCTCATGCCGTGTCTTTTAGACTTCCGACGTGGCTTACAACTGATACCGAATTGATACAATATGACCAGCTTAATGTGGCTTGGAAGACACAGTCAAGAAATTTGTTATTGTTGGCATTGGCCAGCTTTCTTATCTTAACCCACATTACTTAACTTTGTCGATTTCTAACTTTTCATTTCAAACCATTTCAACATTTATAGGTACCTTATATGTATACTGTACTATTTATATCCCATGGTATACCGTGCCATATTTCATCCATTTTATGTCCCTCCCGTGGGATATATAAATTCCTCACTTAGTCATAATTATACCTGTGACTCATGTGTTCATTAATGAGCCCGCACATCGGATACGGAAGATCCGCATAGCGGAGCAAATTTTAACTTTATCCCTGTAAGAATGAATAATGTCAGTTTAATAACTTTTTAAGCATCTATGACTGGTCTTATTATTCCAGTAGACATACCCCTAATACATTATACAATATAATGTTATCTAAAGATTTCACGACACATTATCTTCTGATTTATTGTTAATCCCTTCGCAATAATTACAAAGTACCTATAAATATTTTTTACTAGCTTTTTCCCGCAGCTTCGCCCGCGGTAGAGATCAATTCTTTACATATCCTACTTACTTTTACTTAGATTTAGTTGCCTATGACTTAAGTAAACATGTATCATTTGATAGCGTGATTCAAAACTTGCAAATTAATTTTACTAACGCCATCTATTAACAACATCCGGAACTAAATATCTAGCAACTAACAAAATATCGATCTTCCCATGGGGATGTTATACCGCATTAAAAAGTAGCCTACGTTACTCTCCACCCTCCTCACTATCTCCACACACAAAAACCATACCATTTATCAGCTTCGTTGCGACGTGAAAGACGGACAAACAAACAAACAAACACACACACTTTCACATTTATAATATTATTAGTAGGGATAGTATGGAAGTATGGATTGATAGTATGTGTTTTAGTTTTTAGTGTTCTTTACTCTCAAGTTAAAACTAAAATGTTACTGGATCATTCGCTTACTTATGTCTCTGTCCGTTTGTCTTAAGATTTCGTTTTTGCTCCGATTTGCTTCATAAAAAATTCAGGATGAAGTTTGGTACACTCACAGAATTCGATGCCCTATTAAAAGCCGTTTAAACCTCAAATAATCCTACACATAACAAGTAGATAAAGCACTTACGCCCCAACTCAGAGTCACTAACGGTTACTTTAATCGCTCCTTAGTACAGAATTTGTATGGAGATTCTTTACTAAGGAGCGATTAAAGTAACCGTTATTGACTATGAGTTGGGGCGTTAATCTATACTCTAATAAAACTCAAAGGGCAAATTTACTGTACATTGAATATTTTTTTTAAATTTTGATTGGGGGGCACTTCAATAACGTGTTAGAGCACAAAAATATTTTTTTTTTAATTATTGTCTGTCTGTCTGTCTGTCTGTCCGGGCATCACATGAAAACCCTTGAACGGATTTCGTTAAAGATTTGTAAAGTTGTTACCAATACCCCGGGTCATATTTTAGGATACTTTTATCCCGGAAAATTAAAAGGTTTCCCCGGGAAACGGGAGGAAAGTTTGTATGGAATATTTTTAAAATATCAACTGATTTGCTTCAAATTTGCATCAAATGTTCCTTGCTTAAATTTATGGAACACGTATTTTTCAGTTTTTCAAAATTTTGCAAAAAAAAAAAGAAAAAAATACAAAGTAGGTAATGTGAATATTGCTTATTTTTCAAAACCCGCTCCTGGAGGAATCCTTTGTGATTTTATCGTGGGTTTCAGTATATAAATTACTAAATATAAGTACTTCAATATAATTACACCGTTTTTTAAATTTCCTTCTGCAAGAGGTACAAATAAGGTAAAACATAATTTTCGTATGCGAAGCTGCGGGCAACGGCTAGTTTATTGATAATTTGTCACATTATTAAAAAACCGGCCAAGTGCCTGAGGGCCACGCGCTGTGTAGAGTTAAGTAGTTGCAAATTCATCTGTTACTCGCTAACTTGATAATTCTACCTAGGCATGATAGGTTTTCCTTTTAATTTCATCAACATATACTACTCCCGTCAATTTTATAACTTGTCCAACAACAATCATATAGATGGAGAAAGGGGGAAAAACTTTATTCAAAATACATACTTTAAACATATTGTAAACAAGAAAAAATACATTTTATGGTACCACTTTATTTACCACCGGCGGCGTGATAAATATGTATATTACATATATACCCTATTTTATCCTTGCCAATTTATAGCTATTTAGTATTAAGGGTCTCTGGGCTAAGCCACAGACGGATGGACACGACGAAACTATAACGGTTTCGTTTTGGCTATGGAACCCTAAAAATGAAAGAGTTATTTATGGTGAGCACAAACAGACACGCAACTACGTAACATGATTATAAAGATACCCTTCACTGAACCATTTTGACGAAAACCTTAATCCTAAATTTTTATTCAAAATTCTTAAATTGAATACCCCACGCGAATTACACTCAACATTGATAACCTTTTTATTTTATTTAATGTTAGATACAACGACGACAATATTGAACATACTTTTACAACTCACAACGCCGATGGCTAATTTTAATTTAATGTACTTACACAACATTTTATAGCTGCTTTTTACACGTCTGTAACTTACAAAGTCTTTCATCAGGGCTTGTTTAAGTAACATTGTAAGAATCAAAGAGAACTATCTGAAAGAAACCGATACACATCTTCTACTTTTAACTTGAACGGTACGGTCTCTCGTAAATCCTAAACCCCTAGGGTTGCAATTATTTAAGTTTAGATACCGCATTGTTTCATCGAACTTGGGGAGGTAAACCCCTCCACTCGAACATTTCTTTGTAAACTCTATCTATATACTTCGCGAGTGTTTGAGAAACTATAGTACTTTGATAGCAAGTTGAAACTTTGTATAGGTATTGACGTCTTTTACTGAAGACGATACAGCGAAGAAGATTATTTATTGGCGAACAGCAAAGAATCACTCTTATCGATTCTAGTCGCGAACTTATCCTTTGTCAATCTTACAATGGTTGCTTATTAAATGTTAACAGAACTTTCTAATATTTAATTATCGATTGGCTGTGTGCTTATTACTCGACTGCCAGGAAGGGTCATATTATTCGTGCGTATCTTGAACGTACATAATATGTATGTATATATGTATGTTTGTATGTGTGCATGTAATATTCTTTATTACCTCGTTTCTTCCAAACCGCTGCACGGATTTATACAATTAAGATATAGTTAGATTCGTCTTGATAACCCAAGTTTTCTTAGATAAGTGAAATTAAAAAAAATATGGTGGCTGTGAGATGCCATTGTTTGAAGTGTCAAGAAATAAAAATATATCGAAAACGCAATATGGGTATCAAATTAAAGAACTCACCATAAGGATTTCAAAGAGGTACATCATGATAGCTTTTTTGAAAGCAGGCGGGTTTTTTTATTTTTAAATTTATACTAGTTTTCTTATTCTCTTCTTATGGTGTATATGGACTACGGTTTTTTTGCAAGTTAATACCCTGAACCTATATCTTTTTAAATCTCACATAGACATGAGAATAATTTCGGAATAATTTTATTATTCATTTTATTTAGTAGTAATTCTGGTCCTCAGCTTCCTTTTCGATCGGCAACCTGTCGATGATGGCTTTGAAGTTACTGATGTCTCTATAATAAATGAAATAATAATAAATAATAATGAAAAGAGCCACATTGATTAGTTGATTGCATTGATTGTTGAATCACGTGTCTGTGATTTCTATTCTACATTAGGCTCTAATTTTTATAGAATCATTTGCAATTTATTATCTGGATATTTATTATTTGTATCATTAAATGCCAAAAACAGTATTCACTAGAGGCAATTACGGCGACAATTAAGAGGAAATTATATATATAGTAGTATGTATATAGTAAAGGGTGTCTAATTGATATAAATGATCAAGTTTCTTTTGACATTTGTTATCATTATCGTCGGTGTAACTGTTAATGATCTTTTATTTTGATATATAAATTGATTAATAATTTATTATATATATATGTTACCGGATATCTGTATAATGCGGGTATTCAGCACAATCCCTAGGCACTGTGTATAATACCTGGGTCGTTTTGGCAATGTATTAAATGATATTAATATTATTCACCATTACATACTTTACCTAGGTAATGTATACGTTTCCGAACTACTATACAGAATACCTACAGGTCCACCGGCAATGAATAAAATTAATAGATTTGGGTATGTGTATTCGATGAACTGTCATCGAATGGCAATTCATCGAATGACAATTCCTCGAATTGCAATTTTTCTTGTTTAAAAGATTTAAAGATTTTATTATAAACAGAAACAATTTAATACTTTTTATAACTTTTTAGTATTTCTTATTTTTTGATCAATAACAATTTAACATTTTTCCGTAGGTACATAAAAATTTTAGGTTTACTTTCTTCCTTGAATCATTTTTTTTTTCAAAACGTTTACGTTAGTGACAGAAACGAATCGCTGCAAAACCGACTCCACGTAGTCTTGTTTGCCCTACCCCTCGAGTGTAATGTAAACTCGCGTAGGCGCGGAGGGGCGAGGCGGCCCGCGAGCTAAGGAGCAGGTGGTTTTAATGCTCGCCGCAGCAGCTGAGGCTGGCCGGCGCAGCCGGCCAGCAAGCCGAAGCTGCGGTGGTGAGCATTAAAAGCATCTGCGACGATAAGCTCGCGTGGGACCGCCGGAGCCCCGCAGCGCCGGAGCCGTGACAGAAACTGTGCTTGCTGCATGTTGCATTCTGCTTACGTTTTAATGCTGCCTTTCAAGGATGGGTGACATTGGAAATAATAAAAAAATATTTATTAATGATCATATGAAAATTATATCATTCGATTCGGCCAATTGTGATTCGATATTTTGTAATTCGATATATTGTCGTTCGATGAACTGTCATTTGATTAATTGTTTTCAATGAAATGTTAATTCGATTAATTGTGTTTTCGATGAAATGTTCATTCGATTAATTGTGATTTCGATGAAATGTCGATTCGATTATTTGGAATTCGATGAAATGTGACCGATGAAATGTGACCGATGAAATGTTTTCGATGATTTTTCCGCAAATCGTAGTGTTTGCGCAACTTTGTAAGAATTCCATGTATCGTTGCAGCAGCTTTAGCCTTTGGTTCAATGCACCGCCAAATTTAGGGGTTTTACCTCAACTCGTAACAACTGAAGGCGATCGGTATATTCTTAATGTACGTTATGAAAAGTAGAGCTCGGGTGAGCGGGCTCCTGGTACGTGCGGTAAATATACCTACACGTATCTTAGTCTTAGAATTCCACAAGATTGGCCGTGCCCCACTCGGATACAGCCCAAATTGTGAGATTTATACGTTCCACCACCACTCTGCTATCGTCTGCGTACCTATAGATAACAGGCATGAGCAGGTCATTACTATGTATCAAGAAGAAATCCCAAACCTAGCCGATAAGGACAGAGGATATGTCGGAGCTGGAAGCTTGCTTAAATGTAAGAATGCCAAAGTTTGGGTTTGGCAGCCAAAACCATTTGTGCCAAGTAAACTGCCTGCCCTCACGTCTCGCTTCTCTCCCACTTGTTGTCTTTTACACACATTACCAATTACGCATGGAGTATTGTATAGAATACCTGGGCGAAGTATGAAATAAATAATATTCGAAATGTTACCTGAACGTTTTAGATATTCTATAAATTGCCTAGGTATTGTATAGAGTGCTGAATTATATAGATATCCGGTAACATATATATATATATTATATATATATTATTAATTTATTTATTGTTTACAAAATGTATTTAATTTGTTATTATCACAACGTGATATAAAAGCATTAAATCCATCAAATTTTTGGGCAAATACTTCTGTGTTAAAAAGATGTAGTTACATACCTATTTCAATGCTACTTTTATAATGGCTGTATATGTATAGTTAGTATAGTTACTAGGTGGTGTAGGAGATTTATTTTATACTCATATGAACTTCAACCCTGATTTTTTTTTTTGTATAAAGTTTATTGCCATCTTTCAACTGGTTGGATGGACAGCGTGCCGACTGCCGATTATGCCTTTGTATTATTAATGTCCATGGGTGACGGCGTCCAATTACCATCAAGTGGCTCGTTGGTCAGCTATTTTGTTCAATTTATTTTTATACTCATACAAACTTTTATTTCCCATTTTTACCCCATTTAGAGAAGAATTTTCAAAAACTCTTCCTTACTAATTTGTATAGATAAATGAATGTATGTTTATGATTTTTGGGGATGTAATGTGATAATTACTTTTTAACAAAAAAATTAAACCAACGAAAAAGAACTGAAAAGCGAAAAATAAAATAAACCATTCAACCATTCAAGATCCTAAATTAACAGTAAATAAATAATTTTGAGACGGCGTCAAACAAACTAGCAAAATTAATTACAGAAAACGTAAAATGAGAGCAGCGGCATACGATACACACAGCAGCAGTAGCACATCTTTTAACCGTTTTTTTGTCATCTGTTTGGCACAGCCTCAAAATTATTTATTTACTGTTAATTTAGGATCTTAATTTATAATACTAAATGGTTTATTTTATTTTTCGCTTTTCAGTTTTTTTTTTTCGTTGATTTAATTTTGTGTATTTTTAATTTTTAGTTGCTATAAAAATTAATAATATTTATTAAAAATATAGAGAGTGATTTCCAATATTTTCTTGATGAAAAAATCAGAGTTTCCTGAATAACTGACTATCTCGTACCTTTAGGGGTAAACTTTTGCTTCCAAATTTTAATAAGAATAACTTCAAGGTACATACATACGTGCATACACTACACATACACTAAGAATCATCGAAATCTGACCATCCAGTACAAACTTATTGGGGTAACGGGTAAAAATTCCATGGGTAAACAATCAATCATCCCTTATTTTCGTACCTTTATGGTAGGAATAAAATAAAAAAAATGCGACGAACTTCAAAACATCCCCATCCATTAAAAAAAAATGTGTGCAATTCACACGTAGTAGAAGTGAAACCATCAAAAATTTTGTTTTCAAGATAATGAGACGAATGTAAAATTTCGGGAAAATGGTAATTGTAGGTTTTAGTAATGATCATAGTGATGCAAAGTTAGATAATTATTTTACATTTTATTCGTATACTATATCACATATATTTTTTCAGACTCAGAGCTTAAACCTTTTATACACGGCGCGCACGATGGTCTACATCCAGCGCTGCGGCCTTGAGTGCACGTCTAGCTGGGATGGATCGTGTATAAAGCGCATTACATTTTCGATAAATGATACAGGAGGCTTATGGTAACTAAAGTATGAAATTCTCCCCCTCCCCTCCCTCTTACCTCCCCCTCCCCCCTTCCCCCTTACCTCCCCCTCCCCCTCTCCCCCTTACCTCCCCCTCCCCCTCTCCCCCTTACCTCCCCTGAGATGTGATGAAATGAAATTAGTTCGAATAAAACTAATTTCATTTCAACTCATCTCCCAGCTCATCTCCCAGCTCATCTCCCAGCTCATCTCCCAGCTCATCTCCCAGCTCATCTCCCAGCTAATCTCCCAGATCATATCCCAACTCATCTCCGAACTCATCTCCCAACTCATCTCCCAACTCATCTCCCAACTCATCTCCCAACTCATCTCCAACTCATCTCCCAACTCATCTCCCAACTCATCTCTCAACTCATCTCTTAACTCATCTCTCAACTCATCTCTCAACTCAACTCTCAACTCAACTCAACTCCCCTCCCCTACTCCCCCTACCACTCCCCTACCCCTGTACAATGCTTAGTATCTCACTTTAGAATTTATGTGTCTGTCTCTTTTTACTGTCACGGGACAGTTTCGTTTCATCGAATTTCAAATCGCCCCCGTACTAAAGAAGTTTTCACTTCAAAAAGAATCATCAAAATCGGACTACCCTGTGCCGATTACTGCGTGATCATACATTAAGAAAAATACGTATCGAATTGAGAACCTCCTCCTTATATCCATTCATCCATAGATTTTTCGTGAGCATATTTAAATAAAAGTCTTATTTAAATTAGTTTTACATAAAACGCCTACTTCTCGAAAGTTGAGATGAAACGTTCTATTTCTAAGTATCGTTGACCCCAGCACCCTTCAGACAGAAACACAAGGTTGCTTAATTTGAAGAATTTACTGAGATAGTTCACAAATTAGTTGTTTTTGCTTTAACGGGTAAAACGTCGACGAGAAACCTGAATGTCTGAAAGCTCTCGATAATGTTTTTCAAGGCCCTGAGTTTATTCATCCGCAATTAATTAATAGATATAAAGTTAGCAATTTATTTAAATGTTTTAATAGTAAACCTCAATCTCCAATTAAATTGTCTGCTGAAAGACTCAGAGAAGTAGAAACTATTCCAGTCGATATTTCAGTCTATTTAAAGCTGAATACAAAGTCCATTCAATGATTTTCTTTGAATTTTGTGCGTTATAGCACATGCTAATTACAAAAACGCATTATGACAATGGCGTCATTCCGATTTCAATGAGAAACAAGTAGAACGTACTCGGAGTAATTGGTCACCGACAGCATAAGGCGATATTTAATTAGTTTATATTCAAAATATTTAATGAATTTTTACCCACACCATATGACACGCGTAAAGTAAATATGCAAAAAGTAGTTCAATTTACGCGATTAATTTAATTTATTTAACATTTTTGAATGAATTCGAAGTATTTCGAGTGAAACAAAGTGATGTGTTTAGCGAGACTCCTTGCCAATGTTCTCGACATTCCAGAATCATCACGCGCTGTAGACTCCGGCCACTGTGCTGTGATTTCATAAATAATACAATGGAATCTATTATAAGTAACGAATTCACTGCCACACAACTTACCGATAATGTAACAAAATTCAATATCGAACGACGAATCGATCGTAAACATGTATGATTTCGTTCACTTGGTTGGAGAGACGAGACCGAACAATGATTAAAAATTTACACTGAGTTTTTTACACGATGCATGATGCATTATTGAATGAAGTGGTGAGACGATGGTGGCGCGTGGTGGAGACGCACGAGACGCGCGAACTGTTGTATCGTACGTAGGACGGGCGCGGGCGCTTCGCCGGCCGCCACTGGCCGCTCGCGTCCGCGACGTTTGACCTTATTTAATTAGTTCGTTCATTTTTACTCTTTGAACGTACACACACCATATTAAAATGTATCCCGCCTAATTTATTGTTGCTGTCTATACGATAATTACACTGGATAAACTTAATTTGATCATTAAAATTTTAGAATTCGACAATCGCTCTACATATCGATCTGTCGTTCTCTGCGCTTATTTAACTGTGTTGTTGAGACACAAATGCATCTAAGTTTATTTTAGTTTTTGAGTTCATCCACCTCTTTACTGTTGGTATTCTTCGACTGTTATTATAACACCCTAAATAAGATTTGAAGTAACCTCGGGAATCAAATGTTATTTTAAAATTAACGAAAACAAAACTGTGAGTAAAAAGCGCGACAGGTACGAGTATATCTCGGCAAGAGGTTAGAATGTACCCGCCTGCGTGGGGGCAATTCCGAAGCCACTGAAGTTAAACAAAACTTGGTTTTGATTTGGTTTATCTTACTAAGGTACTTTGTACATAGTAATCAGGTTTAGACAAGCAAATTAGTAAATTTTCGCCAAGGTTTTGTTTAATTTTTATATCGATATAGCCATAGGTATAATGTTTAAATTATTAATATTTAGGTTTATGGCAACTTACACCCAGTGTTGAATAGCAATGTAAGTTTATTTATTCGTTATCCTATAGTCCTGAAGACAGTTCTAATCCTAGGCGAAAATAACAAAAAAAAACATCGTTCATTCCACTTCTAGCGTCTTAAGGTTCGTTCAACTGTCTGTCACTGTATTTGTATTCACATTCATCTCCACAGTAACTATGAGCTTACTTAAACATGTAAAGACATTTTATGGGCCCCTGAAATAATTATATTTTAAATTATCTACATTTTATTACAGGTTTAGTAATAAGAAATTAGTACATATTTCTGTATAATTGGCACTGCAACGCTACACATCCAGTCTTGGATTTGTCAGTAGGCCATATAGGCCGCGACCTAGGGCCGGCAGATTTCAGAGGACGCTCACTCGATTTCAGAGGAAGTCAAGCAAGTTCACCGGTTTTCTCATAGTTTTTATACGATAAATCCCTATAGAAATTCATTCCTATGGAAAATCTTCATTCCTATCTCAACGTAACAAGCTCCGCTTCCCGCCCGCACTCACCGAGCCGCCTGCGCCCGCCGTCCGCGCCAGCAAAGTAGGTACAAAGCGGCAGTGTTTTACAAGCATTGATGATCGATCGCACAGTATATTACTTTATTCGTGAAGTCAACCGAACGTTGGAAAAAATTAACGAATGAGATAGGAAAAGGAAAAACACTCATGAGAGTGAACCTCACTCGTTGGTCGGCTAGAGCAGATGCCTGTAAAAGTCTAAGAGATTCCTGGGATGAAGTAATTACAGTTTTAAAAATGATTGAAAATGTCACTACAGAGAAACCCGTCCCGTGAAATGAGGCAAAGGGAATTCGCATCAAATAAGAAAAACTTGAAACTGCATTCATGGTGGTATTACGGAATGCTATTTTGGAAAGGTAACATAAAGTGAGTGTTCCGATTCAGAGCTTATCTGTAGATGTATTGACGGTGTCTGATCTGTGTGGATCTCTAGTAGAGTTTACAACAGCAGAGCGAGAAAACTTTGACTATTTCGAAGAAAAAGCAATTGATCGCACTTAAGATTGAGCGCACTTAAGCAATATCAAGGTGAAATAAAGAAGAAAAACAAGGTGAATAAAGAGCAACCTAAAAGAAAAAAATTACGGATGAAACATCGAATGAAGAACCTGAAATACCCTCCGGCTCAAGATATTTATTTATATATTATTTCAGATTGAACACCTTTTGGTCATCCTTGAAAGACCGAGCGCTGAAATACAGAGAAGACATAATGCTTACTTAAAGTTTAAAGAAAATTTTTCATTTTTAACAAAAAATACTGAACTTTCAACACAAAGAGTTACGGAAAAAGCCAAGTCTCTCGTGAAATATTATACCAATGATTTAGAGGACACATTTCCTCTAATAAAACTGCAGTGTGCACTGAAGCCTGGATCAAACTTACTACTCAGTCTCTCAACGTTTTTGAGGAATCAATCTCTGTCTAATGTTTACCCTAACTTGGATATAGCTCTCCGCATTGCACTTTCCACTTCGGCAACAAATTGTTCTGGGGAAAGGAATTTTTCCTGAAACGCGTGCAAAATTATCAAAGGTCTTCATTGTCTCAAGAAAAAATGAATTCTTTAGCTCTTCTCTACATAGAAACAGAGATAATGAACACCATAAACTATGATGATATTAAAGATGGTTTTGCTATTAAAAAGTCCCGTAAAAATTGTAATTCTTGTTTCTTTTTTACGCTCTTTCTTAGTGACAAATTCATTCGTTTATTTAACTTGAGTGCCTTCCTTACTACAAATAAAAAATTATTATTTTAGAAAGGTACATGGTGCGGCGGAAATAAAGTGGCCTACACTCATAAAAAATACAAATCCGGCACTTTACACATCCTGTTAATTTTTTGTCTTTCAGATATTTAGATGTTTCCCTCAGCCAGGATTCAAACGATACTAGACATATTTCGACCGACACTTTTAGCTTTAGGTCGTTTTTAGGTTTTATATGCTTCAATAAAAATTATTTTTACCCTATTGTTTTATCCGGAATTTAAAATACATTCACGATCGAGGCAATTAGATAAAATTTTTACTTGCAATATTCACACATATAATGTGTACACTCATATCCTAGAAACGCATAAAATAATGACAATGATGTCATACAATTCACTAGTGTGCATTAAATACATAACGTTTCATTAATTTCAGCGCGATGAAGATAATGCTCGGTAAGCTCCCGCGGCCATGGATAGTGGACGACGCTAAAGACGACGGCTACACGGCGCTGCACCTGGCCGCTCTCAACAACCACGCGGAGGTCGCCGAGCTACTGGTCCGCGGGGGCGCGCGACCCGACCTGCAGAATGCTAACCTGCAGACCGCGCTACACCTCGCCGTGGAGAGACAGCACACGCAGATCGTGCGCCTGCTGATATCGCATAGCGCTGATCTCAATATCTGTGACAAGGTGAGGATAACGTATTTAAACGTTGGTTTGGTTTCATTACTACAGTATTGACGATTATATAAATGACAAGAACATCTGGAAATACTTAAATGTACCGCTTCCAGTCTCGTGTAGGTTAAGAAGACTATTCTGTAATACCTCTGTTTTATTTTAAAGATGTGCTGAGGAGTTTCTTTGGGCTTTCTTCTCCTCCATGACAAAACACCTTTCCGAAATGCCGGTAGATTGAAAAAATGACGTGCATAAGGTGTATTAATGATACCTACATGAATAAATTATTGTGACTTTGTCTTTGATTAGAAGTTGTATTGATTTTGATACTGTTATTTTAATAGGCTCAAAATATAATATCATTTTAGTTTAAATACGCCTCTCGTAAGCTGAACAACCAGGTAGTCAAACAATGAAAGAAAAAGTCTTGTATTGACTCTATTTAGGTTTAGTGTCATGCGGATGTCATAGATTATATATCCTTGCACAAAAACAGCTATATTTTACTTCAGCTTAAAACGTTGTTCACAGACCGTAGCTGACCTAGGATAGGATATAAATAAAGCAACTGTTATAATTTCATATGCAGCCAGGTCACGCATGCCTCAGGAGCCTGCATATAAATCTGATCTGTTACGTCAACACGTTAACCAATTCCCAGTTATCGAGTTAAAAATGATTGAATAGCCTGTTGAAAATTACAAACAGGTCTCATCGGTGTTTGAAAAAATTAAAAAAAATACCGCAGGGACTTAGTCAACGAAATAAGTAAATTTTTAACAGACTTCAAAAAAAGGAGGAGATTCTTTCTCAATTCGACTGTATTTTTTTGAAGTGAAAACTTCTTTAGTACGGGGGTGACTTGAAATTTTATGAAACGAAACTGTCCAGTGGAGACTAGAGATGAGTGGAGACTAGAGATGAGTGGAGACTAGAGATGAGTGGAGACTAGAATTGAATGGAGACGAGTTGAGTGGAGACGAGTTGAGTTGAGTTGATTTTACATTCATCTCATTATCTTGAAAACAAAATTTTTGAAGGTTTCACTTCTACCACGTGTGAATTGCACACATTTTAATTTTTTTTATGTTTGTTACCTCAGAACTTTGGGCTGGGCGAACCGATTTTGATGATTCTTTTTTTAATCGAAAGCTGGTGGCTGTCATGTGGTCCCACATAAATTTTATTGAGATCTGACAATGGCATCAATGAGAAAACCACATAAGTCGTAAATTTGTGTTAAGATGTGCGCGACAAATTGACGAATAACTCAATATCACGCCAACCGATTTCGATGATTATTTTTTTAATAGAAAGCAGGTGCTTGTCATGTGGTCCCACATAAATTTGAACGAGATCTGACAAGTAGTTTTTGAGACTTTGAAGTCGGTTATTTTTTGTTAGTAAAATTTAGATTATTTAGGTATTGGTTTTATTTTACACGATTAACTTTATACAGCTTTATCTTTGGATTAGTATTTTTATTAATTGTAATAATCTCATAGATCATTTTTCAATATTGTTTGTAAATATAAAAAATATTTGCACTTGCTACGTACCTACTACCTAGCTACCATCCACAAAAACAACGTAACTTTGAAGAAAAGGCCAAACATCAGACGCGTTAACAATAATTAACCTTTAGTCATTAAAGTATTGTATAATGTAAAAGTACCAGAACAGACATCGCGAATAAAATTTTGTCGCGCCGGGAGGTTCTATTTTCAAAATTGAGCCCCTGTACTCCTTTCAAAATCCAACAATCCATTGAAAATAGAAGCCCATTGGCGCCAATTCATTGGGACATCAATCGTGTTCGCGGCCGGTGTCGGTTCTATACTCTAGTAATAATACTTCAATGACGAAACCCTAAAAAATTCAACATATTGCAAAAATCCCACGTCAAACTGAAGCTAAGAAAAGGCAGTATAAAACTCAGTGCATACAGTGTCCGTAACGTCGTCTTTAACAAACGGAATTTATCTTATATCATTTAACGTTTTAATCAAAACCAAATAGACTTAATATTCACCACATTTCTTTACAGTTTAGTTTAAGGGAAAGAGTAAGCCGGGAACTCGTTACGTAATCCAATTATTCTCGGCTATCCCGCCTTATCTCCGCACCGTAACTTCCCGTTGAAATAAAGCTTCGTGACGTTTGCGTAAGAGACTAAAACATTTTACACGTTACCCATTTTCCAAATGAATAATTTATAGTAACTATCTAAAATCCGCAAAGTTTTAAATTGTTTTTAGTGCCAAAGTTTTAATTCTATGTGTTAATACATGTTACAGTTATGTTCTACTAGGTGTTAAAATAATATATGTATCTACATATAATTTATGTTATATATTACATAATTATAATAGGCTCAACTGAATTACCTAAAGACATAATTTTATCGTTTTTAAGTTCCTGTATTATATGTGAAATTATTTAATCTAATGTTAAGCTTTATTGTACGTAAAGTCATGCTTACGCATAATTTACAGCACGAAGACATACATACTAAATAGACCTACTTTCGATTTAAAATTAAAATTGACCGCTAGCATACCGAATACCTATCAGGACTCTCTTTTTTATATAATTACCTACTAGCGATCTGCCCACGGCTTTCCCCGCGTTTTCCGGGATAATAAGTATCTACCCTATGTAATCTTCCAGAACATGTTTTTGCGTGACATAGTAACAAACATCCTTGTACGGTCAATTTATAATATTAGTAGGATTAGTTTGAATGAGTCATTGAAACGTAATAATTATTCAAACGAATGGTTTTATGGCTTGCGACATTTTCTACCATATTCTCCTGAAAAAGTAGAAATAAATAAAACCACAAGCTGATAATGAAAGAGATTAATCCGAATTAGATTTTTGCACGATGTACAAGTTGTGCAAGCTCCAACCTGGGTCCCGAGGCGATCAGGGGTAAAGAGTCAAGTTTTTTTGTTGATTTGCAGACCTAAATCCCGATTTTTTTACCTTCTGCCCCGATTAAAAACAAATCGGACCTGACAACACTAGTCATGACGTCATATGTTGCCTACTGATACCAAATATTCACTATATCAATTAAATCCAAAAAATACGAAGTAACTATTTTTATTACCATTTTATTAGGTACTATGTATGCTAGAGCTACATAAGTGACCCCCATCCCCGCGATTCGATGGCTGCATGACCGCCTCAAAGGCTGGATTCACCGTTGTTGTTGTTGTTGTCGTTGTCGCCGTTGTTGTCTATTTCTGTGTTGTGCGCAGGACGGCGACACGCCGCTGCACGAGGCGCTGCGCCACCACACGCTGCAGCAGCTGCGGCGGCTGCAGGACGCGCGCGAGACGCCGCTGCTCACCGGCCTCACGCACGCGCACGACAAGAAGTCCAGCGCTTCCATTGCCTGCTTCCTCGCAGCGCATGGCGCTGATCTCACCATCAAGAATAAGAAAGGTATGCTTCTGTGTGGTGAACTTAATTAATTACCTCTATGCTCGGAGGGACGATTAGGGATCTATTTTATATCAAAATTAGTATCTTCAACTGCTGACAGAGACGTTCAGATGCCATGTAATGGGTGACACTGTTCTATAATTCCAGGACAAACACCTTTGGATTTATGTCCGGATCCAAATCTCTGCAAGACGTTAACTCTAACGTGTCGCAAGGAGGGCACGGGGATGACGAGTGACGGAACGCCGGAGAGCGAGTCTGGGTCGTTCAGCGTCCCTGCTTCTAACAGCACCTCCAACGCTGCTCCCGCAGTAGAAGCGCCGGTGGAAGTCGCCCAAACCAACGACCCCACTGCCGACGAATGCCTCGTCTGTTCCGACGCGAAACGCGACACCCTGTTCCGTCCCTGTGGACACATTTGTTGTTGCAATGTTTGCGCGGCGAGGGTAAGTTCACACATGGCCGGATAGGATAGAAGTCTGTAATTTTTTAAATTAAGGTTAAATAAAACATAAATGTAAAAGGATAAGTAAAGTAAAACTCAAAAAATAAAAAGTTATGGTACTTTGAAGTTGCGCTCACTAGAATAATTTTGTACAGCGATAAGCACGGTAACGCCACAAGGCCTGGACAAAAAAATTGTGTGTGTCAGCCAGTGGCGTAGCTAGCCCTAAGGAGGCCCAATATCAAT
Source organism: Thymelicus sylvestris (assembly GCA_911387775.1). Taxonomy (NCBI): domain Eukaryota; kingdom Metazoa; phylum Arthropoda; class Insecta; order Lepidoptera; family Hesperiidae; genus Thymelicus; species Thymelicus sylvestris. The sequence continues at coordinate 7,683,898 of OU426888.1, forward strand.
ATTGGTTGTGGGGCCCCTCAACGTCAACTGTCAAATATAAAAGGAGTGCCAACTGTAGCGGTTGTAGGCTGCTGGCGAGCTTTTTTTGGGAGTGTTAGTGGGGGCCCCTATACGCTGGGGGCCCCGTATCATTGACACGGCTGATACGGCGGTAGCTACGCCAATGGTGTCAGCTCCGACGCACGACTGGAGTTTACTCCTTAAGAACGACATAAAATATAGAGATAAGTAGATGAGGGTAAATTAACGCATTTTTTATATTACTGAAAGCATGCTTGATACATTTTTATATTATTTAATTTAACATATCATTATCGTTAAATCAGTACAACGCCATCGAGATTCTTGGTTGATAGTTTACGCACGAACATAATACATACCGTAACAACGCAATCTAAATTCTTGGTTGGTCGTTTGCGCAGGAATATAATGCATAACATAACGTAACGTAACGGAGTTTGATTTTACTCCCCATAAATTTTCATACCCCGGGCTTATATATTATGTGAAAATCGATTCAGATCGTGATCCATAGTAAACGATACATGGGTCATAGGAATCCATAAAGTCAGCCTGTCAACAGTAACGATACGTTGTCATTTGGTTCGCCAGGTGAAAAAGTGTCTGGTATGTCGGGCATGCGTGGTATCACGGGCGCGCGTGGGCTCGTGCGTGGTGTGCTCGGAGGCGCCGGCCACGGTGGTGTTCCGGCCGTGCGGCGACGTGTGCGCGTGCGCCGCATGCGCGCCGCTCATGCGCAAGTGCGTGGAGTGCCGTACGCCGCTGCAGCCACCCGCGCCCGCGCCGCCCGGGCCGTCTACCGCCGCCGCCACCACCGCCGCCACCACCGCCGCCACCGCCGCCGTCGTTGTTAAGACTGATTGTAAGTTTAGCATTGCGTATGTGCTCAATGGTTTAAGCAATAGCCCCTTCTTCAGACATAATGAACGACGAGTTTTTTTTCAGTTATATTTCATTTCACTGCTGTACTGTATTCGTGTGCTCAGGTGAAAATAGAGAAAAACGATTTTTCGCCCCTATAGTTATTGCAAATATCATCGAAATAATTTTATTGTACTTTGGAAACGTAAATTACATTTTTTACACGTTTTATAACCGTAATAATGGTATGGTCGCCATGTTTCCAGTGGAGAAGGAGGGCGGCAGCAACCTGGCGCAAGTGCAGGTGAACAAGGGGCAGCCGGCGCCCGCGCCCGCCGCCCCGCACCACATGAACAACGGCTCGCGGCCGCACGCGGCGCCCCCCGCGCCCGCCGCCGCCCCAGCGCCTCCCGTGCCCCCCGCGCCCCCCGCTGGCCCCGCGCGCGCCGCCCCGCTCTCCCCGCAGCCCGACGTACAGAAGCTGCAGCAGCAACTACAGGATATTAAGGAGCAGGTAAGCTGCTTTTTTGGAGTATGCTCTTGGCCTCTTCAACGAGAGAGACCCGTACTCAGTAGCGGACCATTAAAGGGTTGAAGCCAGGCTGCTTTTAAGCGCTAATAAACGCATTTCGTCAATGGTTAATGATCTAGCGAGTTAACATTAACCAGTGGGCGATTCACATTTTTTTTGAGTATGCAGATTTGTAGATATGAAAAAAGTATGAACATCATTGAAAAAAATTTCAAAATCGGACGAAAAATAAAGAAGTTACAGCGGTTTTACTAACGAGTTTGAAAAAACACGCGCACCGAGCGCGAGATCGCCTCTGACGTCATTTTACGCGTACGCCGCGACGCGACGTACGGGGATTGCATGAGTTTAGTCTGTTTCGGTGGACTGAGGCAAAATGATGTCAAGTTAATATTTATATCATGCCGTTTTTCACAAGTACAAACATTGCTACACCTAATAAACTTTTTTCGTGTTCTAAATTACGGTAAAATTAGAAAAAACAGTGAAAATAAAATTATGAAAGGAAACGAAATAATAACATTTTTAGATAAACAGCCGGCAACCAAACAGACTACCCACGCGATGATAAGTGGACAGTCCCCATCGACATTAGTAACACCCACAGACTCGTTTCTAGAAATCTAGATACCTATTTGTGGTAATACCGTGCCTACTAGTCCTCAGACCCTCAGCCGGAACAAGAGTCATTTGTCGCCTGAATCAAGCAAGAGGGCCACGCAGGCTTAATGAAAATACCAGTAATATTATTAATAATTAATAATACCTATATTTATTATTTTGTTATTCAAAAAACGGCGAATTTATATTGAAGTACCTACTTATATTTAGTAATTTATATACTGAAACCCACGATAAAATCACAAAGGATTCCTCCAGGAGCGGGTTTCGAAAAATAAGCAATATTCACATTCATTTGTATTTTTTTTCTTTTTTTTGCAAAATTTTGAAAAACTGAAAAATATGTGTTCCATAAATTTAAGCAAGGAATATTTGTTGCAAATTTGAAGCAAATTGGTTGATGTTTTAAAAATAATCCATACAAACTTTCATCCCGTTTCCCGGGGAAACCTTTTAATTTTCCGGGATAAAAAGTATCCTAAAATATGACCCGGAGTATTAGTAACAACTTAACCAATTTTCATTGAAATCCGTTCAAGGGTTTTCATGTGATGCCCGGACAGACAAACAGACAGACAGACAGACAGACAATAATTCTAAAAAAAATATTTTTGTGCTCTAACACGTTATTGAAGTGCCCCCTAATCAAAATTTTAAAAAAATATTCAATGTACAGAAAATTTGCCCTTTGAGTTTTATTATAGTATAGATTTAACCCTTACGCGAAGCCTTCCCATTGGGGGGAGGGGGAGCTGTGTCTATTCTATGCCGATGTGGCCCCAATACGGCAAAATGAATCAAAACACTTGTAATAAATAAACAGTAACTGAGATGTTTGTGCGTGAAAGATGTTTGAGAAAAACTATCACTTACGCCCCAACTCAGAGTCACTAACGGTTACTCTAATCAGTCCTTAGTAAAGAATCACCATACAATTTTTGTACTAAGGAGCGATTTAAGTAACCAGAGTTGGGGCGTTAGACTTTTAGAATTAGATTAGACTTAGCTTTTAGATTTAGCTTTTTAGAATTTTTGTCTGTTTGTCGTGTGTTTGTTTCGGCTAATCTCGGGTATGGCCGAATTTAGATGCAATTTTCACTTATTATTTTTCACTTATTATTATAGTGGTGAAAATTAAATTTAAAGAGTACCGTCTACTAATTTATTACATTGTGAGCTTAATGAAAGTTTTACCGAATATGAAGCGAAGCGAGGGCATTTACTAGTTTCAAATAAAATTATTCATAAAATCGTATATTTGGAAAATATACATACCCATATGTGGCGTGATTGTTATTTAGGAAAAAAAGGTTAACACAAGAAAAAAAATCCAAATTAAATTCATACTGAAGACCGCTCGGGGATCGAACCCGGGAACGTCAGCCTAAAAGGCCGCTGAGGGAAGGAAGTCGTCAATTTTATATAGAAAAGTACCCAGTCTTAAAGTCTTAATACAAGTAGTTATTCATCCATCATATACATACACGTTATATACGTATTACATTAATTACCTACACACAATGACATGTTCACTCCTCCCACGCTACTAGGTAGTAAACTAATGATAGAAAACTTTTTATGTAGGCAACTACATATTTATGGAGATCCCATTAACTTGTACACAGGATAACAAGTCTTAGTAGATATTGCTTCTTGCCAAACATGATTCTAGGTTACTGGGAAGTACATACGTCGCCTACCTGAAGGTTTTGAATACCTGCTTTCCTGAGTAAAATGGTCTTCACCGACAGAAAGACGGACAGACGGACGGACAGATCACAGAATACAAAGGTTCGTTTTTTTTCCTATTGAGAAAAAAATGTGTTTTTTTTTTATAAATAATCGTAACTAAAAATATTTCGAGTGCAGCTAGTAAGACCCATACGACGATATAATAAAAACAGCAGGAAGAAACTGGCAAACAAAAGCCAAAGATAGATTAGCGTGGCAAAATCTGGAGGAGGCCTTCACCCTCACATAGGAGGGGTTCTTGCATGGATCGCGTATGATTAATTTCTAGTATTAATGTTCTATCAATTTCTATTTAAATTTTATTTCTATTTAATTTCAGACATTACAATAATCAATAATAATATAATTTATAAAGTTTAATTCACTCAATAATTGCAATTTATCTTTCAATTAATTAAAACTTAATATTGTTTTTAGAGTATTAAAAAATCTATATGTAAAATTAATATATTTTATCTATAAATTTGAAAAATGTAAAACTAGAATAATAATTTTGTAATTGTAACCAACTGTGCACGAAATAAAAGGCTATTTTATTTTTATTTTATTTATTTTAGTAAGACCCAGGTTTCCCGTATAATAATAACACCTAGGTAAGTTTAAGCGAAAGAAGGGCAGTTAGTATTCATATATGTAGGATGTCTAACTTTTAGGTACAATGTGCACACTTAATTATATGCATTTTTACTGTTAAAATTTGGCTATAGGATAATTAAAAAGCGATCGCCAATTTATCTGAGTGAACGCTTTCAAAGCCAACCTTCATTATGGTTTTGTACCATAACATGCAGTTATTTTTACTTTTATAAAAAAATATTTCATGATAAGAACGATGTCAAAATAAAAAGTGAGAAGTAATCACCAACAAAACACTATTATATTTAAAACATCCAGTACAACGAGCTCGCATAAGCTAAGTCAAAGTGCGCCCGGCCGCCGCGCCGGCGCGGGGCTCCCGACCGAGGCGTAAAATGACGTCATCATAGAGAATCGAGGCAGCGCGCGCGATTTAAATAGTGCCTCCCTTGAATAATTAATATCTCTGTCATTTCTTGATGGATTTTGAAAATTTAAAAAGTGTCATACTAGGGCAGACAAATCCTAAGCGCTTAGCTACATCAAAACCCGGTTTTCAGTTTCATGAATGATCCTCATTGCAAATGAACATACGTACCGTATCTAATCAATGCGAGTTGAAACTGGAAATCGTAACCTTTGGCTTTCTTTTGGCTTTTCCGTAGTTGGGTAATAATATAAAACAATCAGTAAATAATTTGTTAACGTTGTGTTCGCAGACTATGTGTCCGATCTGTCTGGACCGGCTCAAGAACATGATATTCCTGTGCGGCCACGGCATGTGCCAGATGTGTGGCGACCGCATCACCGTGTGCCCCATATGCCGCAAACAGGTCGAGAAACGGATCCTGCTCTACTGAACGGTCAAACTTGGGGAAGGGTGAGGGGCCCGGGCATCGCACTTTAAGAGGCCTCTCGCTTTGTAGGGCCTCACACATCAACACCGTGCAGAATATTGAATCTAATCATTCCATCGACATCCTCATGGGCTTTTGGATGATTTAATATCTCTGCCTATTGACATCTAATGGAAACACAGTTTAGCGTCGATCTAGCGCGAAATTTGCATATAAATACGTTTCACGCATAAAAATGATTGGTAAATTGATAATTTTGTCGTTTTGTAAAATATGAGATCGAAGCGAAGGTATTTGTAAAAAACTCGAGTTGAAACGAAAACTGTAATACCTACTTACGAAAATCGACTTGCTTAAAGGCCTCATAACTATAAAGCCGCCATTGAGCAATGCCTTACTAGTGTAATTATCTTGGCCTTAACTGCTTATTTTTAATTCGCAAACTTCATAGAGTGTAAATTGAAACAATAGTTGGAGATTCAGTTTATTTGATTGCAACTATGGTTCAAAATTTCTCAACTTTGCCTGTTTCTCTTTCATTAAACAGTGACTGTGCCAAATTTTAACGTTCATTAAGAGGTGTTATACATTTTTCAAGATAGAATTTCATTTTAATTTAGTTTTCATGAATTTTTGTAACTACTTAGTGCTTACTTTACTATGAAAATAGCGTAGAATAAATAAATAAGTAGAAGAAAAAGAAAGAGAGACTTGGCTCTCAAGCTCACATCATGGCTTCCTATGTTTTATAATCCCATCACCAAAAAACCAGAATGCACCAGAAAAATGCAATAAAAGCACGTTCTGATCATAGACTTACATATAGACTTATACTTTACTTATGTATGTATAGTATATACATAAAGGTCTATGTTTCTGATTGTTTCTTCTGATTAACTGATTTGTTTCATATAAAAAAAACACACATACCACACAGACACACTTCATGCTTAATCCATTCTTTCTTCGATATTTTCTTCTTGTTGGTTCAGCAAGTAGCACACTTTGATTACCTTCACTTGAGTGTTATTCATACCTTTTTAATTTTTGTTAAGTTTGTGATAGTTTAACGGTACAAATTCTGGTAAGTGTTAGAGTCTTTCATGAAAAAAAAAACTTGCAGAACAAATTAACGATTTTAAAATTATCCAATAAAATAACTTCAAGCTGCCAACTTATTTTTATAGATAGCATAAAAATTATGTACCTTTTGTATTTTTGTAAAAAAAAAAAAATAAACAAAATTGCATCCATCAATTTTGATACCTTGTGCGTGACTTACCACCTTACACATTATGTTGAGTTTATATAAAATCAGACGATACACGACACCGGGTTAGAAACATCAGGACTCGTTATTATTTTTTATATGAAAATATACAGAAATTGTGTTTGCTTATTTTGCGGGTATACAACTTAAAGGGGCTGATATTATTTAATGTATGCACCAACCTTATGATTAAATAAGGTATATTAGCTTAGTAGCTAATAGAAAAATAATATGCAGTGAAAATACGATATTTAAGCTTTAATTTATCTTTAATATAAGCATTAATCAGAATAAGATAATTATTTGAAAGTACTGTATTGATGAATTTTTTTTCTCTGTAAATTATTTTATTGCTTTTCGTTGTATATACGTTGATACTACACATTTTTAAAATATTAATGGAAGTGTTAAATAATAATTTACATGCTTGTTGTAGATATAGTTATAGTTAGGCGCTACTTTTATATTATTTAGAGTGGATTCGACCAAACTTATAAGCCCATATCTTTCACTGTTGTCACGGTAATGATAGTTGACATTATTATAATGGCAAAATTAAGTGCACGTTAAATAATTCATTGCGCTTTGTTAACGTTTTATTTTTTCAGTTGGATTATCTGTTATTTCGTGATTACTCTGTTACAAGATATTTGGTCGAGTCCATGACTCTTAACCTTATTAGTTTACTTTACCTTAAAGGCTTGAATAAGTTATCTTATAATTTATTTAGTTGATAAAGCACCAATTACTGTGAAGTTTTTCCAAACTTATGAACTGTAGCTAACCAGTGTTAAAATTCCAAAACATGATTTATTTATTGATTTGTAAAATGTTCATGTTAAAATTATACAGCTTGTATGTTTATCTGTAAAAAAATACTTGTATCTGTTATAAATTCACAATCTATTGGTTTGTTACTTCTCGTTGTATATACTTTGGGAATATAAAATTGGAAAACCAAAAGGTTTACTATGCATTTATTATTATAAGCAATCGAACTTTCCATTTTTCCAACAATTCATTTGCATTTGCGTAGTAGTCAATACTTTTATTAAACTATGGAATTATTTCATTTATATTTAATGCTGATATTTATATTATTAAGGTATATTATGAAATAAAGCTGTTTGTTTTTAACCTACATTTTCATCTTTAATTCTCTGGAAATTTTCATTACATATGGCTGTTGTTGGTCGTCCGCTAAACGGATGAATAAAATAAATAATTATCGTCCGCTTAAACAGATGTAAGTAGTTCTGTTGCAGTATGTAACCAGGTGCCTTACCATGAACTCTAATAAAATGTGTCATGTTCAGGACAGGTCAGCTTGTAGCTAAACCTGACAGGAGTGTATTTTGTACCATGAACGTTTACCGATGACCTGCAATGCCTCTACTTCTGTCCTGCATCTTATGCCGGTCACTTACATTCGCGCGAACACGCGAACCCACAAGTGTGGGACGACCTTCGCGAATGATTATGCGAAGTTTTTGACACATTCGGGGTTTTCCAAGCTGTGTCGGTTTTTTGTCACACATCAAAGCGCACGAACCTCGAACCTTCGTGTAGTCTCCCACACATTCGTGCGACCAGTTGCGCACACGACTAAAAAGGTGATGTATCTCTTAATTTTCCGTGGTTCGTGGCGTCTAATCGTACTACCATTTATTTTCTGTATTGAAAATGGATTTGAATGACAATAACATAATAAAAACAGCAAGATTGAACATTCGTGAACAAAGTGTAGGAGGAAGCGGAAATGGGCTTGTATACTCATATGCGAACCCATTTGCCTAACCGTCCTTCACATATGTGCAAACATTCGTAAAAATGTCAAACATTTGCGCGCATGTGAGTGACCGCGGTTAGTCTATGACATGCAAGGTACTTGATTTGTACTAATTATGTTCTGAAATAGAGCGTTTTATCGGTTTACCGGTTTTCAAACGAATGCGTAATATTGATGTTTTTAAAAGTTTAAAATAACAATCTCAATTGAAGATTTTGAGATTTGTTATAAATACTTAAGTGTTGTGATTTATTAACCTTTCGTTCTCTAAAATTACCAAAAAAAATATCGCTAAGTGATGCTTACATTTTTGAACGTAATCTTACACCACTTGACACTTGACACAGTGACATGTCTAAATTTCTATTAAAATGTGTGATTTATAATGCCGGTCACTCACATTCGCGCGAATACGCAAACCCACAAGTGTCGTACGACATTCGCGAATGATTATGCGAAGTTTTCGAGGCATTCGGGGTTTTCCAAGCTGTGTCGGTTTTTTGTCGCACATGACAGCGCGCGAACCTCGAACCTTCGTGTAGTCTCCCACACATTCATGCGACCAGTTGCGCACACGACTAAAAAGGTGATGTATCTTTTAATTTTTCGTGGTTCGTGGCGTCTAATAGTACTACCATTTATTTTCTGTATTGAAAATGGATTTTAATGACAACAACATAATAACAACAGCAAGATTGAACATTCGTGAACAAAGTGTAGGAGGAAGCGGAAATGGGCTTGTATTGTATACTCATATGCGAACCCATTTGCCTGACCACCCTTCACATAATTATGTGCAAACATTCGTAAAAATGTCAAACATTTGCGCGCATGTGAGTGACCGGGGTTAGGAGCGATAATTTAAAAAGCGTAAGTACAATGAATGTTTTTAAAATTTTCCAAACAAATGAAACGTATTTATTTTGTGATGATGGTGTATTTGAAATTCGCCATGGCTGCATCCGTCGTGTTTCATCATCATTAACGAAACAGCCGAAACAGGACATTAAATGTTACTTTCGGTGAGCTGTAATATTTTGACGTTAACATATGCCACTTTCTGATGTCAATACGTCAACAATCGCGTCATGGTACACGAATTGCAGGGCAGAAGATCATTTTTGAAGTCACGTGACCGCTGTCCTGTTACGGTGGCGTGGTCGCTGGCTGCCCTGTGTTTTAGCCAGATCATGGTAGGATATAGCAGGACAGGCCAATTATCGGCTAATATTGACCTGTTTTAAGAGTTCATGGTAAGCCCCCAGTAGTTATTGTTGACACTAATTTTAATGAGACTAGACTACGTCACAATAAAATGCCTACGTCATACTAATGTGACTATGTCACACATGACGGCGCGGTGGAACCCCTTGGCGGGGTTTCCTTTGACCTCATGAATAAAAACAGTAAATGAAAAACCTTACCGAAATGTCTATCGATTTGAAATTTTTAATTATTAATAAACCAATTTATTTTATGCAAAGCATCGATGGACGACAAAATTATTTTATTCCATAGATTATGTTTTATTCATAAGATTGGCGGATAAACAGACACTTTGAAATGGGTTTCTACATACATACATAAAACGTCACATTTTTATAAAATAAAATAAAATATTTACAATGTTTAATCACATTAAAGTTTTTATTTATTAAATACTAGAAAATACGGGAAAAACTCAAATAAAACTCAATAATTAACCACAGTACTTAATTAGGGGAAAATCTATCCAGAATAGTTAGAGACCAAAGCTGGTTCATAACTTTCCTTTTCCTGGGTCGGGATCTTCACCTCGTCTTGTATCGGCCGGCCATATTCGATGCTGTCCTCGAATTCGGCCACACGTTCCTTTAGTACATCGCGCGTTAAGTCTTGTATCTTGAAGGACAAGTACGAGTCCTTGGCCAAGTCACTCTCCTCGCATCGCTTGCAGTTGTTAAGGTACAGCGCCGACAACCCTTGGAGCTCCGGCGATACCGCACAATACACCACTGTGCTAGCAGCTTGACGCTACAAATATTGTAAGATTTTTACTAACCAAAAATGCTAACTATCACCACAGAAAAAACAATAGTACTTATAATAAATACTATCAGTTAATATTAAGCGTCACCAATCAAGAAAGAAGCAATCGAAAAACGACACATTTGGTTTTAGAACAGTGGTACTTGCCACTTGGTACTTGGTACTTGCACCGGGAAAAAACTAGATTAGGTACATTACAACTTTTTTACAGTAAACAACTCACCACTGATTTAGAGAATGGCCTCATCACATTGTACAGGGCTTCATACGCCCACCAGTTACGACACAGCTTTGTTTTGACAAAGGAGCCTGGATTGGCACAAAATATCGTTTTGTCAGTTCCCAACCACCTGTACCCTAAATAGTGCATAGCCAATATACCACAAAGCTTTGATATATTGTAAGCTTTGATAGATGTGTAATCCTCTTTTGGCAGCGAAAGGTCCTCTAGGACAGGCGACAACATTTTCCTTATAGGCCATTTGATATTTCTGAAATTATACGCATATTTAGTGGAGTAGGTATCTTTCGCTCAAACTTCATGGTCAGAGCAAGCGAGTCGAGTAATCCGTAATCCTTGCGAATTCTCCAGCACAGAGTTCGATAATGGTGAGAGTCGTATTGCTAGGTATGTATGTAGGTACCTATTAGAGCCTTTGCACACGGCGCGTTTTTGAAGCTCATCCGACGAAAACGCGCTGATTCAGCAGGCGCGTTTTTCGCGGCACAAATGACAAGGCGGACGAGGCGTTTCCTCGTACGATCGCGTTTTAGGCACCGTAAAAATACGCCGTGTGCAGAGGCTCTTAGATATTATAAAGTTGAACTGATTATAAACAGAAACATAAAAATTACTGACCTGTGGGACTCTGAAGACACAAAAATAACTCTCGCATCAGGTGACAGCAATTTTTCAATATTCATAAGGAGATAGTACTGGCTCAAGTAATTAACTTGAAAAGTTGTTTCTAAACCGTCTTCTGTAAGTGACCATGGCAAGCCAAATGTTGCGGCATTCAAAATCACCAAATCGATTTTTCTAAAAAAATAAATTTGGTTTGGTATGTAGGAATTGGATTACCTACATACTGTAGCAAAATAAACGACTTAATTAAGACCTAAAATAATGAAATTCTTTGGCCAGCCCTGATACAGATTTTGCCAATTGCATTGAATGAAGCGGACCAGCTTTTATTTGCTTTGTTTTTCGCTGGCATTACACAGTAAATGCAGCACAAGGTGTTATGAATGCCCGTGAATCTTCAAGAAGTCTGTCAACTCATATGATATAATCAACTTTTACCATCAAACAAAAATATATCAAATCATTACTTGTGATCCTTCACAATGTTTTCACAGCAATTCTTAACCGACGCAAGCGATGCCAAGTTCACTTCATAGAAATTAAGCAAGTCATTCTTTTCACAAGCGTTTTTAGCCACGATATTGGCTGCGTATGTATTGCGGCAAGCCATGAGAACTTTACAGTCCCGAGAGCTCAGACACCGGGTTACTTCCAAGCCAATGCCACTGTTAGCGCCAGTTATCAAACAAGTTTTGTTTTCTAAGTTGATGTCTTTTGCAACCTAAGAGATTGTAGGTAGTATAGGTTTAAAAAGCTGTAGTTTAAAAGTTAGGTTAATAAATCGCACCTTTGGTGGAACAAGGGCTCAACTGCACTTTTGTAATTTTACAGGAGAGCCATTTCAAAGTTTTTTTTTTTGCATTCCGAGTCGTATTATTCGTCTTTTTATTGCTTCAAAGTGTTTGTTCTTTGCATGAGATACGACCCATTTATTTGTGAATATGGCCATGTTTATTATTATTCTAAGATGGCCATGTACTTTGCAGGTGTAAAATATTTTTTTGTTTAATTTTTATCATTTTACGATTTTTTGTAAGATGTGCCCTTGTTCCACCAAGGTGCGAAATGATGTTTCATTAGATGTTATAAAAATAAAGCGCTAACTAACCATTTCTTTTTCATATAAGTAATACTGACTGTAGATACATAATATTTAACAACGAACCTCATCTGCTGAAGGCCCATGAATATATGGTAACTCTAAGTTCCGTTGCACTGCCTTGGAACAGTTTGTTAGCCCTTCTCTCAACATCACCGTATTGAACCCCCTTTTAGTAGATTTGATGAATGATTTACTGTAGTAAATATATTAATAAAGATATTAATTACAACAACAAAATGTTTACACACGTTTACACACTCACATAGCCGCACTAGGATCCCTGTGTCGGCAAACACATATTGTCGAGTTGCGGTTGTTTGTAATGTATACCGCAACCCGAGAACAAACATTACTCTCTTATATAAATGTCAGCCTCAACCGGGAATCGAACCCGGGAGGGGTCCTGGGTTCGATGGGGGCTCGGGTGGGAAGGGGTTCCCAGTGGACGTTACGTCGCTACGAGACTGGCTAAACCGTAAGGTCATCCTTATTTATTTTAGGTAAGCACATTATTGCCGGGCGGCGAAAGACTTGTAAAGCTCGCTTAAGCTGTGTTTTTGTGGGAATATTAGGTATAAACATTAACAAGAATCTCTGTTAACAGTATCAGTTACCAGAATAACCGTAATTCGTATAATTTATTCTAAGCCCAAAAATTCTACCGAACATACCTGTGGGTCTAAAAATACCGTTAAAATTTCATTTCAAATGAATCAAATGAATGACCAGTTCTGTTATTCTTAAATCAAAAGGTCACAATATAAGTAGGTATGTACAAAAGTTACAGGACCTTCGTAAATCTTACCTAATAAATAAGCGGTTAAACATTTTGTGGTTGAAATAATCTTTCAATATTTAACTAAAGATGTTCTTCAATACCCGTGTATATAATATAAAATCTATGCAGCGAGCACTATATTATGACTTAAGCATATTATGACGCAATCATTTTCCTTTTTCTTTCACATCTTGGTAAGTCTTAAAATGAGTTTGAGGCATGTAATGAAACTATAAAAAATATATGCTTATCATAATAATATGCAAACATATTATTATGCAAACAATGAAACAACGACGGCAAACAAATCATATAGGTAAGCCCAAACTCGAGGGGCTTACCAGACCAGAGGCCTTAGTGCGAGTTTTACGTGACATAACGGGCTCGCTACGTAAATGCAAGTTGGCTACAATTTGTATGGGACCGAAGCAAAGCCATCTAGCGGCAGTGAAAAGAAAAGCTTCGGTCCCATACAAATTGTAGCCAACTCGCATTTACGTAGCGAGCCCGTTATGTCACGTAAAACAAAATGACCAATGGCGCAATGGCCAAGCGTCGAAAGACTCAGAAGTATTTAGGCCACCTGAATAATTAATGACGATTTGAATTTTATTAGATCAAATTTCCTGGGCCAAAAGTATTACTTCCAAGGCCTTTAAAAAAAGGCACTTGTCAAATGACAAATCTGAGAAATGTCAATGTCATTAATGTCAATCAAATGACAAGAACTATCAACAAGGGCCGCGTTCCACTAGACGCTCAAAACGCTCACAACGATCAAATTAGTATGAGATTTTGATCGTTGTGAGCGTTGTGAGCGTCTAGTGGAACGCGCCCAAGATAGGTAGTAAATTAAATGAAAAAAAAAAACAGAATATTGTAAAAGAGCTCACAACAACAAACAAAATCTACTACAAAAATTGTCTAAGGAAATAAATAAATTAGCTTAATATTTGTTTATTTGGTTCTCCAAAATGGAAGCACGTGGTAAACGACACCATTCTACGTCAAGTTCAGATAGCGCTGAAGAAAAGAGACTAAAGGATATACAGGAACGTGATGAGTTCGCGAAGAGACTACGGAAACGTGATGAAAGTAAAGTTAAAAAAGTTGCAGAAGCTCCTAACAAACGATCGTATGAAGAGGCAGCTAAGCGATTGAAATTAGAATCTGAAGACAGGGACAAAATACTGCCTAAACTTCGAGTTCAGTCGCGGCGCAAGTATTTGGAAAAAAGGAAAGATGATAAAGTAGTTGAACTAGAAGCAGATATAGCTGATGATGAGTATCTTTTTGATGAAAGTGTGTAAGTACTTAAAGCTGTCATTTTATGTTATCATTATTTTTGTTTCATAACTATGGTTGGTTATTCATTTCCTCAACATATCAATAGGGATCATAAGAAGATGTTTATAATCTGCATTGTGTTTCAGTTTAACTGAGAGAGAAAGGAAGGAAAGAGAGCACAAGAAGACATTACTACAGCTAGCCAAGGAACATGAGAAAGCACGAGAGTTGGAAAATGTACAGAGATATCACATGCCCCAAGACCTAGGAAAGGGAGGAAAAGGTATTTGTTATGTGGTTATTTTTAATATTGCATATTTTCACAGGGTTGACTAGAAAAATTCTTACCTGAGCAACGATAATATGCCACTACAGTGTAATAAGCAAACTTTAGTGTTACTAACATTATTGACATCCTAGACCAGTAGTAACCATTAGATGGCTTATTAAATTATTTACGTGATATTTTATTCAAAATGTTGTAAACTATTAAATTTTTTAATCTACTCATAGTGTATAATACTTGACGTTTATGGTTTATTTTCATAATATTATTGTAATATTATCTATTATTTACTTATTTATTCATATAGATCTATTGAGCTTACAAGAACCCTATTTGTTTTTCAGGAGAATATATTGAGGTGGATGAGAATGAAAAATTACCACATTCTGAACAAAGAAAATGGGAACAAGAACAAATTAAATCGGCATTTTTTAAATTTGGAGCAAAAGATGCCAAGGCGCAAGATGAATATGAATTGCTATTGGATGAACAGATTGATTTTATACAGGCCCTGCAGCTCGAAGGTAATAAAGAAAAGAAAAAAGAAGAAGAGGTTTCAGAATATCAAAAAATAAGAATGACCATTGAGGAAACTAAAGTATCTCTGCCAGTTTACCCATTTCGAGATGCCTTAATTGAAGCCATAAAAAAATATCAAATATTAATAGTAGAGGGTGAAACTGGATCTGGTAAAACAACACAAATCCCTCAATACCTACATGAAGCAGGATTTACCAAAGATGGTAAAAAAATTGGATGTACACAACCAAGAAGAGTTGCTGCTATGTCTGTGGCAGCAAGAGTTGCTCAAGAAATGAATGTTAAGCTCGGAAATGAAGTAGGCTATAGTATCCGGTTTGAAGACTGTACATCTGATAGAACTGTAATTAAATACATGACAGATGGAACACTGCACAGAGAATTCTTGTCAGAACCAGATTTAGCATCTTATAGTGTCATGATCATTGATGAAGCACATGAGCGCACATTGCATACAGACATTTTATTTGGTCTTGTAAAAGATATTACAAGATTTAGACCAGAACTGAAATTATTAATTTCAAGCGCCACATTAGATGCTGAAAAGTTCTCCAATTTCTTTGATGAAGCACCAATTTTCAGGATACCAGGAAGAAGATTTCCTGTTGATATTTATTACACAAAAGCTCCTGAGGCTGATTATGTTGATGCCTGTGTAGTATCTGTACTTCAAATTCATGCTACACAACCTCTTGGAGACATATTAGTGTTTCTTACTGGTCAAGAAGAAATTGAAACATGTGTGGAAATGTTACAAGAGAGGACAAAGAGGATTGGAAAAAAATTAAAAGAACTTGTAATTTTACCAGTATATGCAAATCTTCCTAGTGATATGCAGGCAAAAATTTTTGAACCAACTCCTGAAGGTGCCAGAAAAGTTGTATTAGCTACAAATATTGCTGAAACTTCCCTCACCATAGACAATATAATTTACGTTATAGATCCTGGATTTGCGAAACAAAATAATTTTAATTCTAGGACAGGAATGGAGAGCCTCATGGTTGTTCCTATTTCTAAAGCTTCAGCCAATCAAAGAGCAGGACGAGCTGGGCGCGTGGCTCCCGGCAAATGCTTCAGGCTATACACAGCCTGGGCATATAAGTATGAACTTGAAGACAATACAGTTCCTGAAATTCAGAGAATAAATTTGGGAAATGCAGTTCTCATGCTAAAAGCATTAGGAATTAATGACCTTATTCATTTTGACTTCTTAGATCCGCCTCCTCATGAAACTTTAGTGTTGGCACTTGAACAGCTGTACGCCCTAGGTGCACTCAATCACCATGGTGAATTAACTAAGGCTGGTAGAAGAATGGCAGAGTTCCCCACCGACCCCATGCTTGCGAAAATGTTATTGGCTAGTGAAAAGTATGTGTGATTCTCTCTTTGTACAATACCACATGATACATCTGTTTGAACTCAACAAAAATTCATAGATTCTATTTTGATTACTCATAAAGATTAAAGATCATCTTTAACCTTAGATTGTTCATAATATTCTAGTTTTTACGGTCACAATGTTACAAAAGAATCCTCATTTCATTCAGTCTTTTATACAATGGGTTCTGCGCATGATACGGGTCTCTTATGAGGAGAGCCACTGAAGAGGCCGAAAGCCGAAAATATACTACAGAGTGGTGCTCTAATGCAGATATTTGGATGGGTTAGTGGCCAACCTACAAATCGTTTTTATGTCGCTAGTAGGGCCTACAACGTGGTTTCGACGATAATGACAACTATCTGATGATAATAAATAAGAGCGACGGTTTAATGTGCCATTTGAGCCTCGGAAACACTCAAGAAATTTAGCCGCTTGTGCCATCACCCAACTGCCACCCTATTGCTTCATTCACTCTGTCATTTAGGATCAATACCAGCTGCTGGGTTATATATCATAATCTTATGTTTAATTTAATATTAGCAACATACAATAATTTTAACTACAGTAATCATTTTTACAGATACAAATGTTCTGAAGAAATCGTCACAATTGCTGCAATGCTGTCAGTCAATAGCTCAGTCTTCTATAGGCCTAAAGATAAAATAATACATGCAGATACAGCCAGGAAAAACTTTTTCCACAAGCACGGAGACCACTTGACACTGATGAATGTATATAATCAATGGGCAGATTCTGAGTACTCAGTGCAATGGTGCTATGAAAACTTCATTCAGTACAGATCAATGAAAAGAGCCAGAGATGTCCGTGAACAATTAGCTGGCCTAATGGAACGAGTAGAAATAGAAATGGTATCAAGTTTAGCAGATGACACGAATATAAGGAAAGCTATTACATCAGGTTACTTTTATCACATAGCTAAATTTTCAAAAGGAGGACATTATAAAACTGTTAAACACAATCAAGTGAGTACAAAGTTTATAACAGTTAACAAAGTTTGTTATAATCACATGTAATGTAACAAATATCAACAGGAACAGGCATACTATACACTCATGGCATAACAATGTACATGATAGTAAATGAGAGTGAATAGTACATAGAAAACATTTTTGTTAGATATGACATAGTTGACTATTTAAAAAAATGGGAAATGGACAGGTTGATGGCATAATGATGGTTGACCATTCCCATAGTTAATATATTGTAAAACATTACTTTTCTTCTTGAGCTCTTCTTAGTAGCAATAGTTTAGTGGTTTATGTAATCGAAATATTAATAACTCGAAATTTTTTCAGACTGTTATGGCTCATCCCAACAGTGCATTATTTGAGGAACTACCGAGGTGGGTGATATACCATGAGCTTGTGTTCACATCAAAGGAGTTCATGAGACAAGTAACTGAAATTGAAAGCAAATGGCTTCTTGAAGTTGCACCACATTATTACCAATCTAAGGAATTGGAAGATTCAACTAACAAAAAGATGCCTAAAAAGGTTGGGAAATCTGCTATTAAATAAAAAAATCTATTTCATTTAATAGTTTTATTTGATAACTTAATAAGGTAAAGTTTATAACAAACATAATAAGACCATATTTTTAGTTAAATAAAATAATACTTCACTAACCATAGCTAATTCAGGTTTTTCTATAATGTTAAAGAAATCCAAGCTAATTGCTTGATGCATTATGTGCATCTATGTTCTTATTTAATAAATAGCAGTCTATAAAAAATTACTAGGTACTACTATATCTTGAATAAATAATACAAAAATCAACAGTAATAATGAACTTTCTTTTTGCTACAGGAACTTGTTATTAAAAATCTGTGACTCTGCCCTTTCTTTCCCAGTCTCCATATCTTGTAGGTTCTGGTCCCCGAGGACCACCGACTTCTCCTGTATGAGGGTTGGTGTTATCTGGCCAAGCAGGAAGAGCATCTTCTTTCTGAGATGTGTGCATGTCTGGCTGTTCGCCAAGATCTTTTATATCTGTAGTCTCCCTCAATTTCTTTCTGAATTCTGCCAACCTTTTAGATTCTTGCTTTTTAGATTCATTACTGTCGGCATTCGATTCATGAGAATAATTTAATGCTATCAGGTGGTTGGAAACAGCACCTGAAAATCATGTTGACAATTAAAAAAACGAAATGTCTGATTGTTCACTAAATGGGCAAATAAAATAATTTAGTCTTCTGACTATCAGAATCCGGCAATCGGATCGGAAACAAAGTAAACACTAAGTTTTACTATCGGACGAATAAAACAACTTAAGTCTTATTAGGATGGAGTACCTACGCAAGTGGGCTACTTGAAAAAGTCATGTCACCGAAATCAAAAGATGGTCAGGTTCCTATTTTTATATATTTCGGGAGAAAAGGAACCGCGCGATATCTGTGACGGAATCCTATTATCTTACAATTAGCCTATTATTATAACGAGTGACACGGTGTGGGTGAAGCCCACCGCCTTATAAAAGTCACGTAACGATAATAATTTACGGACGACTAAATTTATTTTATTCGTCCGTTTACCGGACGCCTAGCAACAGGCTTAAAACCACAGAACACTAATAGATACTCCTACTGGACTTAAAAAAACTGCATGAATCTTTGAAGCACTGCTCCTAAAAAATTTAAATTGAATCTCACCTGTGTTTCTTACTACTTTAGTAATATTAGTAAAAATAGCTGACATCATGACTGATCTTGAAAATATGAGAACCTACAATGAATACAGATTGGAGACAGTTTTTACCTATTTATTTTAAATCAAAATTATGGAACGAACAACATCAATCAAAATAAACCAATGATTTTAATTTTTTGTACGGTTGTAGCTTTCAATCATGACATTGACAACTGTCAACTAGTGTCTGCGTCTGTCAGTGTCTTGTCTATGGTTTTATACTTAGGGTTACGCAAAATTTCAAAAGTATCGATACTTTACTCGATACCAGTATCGTATCAAAAGTATCGATACAAAAAAGTATCGGAACAAAAGTATCGATACCTTTAGGTATCGAGTACTTTTTAAAACATTTATAAAAAACCTGAGTGGAATGTTGTTTGTGCTGGAAGGTTTCGCAAAAAAACCTAGCAGAAACGTTTCTCACAAAATATCAAATTCAAATTCAAAATCATTTATTCATGTAGGTATCATTGATACACTTATGCACGTCATTTTTTTAATGAACCAGCTTTTCGCAAAGGTGCTTTGTCATGGAGGAGAAGAAAAGCCGAAAGAAACTCCTCAGCACATCTTTTCAAAATAAAATACATTGGTATATTTCTTACAAAAAAGTATCACTGCCTGTACAGAACTGGTTGCAGATCTGGTCATTTCCGTGCGTCTTTGTCATTTATGTACTCATCTACAGTATAGTAGCCTTTGCCTAAAAGTTGAGATTTTACATGTTTCTTAAACAATTCCACTGGCAAATCACGTGTTAACTTTGGGATTTTATTATAGAACTGTACACCACGGCCCATAAAAGATCGCTTCACTTTAGAAAGACGGTAAGATGGCGTTACTAACTGGTGCATTTTTCTTGTTTGGTGATTAGTGATATCAAAATTTTGTTTATACGCGCTTATATTATTCCGTATAAAAACCACATTACTATAAATATACTGTGAAGCTACTGTAAGTATACCTATTTCTTTGAACTTTTCACGCAAAGATTCTCGAGACCTAAGTTTATAAATAGCCCTAATAGCTCTTTTTTGTAGTATGAAAATTTGTTCTATACTAGCTGCTTTGCCCCACAGCAAAATGGCATAAGACATAATACTGTGAAAATATGCAAAATAAACCATCCTAGCAGTTTCGACGTCAGTATACTGCCTTATTTTTCTAACAGCGTAAGCAGCCCTACCGAGTTTAGTCGCGAGATTTGTTATATGTGGGTCCCATTGAAGTTTATTATCCTAAGGTCACCCCTAAAAATACTGTGGATTCCTCCATATTCAATGTTTCATTATTAAGTTTAATAAGTTTATTGACTTTTTTAACATTAGGTAGTACAAACTCTATACATTTAGTTTTTTTTGCATTTAACAATAAATTGTTAATAGTGAACCAACGCGAGACATACGAAAGAGTACTATTTACGTCGTCGAAATTTTCTTTATTCCTATCACACTTAAATATTAATGATGTATCATCAGCAAATAGTACAATATCCGCTTGGTTTTTTACATAATGAGGTAAATCATTTATGTATACCAGGAAAAGAAAGGACCTAAGATCGAGCCCTGTGGTACACCCATCACCGCCGGTGACCCCGATGACTTAATATCATTTATGCTGACTTTTTGTATTCTATCACTCAAATAAGACGCGATCAAGCTAAGAGCCTTATTTTTTATTCCGTAATGACCAAGTTTTAACAGTAATGTTTCATGTTCAACACAGTCAAATGCTTTAGATAAGTCACAAAATACACCTATTGCATTTTGTGACGCCTCCCATGCTTCGAATATATGCTTTAAGAGCCTAGCCCCTGCATCTGTTGTACTACGGCCTTTAGTAAAACCGTATTGCTCAGGGTGTAATAATTTGTTATTGCTGAAATGGTTTAGCATTTGATTCAATATTATTTTCTCGAAAATCTTACTAAGTGTTGGTAATACAGAAACTGGTCTATAGTTATTAAGATCAGTTTTTTCACCTGTTTTAAAAAGTGGTATAATTTTACTACATTTCATAAGATCTGGAAAAATACATAGATCTATACATTTATTAAACACTACGGCTAAAGATGGAGCTATAATATCAATAATATGTTGTATTATTTTTACTGAGATCCCCCACAAATCACCCGTATTCTTTACCTTCAGAGATTGAAACGCTTTAATTATGTCTCTGGTACTAATATGTTCAAATTGAAATAAAATATTACATTCGTTTACATTATCTTTTAATATAGAAAGTGCTTCGGTCGGTGAAGAAGCTAGTGCACTGGTTAATGTTACTGGAATATTACGGAAGTGATTTTCAAATGCGCTTGCCACGTCTTTATCAGCGGTAATTATTTTTTCATTAATTTTTAATTCGTAACTGAAGTCACAGGATTTTGTGTTACCGTTCTCACTACTAATTATATTCCAAGTTGTTTTCATTTTGTTATCGGAGTTAATTATTTTATCCTTTATGTACATTGACTTCGCTTCGAATAGTCATTAATATCCAATCTATGTAATAAAACACGAAAAAAAATTGTAGGGATGTCCTTTATAGAAACTGGAACCATCCAACCGATATTCCTCAAAATGGTTTCATTTGAAAGGCAATAAACCAATGCAATAAGCACATTCAGTCCATTAATAAAGTCGATTTTCTACTTTCCCAATACAACAACTTGAAGATAATGGGCGCGTTCCACTAGACGCTCAAAACGCTCACAACGATCAAATTAGTATGATATTTTGATCGTTGTGAGCGTTGTGAGCGTCTAGTGGAACGCGCCCAATATGTAACGATGGCGCATTAACGTCAACGTCAACACACAAACACTGATCTATCATATTTATCAGAAAATTTAGCGTAGTGGACACACCGAGTATCCACTAGTAGATATATATCATGGAGGATTGAGTAAAATGAGGGCCGCCATCTCTGTAAATTTACTCTGTCCTTACATCTCTGTGAAAATTACGGGTGGCGCTGCGGTGCGGTCTACAACAGCTATGTTCAAATATTTACTTATGCATGTTGTGGAAATAATGCAATTATATTTATAAGGGCTACAATTATCAGAAAACTGAATAAGTGAAACAGTTTAAAAGACAAAAAACACTACACAGATTATTCAACCCGTAAAGGTTACTAATAAAAAACTCCTAAGATAGTTCAATGAAATAAAATGGTAACACACATAAAGCGCTCGTCAATGAGTGGGAATTCACCGAATCATGTTTTAGGTTTAGTAGTGTTGTGATGACAAATATTTTGTTTAAAAGTTCGAATAATAATTGGTATTTTTCATAATCTAATAATTTATTGGAAATGGGATAAGGCAAGTATCGATACTTCTAGAAAGTATCGATACCTGTAAAGTATCGGAACAAAAGTATCGATACCAAAAGTTGTTGGTATCGAAACAAAAGTATCGATACCTAGAAGTATCGATACTTTTTGCGGATCCCTATTTATACTACAGAATCTACAGATATCGTCTGTATAAACTGTTGGTAAGTATGTTATTTCTATTTAAATAATGTTCCTAGGCCTCCCAGTAAATTTTAGTAACTTGCACGTTATATATAAAAGCCGTCTAATCACTGGCATCACATTTACAGGTCAGTGCATTAAATAGTACCTAAAACTTTGATGCTCGTGGAAGATTTTATTTTGCGAACTGCAGTGAGATTTATAAATTGTGTGAAGGCGTCAATTACTCAATTATAACAAGATTAGAGGTATTCTTTATTACAAGAAAATATGGCTATTTAAAATACAGCTTGGCTGTATAATCAAAAATTGTGTGCTCTTTTATTTTACTTAATCATTAAAAAGATAAAATTGTCTATAGTCATATCATATGATCAATGGGCGAGTTGGGCGATTGACTTCCATCTTCCTCCTTTACCCATTGAGTTTATTACATTGTGGTAAATAAATTACATCAAAAAATTCTAGGAGTGAAGACTAGGATTCCGCAATGAAGGGGTGCATTTTCAATATCGACGCGGGGTATCTGGAGGGCCTATGCCGTGGTTTTAAATGTGGAATCCTGAAGCAGTCTGATTACTTGAATTTGGTTCAGTGCGAGACATTGGAAGGTTTGTCCATTCATTTAACGAATTCACTTACTTTTTGTAATAATTAATTGCCTAAAAGTATAAATTTCATAGCAAGAACGTATTTAATATCGACTTTACCATGCGAACAATCTCGTTTATATATAGTACCTATAGTACCTAATTTAATCGCAAAATTTACTAAATTATTTTTCCAGATTTGAAATTGCATTTGCAAGGCACTGACTATGGAACATTTCTGGCTAATGAACCCAGCCCTCTTTCTGTGTCGACCATCGATGACAAGCTTCGCGAGAAACTTGTTATTGAATTCCAACATATCAGGAATCACTCCGTGGAGCCCATGTCCACCTTCCTGGACTTCATCACTTACAGCTACATGATTGATAATATCATTCTACTTATAACTGGGACCCTTCACCAGAGACCCATTTCTGAATTGATTCCCAAGTGCCACCCTTTGGGCTCCTTTGAGCAGATGGAAGCCATCCATGTGGCTGCTACCCCAGCCGAGCTGTACAACGCTGTCCTCGTGGACACGCCACTGGCTCCATTCTTCGTTGACTGCATCAGCGAGCAGGATCTTGACGAGATGAACATTGAGATTATCCGAAACACTCTGTACAAAGCTTACTTGGAGGCTTTCTATGAGTTTTGCAAACAGATTGGGGGAACTACTGCTGATGTCATGTGTGAGATCTTGGCTGTAAGTTGATCTTAGTTTAATTTTGCTTTATGTATTGATTCTTTTCAAATAATACTGATTTGTGCGATATCAGTTTGCTATTATCAGGATATTGGTTTTGATGTGTATTTTCACATTTCAATAACCTTGGATTGTAAAATTGTAATATATTATTCTTGCAATACATAAATATATTTAAAACTACAGCCTCCAAAATGAGAATTATTGAAAACTAGCTTTTACCCGCGACTTCGTCCGCGAGAATTGAGAATTGGATCCTGATCCTACTAAAATTTAAATATTTTAGATGTTAGGTATAGATGTTTGGATGTTTGTGAATTAAACTTACAGTATCCTGCTTTTCATCCCAAGCAAAGGATATCATTGATGTCAACAACATGCTTATTATTTCGCGTTCTAGCAAGTTGCTAAGGATTCAAAAAAATCATAGGGCATGTCGTGAGAAATAAGTTAAGCGGCAGGCTACCTTAAGAGCTGCCTTAACAGGCACATCATCGACACTTCATCATCATTATTTGGCGTCCCAGCAAGCTGCCGAGAGGTCATAAAAATGAAAGGGAACGTCGTGAGGAATAATATCAGCCAGCTTGAGAGCTGCTACGCCGGAAAAGGCAGGTAAACGACATTAGCAACATGCTCATGAAACAGAATGACGAAGACGGGCTGTTGCTAGAGTATGATGCGAGTCACAACTCGCGAGTCTCAATAGCTACATGCTTCTAAAAAGGGACAAAATTAACAAAGCGTGTAAATTTTGCAATGCGCAGAAAATAAAAGAACAACTATTATTCTGGAGGAAAACTATAAAGTTATTCCGCAATTAGAACAACCAGCAGAACCATTAAGAGAATTACGTTTACACAAACGTATCACAAACGAACTATAGCATTCCTTAAATAACATCGGTATATTTGATGGATGCTTCCATATGACATCTTTAAGGGCATTGAAATGAAACGAAACTAAGAGACTCAGTGTTTTATGTACTCCATAGAGTGGTAAGAGCGAGGTTGCCCCATGCATATGTTTTAGTAGCTAAAAAATACAACCATATCGTCCTAGCCACATCGACTATATCGATAAAAAATTACACGATACCGTAGTCAAAAATATGATTCATGGTCCATAAGGTGAATGTGTCATCTCTCAAATTATTCATTTGTCTGTGGATCTTATTTACGCAGATGAAGTTGCAGTTTGTTATATCGTTAAACTATGATTTAAAATAAAAAGTATACAAATAAGTCTTTTGTCATCATCATACCTAATCATCATACTCAAAGTATGAAAGGTATGAAAATATGTATAAATGTACTAAATAGATACCATACTAAACCAAGACTACATCGCTACCATCAGATGGGATTGTAGTCAAGCATTAACTTATAATTAAAAAAATGTTTATTTTTCTGTGCGTCTGGTTTTGCAGTGTTAATATAACGAACTTGCCGGTGGCTTGCGTCGATCCTATGTAATCGACAAAGTTAAGCAACAGCGGGCGCGGTCGGTAGTTGGGTAGGTGACTGCTAGAGGCAGAAATTTCTTGAGCGTTTCCGTGCTTCGGAGGGCACGCTAAGCCGTCGGTCCCAGTTGTTATCATAAGATAACAGTCGTTAAGCCATGTCGGAGACCCTCGGGCGGTTTGAAAACTTCTGACACTCGGGTTGGCCACTAACCCCTCAACCGATCCGCACTGGAGCAGTGTGGTGGAGGCCTAGAGCGGCCTCCTGAAGAGGAGAGACTCGCGGCCAGCAGTGGGCCATTAATGGGTTGAAGCCAATATTACGAAAAACAAATATTTTTAAAAATTGTTTAGTTATTTCAATTGTTCCGTTGAGGACTCACATTTCGTCTGTAAGACACACCACCATACCTGGCGATGTCAACGATTGATAATGATAACGACATGGACGATGTAAATGATGACAACAGCTAATATATTTAAACACGGTTCAGTTATTTCCTACGATTGAGAAATTCACTCATTATTTCCACAATCCATTATCCCTATACCTATACCTAGTGAAATAGGACCAACTTTAGTAAATTCCCAATACAATAAAAAATCATGAAAATCGCTTCATATACAACGAATCTATTCCTATCTAAAGCTCATTAAAAACTTATTGAAGGTTTGTAGATTTCGGTAAAAAGCACTGGTAATGTATGCATGTACAGCAATAGAAAAATAAAGAAATCTTGACATAAGGCCCATCTTGACATAAGGCCGACACCACACTAAGATTTTATAAGCGTACGCGTTCATCCGACACACTTGAATAATGATTTGCTAAATAGGTTAACAAAATTAATATTTATTTCTATAAAGTAAATAAAAAAAAATATTGGTAGTTATTTACGAATATTAAAAACCAAATTTGATGATTTTTACCTGACAAATTAAACCTAATGCGGTACGTATTATAATATTTCAATCGCACCTCATATTGGGAGCTAAGAAAAACCTTGATAAGTTACAGTATTTCTTCTGCGTAAAATTTTTTTTTTTTTATAGCTCATTGATTAAGCGTCGGGCGCGTGGAACGCTCGACAAACGCTGTTGTGAAAGCAGCCTTAGTTGTGCGTAAAAATTGCTGGGTTGGCTTTATTTGATTTTATACGAGATCGATGGATACTAAAGCTTCCATTGTATGACAAAAATTATCACAATGCGCCTCACCGCAAATTTTTGATATGTTTGTTAATAAACATATTAACACAATGGACCATAATATAAATTTTATTATGCAATCAGCTGTTTTGAGTTTTCTAATGTCACTGTGAAGACAAACGTCAAAACTGTTTTCCTATTACTATAAAAATTACTTCTTTTCCCTCGGGAACAGATCAATATCTCGGGATAAAAAGTATCCTATACTTTATTCTAGGTATTAAACTATATGTGTGCCAAATTTCACCTGTATCCGATCAGCCGTTTTTGCGTGATTGAAACACAAACATCCAAACATCCAAACTCACAAACTTTCACATTTATAATATTAGTAGGATTATTATTGTTCAACAATATGTTTATCACATATAGTACACTTTTCTTGTTTCCTGATAATATTTCCTTCTTATCTAACTCTTATGTAGATAGGATGTGAAGCATTGTATTAAATGAAAATTACAACTATTTGATATTAATATTTCAGTTTGAAGCTGACCGCCGTGCTATCATCATTACCATCAACTCCTTTGGAACTGAACTGTCCAAGGATGACAGGGCCAAACTGTACCCTCGGTGCGGCAAACTGAACCCTGATGGATTGGCTGCCTTGGCCAGGGCTGATGACTATGAGCAAGTGAAGGCCGTAGCCGAGTATTATGCAGAGTACTCTGCACTATTTGAGGGTGCTGGTAACAATGTTGGAGACAAAACTTTGGAAGATCGATTCTTTGAACATGAGGTAAGGTTTTTAAGTATAGTAATCCATAATGAGTATTGCATTCCTTTTTATTCTTTTTCTATAATCAAATTTGAAATTTCCAGGTGAGTCTAAACGTGCATGCCTTCCTGCAGCAGTTCCATTTTGGGGTGTTCTATTCATACCTCAAACTGAAGGAGCAAGAATGCAGGAATATTGTATGGATCAGTGAGTGTGTTGCCCAGAAACACAGAGCTAAAATTGACAACTACATTCCCATATTCTAAATTGCAACATGATATTGCTTTAAAATGGATAACTTATAGAATGTTTTTTGCTGTGTACATAAATAGTATTATATTTCTTTGAAAACAGGAATTGCTAAAGGCAAAAGCTTACATTATATTCTTTCAGAATGGTCACATTATCCCTATCTATATAATTATACAAAAGTTCATATAAAATAAATATTTTTCATCATCAAACAAAGATAGTGAAATTGATGGTTTGACAAATTATGAACATTCATTCCATATATAAATATTTTGCCAAAATACATTATCAAGTAATAGTAAATTAATTGTATTGGATTTTATTTATGTGAAAATTAACAAACCATTCTATCTTCATATTGCTAATCCATTACTGCTTCTTATTTCCCAAGAAAATGCATAATTTAACATCAGCATGTAATTTGTGTATTTGAAGGATATTTTATTGTATTGTTAATTATAATGATGTATTTAAATGTTAAAAATGAAAGTTATAAAATAACATTATAAATGTGTATTAGATGTCTGCAATATATGTTTTAGCATTAGGATATGCTCTTAAATTATTGTTGATGTTTCCATATTACTATCTAAAACATCAACTAAATTTAATGTTAATGCACAATCAAGGCAAACAAAAAGTATTTAAGACACAAGTTTGTAATGAAAATATGTGGTGTGGAAAACATCAATTATGTCTTTAACTTGTAAATTGTATTAGATTCAATAAAACATAATATGTTAGGTATATTATTAGTTTCATTTATTTTTTCTGTACGCTAACAAAATAATTTAATTATTTTCATTATTATTTTTTTATTTCAATAATATCTTTGCCAACCATTTGCTGAGTGATGATGTCAGTAATGGGTCCATCATATTTTAATGTTTCCTTTGATTTATTTATGAGCATACTGTTATGAGCAGTCCAAAATTTGTCTTTTAGCATATCATCATGAGTATCTACAATCACAAGCAATGATCTGTCTGTACCAGGGGGATTAAATGTTTTCCGCAACAAAATTGTACCCCTCTTAAATATCTCTGGTTCATTATTGTAATTGATACCAAATTCTTTAAATAAAATTTCATTCTTATCTGCAGACACAGTACCACATAGACGCTTCTCTGCCTGTAATAAAAAACATTTATAAGTATACATAATATGTATAAGTATTGATGTATGAATGAAAAGTTATGTTATTAAAACTATAGGTGGGCGATCATGAATGATTTACATAATCGAAACATTCATTCATTACTAATATTGATAATCGATTATTGGTTAGTAACTAATTTTATTTTCATAATCGAATAACGTTACTTATTTGTATTAATAATACTAATCTTAAATCAGTCGTACTCTCCGACCAGTGTTGCCAATGAAAATTTTTGGAAGGCCGGTACACTCAGGGTTGCCAGACGTCGCGGAGTAAGAGATCGTACGGTGGGTAAAAAAAAGTCGTATTTCCTATACCCTGTTCACAAATCTCAGAGACTAAAATGACAACCACTAATGTTCGAAATAATGATACCAGCTAAATTTGTGCGATCTACTTTTCCGGTTTTTTGAATCGTAAACTAATGTCGTAAGAATAGTGACATATTAGTAGCGACACTCATATCTAGCTAGATATTTAGTATTCGGCTAAATAGCATAAAATTAGCTGTATTCCGAATGTAACCATAACCAAATACTCGTTCTTGTAAGCAAAATAACTTATAAATTTAGTAAGTAAGGGCAAATATATTATGGATATATGAATGATAATGGTTGCTTAAACTTGTTTTTATACTAGTTTTAGGGACTCTTTAATAATCACACAAATAGTCGACCTTTCTTATAAGCTGTGAAATTTTTCCGATTTACTTTTCGGTTTATGGTCATCACTATTTAATTTGCACCCGAAACTGGTCACCCATGAAACGTCAATTTAGTCTCTAAGATTTGTGAACGAATTATAAGAAGGCTACAAAAAAAAATAGTACGATTCATTTAATGTAGGTACCAAAACTTTCATTAGTTATACACACTAAGTATTATCTCCGTAAAGAGTTTTACTGTACATTTGGCTCAACATTTCTTGTGTTGGAGAAAAATTTACACAAAAACCATAGCGATTAATAACATTATTTAAACCATATGGCTTCAACCCATTAATGGCCCACTACTGGGCACGGGTCTCTCCTCTTGAGGAGGCCTAGAGCATACTCCACCACGCTGCTCCAGTGCGGATTGGTGGAGGGGTTAGTGGCCAACCCAAGTGTCGGAAGTTTTCAAACCGCCCGAGGGCCTCCGACATGGCTTAACGACTGTTATCTTATGATAACAACCGGGACCGACGGCTTTACGTGCCCTCCGAAGCACGGAAACGCTCAAGAAATTTTTGCCACTAGCGGTCACCCATCCAACTACCGACCGCGCCCGCTGTTGCTTAACTTTGTCGATCACATAGGATCGACACAAGCCGCCGGGCTATGAGCGCTTCTATCATATATCTGTTCACATATCTGAGAACACTTAGGCCGTCAAGACGCATCTAACGATATCTTTATTTATTATATAGATCAGTACAGCTGTTTTGGAAGATATGAGTTAATAAAGAATATTACATGCATAAATACAAACAAACTTATATACATACATACCCACGAGATACGCGTGAAAAATAACCCTTCCTGGCAATCGGGTAAAAAATTGTTTACTGCTCACACAGCTTGCATGGGTAAAAAGTAGATTGAAATATTGAATTATGCTGTCTTTATGAAGTGATTCATAAATTGGTCGGAACTGGGATTTTATCTGTAACGGCTCAAGAGGAATACCCTACTAGTGAGGGGAAAATATATAGTGCTGTGCTGTTTTGACTAATTCTTTATGGGTTTTTACGATATATGAAAAAGTCGTAGGAATTACGTACGATTTACATCTTTGGGTCGTACACGTTAAAAGAAGCAAAAAAGTCGTATGAATACTACTTAAATCGTACATCTGGCAACACTGGGTACACTAGATTAAAAAAGCCGTGTTTTTATGGAAAACGATCAACTGTGGGCCGTGTCCTATATTATGCCATCCACTTATGCCAATATGTACCATCGGTTCAACACTCGGAATAAAAAAAAAGTCACCGGCAGTGAATTTGATGTCCACAAAACTTCAAGAACACTTTTCTTAGCCTAGTTGTGCTGTTTTAAGGGTTTTTAACATTCGCTAAATGTTTGCAAAAATACTAAATAAAAAAAGATCGTAGAATTTGCGAAAAGCTGTAAAATTTGGTTCCAACCGTAGGCCGTAGATTTTGTAATTTTTTGGATTGAAAGCCGTAGAACACGGTAATTGCCATATCATTGGCTACACTGCTCTCGACTTTAGTAAGCCATTCATTCATTCGTTATTTGTTAACCGTTGAGTAACTGTTCATTCGACTGTCACTAACACTGTCAGTGTTGCCAACCTCGAATAAGCATCCCCCACTAGCGTCTTGAAATTCCCCTCTTTCCCCCTAACACTACGTCTAAGCGGTAACTTATGTACATTAAGTAGAAAAAAGCTTACCATGATAAATTAAATTAATTCATCAATCCAATCGATGATCTTCTAATAATTTATGTTACAAAACACGCTACAAAAGAATTTCCTCCTAGAAAGTTCCTCCAAGATAACTCCTGAAACATGCGTCAAAAAATTGTACCCCGAGTGTATGCCCCTAAAAATATTATTATGGCTCCTAAAAATACCCCTTTTCATCTAACTTATCCCCAAATTTAGAGGGAAAACCCCCAAGTTGGCAACACTGCTGAGTGAGCGTCAAATGCGCGAACACTTCGCGACTCGTGAGTCGAAACTCGAAACGCTATTAGCATGCTATTAGATTAGTTACTAATTTAGTAGTCGTCCGTCATTCGAACATGAACATTAATAAATTACTAATATTCAAGTCGAATGTGTATATTACTATTAGTAGTTGTAGATTATTCGAATAGTGAGATCATTCGCAGTCGCGCACCTCTGACTCACTCCGCCAATGAAAACGGCAAATTAGTAGAGATACAGATTAGTAATTACTAACGGTTATAATCGAGATATCTCGAGACATCTTCATAATCGAATGATACCATTAGTATATCTCATAATCGCACACCGCTAATTAAAACCCTATTGTACTTACTTGCATTGGAGACAAGTTGCCTTTCATAACTAATGTCCAAAATGTTGTATTGTACAAATTATTGATATGCACATCTGCCTGCCTCCATTTCATGTAATCAATCAAATTTTCTTCAGTTGGGTATAACACAATGCGTCCATCAAATGTTGGTGGATATTTTAATAACTGATTGTTAAAAAACTTATTCCAGTAATACACATATGAAGCTGAAAATTTGCTGTTTATAGTAGTTAACAGCTTGGCTGACCTCCGTTTATACAGTGAAGTAGTTTTTTTAAAAACAAAAGAAAACTCATCACTTTGTCCAAATGCCATAAGCACATCATGAAACTCTCGAAGGACAGTAAAAGCAGCATAATTCATTAATTGTAGAGCTCTTAAATCATTAGGTTTAAAGAAATTGTGATCATCAGCAAACTTATGGAAACATTTTCCATCTAATCTTACAACAATCCATGTGTTAGGCAAGAGAGTATCGTCCAACTCAAAATTCTTGACATATTCAAAAGTACTTTTAGCCATTTTGTTTACAGAATAAGGCTTGTTTGCTTTACACAATACGTGTGACAATATTTTATGAAAAAGCATGTAATATTATGTTGAAACAGTACTTAGACTCAAAGATATTATAACCAAAACAGTTTACACTACATATAAGTACTGAGCAAAACAGCCCCAAAGCTTCTGGCCTCTTTCTGTAGGTAAATAATTCTGGTATATGTTTTGGTTTTATGTATCCAAACAAATGTCTTCTCATGGTACCAATGTTTTAGTTCTCATTTTAACTTTCAAGATTATTTTATGTACATTGCGCTATATCACAGCTCAGTAAATGTAATAAGGTACTGGCTAGGTACGATTTATTAGGATTATAATCAAAGATTCAAAGTTAATTCAAAACTGAAATCTAACCTAAATTCAAATTTCATGATTTCACGTCACAAAACAAAGATGAAAGATGCTTTCATGATGCGAGCCGCGATCCACTAGACGCTCATAACGCTCACAACGATCAAAATATCATACTAATTTGACAGTTGTGAGCGTTTTGAGCGTCTAGTGGAACGCGCCCCGCTGACACGGTGACAGACG
Source organism: Thymelicus sylvestris (assembly GCA_911387775.1). NCBI lineage: Eukaryota > Metazoa > Arthropoda > Insecta > Lepidoptera > Hesperiidae > Thymelicus > Thymelicus sylvestris. The sequence continues at coordinate 7,716,835 of OU426888.1, forward strand.
ACAGTTTAATTTATCGTTAAATACGTGACATAAATTATTATGGCATTGACAATTTAATAGTATGGTGTTGCTATTAAATACATGTTTTAATACATTAAACAGTCTCCAAGTCATGACCATGGATATATTACTCTAACTGGATACATAACTTAACTTCTTAGAGGTACCTGAAGATGAATGACGTCACATCTGAATGACAATTCGACCAATCACAGGCTGGATTGAGGTTGTGTCATAATAATTCTAGGGTGTCCATACTTTCTTAGAAAAATTATATCATATTTTGATATGGTTTTTTAAAATGTTTTCTAATATTTTTTCTGGTGGTAAAAAATTATAATATTGAATTGACACATTTTATTATAATTTCTTCAAAATTATCCATATAATGAAAACTGATATTTTTGATAATCAAATTATGAAACAATATTATTTATTATGGTACATTTCTTTTATTTTAAGTGCACCGTATTCATCAGTAGGTACAACTCATTTTAGTTAGATTTTATTTGTATCAAAATCGGTTTAGTAGTTCTAGTAACTAATGTAACTATGCACGCCACGCACGTGTGGTAACAAACATTCACATTTGATTAAATTATGTTAAATTTCTAATTCCAATTTATCGACATAAATCAACAAATAATTACCAATTAGGTCACAAGTTGTGACTCACAAGTCACAACACTAACCGCATTCAAGCTCTGCATTCAACTCTCGCGGCTACTGTTAAATAGTATTGTTATTTATTACCTCTCCCCTACAATTTTTTTTTAAATTAATAAATTTATGCGCCAACACCAACCAAATAAGAACCCATTATTCAACTCCAAGGAAAATCCGGTCTTGTTCCGAGTCTCACTGTATTAATTGATGATGTATATGTTTGAACTAAGCTCAGAATATAGAACAAAGTTTTCATAGTTCGATGAAACTAAGTACAAGTTAAAATGAAAGAAATTATTTAGTATTATACATAACTTTTTAATAACAGTATGTACCTACTGATAACAATAATTTAATACAAGTGAATACATTTATGATTAAGTTTATGTTAATATCACTATCTTTACATGAATAGCAACAATTAAACATATTTTACATTTTCGAGCGTACCAATATACATTGCAACATTTGCGACCCATGAAACCTCACAAAGCAATGCTGAACTATAAGCGAGGCACGCAACGCAACGTCACAGTTATAATATCACAGGTGTCGAAGTAGCTGACAATGTATAGTGGTAAGCGCGGCTTATGTTATACATATATGTACACGACCGACATCAGCGTAGGAAGAATTCAGGGCTTACAAAGTTGTGTCAACAATGTTGAAAAGTGACTTTAAATGTTGCATCGACTTATGCCTAGAAGCCTAGATATCATAAGTGCATATTTCACACAATTTTAATATTTAGTTATTTATTAGCAGTTTCTTCACTTCATCAGGTGTCCTTCGCACTATAGCTTGTGGTTCTGCATATCCATTAGAAGGGTCATGAATGGCTTGATAAAGCTGTTGATAAATAGCTAAAATTACCTCAAATGATCTTTTCTTTACAAATGATTTGTGTGTTTGGCTCATAAGCAAATTCAATTGTGGCAATGTATACACATCAGGTGTCACTAAGAACATATCAAATTTATTGAGAAACGTCTTCAATGTGGCCATATCCATTCCGGGTATTGCAGATAGAGGACCATTGATTTTCTCTTGTAACATGGTGTATATTGGCCCCATGTTTAAATTTGCCACAAGGAAACTAGCTTGCTCAGATGTGAGTGTATCAATTTGAGCCTCAGACTGTGCTTGCAGTCTCTCATTATACTCATCTAAAATTGTATACAAAGACAGTGTACATTGTATGTGATAGATACAGTTCAACATATACACTGACATGTCAGTGGAACTCAAATGGCAAGCAGTTTCGTTAATTGCATGTAGGAGAGGATCTAAAATATGAGTTATTACAATTTTCTTGTCTGTAGTAGAAACATTGCTTGTCACACTCATTAAGTCCCTGAGGAAGCTTACTAAGTCAGTGACAACGAAAGATGGATTTAAATCCAATGGTGGAGCTTTGACTCCATGACTTAATTCTTTCTGCACTTTACTATCCAGAGTCATAATAAAAACCTCTTCACTTTTTCTTAGCAATTCATTGAATGTATCAATTAAATGACCTTTATCAATAACAGATTTTATGGTATCCCTGTAGTACATGACTAAATTAGTTATAGACCACAACACCAAAGGATCTTTATCAGGTTTTAATATAAGTTCTGCTCTCACTTTAAGCAATGGACACAGCGCTTCCATTATATTTGTTAGTGCAGCTGTAATTTTAGCATCTTTATCTGATATTTCACAGTACTTCAACAGACCAGCTAGATTTTCTTTTTCCAGTGGTATCACTTGATAAACCCATGCTAAGATATCACCAATGTATCTTTTAGCATCATTAGCATAAAACTCAATCGGCTTAGAACCATTATCTCCTCCTTTAGTTAGAACATCAATAAAGAGTTGTACCATTCTTGCTTTACGAGCCGTACAGTATTCATCAATTATATTAGAAAATAAAACCTGTCTATTCTTAAATTTGGCCAGTGCTTTAGGAATTAAGGGATTATTTGGAGAATCAGCAGTAACGCAGGCACCAATAGTCCAGTGGTATAATTTTTCTATGGCAACTTCCTGTTGCAATCCTATCATTTCCATAATGTCAAAGGCAGGTGTTTGGTACCAACATTTTACTAATGTTTTGCAATTGTCATTCAACTTTTCAATTTGGTTTAGTGTTTCAAAAAAGTCTGAAGTCAAAGGAGAAAGATTGTAAATAAATTTAGTTTGATCTGAGGGGACTTCAAAATTATTTACAAATGCATTCACCCACAGTAGTTTCTTCTTGGTCTTTTTTCTGTCATTTTTCAATTTATTAGTTTGTGATATAATATGATGGGTCTTGATTTTTGATTCTTGTAATCGGTTGGACATATCATTCACAGACGCATCCAGTGAAGCTAGTGAATCCCATAATACTTGCAACTTTTCTTTGACTTTATTGTATTCTGTTAGAATACCTTTATTAACAAGTAAATCCCTTTTTTCGATTTCATTAACAAGTACTCTTCTTGTATATGCAGAATTGGAAGGACATAGACCAGATATTGTGTATAAGGCTTCACTGTTATCAGTTATTATATGATTATCAAAAATTTTATTGATTCTTTGTCTGATGGGATTGTTATATATTGAATCCATAGTGCTGAAATACAGAAAAATAAAGATTTAATTCACACCAAATTTTTTAATGATATAAAATATAATTATTGTATAAATATTAAATACATACTTTGTAAAATTAGGTACCTATGTTTTTTAAAACTACAAGCCCATTAAAGTATTCAAATAATGATGTGCAAAATAAGCAGCAATTGAAGATGTAAATGTAATAAATAAAATGTTTTAAACATGGGTCGTGAAGAAAACATATAAATAACAGTTTATATAATTATTAACATTAGACGTGGCAAGAAAGGAATTATTTATTTTTGTCAGACTTGAAATAGGTAAGTACTTGAATTTATTCAAGTCAAATCACTTGCACTATTTAACTGTCAAGTGTCACCTGTCAGGTCAGCTGTCACTCGAGTCGACATGCCCTACGTTCCACTAGACGATCACAATGATCACGCTCACGACCGCGGTTTTTCCCGTTCCACTAGCTTGTGAGCGTTACACTTACAATCATACACCCAAGTGGAACGGGTATATAGGGATCCGCAAAAAGTATCGATACTTCTAGGTATCGATACTTTTGTTTCGATACCAAGTACTTTTGGTATCGATACTTTTGTTCCGATACTTTTGAGGTATCGATACTTTCTCTAAGTATCGATACTTTCCTTCTCCCATTTCCAATAAATTATTATTAGATTATGAAAAATAACAATTATTATTCGAACTTTTAAACAAAATATTTGTCATAACATGATTCGGTGAATTCCCACTCATTGACGAGCACTTTATGTGTGTTATCATTTTATGTCATTGAACTATCTTTGGAGTTTTTTACGAGTAACCTTTACGGGTGTAATAATCTGTGTAGTGTTTTTTGTCTTCAAAACTGTTTCACTTATTCAGTTTTCTGATAACTGTAGCCCTTAAAAGTATCATTGCATTATTTGCACAGCATCTTTCTATTCCTTGGATAAGGAAAGTACTTCTCTGACATAGGTACGCTTATGACTAACTCATGTAGTATAGAGGTAAGGAGAGACATCTCTGAGCATGAAAATTGTCCGTAAAAATGCGTCCAATAACGGGGGGCGCTGCGTTAGTCTAGGATAAATTTTATTGAACTCAGCAAACTTCACTCCCCAGCTCCGTCTACAACATCTATATTCATATGGTAGTTATTCCGACGCCAGTGCTATTGTCGTAGGATGGTGGTAGGTATTGGAACCTCTATTATCTGTATACAGCTGGACACTATTTCAACTTTCCTCCATGTGAGATAGCTCTCCTTACCCTCTATACTCTATGGACTAACTGTCTAACAGTTTCTTAATATATATCGTGGAGCATTGAAAAGTAGAAGGACGGCCATCTCATATGAGGGGAAAGTTGAAAAAGTGTCCATCTGTTTACTGAAAATAGAGGTTCCAATAATGGCCATTTCAGAATGGCGCTAGTGTGTGTGTGTGTGTGTGTGTGTGTGTGTGTGTGTGTGTGTGTGTGTGTGTGTGAAGTTTACCGAGATAATGCCACCCGTAATAAATGGGGCTTGTGTCTGATAAGTAGATATCTGAACATAGCTGTTGCAGACCGCACCGCAGCGCAACCCGTAATTTTCCCAGAGATGTAAGTAGAGAGTAAATTCACAGAGATGGCCCTCCTTCTACTCAATCCTCCATGATATATATCTACTAGTGGATACTCGGCGTGTCCACTACGCTAAATTTTCTGATAAATATGATAGATCAATGTTTGTGTGTTGACGTTGACGCTAATGCGCCATCGTTACATATTATCTTCTAATTATTGTTGTATTGAAAAAGTAGAAAATCGACTTTATCAATGGACTGAATGTGCTTATTGCATTGGTTTACTGCCTTCGGATTATTGCCTTTCAAATAAAACCATTTTGAGGCATATCGGTTGGATGGTTTCAGTTTCTTTAAAGGACATCCCTATATTTTTTTTTTGTGTTTTATTATATAGATTGGATATTAGTGACTATTTTGTGAGAAACGTTCCTGCTAGGATTTTTTGCGAAACCTTGCAGTACAAACAACATTTTATTCAGGTTTTTATAAATGTTTTAAAAAGTACTCGATACCTTCAGGTATCGATACTTCTGTTCCGATACTTTTTTGGTATCGATACTTTTGATACGATACTGGTATCGAGTAAAGTATCGATACTTTTGAAATTTTGCGTAACCCTACGGGTATAGTGAGCGACGCGCGACGTGAGCGTTTAAGCCACAGAGTACTTACACGTTTTAGCCGTTTCTACAAAATGTACTCTGTGAAGTTGAAAATAAAGCTGAAACTTAGATTATAGGATAAGTTATAATTTTTAAACTATGATTTATACTAGCAAAAAAGTGTGTCTGCAAATAAAACATTTTTTATGAAAAGACAAATATATAATAATAAAAAATTGCATAGTTTAATTAAGTTTATGATATTGACCGACGAGGAAAAATGTATACATGGCTATATGTATAGTGAATTAAACATTAAAAATATTAAAATTATTTACATAATTTAACATATTTCTATCAACTTGTGACCAGTGGCGGCTGGTGGATCCTAGAAGTGGTGGTGCACTGTATCAGCGTATTTTTATTTTTAACGACTACCAAAGAACGATTATGATTGTCACGCGTAGACCTTCTAAACGGCTGGATGGATTTGTATAGTTATATTCGTCCTAAGAGTGTCCTTAGATGACTGTTTGAAAAATAAATAGACGAGTGTTTGAAAAATAATCCTGCCGATTTTAATTCCAATTTTTGTTGAAATGTTTTATTTTCTAAAATAAATTAGTTTCCAAAATGGTCGATGTTAAAGTTAATACTCATTTTCACACCTATTTACTCACACACAATGTCCCACAATTCAGTAACTAATATTGTAATACTGAAAATCCTTGCAGAATGTAAACAAACACAACTCCTTTTAGCTACCACAGAGTACTTATTCACTATGTTAGCTACTATGAGTAAAAGCGCGGCGCCGCGCCGCGGCCGGGCGTATCGCGCGCGATTTTCGTGAATTCCGCTCGGTAATCTTCGGCTCGCTGGTGCGGCGCACCAGAGTGGTCATAATTCGCCATACATTTTCTATTGAACTAGCTCTGTCTCACGCGCCAGGCGTTTTCGGTTGCATCTCATAGAAGTTGTATGAGCATTAGCCGTGCGCTTTTTCTAGCGCACCGTGAACCATTTTACAGCGATTTTCGCGATAATGAGTCTTAATACATTGTCAAAGAGCTTAAATTGGTTCATCATAATTTCGTTAATATTGAATAGATCGTTAATCAGACACTATTAAACATTTTTTGTTTTATTTTTCTGAACATAAAAATCTGGCAGTTCGTTGCACGAGTGCACTTAAAGTACAGCCGCCCCTGCTTGTGACTCCACGTCGAGCATCTGCTGGAGAAACTACTAGTTCCATTAAAGTATCTCTTGTCGAATCGTATAAAGTTATTTTTTCCATCACCATCCATAACTTTTATAAAATTGCGCCAAATTTCTATCACCATCCATTTCTACCCAGTGTCGCCAGGTCTAAAAACTGGCGAGAGTAACTTCGTCGTATCTGGCAACACTGCAATTCGACCACTTCAACCCACCCCGTGAGGTGGGTTGTTTTGAGCGTGCCGTGAGCGAAATTAATGACGTCATCTATGACGTTTTCCCCGCGACCATGAAGACCGTGGTCGCCAAATGGAACGCGAATTTGGTCGATTTGATCGTTGTGATCGTCTACTGGAACGCAGCCATGGAGTCGACACCCAGAACAAGTGTTGCCAGGTCCTAAAATGATTACGGTGAATTCAATTCCATGAAATGCCATAGATTTTTATAATATAAAATTCAAAGGAATCGTAAGATATTTATTGTTTTTAACGGTTAACTTTATTGTAATTAAATTTAATCTTGAATTAATAAATATGAATAAAAATGATTGTAGATTTATCGACTTATCTTTTTATTTAAAATTGCATTCCATTTTGCATTGATTAGTACCAACCAAGGATATTATACTTTAATTGAATTGCAATCTTCGTAGAGATACCTACATAAAGACGGATAAAAATGGACACGTTATAAAAATAGAAAATGAAATGTGCAATTTAGATCATGTCATCGACAACATGGTCGAACATTTTATAATAGAAGTTGGTAGCTATTCTTATAGTTCTGAGTTGGATTCTGAGTCTGAATAAATTATATTCTATAGAATTATCTGCCTTTTATTTTTAATTACCATCTTGTATTTATTTCAAACACAAATATCGGAAAACAATCTTAAATCGTAAACATCTTTCTGATTACGGTACATCGCTATTTAAAAAGTAATAAAATCGTGCAACACAGGAAACGTCATTTTGGTTTGCGGAATTGAAAAACAGGCCCACAGTACAGACAGGGTAGTCTTTGGTTAATTTGGTTTATGGTGTAACTGCATAAAATAACCAAGAAATAGGAAAAATACCCAAATTCCGATTATTACGAAGGATTAAATAAAATGTTCTGTTTGTGAAGCAAAAATTAAACATTTAAAATGGGATCCCGTCAAATTACTGAAAAGTCGCTGTCAATGCTAAGATCTTTGCCTCGAATATCCCTTGCCAATATACGTGATAATCCGGGATCTAAAGTTACAGTAAGTAAAATTAATAATCCAAATGTTTTAATACCCTAAAAAAGCATAGGATAGAACAAAACAGAATCAGATAGTGGCTTGATTATGTTAAATGAAGATTTCAGATTTCATTACTTGTGCCTAACCAATAATCATAGAAAACACTAGTTCTAGCTGTAGGAGAGAAACACTTTGTTTAAGATGATTTAATTTTGAACGGCATGATGACTTCCTAGTCATTATTAGATGAGATTGACATTGAATTACTCATTTATACATATATATTTTTTTATTTTCTGTGCTGTGGGTAGTGTTGACACCAAAAACCAGTAAATATCATTGACGCACACATCTCAAAAACAATCCGACTACAGGGTCAGTTATTATACTAGCCGCGTTCCACTAGACGCTCACAACGATCAAATTAGTATGATATTTTGATTGTTGTGAGTGTCTAGTGGAACTCGGCTCTCGTGATTTTATGTCTAGCTAAGATTCATTTTTTATCCAGCAAAAGAGAGGCAGAGGACAGCATGGAGGTGATAAACATGGAGCTGGTAATAAAGGATCAGGGCAGAGACAAAATTACATGAGATTAGGCTATGAGACTGGGAATAATCCATTCTATCTTCGTTTTCCACACGAGCATTACTATAAAGGACACCAGTAAGTATCATGGTCCAATCAAATCAAACAATTCAATGGTTTTGTCTTATTTTTTAATGAGATTTAAATTTTTTATTGAATTAATAATTTTGCAGCTATAGAAGACAGTATCCTCCAATGTCATTACATGAACTGCAAAAATTAATAGACAAAGATCGTGTAGATATAACAAGACCCATAGATATAGCAGATTTGTTGAAATCCGGTCTCTACAATATCTTCCCAGACCAAAAACACTTCGGAGTACACCTAACAGATGAAGGAGCTGACATATTTAAAGCAAAATTAAACATTGAAGTCCAGTGGGCTAGTGAACAAGTTATAGCAGCTGTAGAAAGGAATGGAGGTATTATCACTACAGCATATTATGACCCACACAGTCTGTTTTTATTGAAAAACCCTAAAAAATTTTTTGAGTCTGGTCAAGCCATTCCAAGAAGGATGATACCACCTCCTGATGCAATTGAATATTATACAAGTGCTGAAACCCGTGGATACCTGGCAGACCCAGAAAAAATATCTCAAGAGAGATTAAAATTAGCCCAGAAATATGGATACCAACTACCACCAATAGATGAATATTTATTATCAGAAAGAAAAGACCCAAGACAAATATTTTTTGGTTTAGAGCCTGGATGGGTAGTGAATTTAAAAGATCAATGTATTCTGAAACCAAAAGATGCTGAATTGTTAGAATTCTATGCATCCTAAAAAATTGTGTAGTTAATAAAATATAATTTGTACCAAGAAATCATTTATTTGCGAAAAATATTGTTTTATTTCCATACATGGTATAAATAAAGTATAACATGATATAAAGTAAAACAAGTCACAAAACCACAATTTGATATCACTATTATTAAGTGCAAGTTATGATTGACACTATGTCCTTATCAACAACATTATGGACTTTTATTTCTTAGTATCTGTAATGATCTGGCTTGTAAGGTCCTTCTACAGGAACTCCAATGTACTTAGCTTGTTTAGGAGTAAGTTTTGTAAGTTTAACTCCAAGATGATCCAAGTGAAGAGCTGCTACTTCTTCATCTAGCTTCTTAGGAAGTGTGTGGACACCAATAGGATAAGATTCATGCTTTGTCCATAACTCTATTTGAGCCAGAACTTGATTAGTGAAAGAATTTGACATAACAAAAGATGAATGACCAGTAGCACATCCCAAATTTACTAATCGACCAGACGCCAGTACAATTATATGGTTTCCATTTTCAAGTTCATAGCGATCTACATGTTCTTTGATGTTTACTTTCTTCACAGCATTTTTCTCCAGCCAAGCCACATCAACTTCGCAATCAAAGTGTCCAATATTACAAACAATTGCATCATCCCTCATTCTGACAAAATGATCCTGGGTAATAATATCTATGTTTCCTGTAGTTGTAACAAAAATTTGGCCTATTTCTGCGGCTTCTTCCATTGTGGTAACTTGGAAACCTTCCATAGCTGCTTGGAGTGCATTTATTGGGTCAATTTCTGTAACAATAACCCTTCCACCAAAACCTTTGAATGCTTGAGCACATCCTTTACCAACATCACCATAACCTCCAACTACACACACTTTTCCTGCTATCATAATGTCAGTAGCTCTTTTAATTCCATCAAGCAAAGATTCTCTGCAACCATATAAATTATCAAACTTGCTCTTTGTTACAGAATCATTGACGTTGATAGCAGGCACTTTTAATTGTCCCTCTCTAAACATCTTGTACAAATTGTGAACACCAGTTGTAGTTTCTTCAGAGAGCCCTTTAATTCCACTTAAAAGATGTGGGTATTTCTTATGTACCAAGTTCGTTAAGTCTCCTCCATCATCCAAAATCATGTTACAAGGCTGAAAAACAATATTTTAATGGTTATACTTCAACAACAATATGATTTGAGGAAAGTTTAGCTTGTTCGTTTAATTATTACCTGTCCACCAGGGAACATTAAAGTTTGTTCAATACACCAAATGTATTCCTCTTCAGTTTCTCCCTTCCAAGCAAAGATTCCTATTCCACGAGCCACCAATGCAGCAGCGGCTTCATCTTGAGTGCTATATATGTTACTGCTGGACCACTGTACCTGGAAATTGTAAAATATATTCATATTTAATTGCTTAGTTATGCCATATTGAAAAATATAAATTTACTAGCTGACTCGGCAAACATTGCTCTGCCAAATTTTTTTTGGATAGGGACATCGCCTAGTGGTATGGAATATACTTTAAGACCTATTCTTATATCTCCCAAATATATACAGAAAATTTCATAAAAATTGGTCGAGCTGTTTCGGATGAGTGCAAACACTGTGACACAAGATTCATTTTATTTGATTTTGAAATTATTATATACCATATTTCAGTTATGAGGAGAGACCTATGCTATGTAGGTGACTAATGGGTTGAAGCTATAAACTAAATTACAATTTAGTTCATTTTAGAAAAAAAAAATTAAAAATTGTATGCGAAAAGGATACACTTAAGTTCTGACTGAAAGACTTGAAAGGTATCAGATTAAAATAGAAACTAAGGAAGGAAAAACCAACAATCAATACATTAGTTCGTAATTATAAAATTAGTGTCTATTACAGTAATTAATATGAATTACAAAGGACTTGATAGCTGCATCATGATTTATTATTCATTGAGTAGTATTAATGCTAATACTGTTATTACACAAGAATAAATCAAGTACGTACTTTCTGATTAAAATATGAATAGTGCTATTTTAAGCAAAAATATTAAACTTTTATAAAGAAAACATTATCATTACATCAGTATACTTCATATTCATAACTTATTATTTGTATTGCATCACATAAACTTGAGAGGGTAAGGGTGAGTGATAAACGTCAAGCAATAATACATAGATAACCTGAGATAAGTCATGTTTCAAAATTGAATAGATTTACAATGGCTTAACAATAGGCTTGTGATATGATTACATCACCACTATCTCATGTTTAGAGTTAAAGTTATTGAAGATAAGTACTTTAGGTATCTAATAATGATAAAACAGTATTGTCAGCTGTAGTAAAAAAATGAGATGGTCTATCTCAATTCCCAACATTAGAATTTCATCAGCTGAGACCAATTTCAAATAATTCCAGTCTTAAGATTTATTATAGAAACTGTGATGCAGGACACATTTATCAATAGGCAGATTCCATGGCCATTTCTCTTGTATTCAGGCATCTCATAAAAAATAATTGCACAATAATTTATACTTATGTTGAAATCATGCAAATTCTTAATTTTTACTATTACTTACTAGGTAATTTTGTGGAACATAGTAGATAACTATTTACTTTAATAAGACATCAAGTCATATAATTTTTTTAATGTAATTTATTGTTAATTTTATGTAAATTATATGCAGATAACTCTTAATTTCTTAATAACAAAGTTGATCTATATGTGTGTGACTGACAGCATTCTGTATGATTTCCATTCTTTTCCATGATGAGAAGTAAGAAGCTTATTCTCGTAAATTGCTCCATGCCAATTGATTGGGTACTCAACTACTCAAGTATTGGATATATTAATGCCTCTCAAAGGCAGTAGACAATTGCTAAAGCTTCAATGTCTCCTGTCTAGCAAGTATGTATTATGATGTTTTCATGGGAATTTTATTAAAGACATTTCCACAAGACACCATCTGGCATAATAAACCTTAAATGGGAACCTTAATTTCATTTTCATTTTACCCACTACTGAGCATGGGTCTCTCCTCTTGAGGAAGCCTAGATAAGACTACCACGCTGCTACAATGCTAATTGGTGAGTGGTCAACACCAGTGCTGGAAGTTCACATGCCGTCCGTAGACTTCCTAAACTAATGGCAAAGATTATTGAATATTTTCTATTGAAGATACTTACTTCAGCTCCCAGTTCAATGAGAGTTTCAATAAGTACAGCAGTTTGTACTGTCATGTGTAGACTGCCGGCTATCCTGGCTCCTTTCAAGATTTTGCTGGGTGCGTACTTGCGGCGGCAAGCCATCAGTCCGGGCATTTCCTGCTCAGCCAGCATAATTTCTTTGCGGCCCAACTCGGCGAGGCCCTCGTTGGCTGAAACATTTGTAAGTCTTATCTTATCTTGTTCTAAGAAAATCTGTTGTAGATATCTAGGTGATAGCAATATTAATTGGTATTTGTACAAAGAGATAGCAGAAAAATCACGTATAATCAAGCACCGGTGATTTCCGATAAACACGATTTCCCACGGTGTGTGTATTATCCATCTTTGATACGAATTTCGTATTACGAAACATTCTACTTTACTTCCTGTCTCAATAAAGTGAAAAAGTATAAAAACTAATGGGGTAAATTCGACTTCTAAAATTAGAAGTAAAATCACAGAGGCAACCTCATGGTTAACATTAAAAAACTAACCTCAATGTTCTTTGGATTTGTACATTTCCAGCAAATTTAGGAAACATTTTTAGTGAATGTAACATAGGTTTGTTTTATTCTTGAGGAAAAAGGTAAATAATACGAGGAAAATGAAAAAAAAAAAAACAATAAAGTTACTTACCAATTTTAAATTGCATTTTGTCTTTTTTGTATAGAAATATTAACAAAGGTGATTACTAATCGATTATTTTATTTGAAGATCAATTTTAATTGGAACAAAAATAAATACAAGTGGATAATTTAATTTAAATTCATGAATTGTTTATCCGGCACCACGCACACACCCAGCTTGAGTGAGGCTTTTTCACAAAATGTCAAAATCAAAAATTCAAATTATTCAAAATCTCAACTCAGTGCTCTGTGACAAATGTCACCTTCTGTCGTCTGTAGTCTATTCTCAATTTTCACAGATTAGATAGATAGTAATGATACACAGATGTTTAAAATTAGCGATGTCGGCCTGGCTTGAGGCACGCACGCCGCACGCCCGCGTGATGCGTGCTTTTTAAAACAATACGATTTCTTTTTGTGTTTTTTAAAATAGCTGATGAAAACCGACCAATCGCGTGTCTGTTTAACTATTTTGAAGGATTGGGATTAGAGATGAAAACCTCTGACACATTCCGAAGTTTAGAAAGTTTCCAGGAGTACTTCCGGAAATATTCCATAATACTTCCGGGAATATCCCTTCCAAGATTTTTTTATTGTAATATGCAGGCAGACAAGCAGATGGGCCACCTGGTAAGCAGTCACCGTGGCCCATGGACACTCGCAACACCAGAGGCGCCACCAGTGCGATGCCGGCTAAGAAGGAAGTAATGGACCCGCTTCTTGAAGGTCCCCATATCGTAGCACTGTGGGAATACCGTCGGTGGAAGTTCGTTCCACAGTTTACACATAGGTACGCGGTAGGAAAATATGTCGTGTAAATCTTACCGTGGACGAATGCCAGGTATTGCGGTGCGTTGAGCGATGGTGGAATTTGGCCGCCGGTATTACATTAAAGAGTTCTTCAGAACATTCCCCATTGTACATATAATTTTAACGTTGTTGCTATCTTATGATGGAATAAATGTTTCTTTCTTTCTTACAGACGGTAGAAAACGCACAGAGAACTCACATCTCTTCGTAATCCCAGCGATTCTAAACCGTCCGTGAGCTTGGGATTATCGACAATACGAACAGCCTGTCTCTGAATCCGGTTAAGGGAATCCACTTGAGTAGCTCCAGCCCAAAGATGGAGATAATTGCTATTTTAGAAAGTTTTGAAAAATGATTATTTTAAATAACAAAATAATTCGCTATTATTTACTATTGGCTTCAACCCATTAATGGCCCACTACTGGGCACGCATCTCTTCTCTTGAGGAGGCCTAGAGCATGCCAGTAGCCTAGCCATTATTGTGCTGTTGGAATCACGCACAAGCGAGTATGGAACTCAGGATTCGAATCGTACATTAATTATTTCTTAAAATTAATACTAGGTGAAACAGATTAAGTTGTGAGCATCAATGCAATGTAGTGGGTACCTACCACATTATAGGCAAGGAACTACATTTTTCCCGTGATCCACATTACCTTTTTTATTGTTTATCTTATAAGTTAATGCTTGACTACTATCCCACCTGATGGTAAGTGAGTAAGATGTAAGTTACCTACTTGGTAGGTAACGCTACTTTAGAGCAAAAACAAAAATACCATTTAACTTGAAATTGTTTTATTTACCATAGAACAGTTTACAGAATAATAGTTGTTTACAGAATAGTAGGCAAAACAAAAGTAATATATGATGTAACAAAATAATTTAGAGTACTATTTTTCGCTCGGAAAAGTGGGTGGTATTCATTCATCGACTCAATGCCTACGATTCTAAATCAGAACTTTCACGGCATGGCACTAGTCCACATACATATTCACCTATCATCCTCATATAAGTATAAAATATGACACCGAAAATCTTGAGAAATAATCAATTCCGATATAGATATGTACATAATATATATACGCACATGTATAAAACAAAACTGAAAGTTAATAAAACGGTACATTTCATAAAAATCTTACATAATTCGCGCAAACATCATCCCTGTCAGCGATGCTCACAGACTAGCAGTTATTTAAATACACAACTGTTTTTGGATACCGTTCTCATCCCTAACAAGCTCTTTTACAAAACATACAACAATGCAATTCAAATTATTCATAATGAGCGAAATAGCAGCTTACAAATAAGAGTCGCGCGTAATGTCTTACATTAGCACGATGAAATTTAACTATGAAGCCGATAAGATTTCGTACACGTAAAAGGCACTGATTACATTGATCAATATCGAAATACAACAGCAAACCTGTCGAAAAAAAGTCATCCTCAACATTATTGTCTACCGTACAATATAACTTATGTAATCTCACGTTTATGTCAATTATTTTCTTAACAAAATTTACTCCTATCGATATTTCACAATTCCAAAGAATTCCATTGCTGCAACGATTACAAATAAGATATCACAATCATTTTACTAGCACTAGAAATAACATCTGGTATCGTATTACGATAGGAGTAATGCATTGCGGCACACAAGTACAAACAATGTATGTACCTTTAACAATATTCGAATTTAAAATCTTCAATACATTTTAAACTTAATTATTGAAAACGGGTGCGAAATAATATTCAGGTAAATGTAGGAAGAATGAGCCATTTAAAAAGAATTTGTGCTAACGCGACTTTCATTTATTTCAAAAGAAAATTTTAATTTGCACCTGGTTTACAGTAAAAATGAAATTGAGATTCTGTTTTTCCTTCAATAAGCAACTGTTGTATTTTCCACAAAAAATGTTTCAATTAATGTTGTTAGGTACCAATATTGATGCACCATATTCTTATTATAATAATGTTAAAGAAAAGAGCTTTAATTACATATGTACAAAATTGTGAGCGTAAGATCAGAAAGGCTTTAATACTTTATTCATCACAATGAGTATGAAAATTACAAATTTATTATTAAAACTACAATCCAAAGTTTTGAATGTCATTGTATTAAACAGATCACATACTAAATGTGTCGACTGTTTTCTCAAAAGTGCCACATATTAATTTGCTTGTTACAAATTGCAATGAATAAAGAGTATACACCAATATGGCGTCCTTTAATCTCGCTCCAAATAACGTTGACGGAATCTTACTACATTATACCAACCCTTCATAGATTGACGCATGCCTAAGTGTACAAAATATCTGTGATAATCATACATCCTAAATACACACTTCTCGTTCATTCTACTTCATACATAAACTCTTTCAGACATTATACAAAACATAATAATTTATAAAATTCACAATCCCTTGCATAATGTGCATGCCTAAATTAACATACATCAACTTTCATTCAGTCTCTTTCATTGTATCACTATCCTTTCACATAAGTAAAGATACCACAGCCACTGTATGTATCTAAAATACCAAATAGGAAAATGCTTCATTTTGTAAGAACGTTATGGAAAGATTTTGGTGAGGTATACTTAAAATGTTGTTGAGCGAGGTGCACTAGACTGGTCATTCGATTTTAATAACGTGCAACAATAAATACAATTAATCAAACTTTTATACATAAAAAGTCACTCTGCCTTTTAATGACAATGATTAAATCATGAACTTAAACCAGATAAAATAATACTTTGATTGGAATAATCAAAATGATGACGAAAAAAATAATGAAAAATAATGAAATTGATGAAAATTTATGACATTCCATATCCGATAAAGAATAACAATTTTTTCGACACAAAATCGAATGCACCTGCCAACTTACAAATAATATTATGATATGACCTCCCATTGACGCATTTGAGTTTACCAGCAGTAAGTTGTCTGAAACTTCGTTACATCACTGTTGCACCATGTTTCAAATCTGGAAATAATTTGAATTAATTTAGTTTCAGTCCTACAGATATGGTGCTCCACAACTGGATGTTAAGTTTGTTAGTACAATATTTCGTAAGCACCTTTTCGTCCACATAGTTAAATCTATGACTAAAATTTAGTACAAGCATATTCATAATAAAATTAAGTGAACTTAAGCCAACTTTAAATTAATTTTGCACTTTTATAATATATGAAATATGATTATTAAAACTAGCTGTAAAATAATTAATTTACTATAAGCATGAAATGTTACGGTACAGCGTGATTCCAAATAGGTAAACATTTACAATGGAGGAAGCTTTTATTTTCCTGAAACGGCGAAGACAGAAGTGAATGACTGTGTTAGCTAAAAGCCTGTGCCTTAAAAACTCCAATACCACAATACTTTTATGTACTATTATGTCTTCTGTGCCAATACTAAACATTTAATAAGAGGCTTCACATAAGAAGAACACAAATGTATAGATAAAAGCCAACAGAATCAAAATTTGACAATTTGAAAATTTGACAAATCGTTCAAAAAGTGTTTATCTTACACTTTTAGAATTGACGGATATACGACGAATAGACGGTAGTTGGAGGAAAAGTACCCTGAATATTGATTATGGCAAATACTGAAAATAAACATTCCTTTATTTTCAAAAATAATTAAAACTGCATTCAAATATTTTTGAAAAATCACCCACTTAAACCGGGAATCGGAGGCGGAATGGGGGGGAGGAGAGGGGGAAGAACTTTAGTTACCATAAGCCTCTTGTATCATTTATCGAAAATGTAAGCTCTGAGTCTGAATAATATGTGATATAGTATATCAATAAAATGTAAAATAATTATCTAACTTTCCATCACTATGTTCATTAATAAAACCTACAATTATCATCTTCCCGAAATTTTACATTCGTCTCATTATCTTGAAAACAAAATTTTTGAAGGTTTCACTTCTACTACGTGTGAATTGCACACATTTTAATTTTTTGTATTGAGATTCCTACCTTTGGCCCTTTTATACGAGCTAAGGTAACTTTGCATGTCGTATTCACAAAATTTTTGCAAGCTTTCATTAACTAAGAAAATATAATCAAGAAAACTAAGTAACAAAACGAGTCAATCCTACGAGATGGATAATATTATGAATATTGTAGATTGTCGTTTAAATACACTTTTTTTCTTACATGTTTTTCAATAAACATTGAAAATATTTTACCTGCTTTGTGATTGTCAAAGTTTTTCGGTATTAAATCGAAAATAATCATCATTTTAGAAAAAGAAAAATTCCTTACAACTCTTTTTTTACTTGACAATGGTTATAGTGTTAAAAATTTTCATTGCCATATTAAAAACCCGATTTTCTGCATGTCAAAATGCCATGAGATTATGATACATCTATAGTAATCTTTTTACTCAGATGTTATAATAATATATCCCAGATTCCCAGACTATGTAATTTTTAACGGACCCACCAATATTTTCAGGGTGCGTTTCCTTCCGTGACACACATGTCAAACTCTGAAAGATGCTGTACAGTCAATGCAAAGTAAGAATTCTTATTTGTTTGGAAGTTGTCTTAATAGTATTTCATTTCATTTCAGTAACACAAGTAATTTATACTCAATTTTTTAGACGAAACTTATTTATTAAACAAACTTAGCACTGCTTTTCATGGAAATATTAATTTAAATTAATAAAAAAAAAATGTGAACAGAAATTATATGTGGCATTATAATGTTTATTTATTTTTAAATTATTATTCTTTGTCTGCCTTCTTTTTAGATTACAAATTACGATAAAAAGTTTGTTTACTAGATATTACTAGATAGGACTCGTAAAAAACGGAATAGTTAATTTTATTATAGTTAAGATTCTGAAGATGAAAATAGCTTTTTTATTTTATTTTTAAAAGTTCAAGAATTATCGCACAGCCAAAATATTGGTAATGTTTTAAATTAAAGAGGTGCAATTTACAACTATAGTTGGATCATGAACAAGTGGAACCATGTGAAATGGCCAGTTCCTTATTACATAGAACTAAACATTATTATTAAAGTATTTTACTAATAATCTAAACTTTACTAACAAAAAATAACCGACTTCAAAGTTACTCAAAAACTAATTGTCAGATCTTGTTCTTATGTGGGATCACATGACGAGCACCTGCTTTCGATTAAAAAAAGAATCATCGACATCGGTTGGCGTGATATTGAGTTATTCGTCCATTAGTCGCGCACATTCTTAATACAAATTTAAGACTTATATGGTTTTCTCATGGATGCCATTGTCAGATCTCAATAAAATTTATGTGGGACCACATGACAGACACTAGCTTTAGATTAAAAAAAGAATCATCAAAATCGGTTCGCCCAGTCGAAAGTTCTTAGGTAACAAACAAAAAAAAAATACAGTCGAATTGAGAACCTCCTCCTTTTTTTGAAGTCGGTTAAAAATATATTGTAAGCTAATATGGTAGTTACGTCTACTAAATATATTTTAGATGGAGTTATTACTGTAGTTAGTGATATTACATTACGATACGATTCGTAATGCGTCTATTAATGCACGGCGTTTAGTGACAAAACGCACCCGTGCATTAACAGACTACTTAAGTCACGAGTATCGTATATTTTTTATAGCACAATGGGACATGAACCCGCTCTTAAAAGTCACGTTTTTTGTGACCAAAGAAGTCTTTTTTTACCTTTTCTTTTCTTTTTTTGCATCTACAAAAAAATACGTCTTATATTCGTCGATCAACCAACTACAAGGTCACATAGATCAGCGGATTATAAGTCTCATCTTAATAATCTCATGCTATATCTAATACGTAAGGTAGCCCAAATCTCTAAATACTGTCTGATGTAGATTACTAACAAACTGTTACTAAAGCAACAGGCGAAAAGTACACACAGACATGTAAACACACACATTTAAAGTTACTTACATCTCTCGAGTTTGAGATGAACTGAATTTGAATACTCCATACCTCCTTTGGAATTTGTGATGAAGTAGTTTTAAAAATAAAATCCAACAAGTTGATAGAACTATCGAGTGTCTTTCAGCACTTAACTAATAATTAGCAATATGTAAGGAGTTAGTAACAAGGTGAGATTTTAGATGAACTGGCAAGCAAGTATGTCAATATGCAAATCATGGCATTGATATAATACAATCTGAAATGGTTAGTTATTGTGTCAATTGCCAACAAACAAACAAACAAGAGAAACAAACTGCTGCTTGAAAGTTTAAAGACATTACGCTTTGAGAGAGACATGTACATTATGCAAACAAATGGTAGGAGAGATTTCATTTGAGATTGTATTATTTTGATATTAGAGGTTAATTACATAAAAACATAATGAGCTTTTTAATTAGTAAAAAAAATGTTTACAATACATCTATCTCGTCCCTATGATATTACGCTAAATAGCTTTATTCGCTAAAAGTCAATATGATTTCGCACATTCGTAATAGCAACATAGTAATCAATAAACCGGGCAAGTGCGTGTCAGGCCACGCACAATGTACGGTTCCGAAGTTGTAAGTTTATCGACTATTACTCATGAACTACTTACGCTAACATAGCCGTGATGGTTTTCCTTGTAAATTCATCATATAAACAATTTTTTGCGGGGGCGGGGGGACACTTGACTCTAACTATAATTAGCACTTTAAAGCCATATATTTGGCAAAAGGATTCCTAATTATAAAAATGGTCTTAGAAGACCCACTTAGAAGACCCCACACTGTAAGGTACGCGACGAATAAAAAAATGTTTTTCAATATTTTACGATTCTGGAGTTTTGATCTTAATCTTAATATATATAAATTACGTGTCACGTTGTTTGTCCGCGATGGACTCCTAAACTACTTAACCGATTTTATTCAAATTTGCACACGGTGTGCAGTTTGATCCAACTTGAAAGATAGGATAGCTTACATCTCAATTTATAGTCGCAATATTATTTTATTGCAATTTTTTTTGACAGAACGAAGTCTGTCCGGGCAGCTAGTTTATTATATAAATTACGGGTCACGTTGTTTGTCCGCGATGGACTCCTAAACTACTGAACCGATTTTAATCTTTGCACACCGTGTTCAATTTGATTCAACTTGAAAGATAGGATAGCTTAGGTACATCTCAAAAAAAAATAAAAAAAATTGACAGAACGAAGTCTGTCTGGGCAGCTAGTAAATATGTATATCAATGCCAAATTAAAGCTTTCTAGCACTAAGGGTCTCGGCACTTTGCTTCGGACAGACGGACGGACATGACGAAACTATAAGGGTTGCGATTTTACTTCGGAACCCTAAAAACTACTAACCTTAAGCATTACTCTTATAAAATGTCTACAAGAAATTATAACAGCACATATATAACAATTTATATCTACAAAGGATCTTTTGGCTCTTTTATTTTAGTGACTGATCTTAGTAATAAGAACGAGATAAATAACTTCCACACCCTTAATTTTTAAAGTACTAAGGATCAATGAATAGCGGGAGCATTACGGAGGTGGAATCTGTTAACTTGTGTCATATGACAGCGTCAGTGAAAATAGTTTAAACATTTACTGGACAACACAATTTTTACGACAGGGCATCATTCCTGATGCGTTTATATACATATATTGAAACGTCCCACGATTTTAGTTATATGTACAACACTTTAAAATAACGTATCGCGATGTTATGAACACACACAACCAAGACCAGAAAATATACTTCTGGCATTCAGTCAAATTTGGGGATCCCAAACTCGAACGGGAAGGGCTACTGCCCAGTGTCATATTATCACCTCTACTCCGACGTTCCGCACTACTCACGCTTTTACCATCACCATTCATTTGATATCTAACTAATGACCCAGTGTTCTATTGTATCGGTTGCGGCACTGACCAGCTAGCGAGGGGGGTCTGCTGCTTGAGCTTGCGGATCTCCTTGGTGGCCCAGTTGGCGAGGGCCTTGGTGCGTTGCGTGCGGCTGCGGCGTGCGGCTTGCAGGAGGTCTAGGAGGGGGCGTGTCTCGAGGAGGGGCAGCACTCGTTGTCCAAACACGGTGCAGAGGTCGCCCGTGAGCCCCGCCACCACGGACATGTGGCCGTCAGTACGTTCGGGCTCGCACGCTACGGTTATCATGAAGTTCACGATCGCCGGCACGTGCGGCTCTACCAGCGCCACGTCCGACCGTACCTGTACAACAAATTGTAATCATGTAATGTTAATCGGAACGAATAGATAGCAGTCCTATGTATTACTGATTCATTGGAGTTATTTTAGTAAAGACAAAAATTATGGTCCTTCGACCCT
Source organism: Thymelicus sylvestris (assembly GCA_911387775.1). NCBI lineage: Eukaryota > Metazoa > Arthropoda > Insecta > Lepidoptera > Hesperiidae > Thymelicus > Thymelicus sylvestris. Next base: position 7,739,023 of record OU426888.1, read on the forward strand.
TGCGAAATAATTTACTGTATTGGCTAAATGTTATCCACATAATGGGCAGTGTAATATAAACACTCAGATGCATTATTTTCCTTTATCAATCTGAGTAATGTCCAATTAAAACATGTATAGAATAATTAAAGAATTAAAATATGTATATAAGAGAATTCTAATCTGGTCCAGGATTTGAACCAAGCCCAAGAATTATAAGATTAAATGTGCCTAATGATGCTGTATCTAAAGAGTTTTACTTTCAGATAGTGTCCGACCGAAGCTTCGGCTTCGGCTTCGGCTTCGGCCACCTTCGGCCAAAAAAGCACCTTCGGCCAAATCTTCGGCTTCGGCCAAAAATTTGCCGAAGGTTTGGCCGAAGCCGAAGGTTTGCTAGTTGTCAAATATTGAAATTTACTGAACGATGTTAGAGCGAGACGGAGAGTGTGCAGAGCAGCAGAGTTTCGCCGCGCCGCCGCACCGGCCCAAACGAATCGCAGTTAGTAAACTAAACGAGTCAAAACAAGTTTAACTTAATTATCCTAAGAAATTACTTATAAGTATTTAATTTTCTCAAAAATTCCAAAAAATTATATGTAAAAAATAGATATTGAAAAAGCGTTAAACTTTGCTCAATTATTTTATAGAAATATTTTGTGTTCGTCTGATAATTAAAAAAATGTGACTGATTATTTGATTATTTTTGTTAAAATTACTTTAAGTAAATAAATATTTAATTAACATTGTATATTTGAAACTTTTATTTTTGACAATATTTTATTAGCTACTTGTATAATATGTTGGTCACTCGGCTCGTTATTGGGCTAAATCTCTAAAGCTCTCACAATATGTATCTAGTATATTCTGAGATCAAAGTAACTATCGTATTTCTCAAGGTCAATGGCACCTTCGGCTTCGGCTTCGGCTTCGGCCGAAGGTTTTGGTGAATACCGATTAATCGGCTTCGGCTTCGGCTTCGGCCAGAATTGCACCTTCGGTCGGACACTACTTTCAGAGTAAAAAAAAGGTTATAGCATACCTCACCACCGGCCCCTTTCAATCCTTGTATTATTCCAGTGTAGGCTTCAAGGACACTTTCGCGGAGTTCACCTAGATACTCCACCATGTCATAATCATTACGATCTACCTGTGCGTTACTGGCCTGTAAGGTAACAATCATTATTTTGTTTAATCTGTTTTGCCTGGATATAATAAAATGCAACTGGAGAGTTGGTATAACATAGCATAAATCCTTGAAAAAAGACGATACGACTTATAAGCGCCAAATATTAATTCCGAATTATTGCCTGCTTAGTATCTTTTGCCCCCACTTCAATAATCCTAGATATGTGTAAAATGTAATTGTAACCAGTCTAGTATTTACATGGGATAAACATTATTTTAGATATCAATGCATTCACAGATAACTATGAGCACTAGTTACAGTGCATTAAAATGACTAACAAAATGAAGAACAAAAGTTATGCTGGTCTATTGAAGATTGGTAATAATGTTAGTGACTGGTAAAGCTTTAATGTTTCCACGATGGTAACAAATCAAACCAAAAGGTAACCTGAATCTGACCAATTAACATGAATCAGATGTAAAAAATGAAAGATACAGTATTATTATAAAATTTTACCTGCAGCAACATCTGCATTACTACATCAAAATATTTTGCGAAATCTGGTCCAATACTCAGCGCGATATCTCCAAACACAGACAAAATCTGTGGTTTCACAGAGCGATGGATTGACGAATCTCCGAGATTTTCCAACAAGTGAAAAATGATTTCATCACAATAGGGTAGCACCTATAAAAGACGACAAAATAATTAATTACACAAATTAAATAGTCTCAAACAAATAGATATCATGTTTTTAAAAAAATTCTGAGCATTACCTTACTCTTTAATGCGCGACAAATATCACCAGTGAGACCCACAGCTGCTATGCACACTTGATATTCTTGATGGTTCTTCAGACCAACATAGAGATACTGCTTGAAAGCATCCATGTATTTTAAGAAACCTTCACCTAAGACTTCGACCAACGTGGACACGGCCATGAGGGCATCCTCCTGCACTCCGCCGGCCTTGCCCGCGTTCCCCGCGAACATCGTCAGGAGCGCCGTCATGATGGCGTCAGAGATCTGTGGCGCGTCCTCCGGCGTCACCTTACGCAATACAGACTGCAGGGTAGCGCACAACAAGCTCTGCAAGTCATTGAACTGCGAGCGATCCGCCTGACTAGATATGTGATTCTCCATCTGCAAAACTTGCTGTAATCGCTCCAAAATAACCATTGTTGTCTTCTGTACGGTCACGTAGCAATCTGTTGGTGAATTTTTAACCATTTCCATGAGAGCCTCATACGCGGCCGATCTTAAGTTGTGTTGAGCTGCATCTTGGCGATCTGTGGTCTCCAGAAGCCTTTCGACGATGAAATCGAAGTAATTTGACATGCAGTATGTCTTAGGTTGGTGAGACTCGTCGCATTCGGCTGCTTCGTATGCAGCTTCAGCTAAGCCAGTGAAAGCCCAGCATACATTTGCGGCGACGCGAGGTTCCGCTTTCAAGCCATTCACGAGACTTTCGAGCAGAGGTTTTAAGAAGTTCTCATTAATCGCAGCTTCGGGGACTATCTCACAAATTCTTCCAAATGTCCAAGCTGCCGTGTCTCGTACTGCCACACTTGAGTCATACATGGCTTCGATAAGTGTAGTCATTGCGTTTTCTACTAGTGGTTTGAGAGTGCTAGGTTGTAGGCCGCCTAATATGGAACCGAAGGCCATTAGAGCGGCCTCCCTATATCGCCAGTTCTCATTTTTGATATTGGAATTAATGAATGGTAAAGCATGTGGTACGATTTCGTCTTCACAGCAATTTGATAGAAGCATAAGGCAAACGGACGCGGCCTTTGATGGGTTCCACTCTAGTTCGTCTTCAGAATCTTCTTGTTTGGTTAACTTTTGCATGAGTACGGGCGCCAGGTACTGCAGCGCACCTCTGGCATAAAACCTTGAAGTTCTGGCTGGCGGATGTCCTGGAGGCAAGCATTCAATAAAATGTACCTCTATACAAAATTAGTCTCTACAATTGTGATATATTATTAAGGTACTTTAATACATTACATTCAATAAGAAGAATGTAACAAGATGATTTCGTGGTATGTTTGTAGTTTAATATGCGTAATATGGCGTGAAAACAGTGCAGGTTACTACTGTTATAATAAAGCTACTATTCCTGAATCACCTAGTAATCAATGTAAGGTTGATATACAAGGCAAACTTTGCCTGTGCGGGACTGATTTAAATGAGAAGTTACATACAACCAAGGCCTGAGGACAAATATTGACGTGGTAAGTGTGGTAACCAATGATATTATAAAGTAAAAAGAGGTAGATATGTCACTAGCGCGCCGAAGATGAAGAGCGTAAGAACGGGCAATTGACCATTCTACTCGTAGTCGCTCTGTCAATACGAGACAGAAGTGCCTTGCAGAAGTGCTTGACATTTTGATATACGGCGTTAAAATGCCTTCGTGTATTATACAATGTAACTGGTGTAGTGAAACAAAAGATAAACATGTGTGTGTGTTGTAGATCTTTTCGGAACCGATTTTTTGGTTGATTTGTGAGGGCATAACATATCTATATTTTTTTAAATATCATTGGTGGTAACTAAATGCCGGTCGGAAACCTTTGCAAATGAAATTTATATGTTAACATGCTCATTTATTATAGTAAAATTAGGATCATACCAGCATCTTCAGCTTCCGCTTCTTCAATGGCCAGATCAATCTCTTCATCACTGACGTTGGACCAAAACTCGATACCTTGCAGAGATATCTCGTCGACATCAGACTTCATAGCTTCAAGTGTTATAGGGAACAAAGCTTGACCCATGTATGGTTCCATATATTGGTAGTACAGAGACAATATTTTTACCTGATGACAAATGAAATTGCATTATGACTATACTGCCCCCGATAGTAAAAAAGACGTATCTAACATTTTTTTCAGATTTGAGTTATATACATTGCCGGAATCAGAAAAAAAAGGTGCATCTGCATGTATTTTTAATATTTCTCTAACTTCTTCCAGTGCGGTTTTAGCACAATAAAATAGGGCGCTTCTATACATTTTTTTACACCCGATTGAAGATGAAAAGGCGCATATTTGTCCCTATAGTCCGGTCAATATAGACATTTGAAATAACAATAATTCCCACACAGCCAAATTTTGGTGGAGAGCTGGAGTTTACCATTACAAATAAAGTTTTAAAAATCCCCATCGATCCTATGTGTGCTACAATAGTTATTCGGGGTCAAAGGTCAAAATTTGAGGTGTTTTGGATTTTTCTCAAAAAGGGTAAGATTTATCAAAAACAAACCTCAAACTACAGTTGTAGATCTTAAGATTCTCTACAAAAATGGTCTCATGATTTTTTCCTAAGAGTTACCATTCCTGAGATATCGCGATTCTAAGAGTCACATTATACATAATATGCACACATTTCCACGCCACCTGTGAGGTAGTGTACTCGCCGCGTTTTTTTACCATGGTTTCCCCTGTAAGCCTACTTCACTAACTGTAATGACAATTTCAGGATAATTAAAGGGAACAATACCCGTCAAGTTCTTGATGTTACCTTATTATTGATATTGCTATTGATTATTGGGTTAAGTATTGTTTTGATTTCTTCAGATATTTTAATCAGATTCATACTCTAGATTAAGAAATAAAAGAATAAAGAATTAAGAAATAAAAGCCACATCTGACCACTTGCGCCCTATTTTCTTCGTAAAATTATTTTAGCATAGGCGCATTTGCTTTATGCATCTTAATACTTTACGTTGAATAAAAAAATACAATATGATACTTAATATACGGCTTATAAGATAACCACGAACCTACTGTACTATTTCAGATATACTACCTTAGATAAAAGGATTATAAAATAATTTTAAAACCATTTTATCTAAGCCAAGGGTTATCTACATACTTTCTAATTTTTAAGAAAAAAGGCGGATATACCTATATGCGCCCATTTCTGTTAAAACCATATACTAGATAGATAAACTAAATACTTAGAAGAAAAGTACAGCCAAAAGCGTTTGAAATTTAAAGGACGCATCTAGCCATTTACGTCTATTCAATTAAGTATGTAATATTTTTCTTCATTTTTTATGCTAAGATGAATCTGTTTTTTCATTATTTTTATTATAATAATTTAATAAATTCATATTATTACTAAACCAAGTTAAAGCCTTTATTAGTGGGCATTATTGTCAACTTTCAGTATGTAAATATTTTAATTCACTCGAAGACAGCTAACGATTTCCCGTTTTATTCGTTAAAACATTTATTTCTCCGTTTTTACTTTTTGTTAGATACGTCTTTTTAATTATCGGGGGCAGTATAATATAAATATAGATGAAAAATAGAAAAGTAGGAAGTGGTAAGAGGTTTAGAGTTCTGATAAAATGGATTTTAGTGGACATTGTGATAATGTCTGGTTTTTTTTTTTGGCAAAATACTTTTGATCGAATGACGGTTCAACAAATGTTTTTTAATACATTTTCGCGAATCAAAGTGTGAGTTCGGTTTAAAGAAATTACACCAACTACAAAATTATCTGAGCCCAAAAGTCGAGTGAATGCTAAATTTATTAGTTTTAAAATTAATAGTTCCTGGCTACATTATGGGATTCCATGTTAACAACTCCATTTGACCCTTTTCAAATGAATGTCACTTGACAGCAGTAATAAAGACCTATTTCAACCTACTTGCTCTAACAACATATAATTATTCAAATGTTTCGAGAAAATTTGAGAAAAAGGAGTTTTTTTTAAATAATGACCATTCTTACAAACGTAATTAAAAATAAATAAAACGTATTTTGAAGAATGATTTATAGAGGTAATATATCTTTATTACAGGGCTTGAAACCGGTTCAAAATTAACCGGTATTATAGCGGTTAAACCTGTTTTATCGTAAAATTCCGTTCCGGTGCGAAACCAAATAGGAGCGATAATTTGAATCTAAATAAACCGGTTTATTCCTAGCCGCGTTGCGTCGGTCGCGACGCGATAAATAAAGCAGCTCGTACTCACGCAATGTTCGAGAAACCATACATTAACCAGTGACAGTTAACTTAAAGTAAGTGCACACTCAAGCCTCGCAAATCTTCACGGTCGTTGTCTTGAGCGAAAAATTTAACCGGTTAATGAAAAATACCCATATTTTTCCAAACCGGTTCAAAGGAGCAGAACCTTTTTCAAAAAGCCACCTGTAATTTCGTCGAACCGGTTCGAAAAATTTACCGGTTTCCAAGCCTTGCTTTATTACGATTGTTCACATGTTTGATTCACAAAAAATATCTTATACCTACCTATCTTAGATGTTATCTGACAAAGTTTATTTTGCATAAAAACTGCATCCGAATAGTAATTTGTAAAAATATAGTGAGCAGTACTTTATTGCACTAAACATACTGAGAATGTATGTCAGAACATTTTAGATATTTTTGAAGCAATGGTTAGGAATGTTAATTTTGTTAAGTCAATGAGCAGTCATTGAATTCATTTGATTAAAGACTAGACTAGAGCTTTCATTATAATCTGAAATACCAACGTCGGACGCCAACGTCGATACACTCAAAAGTGGCAGTAAATGTTTTTTTAAACATGTAATAAATTAATGCTAGATCGAAATCCCACCTGATGGTAAGTAGCAATGAGGTAATGAGCATTTTAATAACAGATAAGATGATGATGAGAATATAAATGAAATTTGACACTTACAAGACACTGAAGAGCCGCCACGCTGATTCTCATATCACTGGATTGTGTGGCCTCGCACACAACCTCCATAATGAAGTTTCGCTCATTCTCTTTATCAAAATTAGCTTTCGTGAATTCGAGCGAATTAAGCAAGGCCTGAGTAGCGGCAAGTCTGACATGATTGCTGGGTTCGGTTGATCGCATTCCGTGAATGATGGCGGTGAGGATGGGATTACTCTGTTCTGACAATACTTCAGCATCTATTTCCTGGCATATGTAACCTATAAAATTTAAACATATTTTGACACTATTTGACAAATTTTAATGAAATATGCAATGCACGTCTATGAATGATTCCAGTATTTTTCAATTCATCGTTTACGTAAGCCAAGTGATTTATGAAGATTAGTAGATTATTAACTCAAATACTAATTATATAATTTATGGATTATTTGGGGCCACAGGAGCAAACAATTTATTCATCATTGCTCTAAATTTACAAGGAACAATCCATTCAAAAGGCATTTGGAATTACTATAAAAATTCTAATATGTACATTCTATTCAAGATAATTTAAATCATTCATAGCATCTTTAAATGAAATATGTTCTCGTTGAAATGTTTTAGTCATACCACTGCTTCCAGATTAGTGGAAAATATTATAAATAAATGATAAGCAAACCCCTTAGTTAGTTTGCTTGGTCTTTGTAACACCAGCTATGTACCACTTAATTGAAACAGATGGAATTAATTACTTTTGACAATAAAAAGTAAACTACAGGCTTTTTTTTATTGTACCTTCACTGTTATAATTGCCAAATGATAAGTGTGAATCGACAAAGTTAAGCAACAGCGGGCGCGGTCGGTAGTTGGATGGGTGACCGCTAATGGCAAAAATTTCTTGAGCGTTTCCGTGCTTCGGAGGGCACGTAAAGCCGTCGGTCCCGGTTGTTATCATAAGATAACAGTCGTTAAGCCATGTCGGAGGCCCTCGGGCGGTTTGAAAACTCCCGACACTTGGGTTGGCCACTAACCCCTCCACCAATCCGCACTGGAGCAGCGTGGTGGAGTATGCTCTAGGCCTCCTCAAGAGGAGAGACCCGTGCCCAGTAGTGGGCCATTAATGGGTTGAAGCCAAGTGTGAATGTGCATTGCTGCTACACTCATATTTAAGAACAATCTATGTACAACAATTCAATCAGGATTAAAAATTATACTGATCAATACTGATCACCAATGAATCAACTTAAAGTTGTGCACACACAGTGGCTTTGTGCACATTTCAACAATAGAGGCCAATCAAGAAGGCAAGAATGTAGATTCAAGGTAAATATATCTGTATATGTACATGATGGTGTAATATTTATTAGTAGTATAGTGATTATTGGCTTTAGTCAAAATTCCATCTATTTTTTTTCGTATCGTAATTCTTGATACTGAAAGGACACTTAACTTCTGCACTTTTTCTTCATGTAAATTCAAAGTCTGTAAAATATCACATTCCAATAGGTGTGCATTATTTATTAAAGGGGGTTTTCTCTTCACATATTTATATAAACTAAGTTAATAGAGAATCTGCTTAGAGATGGATCTGATAAAATCTGATTGCTCCATTTAATTGGTATGGCCAAATGACAAAGCAGATGAAGACACATTTGCATTTTTTTCAATAGTTGTAAATAATAAAGAAGAATATATTACCAATAGCCTCTAATGTAGCTTCCTTCTTTAATTCTGTGGACTGGGCATTGACTACATTTTCTACAAGTGTAGGTATAAGTTCATTCCATTGGCCGACCGGCAGTTCTGCAACAGCTACATACGCTACACACTGGGCAGCTGAACTTGGCCTACTGTTTTCTGTTCCTATTGCTGTTAAGATCTACAAAAGAAGAAATTAAACATGACAATTTATCATCTGTATGTATTAAATAAACTGCACTGATTTTAATAGAAGATTGTAATTAGTTCCTATTAGAAATAAGTATTTTTCTATAATTACTAAGGTAGTATTTGTTATTAGATGTAAATTATTAAACTATTTGATCTTTTCATTTGAATATGACAAGTAATAACAACTGCATAAAATAAAAATATTAAAAAAAGAACATTACATTTTTCTTAATGTAAAGTCTTATATCCTCAGGTAACGAGAGCCACCTCTGCTGGTACTGTAGTTTCATAGTGGGGTCTTTTGAGGTGAGGTGGTTTTTGAGCTGTAAGCCAGCAGCCATTCTGGCCACTTGGCTGTTGCCACCCTGCACCAGCACATCGGACAACATCTTGATGAATGTTGTGAAGTTGGTAACAGCTGCATGGTCAAGGTATTTTTCCGCATTTTCCAATTCATTTCGATCTGGAATATAAGGTTGAATATTTATTACTACCTATGTTGTTTTTCGGTCGGAGTGGCACCAATTAGGCGAGGCCTATGTCCAGCAGTGGACCTTAAAAGGCTGTTAGATTGATAGATATGTTTCAATTATGTTGAATACCTTTGTTCCTGTTTTCAGTTTCACTGTGTATACACTTTGAATGTATGATTTTAAAATGTTTATTCAGTATCAGTAGTACAAACTGTACCATACAATTGTATAGTTGGGTAATATGTGATAATCCTGGTATGTTTATTCCAGCAATTAATGGTCAATTAAGAACAAAACACATGGTAATATGGTTACAATATTCTTAGTGATTTAAACTTTAGAAACATGTCAATAACATCAAAATACTATAAACGGTGAGTAATTTATTAAAATAATAAGTACCAATAGGATATTAAGGACTAGAAACTTCCTTACATGACAGTCAGATAGACATGTCATATCTTTATTCATGATAGTATTATGTGAGAGTGGACAAAAGCTCAATTTACCTAAAGTAAAATGTGATTGGAGTATATTGCAAGTTATTGCTTTGTAACGGTATGATTTCATATAAAGATAATAACCGTCATCATTCTGGCTACATGCGATAAGTCAGTTGACAATAAAGAAGCGCCATGCTCATAGCATAATGTCGAAGTTATTTTGCTTACCTGGTGAAATAGTTTTTTCTAATATTTGTATTAGAGCTATGGTTGTTTCCGTTAGCATCGTGTTAAACTATTTTTAAACCCAACTTAAAACTAACTCTGAATCGAATAACTAAAGAAAAAATGGAAACCGGCACACCACGAATGCTCACAATTTCACTCAAAAAACTGACTATAGACAATTCCTTTTGTGCTCATAAACTGTATATAGTGACCTGAACTCTAAGCTTTGCATCCAATTTGCTATTTACTCTAGTTTTGACTATGGTACAGGATCTAACCCCGGTCACTCACATACGCGCAAATGTTTGACATTTTTACGAATGTTTGCACATAATGCCGCTTACTCACATTCGCGCGAAGCGAATACGTGAACCCACAAGTGTGGGACGACATTCGCGAATGATTATGCGAAGTTTTCGAGGCATTCGGCGTTTTCCAAGCTGTGTCGGTTTTTTGTCGCACATCACCCCGGTCACTCACATAGCGCAAATGTTTGACATTTTTACGAATGTTTGCACATATGTGAAAGGCGGTCAGGCAAATGGGTTCGCATATGAGTATACAAGCCCATTTCCGCTTCCTCCTACACTTTGTTCACGAATTTTCAATCTTGCTGTTGTTATTATGTTGTTGTTATTCAAATCCATTTTCAGTACAGAAAATGAATGGTAGTACGATTAGACGCCACGAACCACAAAAAATTAAGACTTAAGTCACCTTTTTAGTCGTGTGCGCAACTGGTCCCACGAATGTGTGGGAGACTACACGAAGGTTCGAGGTTCGCGCGCTTTGATGTGCGACAAAAAATCGACACAGCTTGGAAAACCCCGAATGCCTCGAAAACTTCGCATAATCATTCGCGAAGGTCGTCCCACACTTGTGGGTTCGTGTATTCGCGCGAATGTGAGTGACCGGCATAATAATATATGTGCAAACATTCGTAAAAATGTCAAAAATTTGCGCGCATGTGAGTGACCGCGGTTACGGTAGGAGCATGGAGGAAAGAAACCAAACCAAACCATTTACAGTAAGCGAAATGTAATTGCAATAACGATAAAACAAATTATATAATTAGCATCTGCGGGCTGCGGTTGTATGTTATGAATATTGTGATAGAAAAATACAACCTAACCATAAACATTTTTTGACAAACAATCAAAAATGTCACTGTCAAACAAAGCAATCAAACTTGATCCTTTTTCATGTTGCAGTCTTTCTTTCTAAGCGCCGATTTGCTGTAATTTAGCAAAATGGTACGAAATCTTTCGAAATTACAAGAATCTTTTATTGGAAATTTATCAGTTATCATTTTGTAAATATGTGACCTCATATTGATTGTTTATTGAATTGTATTTTTAACATTTTGCTTCGAAATGTTTGATATTTCAGTCGCTCGTAATTCCGGATAAGTTCCAACATATTCTTCGTATCATGAATACGAACATCGATGGCAAACGTAAGGTTATGTTTGCCATGACTGCAATTAAAGGAGTTGGACGCAGATATTCCAACATTGTATTGAAGAAAGCAGACATCGATCTTGACAAACGTGCAGGAGAATGCACTGAGGAAGAGGTATGATATTTTTCACTTAGATTTGTAGATTTCTGTTAGAAAGAATTTTTTTGTATAGGTGCTATTATTATGAGAAGGAAAATATCTTGTATCAAACTTTTCAATACAATCATCTTTAAGGTCAAGTTTTACAAGATAAATATATGTTGTGTTCATGTGTTTTATTCATAGAAACTAGATGTTTATTTTTTTTCGTAATACCACCAATACTCATCATATACTTATCTGTACTAAAGTCCAATAATTGGACTTTAAGCAGTTTAAGTGCCATCTGACAAAATGAGTTCTGCAGAGATGTAGTTGCAACCAATCCTTTGGTTCTAACACCAAGCTGAATGCATTTCTATATGCCACATATATCATACAATTCTACACCCATTTTGTTTTTCGTATTTACAGGTTGAGAAGATTATAACTATCATGTCAAATCCTAGGCAATACAAAATCCCCGATTGGTTCTTGAACAGGCAAAAAGACATTGTCGATGGTAAATACAGTCAACTGACCTCATCTAACTTGGACTCCAAACTTCGTGAGGACTTGGAAAGGCTAAAGAAAATCCGTGCCCATAGAGGCATGCGTCACTACTGGGGCCTTCGTGTACGTGGTCAGCATACCAAGACTACTGGCAGGAGAGGAAGAACTGTTGGTGTATCTAAGAAGAAGTAATCAATAAAAAAATTCATTGTACTCTGTTGTTTTATTATTAATCTATATTATAATTTTCATTAAACCTTATTAGCCTACATGTTATTTTGTCAGTAGACTTATGAATGTATTAAAACTTATTTTCTACTACTGGTTTGGAAAGGATGCATCATTTCTATAGTATTCAAGATGCTTTTTAGTCAGTATCAATAAACGATGCTTTATATAAATGAAGTGTTGGGGTTTATTTTCCATGGAAAGACGTGGCGAACATAATATAATACACATTTATTGTTATTCTTTTAACAACCAGAACTTTTACATTCATGACAATATATTTTATTTCAAATATCTTGTTGTTCTTTTTATTCAAACGGAGAACCATAGACAGTGCTGTGGCCAGTACTCACACTCCTCTTCACGGCACTATTGTGATTAGGACAGTCCCAGGCTGCTCCGCAACTTTATCAACCGCGGACCAGCTAAAGCCTTGGTTAGCAGGTCTGCCTCCATGTCTTCGGTTCGCAGATACTTGACGTCGATTGCTCTTTCTTGGATACAGTTCCTAATGAAGTGCATTTTCAAATCTATATGTTTTGACTTCGACGTCACCATTGAGTTTTGGCTCAATTTGAGGGCTGCTTGATTGTCTGTTAAGACGACAACTCGTTCGTAGTCAGCTCCTAAATCTTTGAACAGATTTTTCAAATGTATCGCCTCCTTTGCAGCTTCGGTTAAAGCGACGTATTCCGCTTCTGCTGTCGAAAGGGCGACGCTCTTTTGTTTTCTCGACATCCAGCTTATAGCCGTGCCAGCATATTTGAAGCAATAGCCTGAAAATGATTTTCGGTCGAGCTTACAGGAGCCCCAATCCGCATCAGCCATACCGTAAATGTCTTGGCCGGTCTTCGTGAATGTCAAGCCGACATTCTTTGTCGCTTTGAGGTATCGAAGTACTCTTTTGGCGCACTTAAAGTGCTCTTCCTTATAACAGTCATTAAACTGTGATAGGTAGCTTATAGCAAACATAATATCAGGACGTGTTGCCACTGCCAGATACATCAGCGTGCCTATTAAATTTTTATAAGGAAGATTAAGATGTTGACTTTCATCTCTTCCACATCTTTCAAGTTTGAGGCCTGGCTCCATTGGTGTTGATATAGATTTGCAGTCTTCCATTTTGAATTTCTTTAGACTGTCTTCTATAAATTTCTGTTGGTAAATTTTAATTCCATCCTTAATAAATGTTAAATCTATACCGATGAGCCGTTTCGGTCTTCCCAAATCTTTTAGTTCGAACTTTGAATTAAGCAGGTCTTTTACTTCTTTAAGTTTTCTAGGACACGAGTAGGCAACTAATAAGTCATCGACATAAATAACTATTGTAATTTTAACTCCTCTTTTCTCTAGTATGTATACACATGGGTCAGCTTCTGATGCCCTGAAACCAATGTGTTTTAGTTCTGTGTCGAGCTTCTTGTACCATTGCCTCCCTGCCTGCTTGAGTCCGTAAAGTGCTTTAATGAGACGGCAAACCTTCTCTTTTGGATTGTTCTTTATGTCTCTCAGCATCTCAACTGTTTTATTGTATAAAGTTAAATCTTTTGTACTTTCTTCGACCATAATTTCTGTCAGGTATTCTTCTAGGTAATCAGGGTATTTCATCACGACCTTTTCTTCCAGCTCACCATTTAGGTACGCGGTTGTGACATCCATTTGGTTCAGATTTAACCCTTCTTCCACAGCTACTCCGATAACAGATCTGATCGAGCTTAGTTTCGCGACGGGTGCATAAGTCTCATTGTAATCGATACCTGGTCGCTGTGTAAAGCCTCGTGCTACAAGTCTGGCTTTTCTGGTGATGCTGTCATCTGGTCCAACTTTGTTTTTCAGAACCATCTTGTAGTCTACGACTTTCACATTTTCAACTTTCTTTTCGACTTTCCAGGTACCGTTTTTTACATGTGCTCTTATTTCTGCTTTTATAGCATCATGCCAGTACTCGTCGTTCTCATCATCATTTCCGTCAGACAGGTAAGTAATTTCGTTGAGTAAATGACTTTCTTGACTTTCTTCAGTCTCATCTAGTACATAATCTCTAGTCCATGCAGGTGGGTGCCTCTCTCTTTGTGGCCTCCCATTCTCAGGAATCTCTATGATCTCCGATGCGTCGTCGAATGATTCAATTTCGTCTAAGTCGTCAGGTTCTAGAGGTAAGTTTTCTGGATGTTGAATTCTATTATTCATTGTGTCATTTTTCTTCTCTGTAATTTCGATTTCTATTTCCTGTCTAATTTTGTTCTTTTTTCTTTTATTTATCTTTTCTTTTTCAGATGTGTTCGAGTGATGGCGTTCCTCTTCGTGTACAAGGTTTTCATAATCCGTGTCTTTTTCTTTGAAATACATCTGATCTATAACCTTAATGTCCCTGCTTATCACCACGTCGTCATCTTCAGGTATATATACTCTGTATCCTTTTGTGGTCAGTGAGTATCCCATGAATACGCCCTCTTTGGCTTGTTGAGTCAGCTTTCCTCGTCTGTTCTTTTTCAGGACAAAAGCTTTTCTGCCAAAAACGTGAAGATGATTTCCAGACGGTGTTCGGTCGATCCATTTGGTGAATGGTATATCGCCGTTTAACGCTTTCGAAGGGCTACGGTTTATGAGATAGTTGGCCGTATGTACCGCTTCTGCCCAGAGCTTTTTGGGCGCGTTTGCTTCGATCAATAGGCATCTGGTTTTTTCTAGCAAAGATCTGTTCTTCCTCTCGCTTATCCCATTTTGTTGCGGGGTATATACTGTGGTTAATCTTCTTTGGATGCCATGAAGCTTGAGGAAATCGTCAAATTCTTTGTTGCGATATTCAGTGCCGTTGTCAGTCTGCAGGTGTTTTATCTTTTTGTTGTGGAACGTCTCGACTTCGCTTTTATATTGCTTAAACGTGTTGAAAACGTCACTTTTCTTTTTGATGAAGTAGACGTGGCAGTATCGAGTGAAGTCATCTATGAATGTCACGTAATATCTCGATCCTGCTAACGTTTCGCATTCGAAAGGTCCACATACGTCGCTATGAATAATTTCCAGCTTTTCCGTTGTGTAGAGGCCTTCATGTCGCGTGAATGGTAATCTTGACAGCTTGCCCTTTATGCAGGTTTCACACGCTTCTAATTTTTCATCAGTCGGTTTCATTCCATACATAAGGTTGTCTTGAGCCATCTTATTTAGATCCCTTTCATTTATATGGCCTAGTTTTCGATGCCATTCCATTAAGTCGCATCCATTTCCATTTCGAGTGTAGTTTGACACTTCTTTCTTCTCAAATTCGAAGTAGTATAGACCGTCTTTTCTCTGTGCTGTCAGTGACACCTCGCCACTTTTTTCTACGATATAGGCTTTGTCCTTTTCAAAGATGACTTTGTGTCCTCTGTGAGTTATTTTGCTCACTGATAGTAGATTGACTGACACATCAGGAACGAATAACGTGTCTATTAAGTTGTAGTCTATTTTTTCTTTACTGACTGTAACTTTTCCTTTGCCTTCAATTTTGCTCGTATATATATTTGACGCCAACATTAGGGTTCCATTTTCAGGGGTCAGAGCCGAAAACATTGTCTTGTCGCCGCACATATGAGATGAGCAGCCGCTATCTAAACACCACGTGTTTTTATTGGTGCTTGAATTTGCAGTACTCAGGCAGACGTTGAAGGTTTTTGGTTGGCTTCTGTTAGGCTTCTCATTTGAGCGATCCTTTTTTCCCCAGCATGACTCGGTAGTATGACCCTTCTTCTTGCAGTTCTTGCAGTACAACTTCAGTTTATTTTTCTTAAAGTGGTATGCTTCACTACTATCAGGTGCTTCTTTACCGCTCCTGGCTTGGTATTCTTCAAGTATTTTTACTTTCAGATCGTCAGGATTTGGCAGTGTATCTCTTGACTCGATGGCTATTCGGAAGTTTTCGAATGACGTTGGCAAACTGTAGAGCAGCATTATACTGAGCAGTTCTGGTGGTATTTTTATGTCCATATCCGCGAGTTTATCGACCACATCCATGAAATTATTTAAGTGATCACGGATGTCCTCATCAGCTGTCATACGTTTGAGAACTAGCTGTTTCAATAAGGTTGCCTTACGTGCAGGTCCGGTGCTTTGGTATGTAGCTTTAAGTTTGTCCCATACTGATTTCGACGACTTGCATGCTTTTATTTGCTTTAGTTCGGAAGGTGACAGCAAAAGTAAAATTTCAGCTCTTGCCTTGAGGTCTTCCTTTTCGAACGCAGATTTCTCCTCCGCCGCCGCAGTTGATGACAATATTTTCGTGCCGCTTACGATATCCCAATAGTCGTTTTTAATCAGGACGGCTTGTGCCTGTAGGCACCAAGTATCGTAATTTTCCTTAGACAATGGTTCGATATTTCGGTAACTCGTCGATGCCATATTTTTATCCTTTATTTATATCCACGGAAACACGGAACCACACAACCACGCTCTGCTACCAATTTGTTGGGGTTTATTTTCCATGGAAAGACGTGGCGAACATAATATAATACACATTTATTGTTATTCTTTTAACAACCAGAACTTTTACATTCATGACAATATATTTTATTTCAAATATCTTGTTGTTCTTTTTATTCAAACGGAGAACCGTAGACAGTGCTGTGGCCAGTACTCACATGAAGCTATTATTAAAAAAGTGGCAGTCATGTAAAATGACCAAAGATGTTCATGAAATCTAAATGGTACTTGTAGCTTCGATCAATAATAGTGTATTATAGATCGCTGACTTGTAGTAATAAAATCTCAAAATTCATAATCATATGGATTGTGTTTTTTTTTTTTATATATTTAACTGACAAACTAAAATATGAGCAACCTGAACGCCAAAGGTATTTATTGACGCATAGTTCACAGAGTAATTAACTAACTAAACACAATAGCATAGCTGAAAAAAAGGACGTGTGACAAATGCATTGTTTGTCTGCAAAGAGCTTCAGTTCATATTCAGTGTTATAACTGCTTCAATTTTTATTATAATTTTATGCAGATGAAAAAAACTACCCAAGTATAAAAATTACATAAATACAAAGAGTACAATATTAATATTACTGGGTACTTTCCACAGAGTACTTTGTGTACTTTCACTATTCCTTAACTTTCACAGCACTCCACAGATTAGTAAATAAGGGCAATAAAATATAAGTTTTTACTAGATTAAGTATTTACTCCCTTTTTATTTATTATTGATTTTTGTGTTAACTAGATTGCTAAAAGTGGAGTTATATAATATATTAAATAAGTTGTGTTGAAAGTGACTAGGAATAAATAAAAAAAGTGTTTTTGTGATGTTTCAAATGATTTACTAACAAAACCATTATTTACAATTACAATACAAATAAGGAATGTTATAATTTTTGTTCTACTCGTATTGTGCAATGAGAACCATCATGTATACACCAGCCAAAAGAGCCAATATTTCTTTCACTGATTGGGACAGTTTATTGTGTGATCCTTCCAAAAGCTCTGGGATTACTGAAACAGTGGCTATATAGATAAAGCCTCCAGCAGTGAATGGTAGAATGAGGGAAGATACAAGGCCTTCTCCTGAGCCCTGCAGATAAATAGATATAACTGTTCCAGATATGGCTCCAAAGGCAGTCAGCAGTTGCAGCATCATAGCTTTCCTCCTGGAGCATCCAGACTGCACCAGTATAGCAAAATCACCAATCTCATGGGGGATCTCATGTAATAAAATTGTAACTGTTGTTATGAGACCAATATTTTGTCCTGCTATGAATGAGGCCCCAATGGCCAAACCATCAGTAAAGTTGTGGGTGAAATCAGCAGCTAGATTGAGGTACCCAGCTATTTTTATTTCTTCCTTTTGTTTGTTTTTATTTGACTTCTTAACTTTGTCATCAGATTTCTTCTTATCCTGGCCGTGAGAATGTCCATGGCCTCCACTAAATAGACGCACAAATTTCTCTACCACTAAGAAAGCTATGATTCCTCCGAGTACTCCAAGTCCAACAGTGATATCATGAGGCTCGTGATGGTCACTATCGTGCGAGTGACTGTGGCTGTGACCACCTTCTCCACTGCTCGACATTAGAGCGTGAGGAATCAAATGCAGAAACGCATCTCCAAGTAGGCCTCCAGACGCAAAAGATAATAATATTTTTAACAACGGTTGCTTTTCGACAGTTCCATCGATTGGAATAAAGAATAAAATAAAAAACGGCACTATACTAATAAACACTGTTGAAGCTAAAGCTTTCACGTATAAGTCATAGTCGGCTTCCACAACCTTCGCCGTTTGTTCTGTGGGTTTGTCGTTTGCGTTTTTACTGTATATAAACGCTGGTGATTCGTGTTCTCCATGTGCATGATCATGAGAATGCGAGTGTCCCAATACTGTAACTGTTGCACATATTAAAGCCGAAAGAAATAGTAGCCTGCGAAAGTAATTCATTCTTATAAAATAAGATCTAAATACCTAACCTAAAACTCTTAAGTTTACAGTTTACAGTTTTACACTTTGTGATTATACTAATCAAAGTACCTCTTGAAAATAAGAAATCGAAGGAAAAATAATTTATAAATGTCAAAAAGACATTACAAGTGTAATGCAGTGTGACCATATTTAAATTACAGATCCTGCCACACATTGCTTAAAAACCTGCCAAATCCTGCCAGTCTGATAAATGAAAAATGCCCAAATACTGCCAACTTTGTTTACCGTTGTATTATACAAAAAAAAATGTATGTACTTATATATTTTTTTATTATACACTGGAGTTAGCATCATATCATTTTTCGTCTCTATACATAACTTGATTCATACGATTTAGCATATCTTTGTTTGGTTTTAATGTAGAATTAATCATTTAATACTTATTAAATTTACAAAACTTCACGAGTAAAAGTTGTTGACACCGTACTTTAGTGACTCCTTTAATTATTATACCTATTATGACGTCACAAACATGGCGACCAATTGTGGCGCGTAGGTACATAGTCACGTGATTCTTTCTAAAATTTTATAATTTTTTAATTGTTTATTTTTAATGAAAATAAAATTTTCAAAAGGTTTTCGCATCGACCTTAATATTTGTGTTAAAGTTTTACAATACATAACGCCAGGTTTATTTATTTATTTATTTACATGTTTATGTCACCTCTTAAAAAAAAGAAACAAAGGGTAAACTTAATGCCTAATGGCATTGTCCACCAGTCAACCCGGTGGATGTGGAAATAGCTGATGGCAGGTGTCAACACGAAATATATATACATACTCTAGAATAATTACTAAAATCTGCAGAATAATAAGTAATTTTATAACAAGAATACATACAAACATACATGCATACATAAATACCTATAATAACATAAATATACATTATATTTTTTTTTAGCCCCACACTAGGATTCCCTGTGTCGTGGGTGCCATGGACAACACACAACATAGACAAGGACATTCACACCCAGACCGAGAACAGAAATTCAAACTCATCATTCAAATTTCCGCCTCGCTAGGAATGGAACCCAGGACCATCGGTGCGGCGATCCAACATGGTAACCATTACACCACACGGGTCTTCAGATATATATAAATATATAGGTTAAATATAAATATATAGGGAATATATACAAATATAGGGAAGTTTTGCACAGCATGCTGAAAAAAAATGCTTTATGGAAAATTCTAATAAAAACTTAGGTAAAATAAATAAAAATCCCTAAGTTTTAGGGAAAATCTCCCAGGGCTGGTAGTTATACGCGATGTCACACACGCATAGAGGAGCGCACTCACACAACGTCCGCAAGTTTGGGACCATAAATAAAATAATAAATAACGCTTCACACTCATAGCCCCACACTAGGATTCCCTGTGTCGTGGGTGCCATGTACAACACACAAGATAGACAAGGACATTCACACCCAGACCGAGAACAGAAATTCAAACTCATCATTCAAATTTCCGCCTCGCTGGGAATCGAACCCAGGACCCTCGGTGCGGCGATCCGGCGTGGTAACCATTGCGCCACACGGGTCGTCAAAGATAGATCTAGGTACTACAACTACTACATCTACCTGTTTGGGACCATATTCCAGCGACATTTTGTTTTGAATTATCCGTCTATAATTATAAATATCCGTCTATAATTTTATAATGTAGTTTATTTAGTCTATGGGGTTGCCATTTTCGGAATTTTAAGTTGCGATAGTGAATTTTTTTTCAGCACCTCAAATCTGCCAAATACTGCCAAGTTTTATAAAACGTCAACTGATCCTGCCATAGGCTAAAATAAGGGGCAAATCCTGCCAAAATGGCAGGATCCTGCCACATATGGTCACCCTGGTGTAATGTTGACTTGACGTGACGTGGGCAATTTGTTCTTTTTTTTTTAATGGAATTAGCTTGATATTGTTGTGATTTGGACGTATATTATTCGGCCAGATCAACGTATGGCGTGAAGTTTTGTTTTTATTTCTTATTTTTCTTTAATCAATGATTTTAAATAAAAAAATGTAACGATGTCCATCAGATTTTTTTGTAAGTATTGTAAGTACACACCGCTGGTATGGTACGGGACCGAAGCCCAGAGCAAGAACCGACTTAGTAAAAGCTGAGTAATTTTAATCTGTATTTCTGACTCTGTGATATACTTTTTGTTTATGCAAATTTTCTACCTTAGTCTGTGGATTCATTCAATCATTCATCATACAATTGTATGTATCATTGAGTGAATATGCTAGACATGGTAACTCAACCAAAACGCGTGAGCTGCAAAACAGGTCTTGAGTCACGAAGTTGAGCTGGAGCTGCGAACCGGTTCATGATTCAGCTCAAGGACCTGAAAGATTCATAAGAGCCGACAAGACGTTTCAAATTTCAACCTTATTACTATTATCATTAGGGTATATTATCTTAGTCGACACGTACAGATCAGGTCCTGGTACGGCTCGCAGCTCACGTGATCTGATTCACTCTTGAGCTGAATTCAGCTGCGACATTCAAATTTCAACCTTATTGCTATTATCATTAGGGTATATTATCTTAGTCGACGCGAACATTTCAGGTCCAGGTACGGCTCGCAGGTCGCGGGATCTGATTCACTCTTAAGCTGCGACATTGAAATTTCAACCTTATTACTATTATCATTAGGGTATATTATCTTAGTCGACGCGTACAGTTCAGGTCCTTTGAGCTGAATTCAGATCTGGTCGATCTGTTTTTGAGCTGCAAGTTAACAGGTCACTTTCGTGGGACAATCTTTGAAACAGATCAGATCTGAGTTGATTAAAGAAAAAGTAGGTTACACACCTCTAGAGTATGCTCTATTATCTATATTCCACGATTAATGTCAAAAAACGTATTATCGTAGTGAACGTACGTACTCTGTGATCAAATTGTCAATTGTCAACTCACAGTGCAGCAGCTGTGTTTATTGTTTCTTCGTGAATTAACAAATTATTAGATTAAAATAGATTTATAGAAATTCATGGAAACTAGTAAATAAACTAAAATACTTTAAAAATAGGGACATGACATGACTGTGCTGCCATTTTGCGGCTGAAGCAAATTTTTGTGGCGTATTTAAAAAAGGCGTAAGATTCTATGTCGCTTCCGCAGCTTTGTTTATCAGTTTCGACAATTTGGTGCATTGTTAGAGCATTTTAGTTACTGCTAATAATTTTGTTGTTAACTGTAGTTTAGTTCTAAGTAGCTTTATCTTTATAACGTTGCGGTTTTAATAACGCTTCATTAAATTTACAGAATCATAAATACACATATTTATTATTGTAAAGGATTTTTTTCTCTACAATTAATTATTATCATTATATATTTCAGAGAAGAATGGAGGCACCGGCAGCGTCAAGTTCAAATAGTAGAGAAGATCTGCTTCCTATTACCTCCTGGTGTCACCCATCAAATAAAGTGCATCGATTTTTTGCTCTGGTGTTGATGTGTTTTCTATGTTTTGGTAAGTAACACAGGATTGTGAGTACCTAGGGTGTAATATAATTTATCATCGTTATTCTAACTTTGAGGCTATCTTTATCAATGTATCCTTAGTGCTAACACCATCACTCATCAGAGATATAAAGCTTTAACTAATAGGTTAGACCTTTAAACAAGAAAGTTATATTAATATAAACAAAACAAAAAAATCTTCTCATTCTTTGCCTGGAAAAGGATTGGTGGGTTACAACAAGAATACATATAGCTGGTAACTTAACTGCATCTTATTAGTCGACACAGAATCAGCTGTTCTTCATGCATGTTTATTGGCCACTAAATGAAAAAAAAATGCCGTTACATTATTTTAATGTTCTGTATCATTTCAGGTTCCTACTTCTGTTATGACACACCAAGTGCATTAGCTGATAATTTTAAAAATGAAGCCCACTTAAACACGTCACAATTTGCCATATTGTACTCAATATACTCCTGGCCAAATGTCATATTATGTTTCATCGGTGGTTATCTAATTGATAGGTTTGTATTTGTGTTAAAATTGTACCATCTGCAATAGTGACTCAGCGATAAGTACTCTCATATAAGCATAAATAAATAGGGGTCATATCATGTTTACAGACATGTGCTGTAATGCTGTATTGCTGATTATAATTACAATGCGTCATATTCCAATAACATGTACATGTTTACATGCCCTGATTAATATACCTTCACTTTTTATTTACTATCTATAAAATAAGCAAAATAATCTGTTTGAGAACAAATAATGTCTGCTACAAAGTTTTTGCTTACTTCTATGACCAAACTTGCTGCAGAGAATATTATATGTACTATGTATTTTATCTTAGGGCTACTACCACATAAGACAATAGTACATAATTAGTACTACTACTTTAATGTCACATTATCACTAGAAATTAGATCGATATTTAATAGGGATGTTGACACTAACAGTAAATTAAAATAAATTTTTGTTTAAAGTATCAAGGAAAACATTTAAACACCTAAAATATTATTCTTTTGTCGAAATCAATCACAATAAATTAAATATAATTATTTTAAAATGTTAAAAATATTACTCACTGTCACATGACCTCAAACGCCGTTTTGAGCTTATGACGTCATTGTTCTTATTTTATATGCAAATGCAACTAACTTCAGTCGACAGATAGTATCGAATATCGGCTAGTGACGTCACGTGACGTATTTGGTGGGGAATTTGAAAATGAATTTTATTTATCAATTTTTGTTTTTATATTGAATTTTATTATTTTTAAAATATATTTTTTCGTGAATCTTAAGGTTCTATCTATAAAATCAAATTGAATCCTAAAATTAGTCAATATCCCTATTATTGCATCATTATAATTATGTATAGACCAGCAAACATCAATTCTTCCTTGCATTTATAGGTTTGATCTAAAAAAAAATATTACTTAGTGAGGATGTTAATGCGAGGGCAAAGAGCGGATTTTCTCTATAATCTTTGGATAGTAATCTAAATTCGATTTTGCCTTTGGCGCTATTGATGTTCACGAGTAACAGTGACCAGTAAGAATTTGGTGGTTTATCAGATATTAACATAAAAAATGGTTGTCTGTAAAGTCGGTTTACGGACGGTAGTTTAACGTGACAACGTCATGACAAAGCTCCGCTCCGCCCCGCTCCGCTCCACTCAGCTACGATCGCCTACGGCATCGGCTACGATACGCCAATCGTAGCCGATAGTGCCTCTCTCTCGCTTTTGCCGCTCTCTCGCTCGCGGAACGCTATATTTTTTCATAGATGCTCCCGGTGCTCATCGTTTTAATAGACGTTATCACGTCAAAAACCTCAATCAAAAAGTGATATGAAAATATAAAATCTAGAACTCATAAGTAAGATAATTTTGTAAACATTATTTTATTAACTTTTCGTTATTAGCAGATACTATGTTGTATAAACAAACATACAGTAGCCATAACACAGACTTAGTATCCACAATTTTTTTTTAAAAAGTTTGCATATACAGTGTGAGTCTGTATAAAGTGCACATATCAAAACCAGGGAAACTACACACAATTTCAGCGACGGAAAAATTGCCAAAAAAAATAAAAAAAAAATATTCAATTTTTTATGAATATTTTAAAATTTTAAGTCGCAGCTGCTAACCCTATTTCAATAAATTGTTATTACTTTTAAACTGAATGTCCTATCAAAATGGAATAAATTTTAAAATGATGGTTAATAATAGGCCGTACCAATAAAGTAATAATTTCGAAAAAAATAAACGCCATAAAATTAGAATAAAATGGTATATGATAAAATTCTGATAATTTTTTCATCACTTTTACAATAAATTTAAAATTTCTCGAAAAATCGCCCCCTTTATCCTACTTTATTTTTATTTTAAGTTATTCTACATCGTATTAGCTTTATAATGGTAAAAAATGCACGTTTATTACTCAAATGCAACCATTTCTATGAGTGTTTAAAAAAGCCCCCGCTTGGCGCATCATTTCACTACGCACCCACCATTATTTATCAGGCAGGTAGAAACCTTTTTTTTTGGGTGAATCATTATAAGAGGCGAGCAGGCTGTAGGTGCGGGTGCGGGGAGGGGTGTGAGGGGTTAGCTTTCTAATGGTAAAATGCACGTTTATTCCTCCTATAATTTTTCTCCTATAATTATTTGTTTTTAATTGGTTTTAATAAATAAATGATTTATGTAGATAAATTCTAATTGTTTTATTCTTAAAAATGGAGTTTTCTCTACCTGCTACGGCGTTTAACTGAGATGAGTGCTTTTTTAAAACGTTAATTTAAAAAAGTTGTATCTAAACGTTAAGTTGTAATAAACGTGCATTTTTACCATTAGAAAGCTAACCCCTCACACCCCTCCTAGCACCCGTACCTACAGGCCGCTCGCCTCTACAATGATTCACCCAAAAAAAAAGGTTTCTACTTATCTGATAAACAATGGTGGGTGCGTAGTGAATCGATGCGCCAAGTGAGGGCTTTTTTAAACACTCATAGAAATGGTTGCATTTGAGTAATAAACGTGCATTTTTTACCATTATAAAGCTAATGCGATGTAGAATAACTTAAAATAAAAATAAAGTAGGATAAAGGGGGCGATTTTTCGAGAAATTTTAAAATTATTGTAAAAATGATGAAAAAAATACCAGATTTTCATCATATACCTTTTTATTCTAATTTTGTGGCGTTTATTTTTTTTTCAAAATTATTACTTTATTGGCACGGCCTATTATTAACCATCATTTTAAAATTTATTCCATTTTGATAGGACATTCAGTTTAAAAGTTATAACAATTTATTTAAATAGGGTTAGCAGCTGCGATTTAAAATTTTAAAATATTCATAAAAAATTGAATTTTTTTTTTATTTTTTTTTTGGCAATTTTTCCGTCGATGAAATTGTGTGTAGTTTCCCTGGTTTTGATATGTACACTTTATATAGACTCACACATATGTAGTATAAGGGATATAGTAGTAATTCTACAAGCTACAATTTATTCATAACTAGTTTTCTTCCTGTAACAAACACCTTAGCCATTTCTTTGGTTTTTGATTACCAAAAAATACTAAAATTCATTTTCATGAAAATGTCAAATTTAATGTTGAATTATCTTAGATTACCTTTGTAATTTTCAGGTGTTTTGGCATCAGATTGGGGACTATAATCTATATGACGATCGTATATATTGGAGCTGTAATATTTGCTCTGGGTGCATACATCAATGCATTTTGGCTTATGATACTTGGACGATTTATATTCGGGTAAGAATCAATGTGATTATCGTCAGTACTTGTTTGTATTCAAAATGTTTAGTGTCTGGGATATAATTAGTTTAAAACCATATTTTATTATAACGTTTTCTAGGATCGGTGGGGAGTCGTTGCAAGTGGCGGTGAACAGCTATGTGGTGCTCTGGTTCAAGGGCAAGGAACTGAACATGGTGTTTGGGCTGCAGCTGTCGTTCTCGCGGCTGGGCAGCGCCGTCAACTTCTGGGTCATGGAACCCATCTACGTATGGGTCGCTAAATACTACAGCGGGTATGAAAGGCTTGGTGTAACTTTGTTTATGGGTTCGTATCTCTCACCTCATGACTACGTTATTGATATTAATTTCAAAATTTTATCTATCCATAGTAATAAATAACATAAAACCTCAATTTTATGTTCTGAAGTCAAACTTCTATAGAGACCAAACAATGCAATGTTTACTTGTAACATTTTACCGTTATGACTGGTTGAGTTTACCACAACAACAAGAAAGTAGAGTGAGTCGAGTGGAGAATAGTGGAATGCAGTGGAGTCGGAGTCGGAGTTGGAGTAGGATTAAAGAAAATACAGCTTTTTATTTATTTAGACTTTATTGCGCCATACAAATGTATGTGAACAATGGTAATGGTAATGGTAATGGTAATGGTGATGGGCTCCAATTTCCGCATTTAGCCTCTAGGTTGGGCCATTTTGCGTAAATGTGTGTGCCGGCTAGTTGTCTAGCCAGCCTAGCTCCGTCCAGAAACGCAGGATCCTCCTGGTGTCTCCACAGGCTTCACGGAACGACCTCGGAGTGCCGAGGATTTCAGCCCGTTGGGTAGCTACGCCCACGCATTCCAGGATTACGTGAGGGGCTGTTTCGTCGGCCGATAGACACGCCCTGCATAGAGGGCTGTCGGTCATACCTAGAACATATAAATGTTTGTTAAGTGGGCAGTGTCCAGTGATGTTACCTACAATTACTCGCAGGTTCCTCCTGTCAAGTGACAATAGCCTCCTGGTCAGTCGTGCGTCGGGACAGGGCACTGTTTCCCGAGATTGTCTGCACGTTTTGATTTGTGCCCATTGATCTGCATGTTGTTTTAATGTTCTTTGACGTAGCCTTCGTCGTCTCCGCGCCTACTGAGGCAGTCGGGGCCGTTGCCGGTCCTCCCAAGCTGGTTGAGGGAGCGTTCTTTGCAGCTTCAATGCTGCGTTGCTTGAGCTGGCGCCTCTGTTTTTGAGTGCCGCGTCTGCGTTTTTGCACCTTCCATTCCTGTTCAACGGCCCGTGAGGAGCCGGATGGAATGGAGGCTGCGTTGTTGGAACAGGGCAATTCCGAGGAACCGACATCCTGTTGTTTGGTGATCAGTTGATCTTTCGGGTTTTTACTCGTGCGATCCATTGCGCTTGAGATACTATATTCATTCTCCGTGGCGTCCCACCCTCCAGGGAGCCCGCAGATGGGGATGTTCATCCGAACACCAGGACCTACCACAGAGAGTATAGGATCCGGGGTCCGCCATGCAGCGAGCCTGCACGATGCGAAGAGGTCTACGGTTGTCGGGTCGAGATTTTGACCCGTACTCGCCATAGGCTCCGCGCCTCGCCGGCTGCGCACTACATGACCCCGTAACCCTCGCCGGATACCCTTAAGGGGTTCCTTTGCCGATTACCTTAGGTTGGCTAATCCCAAGGCCATCGTTTTGGTGGAAATCCAGACCAAAGAGGGCGTGTTGCCATCCCAGGTAACTACTACCCGACCCGGGGTAGGCTCAACCCTCCAGGACTCCTTCATCCCCCCGCACGACGCTCAACTACGCACGGCACAACACGTAGGTGGGCTCAAGCCCACTCCATAGCGGAGAGGCCGGTCTGACTCGCCCACTGGTCTAGACCTAGGGTAGGAATAGGGAAAGGGAAGGATAGGTGTTATGAAAAGGAAGATTGGTAAGTTAGGGCGGGAAATAGGTAGTGTGGGATATTACCGCCCAGGAGGGTAAGGGATTGGACAGTAATAGCTCGGGAAGCCGGGGTCGCATACCCGTATACTATACCACAACTACCGGACAGGTAAGTTGGGATAGTATCCCGTGACTTGTGGCGGAGAGGGTAGGAATATGGAAAGGGAAGGATAGTAAAAGGAAGTTTGGTAAGTTAGGATGGGAAATAGGAAATGGGGGATATTACTGCCCAGGAGGGCAAGGGATTGGACAGTAATAGCTCGGGAAGCCGGGGTCGCATACCCGTATACCATACCACAACTACCGGACAGGTAAGTTGGGATAGTACCCCTGACTAAGTATGTGAACAAAAGGCAGACTTAATGCTAAAAGCATTCTCTGCCAGTCAACCTTTGGACAGTGGGAAAACAATTTAATTTTATCACATTAAACATTTTAATTAAAACGCTTTAATATTAACAAAAACACTGTTACATCAGACGTGCACACTTATATATCTTTTTGAAAGTCAAACTACATTGTTTCAAGAAACCCTTCTGTAAGTGGGCCCGGGAGAAGAAGCAGCAAGAAGCTATCAAGGTGTTTTTTAATTGCAGCATCCTTAACGTGTCTCTTCTCGCTGATGTGCGCACTGGTGTTGGGCTGGATGG
Organism: Thymelicus sylvestris; assembly: GCA_911387775.1. Lineage (NCBI taxonomy): Eukaryota > Metazoa > Arthropoda > Insecta > Lepidoptera > Hesperiidae > Thymelicus > Thymelicus sylvestris. The sequence continues at coordinate 7,767,408 of OU426888.1, forward strand.
ACCACCGCGCGGAGCGGATCGAGCGCCGGGCGCCGGCCGCCGGCTCCGACCAGCCCTTCCGTCTGCTCGACCTCGTGCGCTTCAAGCCCATCTTCTGGCTCATCGCGTTCATCTGCGTGTTCTACTACCTCGCGATATTCCCGTTTATCGCGCTTGGAAAGTAAGTTTGTTAGGTTATGGTAATGATGGCTGTTGGTGTAAGCGTTTGCGTGTTTTTGTATCTGAAGGGACAACCAATACTCACTTGTTTTCAATACATAATTTAGATACAAATGATGTAAATGAATAGATTAATAAATTAATGAATGGATTGAGGTTGAGAATTAGTATTCACTGATGAATGAATAAGTGACTGAATGAATGAATGAGTGAATGAGGGAGAGCGAGAGCTAGAGAGAGAGGGAGTGAGAGACATGCACACACAGTGTTTAGTTATAAGTAACACGATATTCATATATGTAATGGTTAGGCGGTATGGAGTTCGCCGGGTCAGCTAGTAATAAATATTTATGGCAAAATTTCTATCCCATAAATAAATAAAATTTTTCACTGATACCTAACGAATGCATGAAAAGTCAACTGGAAGCCTACAATTTTATTGTTGCTATGTGTTTCTAGATTATTTTTCGAGCGTAAGTTCGAGTTCGCGCCGCAAGAGGCGAACACAGTGAACTCGATGGTGTACTTCCTGTCCGCGGCGCTGAGTCCGTTCTGCGGCATCCTCATCGACAAGACCGGCCGCAACGTCATGTGGGTCGTCGTCGGCATCGTCACCACCATCGCGTCGCACATGCTGCTTGCCTTCACCTTCCTCAACCCATACGTTGGAGTGGTGAGATTGACCTTCTTTCTTTTTCTTTTCTTTTTTTTAACCTTACAACAATGTGAATGGCACAAAGGTGGACTTAATGCTAAAAGCATTATCTGCCAAAGAACCATCGGGAAGTAAGACAAACATAAATGCCGGTTTCTTGACTCTTTCTTGGCATTAGCTATGTCCATGGGCGACGATAGCCACTTACCATCAGGTGGATCGCCAGCTCGCTTGCCGGCTATTTACATAAAAAATTGTCATCATCGCTATCGCAAAAAACTGTCCCGCATCTTGGGTCTCAATGTAACGGGTACAAATCACACATAGTAGTCTACGCAGGCAAGTGCGGCTTGGCAGACTTCATATGTGAATAAATTGGAGAATTCGTAGATGTTCGAATGTGTTGCATGTGTACATGTGACCTTTATCGAATTAAGGAGTTATTAATTTAAAAACACGTGCAATGACAACGACATATCGGCAAATTGCATAAATTTTAATTTTTATGACATGCTTTTTATATTTTTATATGAAATATATTCTGTCAATCATTCTATCATTCTTACAAATGTGTCATTGATATTTTCATTGTGTTTTATATTTCAGATCTCATTGGGAATATCGTATTCCTTGTTGGCAAGTGGACTCTGGCCGCTCGTAGCACTGATAGTCCCCGAGAGTCAATTGGGGACGGCGTATGGAATGTAAGTTGTTGATACATTTTACAGTTTTATTTGAATATTGATAGTGGCTACACTCGCGTAGATTTGGAAATGGCCACAGTTCCGGCGCATAATAAGGCAAATTAAAATCATAATAATAATATAAATCCGATTTCGTGGGAATTTCTAAACATAACTTTTTTTTTATTTAATGTTATTTTTACATATTTGTCTTAAAATTAATGTGATTTATCTATGCACAATTTAAGATGTCAAGCTGTACAAAATTTGGGGTTGGCATCAGTCATTATCGTAGCTGGAGCGATCGTGGACAAATATGGATATCTGATGCTGGAAATGTTCTTCATGTCCTGCTTATTCCGTAAGTTGTGCCGGCATACGTGTCATATTTTTATATTTCTCATCGTATGACTTAAATATTAATTTGATTTAAATTTTCAGTGTCGCTTATAGCCGCGGTTCTTATATACATTATCGACTCAGCTGGAAGCGGCATTCTTAACATGTCGCCAAGCAAGAGGGAAGCTTTAAAAGAGTAAGTTGAGAAACAGTTTTTTAATGTACTGTTAGATTAATGTGTAATAATGTACGTTATGTGGCTATGTGAGTTCCATACCATCGCTAGTTACACACACACGCACGCACTTGCGCACGTACGCACGCATGTGAACGCATCAGCGCACATACACTGTGCTTCCAGATTTTTTATATAATATGTAATCTCATGTATTCATTTTTTATTTTGTATCGCAGGCCGACCTCTACCAATGACGAGACTGCAAACCTGTTGGACAACGAAGTGCAGAGTTCGGACCAAGAAGAGCCCGACTCGCGACTACCAGAAGACAACTTAGAGGCGCAGGCGTCGTTTCGCTCGCAGTCGCACTCCGACAGGATCCGCAGCCGATACATCGCGCACGTCATGCCCGAAACTAACATTCCTGACAGACAGTGATATAGATTATGTAGACTGTAAAGTGTAGACTATGTAAATGTAAATATTAGCTTTATTTATAGATGTTAATTAAACAAATTATTTTCTAATCAATCTTTATTGCTTGTTGTAACAATTTTTTATATAATAACGAAAATAAATGACGCAATTACATATTATATGGTTACTTTTTCATTTTTTTTATACTAGAAGGAATGCAAAGTGTATCTTATATGCCACATAAATGCTCTACTAAGTGTAACTCAACACACAAGAGGTGTATCACTAAATTAAGAATTTCTACCGGGGCTACTCGGAATCGATTGTTCACTGGGGTAGTGTAGCTATGCTAACACTTTATTCGAAGTCTTAAACAGTGAATATTTGATAACATATTTACAAAAATAGCACTGTCATAACTAGGGACCGGATTATATGCAACATAAAAAGCTTGTTATATGCATGCAAATATGCAAGAAAAATGCTTGAAATATGCACGAAAATATGTAAAATATGCAAAATTAAATGATAATTTTTAGGAACTCAAACAAAGAACTATCTCGGAACCCTAAATTGCGCGTGATCAGACACGCACAATTTACACACTTGCCCGGTTTTTTAATATTTTTGTAAACGCAAACGTATTGTTCCAAATATTCAGTAATGAGATTGTGTCTTCGATCATTCAAAATATTTTTTATACGTGGAAAAGGCTCGCTTATACGTACAAATCGCTTCACATCCACTGAGGTAATTGGGCAGAATTTAAACTTGTGTGCTGTGTTAGCACTTATAGTTTTTGGCAAAAGTTCTGCCGTCCCAATAATAAAACTATCAATTTAACACGATAATATGCATCATACTCAGATCATAAGTAAAATATGCAATTACCGCTGAGGATGGCTTAAATATGCAAATGCATATAATCCGGTCCCTAGTCATAACATTTATTACATACTAGCTGGTCGGGCAAACTTCCCCTCTCTCCCTCCCTGATCCTTCCCCTCACCCTCTCCCTTCCCCTATCCCTCTTCCTCTCTCTCCATCCAAAAGGAGAGCCATCTTTATGTTAGTATCAGGCGTTACTTTGCGGAAATCCATTGTTATTAAGTTATTATTAGTCTACTATGCATACTTTACCATCATACATGTTAAACGCGGATTGTTGCAAAGTAGACTAATACTAACTTAATAACCATCTTTAGGTATAGTGTCCGCAAAAATGCGTCCATTAAGAGTGGCGCTGCGGTAGATTAGGATAAATTTTATTGAACTCAGCAAACTTCACCCCGTCTACAACAGCTATAATAATGTTCATTCATAGTGTAGTTTTTCAGACGCCAGCGCTATTGTGGTAGGATGGTGGTAGGAACTGGAACCTCTATTTTCAGTACACAGCTGGATACTTTTTCAACTTTCCCCCCAAATGTCTGTCCTTAGTTCTATACTCCATGCTATAGGTACCTACATTAAACGTTATTGCTCCAATAGGTAATATTATGTATTCTGTGCTTTTGTTTTAAATGCTCCTGAATAAAGATTGAAACAATATGTAGGTAGATACTTACAAGGTACTTCATTGTAGATTAGTACGGTAGGTACCTACTATGTTGTATTGGAGTACATCACACTAACAGGCAGCTCTAATTATTTTTTTCAACTATAACGTCTACAGAAGTGATCCCTTAAAATATTATGATTTTAAATTATATTATGTTTAGTAGGTATGTGCCTATAGTATTTAATTTTTACCAAAAAAACGTAGTAAGCTCACTTAATTGAGGTAGTAATTGTAACATTTCTAATTTTCTAACGTAAAACCATTCTCACCACACATTAAAAATAATTATCGTACATTTAAAACCAATACGTCATTTTCAAGTTTCCGTCGACTCCCCGCTGTGTTTCCAGGCTGCTGGGTTGCCGGACTAACTTCCGCATGGAACTCCGCCTTCGGTAAGGGAGATCAGATAATTCGTCTTCCACTGACGGTGCTTGAGTCAACTCCAATTGATCAAGGTCTTCGTAAGTATCAGCTTCTTGTGCTCTGCTATAAACGAAATATTGACAGATTCTTGGTGGACATACAAAAAATCCATTTGTTGTATGATAACTAGAAGGTTTGCATGTGAATTCATATTGTAAAATTTTGGCAAAAGTGAAGAAAAAAACCTCACTTTACCATAAGTTATAGTTTTGAAAATCAAGTGTTTGTTTTTTTAACCGACTTCAAAAAAGGAGGAGCAATATTCAATTCGACTGTATTTTTTTGTTTCTTACCACAGAACTTTCTACTGGGTGAACCGATTTTGATGATTCTTTTTTTAATCGAAAGCTGGTGCTTGTCATGTGGTCCCACTTAAATTTGAGCGAGATGTGACGAGTAGTTTTTGAGTTATCCCTAATTTTGGAGTCGGTTATTTTTGTCAAGAATTATATTAATTTATTTCCAGGAGCAAGGAATTGTGACCTGGTTACTAGTGGTGACTTATGGGAATCACAACTTTGTGATACTAAAATTTGAATGAATACCAACTCTTGCTTGCAGACGTACCCTGTATGAACGACGCTAAAAAGGGGTTCTCACAATCCAGGAATGGATCTGTTGGTATTGTTATGATAGGTAAGTGACTAAAGAGTTTTTATTGAAGGAGTAATTTATTCGACTAAGGGTCGCAGTTACAGTTCTTATTATCAGATTATATTCTTGAATTAAGGTCATGAATGGTGTTAAAAACGTTAAATTAGACTTCATACCTGACTCCGACGCACGAGCAACAATCATGGTACGTCCAATCCTTGCCGAACTCTTCTCCCTCCTCGGCAGTCTGAGGTAATGAGCAATGAAGTGTCTCCGGTAGGCGCAGAGCTGTCAGTCCCCCAACCACCGACACGGCTCCCATCACCACCAATGGTAATACCAGGTTACTGGAACCCTATGATTTTATGCGGAAATTAAATAAAACTAAACTTTATACTAATATAGGTAGGTAGGTACATCTTGTAGCTTACGCTATTTGGAGTCACTTTTACTTCATACTTTAGCAGACGGCCGCGAATAATTAAAAAAAATGAATAAAAATAAAATACAATGCTCTGAACATGCTCTGAAAGAAGTCTCATGCTGGTTTTAACGGTACTAAAACATAAGCAAATTATTATGTACCTACTTATAATAACTAAAATAATTTTATAAATGAAGCTAGTGATAAAAGATTCCCTTACCAAATAATTAATGAACGGTATGATTATCAAGCCGAGCCCGCCGATGTACGCTGAAGTTCCAATGCCGACTCCTCTCAGTTCAGTGGGGTATAATTCTCCGGCATATGGATATATGATCAAAAATGACGCAGAGATAAAACATTTTGATATCAAATACAAAATAAGGGTTTCTGTTTGGGCGTCTGTAATAACATGCGATTAGTTGTTAAAAAAGTCTCTAAAATTAAGAATACAATGTCATGTAGGTACCTAAAGGGGGTTATTCCCATTTGTCCCCACCACGTTTGTCACCACTGGTGACAAATGGGATTTTTTTTCCCATTTGTCCCCACTGGTGACAAATGGGAACAAAATCCTTCCCATAAGAAGGGGCAGTAGGTCTTGTTAGTTGATGCAACATACGAAGTAACAAGATTTTAACTTTGTTTTTTACTATTGTTTTATATCATTACTAGCTGCCCGGACAGACTTCGTTCTGTCAAAAGTTTTTTTTTGAGATCTAAACTATCCTATCTTTCAAGTTGGATCAAACTACACACGGTGTGCAAATTTGATTAAAATCGGTTCAGTAGTTTAGGAGTCCATCGCGGACAAACAACGTGACACATAATTTATATATATTAAGACTAGCTGCCCGGACAGACTTCGTTCTGTCAAAAGTTTTTTTTTGAGATGTAAGCTATCCTATCTTTCAAGTTGGATCAAACTGCACACGGTGTGCAAATTTGATTGAAATCGGTTAAGTAGTTTAGGAGTCCATCGCGGACAAACAACGTGACACGTATTTTATATAAGTATACTAGCTGCCCGGACAGACTTCGTTCTGTCAAAAGTTTTTTTTTATTTACCTTCCGTGTGCCTTAAGGGAGATGTAAGCTATCCTATCTTTCAAGTTGGATTAAACTGCACACGGTGTGCAAATTTGATTAAAATCGGTTAAGTAGTTTAGAAGTCCATCGCGGACAAACAATGTGACACATAATTTATATATATTAAGATTAAGATATATCTAAGTACTATTATTTCTTCTGTGATAATATCTACGTTATGATGAGAAAATCTCTAAAAAAGAAAAGCGCTGAAAAAATACATACCGCTTGGTAATAGTACGGTTACGATGCAAAATATCCCACTAATAACCATTGACAAACAAAGAGGCCATCTTCTACCAACTCTGTCCATAAGTACCCAGCATACTAAGTAGCTTGGAATTTCCACGGCGGACGACAAAAAGAAACTCATGTACTGATTGCTGCCGATGGCTGGCCCGTAATAACTTAACCCAACGTAAACCATTTCAGACGCACACCAGTTCAGAGTTATTAAACAGGTCTTCAGCCTCATGTTTGGAGTTCGGCACAATGCAAACACGCTCGCATTTTCCGTCTCCTTGATTCCATGTTCTTTTTGTTCCATGACTTGTCTCTGAAGTTTTGCCGTATAATCTTCGGGTAGCTCCTTGCCGTTGACCCTCGCTATAGTTTTCAAAATATTGTTGGCTTCTTCTAAACGTTCTTTCATTAGCAACCATCTCGGTGATTCAGGAAGAACGAACCAGTAAAGATAGTAGGAGAAAAACGGAACAGAGGTCGCTAAAGCTAGTGATCTCCAGTCTCGCAATAAGTATGTCACACCCGATAGTAATATTAAGCCCAGTGTATAAAATATGCATGTCATCACAGTAACAAATGATCTATAGTTAGGCCCTGCGAGTTCTAAAGCTGAAAAGATTAACATACGCAGGTCAGTAAAATGCAAGTAACTCATCAAAAATTAAATAGATGAATACGTAAATTGCAAGCAGTCATGATGGCCGTTCGATTAATATGATTTTTAACGGTTTGAAGGTCTACCGCCAGAGGGTTCGGTTTCGAATTTGACAGCTTTATTTTTAAAGTTACAAATAATGACTGCTTGCTGTTGAATGCTACAGCTCTAATAAAGCTTAATATCTGAGGGTTATAATGTCCACCGAGTAGTTATAATGTCTCCCAACTATAGGTAAACAAAACAGCCATCAGCCTTTTAGGGTTAAAAATTCATTATATGGGTCTCCTATCCGACCTAAGGTCTAGGACAGTTACGGGTTGTGTATTTAGCGATGTGAACTTTAAATAGTTTTGTGACTTACATATTATGAATGGAATTTGATATACAGCAGGAATTGTTAATCCGACGATAACTCTAGCTAGCACCCAGAACCAATATTCATGTGCATAGGCAGTCATTAAGCTGCCAAGAAGTAGAGTCGAAAGGCATGTAAAAAATGACTTCTTGCGTCCAATCCTGTCGTTTAGAAGACCAAAAGAGTAAACTCCGAACGGCCCACCAACGTTTAAAGCAACCAATCCAAGTGTAGGGTACATATCAAATTCGCATACCAAGTCAAACTGTAATATATGAAATAAAATATCGTTAGTAGATATTTATGTCTAACGTTCCAACTCAAAGTCACTAAGGGTTACATAAATCGCTCCTAAATAAAGAATCACCATACAAATTATCTACCAAGGAGCGATTTAAATAACCATTATCTAGTGACTGAGTTGGGGCGTAAGTATGTGTACTTAGATGAAAATAAAGTTTTATGAAGTTAATCGATCACAGATAAAATACAGAAAGACACGCACAGCGAGATTAATTTAATTGCGAAAAAATATAAATATTTTTAATGTGAATACAAAAGATGACACCCGATGTTAACTGATGATCGTCACCCATGGACATGAGTAATACCAAAGGCATCACCAATACGTTGCCGGTCAAAAATGTCCCGCATTATTTCAGGATCTTTGTCAATGCGACTGAAAGGTGCAAAATCATATTTCAATCGATTTTCAATTTTAGGCAGGAGGAAATACCCTATCATCATGCATGAGCACTGTTTATCTAAACTGAGTGGTACAGGATAGAACCCAGCGACCTTCAAATCTAGTTATGTTTTCAACCCTATTTAATGTGAGAGGAGAGTGCAGTCGAGTACACGGGCTAGATTAGGTTGCTATTATAATAGGCTACGGTAACCACTTAATCCCAGTTTTGACTATAAAAATATGTAACAAGTGCCAAGTTCCCAAAACTACTTATATAGTGAGTGGTTTTAGGTCTTACTAAACTTTTCCAAATTGTTTTTATATCAGTTACTTGTATGTTTGGGATTATTTAAACAATAGATATTTATTTCACTGAAAGTTGCGAAAGTATGAACTGTTGGCAAGGGAATGATAACTTACTTCGATTACTACGGAGGATATTACTTCAGATGTATCGTATTCGTAACCGTCCAGACATAGCTCTGTAGGCCAGGATTCATTCACATCTACGGGTCTCCCCGAGTGTAATATCGCAGACCAATCTACAGAATATCGGAGACAATTTTCAAATGTTGTATTGTCGTCTACCTAGAAGAATTCAGAGTGTTATTTACTAATATAAATACTTTATACTTTTTTTTGTCTTTTACCTTACGTGGTATCGAAAGAATTTTTCGTTGTTGTTGCGTCATGTTTTCTAATTCTGGAACTTTGCACCAGTGATCGGGGGTGTCCGTCATGAACAGTTGGTTGAAGGCACAGAATCCACAAGGTAGACAAGCTGGCAAGCACACCAGCCACAACAGACATTTCTGATAAATTCCAAATTCACCGATTTTTGGTAAAACATCATCCAAGTCGATCGCGTCGTCATTTGATTCTTTAACCTTAAACGGTAATAAAGTTCACCTCATTAAATTGAAAATGTACAGTATTCTAATCGCATACCACAACGTTTCACTATATTTTATTTATAATCAAGCCATTACAGTTTAACGTTTTGTTTACATAAAATCTTGGCAATGGGTGTCGTTAGACGGTTTGTGGTGAGGTCATTGGATTTTAACGCTTACATTTACTTTAAATAAAAAAAATATGTACCGATATTTTGTGGGCACTGCTATTATGGCTTTTATTATTGGTTGCCATCTTAAATATTAGGCACCGTACTGCACTCGCGTATCGTTACTCGCGACGTCCATTCAAGACCAGCTATCATTAAGCCACCTTGGTATTGTAGGAAGCCATATAACTGTAATCTAATTGATCAAATTGCGCGTGTCTATGTTATATATGTACAATGTATAGAAATTATTATAATGTAAGTTTCATTAAATTGTAATCCACTTTCCAGTATACCGAGAATAAAGTTAGTCATAATTTTTGCTACGCTTGTGTGTTGTCTCTTGCGAGAAAATCGTGAATATTAAATTATGGGAGTGGTTTTATCGCAGATGAGGTGTATGAATAATAATTATAAATCTGAACCATGAAATAGTCGTTTCTAATTGTGTATAAGCATGTGATAATATAAAAAAGATACCTTATATGTATGTAAATGACAAAAATAAATACCTAATTATTAAAATAACACATTCTTTAGTAAATTGGTCAATAGAAGGCATGGTATGATGAATTTAAGAAAATAAGTTGTAGTTTTGTTAAAATATTTTATTTGTGAAACGTAGATAAAATCGATACAAGTAATTAAAACTCTTACTGATAAAACTTATATTTTACACAATGAAACTGCGAAAATTGTCTTACGAACTTTTACAACACTTAACGTTTGCGCGTTTTCCACTTCATTCGTTGTACTTTGTATAACAACAGTCTCATACGCACTCTATTCATGACAATATCAATAAATTAATAAAATATAGATAGATAGATAATATTTTAAAGTTCATATTACATATATAAAAATCTTTTATTACGAGAAAATTGACATCAAAGTTACAACATAATTTAATGTAATTTTTAATACATAATTTTGTGCACCAATTTACGTTACGTTACGTTAAGTTTAATATTGAATCATTTTACAATTCAATAACAACAATTATTCTTTGAGACGTTTTAAACTGTGGGTTTTTAACAAAAGTTACACTTCCATTGTTGGCAAATTATACATATTAAAATATGTAACAGGCAATGTTTTGTGTTGGGATCAATCATAATTGGATTTATAGCTAATTGTTACGTATTAAGTACTTAACGTTCTAAAGTTCCTTTAGAATGAAAGCAGGGATCGCGCGAACTAATTTCACTTCACCCTTTTATAGAATAGAAAAGGTTTTATAAAAGTTTCTTAATGTACACATTTGTTTTATAAATTATACCATAAAATATATTTAGCGTAAATTAATAAATATGGTAACGATTGACATTTCCTTAATGAAATTTAAACAATGGATTCGTTTGTTGTTCAGATTCATTTTATAAATTTCAAAAGATACTCTTGTTTTACTTTGGAAAGCTAGGTTCCAGTAACTACAAATATATAACATTTAGTTCAACATATAGCCCGCAGCGGACTTTGCAATAATTTTACGCCTATTTAGCCTTCTTCGATTAGAGTTTTTAATTATCACGTTTCTGGTCGCATGTTTCCAAAAAACTAAATTATCCTTCTGGTATTAAGGCGTTTAATTAGGTACTACAAGAGCGTAACCTACAATATGCAGGTCATAAACATTTCGTGCTCCGGCAGCTCGTAGATTTCGTCTAGTGGACACAAAAAATCTCACTCTCACACCATAAGAATTTTGTTATTACAAACTCGACGAGGGTGGGGGCATATTTGCACTTAGTTTTCATCTTTACACACTTACACAACTTTAAAAGTACACTAGTAAACCGAAGTCCTTATTGACGAATAAATACGTTTCCGTGTGTTTGTTTAGAAAAAATGTACCTAACTCTTATAAAAGGAAGGATGAGGCAAAGTGTAAAGTTTTATACATATTTTGCACATTAAACATCGTTTTTGTTTTGAAGGGTTTGGTAGCAGTATGTACAAAGTGTCCGGAAGGAGGGGGGCGCCGCGGCGCCGCTCGTGCCGCTACGTCAGCAGCTTGAAGAACATGATGCCCAGCGAGATGTTGATGAACAGCACCAGGATCACCAGCTGTTGCCGCGAGAACCAGTCCTGCGAACCAAGTAATGTAGGCAATTAGTTTCCCTCGCTCGTGACTCGTGGTGCATTCTACATAAACATCACCTGAGGACGAATAGTTGTTGGTGGCTTCAACCCATTAAAGGCCCACTACTGAGCAACTAATATAAATAACTAACACCACTAATGGGTCTCATTCATTGAGATTCATTGTACCGTGCTGAATCCGTTAAATCCTGAATATTGCCAGGCTAGAGATCGTTGCTCCTTAATTCTCATTTAATTTTTTGTTGGCGTATTTCTGGAGTTATCTATATTGTATAAGCATGTGCGTTGGTGAATAATTACTTAATGATATTTTACATTGCTCTATTACCACTATGGAGGGATCTGCTAGTTTACTGGATATTTACATATTATTATTAATTATATTGTTGATTTTTAAACAAGTTACTGATATAATTTAAACAAGATAATAAAGTAAAATGTGTGTTATAATATTCGTTGGCGTAGCTGTTAGTGATCGTGTACCTTCAACTTGTTCTATCGTCATATTCACACAATATTTTTTGCAAACCACGGGTCACAACTATGGTTAAATCCGTTTGAAACGTTACGATAATTTAGTCATCGTTAGTTTACTATGTAGTTTATAAAAAATATATACTATAACTAGCTGCCTGGACAGACTTCGTTCTGTCAAAAGTTTTTTTTATTTTGAGATGTAAGCTATCCTATCTTTCAAGTTGGATCAAACTGCACACGGTGTGCAAATTTGATTAAAATCGGTTAAGTAGTTTAGGAGTCCATCGCGGAAAAACAACGTGACACGTAATTTATATATATTAAGATATAATATATTATATAATATTTTTGGAGGTTCTTGTCGCTATTTCATCGGGGACCTATCATGGTTTTGATGACAATGCAGCATTATGATTATAGTGACCTGATACTACGCGCAGGGTTGTGTCCAGAAGAGGGAACTTCTCGACGTATACGAGTACATTACAAACATTATATATAGGTACGCGTTCAGGTTATAAAAGCTCATTCTAAACTATCATAACTAGGGATTACTCCATATCAGAAATCTCCTGAACGACCAACAGAACAAACACAAAAAGGTTAAAAGCTTGTTTTTAAAAGTATTAATTTTATGTACCTAATGTTCAACTTTCTTCTTTCCCATTAAATACGAAACGAGCCATACTGCGTTTGTTTTAATATTTAACTAGGTATCCATTATCATCATCATACGTATAATAACAACTTTTAAAACTAAAATTATAATTTTGAGACTTTTTGGCAGTGTCTATGTATCTCGAAGATTATGGGTAGACAGAATATCACCACAGGTCCATGAAACTTTTATAGGGAACAGAATGTGTTGCGCATGAAATGAGCATTGCAACCCCAATAAGTTATTAAAACAATTGCCTTTAGCCCTAAAATAGCCGCAAATAAGATCAACTACGGCAAACACTACGGGCATCTATGCATGCAATGCTTTTTACATTCCTTGCAATCACGAGATTTGACAAGCGTAACGATCGGTTGTAATCTTTGCATTTTCGGAAGCACATCACTACGTGGCAAGTTAAGGCAGGTGCGGACACTAATCGCCGAAGGTTACCTTAACTTGTGGACTGACAAGGTACAGCAGGGGGTTGGCGCGGAGCTTTTCTGTCTCCTCGTGCATACGGCGGACCTCCTCGCGGCGTGCGGACCCCAGCGCGGAGACCTCCTCGCGCGACATGCCGCCGCCGTCCGCCATCCGCGGCATCCCCGCCACGTCCGGGAGCGACTTCTTACGCTGCAGCGCTTGTGGCGTGCTCACCATCTGAGAACGCGGTATGTTCACGCCTTACTTTATTACCGCTTTTGAGGGGGATCGATTGACAACGTACATCGCAAGCGGTTTACAGGTAATGAATCCCGCAATCTTGGTTTTTTCCATGTTCCTAGCATTGAATCTGTCATGATTTCGTTGGCAGAGAAACAGTCGCTAATGAGTCAATTTTGTCAACGTTCTTATTTGTCTGTTAGGTATATTACAGCGTAAACTCAAATACCAAAACACGAAAGGTGAAAAAGTAAAAGTCCTGAGACGTAGCTGCACTACCTGCGAGATATAGTATCTATAGTTGCTATGGCGACTTGTGACTATATTGTACCTCACAGGTTCGCAATACAATATTCGACAGCCAGTAAAGAGGACTCTCATTTGAAGTTGATAAATATGGATAAATTAAATAATAATCACGTATCGGATTTGATTACGGTGATTATAGTTAGCTATAATTGTAGTTATCTACACGGAAACCTGCCTTAGTGAGCTTGTTTATCTTTATGCAATATCAAAATGGTGCATTTCTTTTTCATGAACTCTTTTTATTAACTCGTTAGGTACCTATATCACAATAATAATTCTTGACAAAAAATAACCGACTTCAAAATAACTCAAACACGACTCGTGGGACCTAGATCAAATTTAAGTGGGACCACATGACAAGCACCAGCTTTTGATTAAAAAAAGAATCATTAAAATCGGATCACCCTGTCGAAAGTTCTGAGGTAACAATCATAAAAAAATACAGTCTAAATTAATACCTCCTCCTTTTTTGAAGTCGGTTAATAAATAAGTTATAGGTACTCTTTGCACATTGAACAATACTACTCAAAATTTACGCGTATTCTGCTTGAAACTTAGGTCGTTAAAATTACAAAAAAACTATTAAGATAATGACTAATTTTTGTTATTTAATGAAATGGATGTGATATGACGTCTATTGCTTATCATTCCTAATATAAAAAATATTCAAAATGGACGTCTTTTAAATCGTTTGCCTTCAAAATTTCATTCGCAGAGGTTCAAAGTTACCTCTACAGGAGGAACGTTAATCCAACTCTCAGACGCGCGGCGCGCGAGGATCGCCGGCGAACACAAAAGGTCTTCGTCTTCCTCTTCATCGCCTCCTTGATACCACATCATTGATATCGATTTATAAATGCACTCGATCGTTACGCGAAATAGCTTTAAATGCCACACTTAAATTAGTCCATGTTCATTTCATGTCCCAAAACACAAAATCTAGCTGAATATGAATTGCTGCGTGTTTTTAAATGCCGGCTTTTTCCGTTTAGTTCATATTCAAAAAATCTATTTATAATTAGCAAAGAGGTGTTGCGCGGAAAGCGACTGCGGATGACTGTCTCAATTTAGAAATAGAACGGGCTCAGCCGCCCACAGCAAGAAGCTCCACACACTAGTCACGAACACACGAGTAGAGACGACACACCACTATAGCTATCTCTGCACTACACGCTACACCTAGTACTGTTTACTATCGTACATCTGAGTGACCAAGTACGAGAGGTTGACAGACATTTAGATATACTCAAGCATAGTTTGAATGGCAAATGAGCACGATCGCGTCTTCAAAGACATGTAGATTGACACAACGAATTCTTTTCAAAAATGTAATGTGAGTATACTCGTAGTAGTCTTTCTTCCCGATACCTACATAAATAGTACTTAAGTTAAACTTTTAGCACGAAGTACCTAAATTATGGTTCAAATAAAGTAAGCCATTTTTTCGATTTGTTTTTCCATGCAGTTATGCACTGGCAAAATCGGTCGTTTCTTTTATCCAGGAAACTGTTTATAAACAACGTGTCAGATGAATCCGTAACAACTGAGAAATGACGTAGAAATAATAAATGGACAGGATACTGTATACACGGACATGAATTACCTCGTAAATTACATTTTATTACAAAGTCGTGTAGTTAGGCAGTTGATTGGTTGCCTACCACATTGGTAACAGTTTTATAACCACCGGGGATACAGGAAAGATTTATACCCGTTTTAAGCTAAGCATAATACTGAATTGCAGGTGGCGAATAGGGTTATGGCCATTGCCAGCACGGCATCCGCAGGCATTTTTATGCGACGAAAAACTACCCTACCTATTCTAAAACGACTATAAATCTCTGACTATGACTCATCGTCATACAATTAAGTTATATTTTTTTTCGTCGCTTAAAATGCCTTGGCATGTTGTGCTGCTGCTATTGTGCGCAGCCTCTCAGTTTTCCTACACTAGTTCCTCCTTCACCATTTTATACCTTTTTTACTATAATCAACTACGAGTATAGTTATTACTTTGAACTCTACCAACTCTACATCTTGGTGAAAAAGTATAACTTGACCGCTTCGTTGTACTATTTTATGACTATATTGTATGACTACTTTATTTCTGGCTATAAATTCAACGAAATTTATATGCGCGAGAATGTTGAATGTTTTGTTCAAGATTTATAATGCTTAGCTCTTCATGATGTCTGATAACCATTTACCAGTGGAAGCGTTATGAGCTTATCAGTTTTGTCAACCTATTTTACATAAAATGTTTTTGGTGACATTTATTTATTTATATAATATATTTAAATATATTATAAATAAATAAAAATTAAATATATAATATAGACTACCCTAAGATATGAGATTTGCTTTTTCTAAAAATATCGTAGACCATCATCCCGATCGGATACGTCAGTAGTTTTGTATGTATAATTATCTACTCTTATGTATATTGAACTTCAGGATTGCGAGAATATGAACGTGTAGAATATGTAGAAAAGTTGGAGTTCAAATAAATTTGCTTTTTGTATTTTATAACTTAATCTGCTTTTAATTACTTAAAGTGCGTATAAGTTACAATATTAAATCTCAATACAAGTAGCGTTATCCATGTCAGTGTACGAGTAAATTTCGGATTATGAAAGATATTTTTAAAAACATTTTAGTTGCCGACGCACGTAATTACATAGACCTTATTGATCTTGTACGATGCGTAAGCGTCAATCGTGTGTGTGTAAATAAAACAAATGTACTTACCTTGCGTCCTCCCCCCGTGGCTACGGGCGGTGGTGGCGGCGCCGCGTTCTGCGGCACGAACAGGCTCTCCGTGCGCTTCGGCTGATACGGCGATGGCGAGATCTCTTGTCCGAGGTTGCGCTTCCGCAGCAACGACTCCTCGAACGGCTGTCGTTCCCGAGACGCGGCGCGCGGCATCGATCCGCGCCCCGACGCCAGGTGGCCGTTCCCGGCGGGCGTGGCGGCGCGGGACGCCGGCCGGGAACTCTGCACGGGCGGCGGCGCGACGGACCCCGCGCGCGACCCCGGCGCCGGCGGTGCGTCCACCGACGGCTGCCGCGACCGCCGCCCGTAGCGGTCCACGCTCGAGTCTCTACTGGGTGGTCGCTTGTAGTGATCGAAGTAGTCGATGGACGTCCGGCCCGCCGCCGTGCGCGCCTCCCGCTCGCCGTTCATCACGTCCGGCTCCGGCTGCCGATAGCCCTGCTGGTCGGCCGCCGGCTGCCGGTACGTCTGCTGCTGTTGCTCGGGCATCGACCGGTACGTCTGTTGGTCTTGTCTGAATACATGATCCTGTCTGTAACCTTGCGTGTCGTGTGTCTGACGGTAAGTCTGCGGTTCCGGCGGCACCGGCTGCCCTTCCGTGTGGACGGTTCCTGTTCGGAAGTCGGTCCGCCCGTCGACATACACCTGTCCCTGGGGCTCGTGCATCGGTTGACCCAACACGCTTTGCCTCCTCGGAATGCTCGGAGGAGCGTTCCATTCTTGTGCGGGTCTCTGACTCTGATTCGGTGACGGTTTAACGGACGAGGAGAGCCTTCGCCCTTGGTTCGCATAGGATAAGTTACTTTGGTCCACGTTCTGCTGATGTTGTAGAGTTTCTTGTCTGCTGCGGTACCCTTGTTGCGTCCCCGGCGGTGTAGCACCGTAGCCGCTCATCGGCTCGTTAGGATTGTATGATTTTTGAGTATCCATCACCTGCTGTTGAACATTTCCGGGAGTAGTCCAACTTTCTTGATTAGAACCGTAGTAGGGGTCGTAGGGAGGTCCGAGTGTTCGGTCATCGGTGTTATAGTTAGAACTATTCGCGAGTCTGGGATCTATGGACTGTGCTGGCTTGGGATACTGCGTCGAGGGTCTTCTAGATGACACAGCATTTGGTAATTTATTCATTTGAGGAAGCTGTGAATGCATCGGAGGGATATGGTTTGGAATGCTCTTTCCGTCCAAGATCTTTTCAGATTCTTGCATCGAAGCGGGCGCCGCGACCTGCGCTTCGTAGTTCTGCCTCTGTTTATATTTCTCTCTTAAACCTATTCGATCAAAGCCAGGGTGCTTAAAATCTGGAGCGAACTGCTTGGCAGTTTTTTGTGCTAAATCACAGTCTTCTTTCGCTTGGTCTGCCGCGTCGTCGGCTTGGTCGGCTTTCCCCCGTGCTGTGGCCGTTCTAAAAACAGGTTTCATATCAGACATCGCATTTTGCTTACGTTAATATAAGTTATCCTACAAAATAACGTGCATATGTATCTGCAATGTATACGATTACGCAGCATATTTTTAGCCGGACAATTGGCACACCGTTCTGATCGATCAATCGTCCAGTTATTTTAATCTGAAGTTACAAACACCGTTTTAATTTGACTTTTTGACTGTGAGTAACATAATAATAACTATTAATGTCATCAAACAACTATAATCATAATTAGAATTCTGAAGTTATAATATTCAAGATGATGAACTTAAAATTTTGAATAAAAATAATGCCAATCCATTGTAAATATTTGGAGACCATTCCCCGAAATGGTCTTAGGGGGCGTCCATAAATTACGTGAGGTGTTTTTTTAAATTTTCTGTCCCTCCCTCCCCCCCTGGTGGGATGTCTTGAGATTTTAATCAACCCCCTCCCCCATCCCCCAATCTCACGTGAGATTTTCAAAATGTGGGTTTCTTACGTAAACGCGTTGGATTGTTATTGTAAAAAGAAAAAGAAAATTGCTTCGTGCTTTTAGTGAATGATCTTAATCGTATTACGATTATCTACGCTTAAGATTAAATTTTCAGCCTCTACAAACTGGATTAAATGGACCAAAATAGTATTTTTTTTTGTTTCAATCAGGAAAAAAAATTGCGTGATATTAGCCCTCTCTCCAACGTAAGATTAGATGAGATTTGACTCAACCCCCTCCCCCCCTTAAACACCTCACGTAATTTATGGACGCCCCCTTACGCATAATTTCGGCAGAATGTGCATCACTTGATGACGTCTTCCATGATTAGGTAATGTTCAAATAGATACTCAAAAACTTTATTAATACTTAAAACCATTTTGAAATTGCAGATTTTTTCGTATTTTTCTTATTTGGTGTAACAGATAAGCATCTTGCATTGTAATAACAATTACACTATCAAAATACATTTACAAACATTGAATTTACTAATCTAGTAAAAAGCATTAACAGCATACCTCGATATAGCTATGTCGGCCTTTTGTAACGCTATTTTGGACGCGCGCTGCGCCGCGTTCACGGCTGAGTCAACCCGTTCTCGGAATTTGGCGGATCTCATTAAGAACATGTGTTTTCGCTTCTGGCTGGTGATGAGAACATTGTTCTTGTATTTGCCTTCCTCCCTCGTCCCGTCCCGGAAGGTGGTCACACCGTAGCCGTACTTTCTGTTCGCGAACCACTCGCCCTCGTACCGCAAGCCGTCGCTACGCTCGCTCACACCGAATCCCGTACGCTTGTCGTTCTTCCATTCTCCCATGTACGTCTCGGTGACACTGGCGTCCAAATGTTCGTCCTGAAATATAACGAGTTGATTTAGAAATGGAGTAGTAGAAGCCGTTTGTTATGGCATGTCAAAACTATTTCTTCGTCATGTTTTTACGGTCAAAATGTTTTTTTTTTAATTACTATATTTTGTAAAATGCCGTGCAAATAAAATAATAAAATGACGTGCAGATTATGTTCTAGTCTCAAGCTATCAGACCTTCCACACATAGAAAACCAACAAACAGATAAAACTTAATATATATTTTTTTCTTTATCACTTTGTTGTCAATAATAGTAGCAATAATATCAAGTATATTCACCTCCACAATGAAGCTGTTATTGGAATTAGTGTGCATAGAAACCCTGGTGGTGGCCGAGTGCGTGCTCTCGACAGAGGACACCCAGGAGGACGCGGACCCCCCGGAGCCCCCCGAGCGCACCGACCCCGTCCCGCGCTTGTCCAACTCGCCCGCGCTCTTCTGTTTGCGTAGCCTCTGCAAACAACCACCAGGCATCATTCATTTGTTTTTTTATTCATTATTAACGAATACCCGGCGTGTGCTATTATGCAAAATTGTTGCATGAAAAGTCAAAAATCGACTATGAATTAACCGAATGCGCCTACTGCCTACCTAATGCATTGTTTTAGTGGATTAATATCATATTTGCACTAATTGCCATTCAAATTAAACCAGTTTGGGGCACGTCGGTTGGATGGTTTCAAATTCTATAACAGACGTGTTTTATTGTATAAGTATATGTGCAGATAAGTTTTATTGGAACTGACAGTTGCTGTTGGCTCTAGCGGCTTTACAGCTTTACGCGGTCACATAAGTTTTATGTTAATGTTTGTCTACCTCTACCTTATGGTAGGTGGTAGAATTAGGAAGTTAGGGCAACTTACTAGGTTCTTTTAACACAGATAATTAAGAATGAAGATACAAATTACCCCGAAAATAATGATTTTAAACTTTAACCTAAACGTAGCCTTATTTAAATTAAAAGTTTTTTTTTAATATTTTAATAACCTAGATTAAGTTATCGCGATAGTAAGAGTAACAGCTATTTGAATCAATTTTAATGTCAAGGTCATATAGCTGAGTAATATAGACAACATGCTACGACGTAGCACACGTAGCACTGCTACATTGCATCTCATCTACGGATTGGGCGCGCATTTATTTTATTTTTTATTACATTTTATTAGTCATAATTTTATTAACCGATCCATATTTATTATTATTAGTGCCACATTAATCAGTAATAACCCAATATTTATGAATTGTTCAACGATGTTCGCTTTTTAACATTTTAGTTTCTAAATAGTATTGAAAAGTAATAAAATATAAGTCCATGTTAAATAAAGTTAGTATTAGTAAATAATTATTTTGGAAACAATATTGGTCAAACGCGCAATAAAAGTCAATACTAATAAATACTTGTAATTACAAAATGATTTCTTTTATACCGGTGTCCGGTACCCTTCTCATACGATAAATAATTTATTTTATTTAAGAACAAAATGTAAATGATTCCGTTATAACGAATGGCGAATATATTTTTAATTAAATTTTTGAGTATCAGGTTTTATGGTTTCTGATGCCCACTTAATAAAAATAGTGACTTAATGTTTTTTTCGTGTTTTTGTATCTTTACTTGTCAATATGGTATAATGTTTGGGGTCCGACAATGTAATGTTCGGTTTTAATCGAATTTATAAATAAAATATAGATATAAGCGTAAATGAAATAGATAACTAGCTATTACTGAAGCGGTTTTTACTTATAATAAGTTAAACATGCAATCCCGCGGGGTGAAAAAGCGGTTACCGCCCGGCCACAGCTACTAGCGGCGCGGATTGCGGCGCGGTGAGCGGCGCGGCAAGCGGTGAGCGGCGAGAACAAATGGTAGACAATGTATCACCTCGTTTACATTCAGCCCCTACCGCTGCTCCTCGCGCTGTCGGCAATAATCCCCTTGATACTGCCGTGGCAGGATCGAGAGAAGTGTAGTGTTTACATACTGCCCTACCACTCACATCGCTTTCGACTTTCGGCAATGGCAGACGTCGAAATATTACTGCGACGGAGCTGAATGCAGTGTTGCCAATGAAAATTTTTGGAAGGCCGTGTACATTATGGGCGCCATTGACGATGCGATCGATCGGTGCGATCCGTCGTTGCCGACCGATCGCACCGACGGATCGGTAGTGTATGTTACCGCTATGAGTGGCACTTTTGAACCGATCGATCGGTGCGATCGATCGCATCGTCAATGGAGCCCATTAGATAAAAAAAGCCGTGTTTATATGGGAAAGGATCAAGTGTGGGCCGTAGCAATCCAATTACGCCAATATATACCATCGGTTCAGCGCTCGAACTAAAAAAAAAGGTCATCGGCAGTGAATTTGATGCCCATAAAACGAGTAATACTTTTCATTAGCCTACATTAACATCAATATAAGCCTGGTGGCGCTGTTTTATGGGTTTAACATTCGTTAAATGTTTACAAAACAATAAATAAAATTGACTTTGTTAAAATGTGCGAAAAGCCGTAGAATTTGCTACGGCAATAGGGTTCCAGCCGTAGCCCGTAGATTTTGTGATTTTTTGGCCTGAAAGCCGTAGAACACGGTAATTGCCGTAGCATTGGCAACACTGGCTGAAAAACCGCTCTTTTGGGGAGCGCCGGGCAGCGCGAGTAGCAGTGGTAGGAGCATGAGAAGTATTGTGTTCACATACTCGTCCTGCCCACTTCCCTACCTACTTTCCTGCTCAAATGAGCTGAATGTAAACGAGGTATATGGAGTATGCCACAGCTACAGCGGCGCGTTTTGCGGCGCGGTGAGCGGCGCGGTGAGAGACGCGGCGGCGGCGGACTGCGCGGTGCGCGAGTGAAACAAATGCCACGCGCGGCCGTATCGGTGGACGAACTCAGCATGTATTATATTTTTCTTATTATTTATTATTTTTTATTCTTGATGTATTATATTTATCTTTATTTCATGAACAATAGTAAAACAATCGGTTGCTTCAAAGACTATTTCTCATCATATTTTCTTAATAATCCATGTGACAGCTCATTCCATCATACCCTTTTGTATTTGTTTTTCTTATAATGACAAACATGGCCGGTATCTTAATTACCTGCTTACATTGTTATGTTATGTTATTTATTTATTTATTTATTACATTTAACACTTTATTGTTTGTACACCAAAACATAATATACATAAAGAGCACAAGGAAGGAACACAAAACAATGTTACTATTTATCTACAGATTATTTATCAATATTATTATATATAATATTATTATATAGTAATCTAAGTACGTCCACCGCTGACACCGCCGCGGTCGCAACTAATCTAGCTGTGGCATACCACCGCAAATCGCGCCGCCCGCCGCGCCGCTCACCGCGCCGCAATCCGCGCCGCTAGTAGCTGTGGCCGGGCCCTTAGGGGGCGTCCATAAATTACGTGAGGTGTTTTTTTAAGTTTTCTGTCCCTCCCTCCCCCTGGTGAGATGTCGTGAGATTTTATTCAACCCCCTCCCCCATCCCCCATCCCCCAATCTCACGTGAGATTTTTCAAAATGTGGGTTTCTTACGTAAACGCCTTGGATTGTTATTGTAAAAAGAAAAAAAAATTGCTTCGTGCTTTTATTTTGTGAACGATCTTAATCGTATTACGATTACGCTTAAGATTAAATCTTAAGCATGTATAATCTGGATTAAATGGACCAAAATAGTATTTTTTT
Organism: Thymelicus sylvestris; assembly: GCA_911387775.1. Lineage (NCBI taxonomy): Eukaryota > Metazoa > Arthropoda > Insecta > Lepidoptera > Hesperiidae > Thymelicus > Thymelicus sylvestris. The sequence continues at coordinate 7,790,406 of OU426888.1, forward strand.
TTTTTGTTTCAATCAGAAAAAGAATTGCGTGATATTTGCCGAGACCCCCCCTCCCTCCAACGTAAGATTAGATGAGATTTGACTCGACCCCCTCCCCCCCTTAAACACCTCACGTAATTTATGGACGCCCTCTTATGCAGTCCGAAATAAAGTAAATAAATGCTGTCATGCATAAAACTTCCAAACGCATCAGACAATCATTTTATATTTATAATTGTGACTAATATTTATAATAAGAAATCTTTTTGAAGAACGAATTCATTTAAAAGGAAGATTTAACCGTGATAAAGCAAATTGTAAACCACTATGTTTTAATTTTGGTCTTGAAGTCCTACACCGTAAAAAAATCAGAATTGATTGTTTACACCTACCTTCTGATAACCCTCATTAGAGCATTAAAATAAAAGAAAAACTTAAATTAGCGTCAATAAATTTTATACATAAATATAATATGAATTATACAATATAATATAACAACTTAAATGATTGTATGTATAAGTTCACCTTTGTTTTTGAGAAATATCATTTAACTAAAACAATGATTACAGTTACAACTTTCAGATAAAGTAACGGTATTTTTATGATAACAGAAATGATAAAAAAAAGATATATGTTACGAAATGATATACTAAAATATTATTTATTAATTACATGGATAAATGTCCTGTTGATTGTATGAGTTACTTAACTTTTAATTATTATTTTATTGGTGTAGTTTTGAAATGGCACCTTGAACTTTTAGTCTGCCTCTTAGTATTAATAATTCTTGAAAAAATAACCGACTTCAAAATTGGGGATAATGCTAAAACTACTCGTCAGATCTCGCTCAAAAAGTTGAACCACATGACAAGCACAAGCTTTCGATTAAAAAAGAATCATCAATATCGGTTCACCCAGTCGAAAGTTCTGAGGTAACAAACATAAAAAATACAGTCGAATAGAATACTTATTATAATATAAATATAAATTAAAAAAGGGATTCACATAAGCTCCAACAATCGTGATTATTTGAAGTCGCATCGATAAAAAAAATGGACGCAATACCTAACCAATAACAATAACCGCCGAAACGAGGTTTTTTTAAATGGCGAACTTGTAGGTATGCCAGGTTCCATACAAAAATGTTCGAACCCCTTTCGTTGCCGTCAGTTTTAAACCTGGAATCCAACATCATTAAATGAGATTGTGAGAGTCATAGTTTACAGTTTCATGAACTGAGATTCGTCAAAGGCCGTGCGACGCCACTACGTCAGAAGATTCAAATTAAAAGAAGTGGTATGGATGACCGACATCTACATTAATATCCTCGTCTGTATTCATATCATCTCTCAGTGATACAACCGTGACGGCGTGTCCGGATTAGACTTGATTACAAACTGAGTTTTCTTAACCGTTCGGTTGTTGTGTATCTTTTCAGATACAAGGAAATTTGTTTTTTGGAAGTTATTTACGTGCAGTTATATTTTTCTGGCACAACAGGCCAAGTTGATTTTTAGGTACATCTATATTTTTAACCATAATGTTGTCTGGTGGAAATCGCTATAGCAACAGTAAAGGCGCCTGTCTATGTAAAATTTTCACTGTTCTATGTACATTTTTTAGTTAGCGCAATAAAGCATACCTATTGTTTTGTATTTTTAGGGAACTATTAATAAGTGGATTCTACTTTATCTTCTTGACTAGCAAAGCATTGAAGACGCTTTTAGGGTCTATAAGGGGGTACCCCTTACCATCTGGTCCATTATTGATATATATATTTATTGTAAGCCTAAAAAGCGGCCAAGAGTCTCGCCCATGAAGGGTTCCGTAGCAGCAAGTAACATAATAAAAAAGTTCTTGAAGTTCGTTGTAACTTTGATCGAGGTAAATTGCGGATTACGATTTATGACGTATTAAAAAAAACTACTTACTAGATCTCGTTCAAACCAATTGTCGGTGGAAGTTTGCATGGTAATGTACATCATATATATTTTTTAGTTTTATCATTCTCTTATTTTAGAAGTTACAGGGGGGGGGGGGACACACATTTTACCACTTTGGAAGTATATCTCTCGCGCAGACTATTCAGTTTAGAAAAAAATGATGTTAGAAACCTCAATATCATTTTTGAAGACCTATTCATAGACACCCCACACGTATGGGTTTGATGAAAAAAAATTTTTTTGAGTTTCAGTTCTAAGTATGGGGAACCCCCAAAATTTATTGGTTTTTTTTTTCTATTTTTATGTGAAAATCTTAATGCGGTTCACAGAATACATCTACTTACCAAGTTTCAACAGTATAGTTCCTATAGTTTCAGAAAAACGTGGCTGTGACATACGGACGGATAGACAGACATGACGAATCTATAAGGGTTCCGTTTTTTGCTATTTGGCTACGGAACCCTAAAAACTAGATTACAATGGGTGAACTTAGCTTAGTCCGGATGGCATTCTCAACCAGTCAACCCTGGGCGAAAGCTAGAAGTTACGATAAGTGACAGATAGCTTTGGGAAAGTGTTTTCTACGTTAGGAAACTATGTTGATTAACTAATAATTAATTATTTATCTTTATACTTGCTACGCGACCGCTGTAGTGAGTGATTTTTCTTATTAAGATTATTAACATTATTAGATCACACGTTGTATATTGGAATATAATGTGTATAGGTATAGTAACATCCATACTAATATTATAAATGTGAAAGTGTGTTTGTTTGTCCGTCTTTCACGCCGCTGTTATATGGAATGGTTTTTGTGTGTGGAGATAGTGAGGAGGGTGGAGAGTAACGTAGGCTACTTTTTATCGCGGTAAAACATCCCCATGGGAAGATCGATATTTTGTTAGTTGCAAGATATTTAATTCCGGATTTTGTTAATCGATGGCGTTATTAAAATTCATTTGCAAGTTCTGAATCACGCTATCAAATTTAATGATACATGTAAATTTACTTATGTCATAGGCAACTAAATCTAACTAAGTAAAAGTAAGTAGGATTTGTAAGAAATCGATCTCTACCGCAGGCGAAGCTGCGGGCAAAAGCTAGTTTAAACATAAATACACTCAGACAGGAATCCAAGTACATACCTTGCTATTGATCAAAACTTTATACTTACAGAAACAAAAATGAGATAATTATATTTATTGGAGTCCTGACTAGAATATTTTATAATAATCTATTTTATGGGTATCGATTTACGTATAAAATATGTAATTTTTAAGGTTTCATTATAAACTAAGTCAATCCGACCAGGGCTTAGCATGACTGTTATTAGGTACTAGAAATTTTTAATTTGGTAATGATTACTCTACTTTTTGCGTGACTTGGCACGCACTTGGACATTAAAATTTTCTTTTTAGCAATCATTATGGGAATGTTAGAAACGCGATAGAGACTCAAACACTACGTGTAAAATGTTAGTCACTATCATTTTTGTCACAGTAACATTGTCTTATTCATGTTAAAATAACAGCATATACTTTGTTTCGCTGCTATTCTGATGGTTAACCGACCGTGTAAAAGTGCTACTAAGGTGAACTCGCCTTTTGGAACGAAGAAGACGAAACTCCGCTTTATGCAAAATTATTACTTCATTTTTATCGGTTACCGGTTTATCGGTAATTAAAACAGACCATCAACGTTAGCCATAAAGATTCGGTCAAATAGACAGTCTCAAAAAACATATTTATCTTAAGATTCAGTATTCATAATGAAAAATTAAATAGAAAACTTTAATAGAGTAGAAGGTTCTTTGAAATATTACTATAAATTAATTTAATTCAGTTCAATCAATAAATAATACAAGAAAGAGGTGATTTTCTTGTTAATTTATATTTCATTGCATACGGAAAATAAATTTCACTTCACTTGAAAATTGCTATCTCTAGCTGTTGTCGCCATCTGATGCAAGGCGCAATAGAAATAAAATAATATCAACAACAATATTTTTCTTGGAATTGTTACTGGATCGATCAGTAAAACTTCGTAATTGGCCAAAGGGCAATAAACGTAAATAAATAATGTCAGGTATAAGTTATTTCGAATGTTCTGTAATTCCCTTTATATTTTAAAATTATAAAGACATTGCATTAAGAATTCATTGAGATGTCGTGGCCAGAAGGACAAAACGTTTTTCATGACTTAATCGAGCTGGAAAGTTTTGGTCGTAGTTTTTTGAGATGCAGTTTTTTTTAATCAATCATATGAAATACCGGATATGAAATAGGAAATGATATACTTAAAAGAATAGTCTAACGTAAAAATACATGAAAACAGTCATAGCGGTTTGCAATTAAATTTTATCATTGGATCATACAGTTTAGCAAAGTATGCCAGGAACTTTGATATTATCGTCTCCATATTTCATAAACATCATACCTAAGAATAAACATCAAAGAGATATTTTGTTGCTGAACTCCATATTCTCTAGGGAGGGACACTATTGCTAATGTAAGGTATGATAGCATACAGTGAGAATTTCTTGTTCGGGTATTACTTTGTTATTTGCTAAAAGCATACTTAGCCGCAATAATATTATAGGTGTGTGAGTTTGTTGTCGTAGTTAAGGTGTAAGAATTGTAAGATAGTCTTAAAAATGTATATTTCTTAAGATATCTCAAGGTTTGATTGAAATCCTGTTAACTTAAAGGAGTTCGCTGGTCTTGTTAACTATGACACATTGGACCACTACTCACTAGACAATAAATCAATTTCATATTAACTACGTGTCCGTTGTGTTAAAAAAATTTAAATAGACCAATACATGAGGATTATTTGCACTTCCGATCACTGTTACTAAAAAGTTCTAATGGGCATACCCAAAACACATGTGTTATGTTGTTCTACTTACGTATACAAATAAGTCAGTGTAATAGAATCCACTCACTAGAAACTTACAGAGAGAAGTCCTTTTTTAGGCTTATCAACGAGAGAGCCTCTTCGTCCTGAAGGTTCATCCGAGCTGGCCTTTAGGACGAAGCCTCCACGCGCTTCGTTCATGCGGTCCGTGCGTCGCTCGGCGGGGTCGGGTGTGCCGGCCTCTGCCAGCGACGACATGGAGCCCCGGTGCTCCCGCGCGCCGCCCCGGTAGTGCGACGCCAGCCCGAAGGGCGCTGATGTCCGCACCCCCAACCCATGTCTCAAACCACGCATCCATTGTCCTTGGTATGTTCCTGGAAAGTAAAAATTCATCGTATAACGCTAGCTCGCTTCACGTATTTTACGCAGGTAACACAGTAATAGAAAATTAGGGTCTTTCTCACTAGTTTCACTGAGTTGCCAATGATCGGACAACTGGCACTATGTTAGGTATTCCCAGGAGTTTCAGTGTAGAATTATGTACCCCATGATGAATGTGTATTTTTGAAGACCAATTTAAAAATTAATAATAATAATTGTTTATTTGCAATTTTCGAAATATTAAGATTTATAGTGCTCATTTTGTTAGAGTTAAGTGGCCTTCCTTGTCAGCTGCCTGGTTGGTTTGAGATTAGAAAAAACTTTAGAATTATCTATGTAATAATGAATTTAAAAAATACTATTATATGCAAGGTAAGCTGAACAGGTTAACGAGTAATAGTTAATCGATCAATTTAAAAGTACGGAACGGAAGCCTATATATTATACTGATTGGGGGCCATTGATTACGAGTAATAATTACGCATGGGCGTAGCCAGGTTTTAGTTTCGGGGGGGGGTTCAAGTTTCGGGGGGGGGGGGGGGGTAAAGAAAATACAACGACTAAAAGTACATAAAATAACCCTAAAGAAAATTGAGACTTTATTTTTTCTCACGACATACATATTATGTAGTCCCATCTATATATTATTAGTTTAGTCAAAAAGTTCAAAAACGTGTTTAATAGAAATAAAGCTCCTAAAAATATGTGCGATAGCTCATTCCATTCGGAATGACGTCTAGAAATATAGAACCCCCCCCCCTGTCTACGCCCATGATTACGTAAGGACAATTTTTACCATTAATTAATTGTTTTTTTGTCATGTCAACGTACACCTCTCTCGAGTTTCCCGTGGACCCCTGGAGTCCACCTGGACCATTTTGGCTGTCACTTCATTCGGATCGTTGCTTTCAGTCTCTTTCATTGATGTTGAATGATGAGGGTAGGTGAGTTTATTTAGGTTAAACTAGAGACTCCTGCGGTCGTAATTCGGTTGTAAATCATTTTGTCAAAGGGTAACTTCACTTTGCATATAGTGAATATTTTATTTTGGTTTCAATTTTCGTTTCGTAAACCAAACACGACCATTTTAAAATGATAAATAATTGAATCCTGTTTTATGTGGGATTCATTATTGTTCAGGATACTTACTGCTATACAATTAATACAACTTTATGTTATATCCAACAACCAGCTAAAAATCAAAACTCTACAATCTGCTCCCAGCGTATATTCTCCAACTTTGGCCATACTATAGCATGAAAACAGCTAGACAACTTTAATAAAATAGCTACGGTATGTCCAATGGTCCGACACCGTAAAAGAGATCACAAGCATCCCAGTTGCTAAGGTTCTATGGCAGGCAGAAAACAGGGTGGCATGGAAGAAGCATTACCTGAACGGGTAACTTCAGCAATGTAGAAAACTACAAAGAAGAAGTGCCTATACCTACCTATAATTTGACCGGAACTCCAATCAATAAATACATTTTGAAACAACTCTCTCCTTGCCTCAGGTATTATCAGCATAGAGGAAGCAATTAAAAAGCATGCCAGAGGAACATTACTTTCAGTGACTAAGAAAAGTTTAAGACGATCAATTTATCGTTTCTTTTTATAGCTACAGATCTCGTAAGCAGGATCGTTAGGTGAGTAATGGTAATGAGTGCGAAGACGTTTGGTTTTTTGTTATAGCGTAGAATGATCGGCCGACATGATTGTGTGTCGAGCGGCGCGCGGCAGGCGTGCCCGGCTATATTTATCCGGCAGGGCCGCGCGCCGGCGGCGAGGCGGGCTCACTCCAACCATTCACCTAAGAACCTGGTGGATATTGTAAACTCTTATTTTCTGCCTAGACCACTTTTACTGCAACTCATATCCATCCGTTCATCGTCGTATTCAGCTATTGCAACTACCGCAAAAGACGCATAGATCGTCCGATCGACGAAATCGTTGTTTGGATGTGCCCATCAAACAATTTCAATAGTTTGGATTGAACTCAGTTAGATTTTAACTTGACAAGTGTATCACGAATGAACCCGGCTTACCTACTAGCAATACCGACTTTTAATTTTGTTTCAACGCTTCGCTGGAAATCCACGACCTTTACTTAAATATTATTATGATGATTTTCCACAGAAAAACGAATCACTGCATCATGTTCACGATTTTATGAATGACAAATCTTAATGTGGCCATGACTCAACACGCTGGCGTCGAGAAATGCGTGACGTTGTTTCATGGTAGTCGTAGTGCACCGCCAGTTTATTACGTATAAGTCGTGATTTTCAGTATAGATTCAAGGTTAATCTATAGGCAACTATATAAAGTCAGCTATACTTCTGCCCGTGCTGTGTCTGTGTCACTCACTGTTTACTCTTTACTATTCCTGTATAAGCAAATATAGTATTGTTTATAGTTTCGTAAGTATTTGTACATAAAACATTACAGCCGCCGGAATGTTGGCCTGGGTTGTTTTTATATTTTAATTTTTCAACGATAAACATTGCGCAAGGGGTTTCTTTTTAGTTCATGCAAGTGTAATGTGGGTCATTAGGTGATGCCATGTGCATAAAGACAGCTCAGTTAATGTAACCTTTAAAAATACTCAAAGTATCGTGTAAAAGTTATCGGAATTTTAACCCTTGTGGTTATAATGAAAGTCGGCTAATTTCCCGGGATATTACAATATACGTATACTAAGAACGCCATGGTCATGTAAACTTAAGTATTTTCGTCGGCGTTCTGGTAATTTGGCAATGAAATGGGCGAGATACTAGATACTAACCGCCATCGGCGTATGTTTCGGAGCCGTATCCGTCTTGAAGACCGTTGGCCCACGTGCCCTCGTATTTGGCGTTGCTGGTGGTGCTCTGCCGGACTCCGTAGCGTCCCTTGTAGCCCCCCGTCCACTCTCCGCGGTAGAGCCACCGGTCGCGGGTCTCCACGCCCATCCCATGTCGCTTGCCGTTCTGCCATTGTCCTTCGTATGCACTTCCACTGCAAACAACAAATACAAATATGTTAATTGATTACCTTAACTGCACAGAACTCTCCTATAATAAAATTAATAGTCCAATGGCTCGTAACAATCGTAACTGTGTATTGGCGCGGTCGTTAATTGGTGGGACGAAAACTAATAGCAAAACTGTTTATTCCCAGAACTACTAGGAATCATTTTCTTAAGAGGTAGTTATGTGATAAAGACAATCGTAAAATCACGTAAAAAAATACCAAAAATATTTGTTTCTTCAAAAGTTTCATTGCTCTCTTAACTGAAAACATTCTGGTGTAATGCAATCCAAGATTCTGGACTGACCTTTGCGTTACTGATGAATATTCGCCTGTGATATGAAATTCGCATTGATATAACAAAATGCTCGAATATGAACTAACTAGTAGTTACAAGAGGCTTTTGCCTCATCATGTCCGGCCTTTCAGGTCTACTGTTACCTTACGGGTGGCATGCGAACTTCCAACGCTTACTTCAACTAATCCATTACCAATACACACTACAGCAACGTGATGGAATGCAAATACAGAAGCTTAGTCATTCAGCATTTGTAGAGGGCAAAGTTCGGGATTTTTTTTATTAGACAAGTTTATGTGTCAGTTCAGAAAGTACTTATTAATGAATTTCCATTACCTTTGAAAAAATAGATAAGCTGGAATCTCCTATAGGTATACCAGGTCAACGGTCAAGTAATTTTAACGTTGTCTCTAAAGTCTCATAAAATCTCGGGTCTGTGTCGTAACTGTTGAAGTTATTCAAGGTCACAAAAATCGTATTTTTTTGCGATTATGTAGATTCCTATGATACAAGATAAAATATTGTTTACGTGTATACCTATATATAGAAATGTTTATATTTATTAAATAAACAACATTTTTCATGTAATTCGGAGGAAATTTGAAATTAGAAGTATGAAAAATCTGCAAATAATATTTTTTTTTATAATTTTGATTACATCACTGATTTAACGGAACGTAATTTTAAGCAAAAACCACTTAAAAATTTCAGCCCATAACAGTAAACAATAAAATAACCACAGATGTGTTTGATACATGTCTGTGAAAATAATTTTGTACTATATGTATATCTGTATACTATATATTACCCTTTATATTATATGTATACAAACATTGCTCATTTGATAGTATCTAAATATAAATATAGTATAAATTATACATAGTAAAACACACATAATATAACTCTTTAAACTTAATCATATGTAGTACAAGTGATGTTATAAACAGAAGAGCTACCCGTGCAATGCAACAGGCTTATTTATTTACACACTGAAGGTCGCTAAATTCATTAAAAGATACCGTTTACTATCTACGAAGTAGGCAAGATCGTCTTACTGTCATAAATCATAATGCCCAAGGGAGGGCTATAAGAGACTCAGGCTTAGGTATCTGTGGCATAAATTGCAATATTATAACTTACTTAACATAATTAACAGAAAATGTCAAAATATTGTATTAAAGTTTAACTAGAGACGCTATTTTAAGTTCGTAGTAATCATTAAGCCCTACTGTACTACCACGGTAATAGTTCTGTCGTGATTTTTCCGTGTGTCCAAGGCCCACCATTTAGTTGACAGGGAGACGTATTCCTCAATCTAATAATCTAAATTTTACTAACAAAAAACAACCGACTTCAAAGTTACTCAAAAACTACTTGTCAGATCTCGTTCAAAGTTATGTGGGACTACATGACAAGCACCTGCTTTCGATTAAAAAAGAATCATCAAAATCGGTTCGCCCAGTCCAAAGTTCTGAGGTAACAAACATAAAAAAAATACAGTCGAATTGAGAACCTCCTCCTTTTTTTGAAGTCGGTTAAAAACGGCCTTCGCATGCACGAAATTATTGAAAGACCTAAACAAGGATACCCCATAATAAGACAAAATGATACCATGTTGACCATGATACCATGATGCCCAGTGCAACGCTAGTAAGTAACGCTATGGATAGACAAAGCAGAGCTTGATCGAGCAAACAACCATACCATCTAACTAATGGTATGATAAGTGATCACCATCGATAGTGACATCAGTAACGCAAAAGACATCACCTATGCATTGCCGGTTATAGTTAACATGCGGGGGATCAACATTATTATACGAAGCATTAAACTTTTTACCTTGATACTGCCTCGTTTAATACAAGGATATTAAAAAACACCAAAAGGGGATTGGTGAAAGTTTGTATGAAAAAATAAATTTCTTCCGATTTAATCGGAACTCAGAATTTATCTTCTTAACTAAATTACGTACAAGACTTTTAAAATTTATCTCCTAAAGGGGAATGAAGGGTAATCCCGGACGTTAAAAAATGAACATAACAATACAACATTCGCTACAACATTCATTCCTTCAATATGTAATCAAAGAAACGTGAACATAATTTTTTTCCTTTTGCTGTCGTCTTGTGCACAAATCTTTGGCGTAGCCTGTAGCATGATTAATTTTCATGAATTATGCTTTATTATTATGAGAAAAAATGTACAATGAATGAAGAAATGTAACCGAGTAATAATACCAATATTATTATTACATAGGTAAATACTATTAAATATTCTGTGCTATTACTATTTCTCCGTTGGGCTTGTGTGTTTGTTTATTTTTGTTTGCTTGTTGTTTTGTTTGTCCGCCTGTATAGCTACCATCCAATTGCTTGAAACAGCCATCACACGACTTATCACATTCCGACACCGACGACTGAAGCTTTAGAGCCAGTTCATTCTTTCTTTCTTTTTCTTTTCTCTTTCTTGGCCGGCTACGTATCAGTGACATCCATGGACGTCGATGGCCACTTACCTACAAGTGGATGGTTAGCTCGTTTGTCGGCTATTTCTTTAAAAAAAATCTGAGGATTATCGCCCCAAGAGTCACTAACGGTTACTTAAATCGCTCCTTAGTACAGAATTTGTATGATGATTCTTTATTAGGGAGCGATTGAAGTAACCGTTAGTGACTATGAACTGGGGCGAAAGTGTCTTCAATTTCTAAGTTTCGTTTAGAATTTCGAAAGGTGCAAAAAAGAACTGTGCTATCGCGTTATAAAATACTAACGAAGTAAAGAAATATCCTTGAACTTAAACTGTATAAAATTACAAACTTGTAGTGGATTTTATTCAAAACTTCTAAGGAATAAAAACAAAGCTTCTTGGAGCAACACTTTGACATTATAAAGGAAGTCTAGATGTGACCGTATAGAAAAGAGCCAACACGAAAAATTTCAGGATAGAATTGAAAATTACGATATTTTTTCGTTAGTTCAGTACGCAGTTTGAATACATAGAATTACAGAATACATACCTAGTGATTTTACAGAATAAAAATAAGTAACATCGTGTTGTTTTTTTTTACGTTTGACATTGCCTACTGTATTATTCTTATTCCAAGTGTTCAAAACTTGGAAACTGTTATAGACTTTTTTGGTCACCACAGATGGATGAGGTTAGCAGGAAGTTTACTCCATTAATAGTTTCCGTACCTAGACTTAAAAACGACTAACTATTACTTTGCTATCTCCTTACTAATACTGATTCTTGACTCGCCGTAACCTAACTATATCTTAAATTGAGTTAGGACTTAGGAGCAACTTAATAACATTGAGTGTCTCCAAAATATGCATTAGTATATATTTTGATCTTCGCAACTATGACCATATTTTAATAATCCATCTTTGTTATAATCTTACTTTCTGCTGTCGTTTAATGCGTTGTCCTCATCTTATCTTCGACACGAAAAGAAGTTATAACCATTTAACTTCTTCATTTTTTCAAAAACCTTGCTCATCATACTTCCTTCTATTATTCTTTTACGTTCACCACCATACCCATTTAGAATTTCTTACTTCTTGCGGCTTGCCATGTGTAAAGCATGAAAGAGATGAGTTCAGCAAAATTCGCGTAAAAAATATTGGAAAACTTTAATGATATGCATCATTTTATAATTAGTGGATACCTACTAGTTAAGACTAGCATAGGATGGAAAAAGCTGTTCGGAGAGGGCATAGTTACAATTCAATTATATTGTGGGTTAGAACAGAGGATACGTTTTATAACTGTAATAAAAGTATATCGTTACTAAAATTTTATTTACATCCAGTCAAGCGGGCGGTGAACAGTAGCAGCTAATGAAGACTATAAAAATTCAGGAAGTCACCACAGAATATATCAACTGTCACTCAGTTTTTTTTATGTAACCGACAAAGGATAAGATGAGCCACCTGATGATACTGTTTGTTCATCGTCGCCTATGGACATTAGTTAAATTATTATTGATGCGTTGCCGGCCAAGAAAAAAAAGAGAAGAAAGAAAGTAAGAACTGGATTTCAAGCCACCAGCCAGAACGCGACGAGTCGTTTGGCGGCTCCAGCTAGAGAGTGAAGCTGGCCTGTCGAGCTTCACGTTAATTAAGAATATTATCTTAAACATTATACTGTCACTTATATGTCCTTCTAACTGGGTTGCCTGGAAGAAATGGCTAAGGCCGTCTGTTGTTTTTAACCGACTTCAAAAAAAGGAGGAGGTTCTCAATTCGACTGTATTTTTTTTTTCAAATCAAATCAAATCATTTTTATTGCAAGAATGTAGTTTTACAATGGTGTTAAAAGTATCCCATCAAAAACATGAATGTAAAGTAAAAGCCAATTTTAAAAAAAAGAATTGAGATCTAAATGGGTGCCAAGTTCTGTGTAGAAAAGCCTAAAATTTTAGTCACAAGAACATGTAATTCAAGCTCCACGTTTGACTTGGTTAGTTTTCACGTATCTATCTAGGCTATAATATTGTTATATTTGTATTGTATAATTATCTTTGTTAAGTCTGTTAGGTTGATGACCTATGTTACTTTTCTAAAATTTGGTTTGTTGGTTGCTAACTAATGAAAACTAGCCAATTCAAATGTAAAGCTTGAATTACATGTTCTTGTGACTAAAATTTTAGGCTTTTCTACACAGAACTTGGCACCCATTTAGATCTCAATTCTTTTTTTTTTTAAATTGGCTTTTACTTTACATTCATGTTTTTGATGGGATATCATTACTTTTTGTACAGAAATTATTAGTAGGTACTTATTCATAACGTTACTGATTAATTTTGTTACCTTATACATGAACTGTAATAGTGCCCTTCAACTTAATCCGTAGTTAGTGCAGCGTGGTCCAAAATACCTATTACTTCGTTATTTATAAGTAATGATCTTCTACTATTCATGTCCGCTAAATATTGAAATAATAATTAATACTAAATCCCAGTCTATTATAATAATAATAAATACGATACGATACGATAGTAGTAATAATAATAATAAATACGATAGTCGAATATACTCTTATTAGTTATAAGTAGTTTGTGTTCGATGAGATAACGTGCCATAATATATTTGGAAACAATACTTCGAATCACTTTAAACTGGTATAATTTCGGAAATAATACAAAATTTAGTGGTGTACATGCCATACAAGATAAGAGAAGAATAATTTTTCACACATTAAAAATGAAACAATGCAATACACTGGAAATAACGGCTACTGACGTCTCACTAATCTGTACGTAAATAATACGTACGTACACTGAACATCTTTCCCCCGTTAGAAGCTTCACAAAGTACTAAAACTGATATGTTTCGATTAAAAAAAATTAAGGGTGGTATTCCACTCCTTATATATATTCCACATAATGACCACCTGTCATCAATTTTGATTGCTGTTCGTAAATTTCAGGCGTTATAAGTAAGTGTTCCTAATAGAATCAAATTTTTGAAAAATTATCATAAAATGATAAAAATTTACTACTTTCAGATTTATTCCTTTGTATTCACCCGACTATCTATCTGCATGCCAAATTTTAACTTTCTAGGTCACCTGGAAGTTGGATATAGTTTTGATCTATAGGTCAGTCAGTGTTAAATTTCTCGATTTTTGGACGTTAATATCTAAATAACCGTTTGAGATGTGTTTATGAAATTTGGAAGACGTATGTATTTCGCAAGTCTTAATAAATGAGCCAAATTTGACAGGTTTATGTTGAATAGTTTTTGAGTTATGAGGTGGTCAAAAGTGGCTCCAAATGGTTCGTGTAATATTACACACGGTGCTGCTCGCCAATTCTGTTAGCTAGAAAATTGGCTGACACGCTCCGCGTGTCTAGATAAAAGTCCAATACATTCAACCACGTATGGTATGCAATAGTGTCATTATTGACTATACAAAAATACTAAATAATTTTTAAATTATTAAAATTAACAATGTTTTATAATACAATTTTCCAATTAAATTATTTATTAAATCATTTTATTCACTTAGTATTAATGTCAAAAAAAAATTATGTTTGTTACCTCAGAACTTTGGACTGGGCTAACCGATTTTGATGATTCTTTTTTTAATCGAAAGCTGGTGCCTGTCATGTGGTCCCACATAAATTTTATTGAGATCTAACAATGGCATCTATGAGAAAACCATATAAGTCTTAAATTTGTATTAAGTATGTGCGCGACATATGGACGAATAACTCAATATCACGCCAACCGATTTCGATGATTCTTTTTTTAATCGAAAGCAGGTGCTTGTCACGTAGTCCCACATACATCTGAACGAGATCTGACAAGTAGTTTTTGAGTAATGTGAAGTAGGTTATTTTTTGTTAGTAAAAATTAGATTTTGTACTTCTTATTTATTCTGTTCTCCTTGTATGGTTGTTTATTATGTGGTGTGCAAACAATTAAGAGTTATCTATCTACATCTATTATTAAATATCAGTAATCGTATTATGTATTTATTTAAAATAATATATTGATAATATTAAACTTTCGCGGAGCCCAACGACATCCTGGTTTACCGGCATCGCAGCATGGGATCAGTTAAATTATCTTGCTAGTGCTGCTTTATCAATAGACAAATATAACAATCCAGTAATGTCATTCAACGCAATAGGTACCTAGTAATCAATAAATCAAGTTATCTATAACAATACTTAGATATCTACCGTATTCACTTGTGTTTAACTTTAAACTCTATTAAATACAGTTACATACATTACAGTGTCACAGCCCATTAAGAATGATGAACTTTTTTAAAGTTTTGTGATGATGACAAAAGCATAAAAATTACTTACAAGCCCCTTGTGTAGTACGTTCATTATACCTTTTATTTCCTATTGCGCGAAAACTGACTCATTTTCCGGGACGAAAAATATCGATACCTACGTAGGTAAATTACCACAAAATATTATTACAAATTAAAAAACTTCTTAATAGGTATAGTGGATTAAAATAGTAATAATGTAGATAATACCGAGGAGTCCTAGGATTAGCATGTTAAAGTTAAAGTCTACTCTCTATATTTACATATTTCATAAAAATTCTGACGGTAAGATTTTATTTATGAAACAATAGGTAGTGCATTATCACCGCCCGTACATAATCTTCTTACGCAGATTGTACTAATGTAAAGGAATGATTTATTACCTACTATCGTGTATACAATCCTTCAGTATTTATCGTTCGTATGTAGTCTTTTAAACTGTAGCTATAAATACTGTAAACAGTTATTGTACCCACATCTATAGAGCGTTACTATCCTATTGTTAGTATTTAGATATTCATGGCCTTGTGCCAAGAAATGTTAATATTACATAAAAAAAAACTAGAAACGAGTCGATGGCACTAATTAATAATAATTGTTGCTACACCAAAAACTCTTTAAATCGGTTACAACTTACAGTCACTTCATTAAACTACAGTTTGTTGGATAATTGTAAAGACATGTCAAATAAATTAAATAATTATATATAGGGCAACATTCTTGATTCTTTACTAAGGAGCGATTAAATAATAATAATATTAATAATAATAATCATTTTATTTCGGAAATACATCCATATTTTGTGTTAGTAGCAGAGAAACTTATAAACTAATGTTAGTACATAATGTAAATAATTAAAGAAACCGTTAGTGACTCTAAGTTGGGGCGTAAGTTATTACGATGGATTTAAAAGGAAAACTATCACGACTGGTTAGCATAAGTAGTCAGTTAGTAATAGTAAGTAAATAAATTAAAATTAGGGAATCCTACAAAGACCGACGTACTTGTTTATTTAATACTAGCTGTTGCCCGCAGCTTCACCCGCGGTAGAGATCGATTTTTACAAATCCCTCGGGAACCCTGAACTTTTCTGAGATAAAAAGTAGCCTATGTTTTAATCCAGGGTATAAGCTATCTTCATTCCAAATTTCAGCCAAATCAGTCAAGTAGTGAAAGCGTTACAAACAAACTTACATTCACATTTATAATATTAAGTATGATTGTTAATAGGTTTGCATAATGTTCTGAATAATTACATAGCGCTGTTAGAGTTCGATACAACCAATTTATGCATATACGAGTACATGTGTATAATATATTGAAGTATAATAACGTACCAGAACAGACATCGCGAACATTTAAAGTGATTCATAGGTTTTTGAAATTTAAAAAACCCATCTATATCAGTGCATTATATTACACGTAGATAACTTCGGATTTTCATCAATCAGTTAGTGACTCTGATTTGAATCACGTAATGAAGTGTTATTCGTAGTACCTATCGTAAAGGTTAATTGAGACTAATTTGGGATTCTTTAAAAGGATGTAAGACGGTGATGTACAAAAATATTGTTCTAAAGCACTCGGTATTGAGATCAAGGGGAAAATCTTTAAAAGATCGAAATCAGTTACTGTATCATAGGTATAACATAAGCCATGTTCTATCCCTTGTTTTTTTATATTGTTCAATAAGTCATAATAATATTGTGCTTTAGTACGTATGTTTATCTGCTGTTTTCGGTAGACTACATAATGTGCCATGTATCAACCTATAAGGAATCTAAGTATAAGAGTAGTCAGTAGGTAGAGTCCATAAGCACTGAAGCTACAAATAAATCAGATTAAGACCACGCTAATATTCGTGGATCGAGCCGGAAAAATAGAGGACATGTGAGCTGCAAGAACGTAATTAAGTTAGTTTTCCTTGGATAACATCTACAGATTGCTTCAGTAGTTCGTAAAATCCCAATATTAAAAACCCAGAGTAAAGAGGTTAGAGAAACTATGGAGAAATAGGGGATCAGTAGAAGAACCAAACTCGAAGTGATGTTAGAGAAACTATGGAGAAATAAGGGGATCAGTAGAAGAACCAAACTCGAAGTGATGTGAACAACGGTTCTATATTTTTTTTAAGGAAATAGCCGACAAACGAGCCGAGGAGCAAACGAGTTTTCTATGCATCCGAAAAGTATAAGCCGCGTTCAAGATCTCATGGTGGCGCAAAATGTTAAGAATTACTAGACAGCGCACTGCTCGGCGAACTACTACTTTTGTTTGTGTAGTCTTTTGGTACTTCGTTCCCATTGAATGAAGGAGCCCAGAAAACATATAAAATCTGATAGCTGTCAGCATAAAGGAAGGAAGAAATCTAGAGAACGGCCTTCTGATGGACGTACAGGATTACGCAAACGTGCAACCAAACGTGCATAGGCATAAATAACATAATTATCTAAGTGTTTACGATGTATCACTAATTTGCAAAGCTGCATTTTATTTTATTTATTTTTATTTAGATTTGCCAACAAAATTACATTGTTATATTACATCGTATGAACAGGTAGGTTTTAGGAACTAGTTTAGGTACAAGTAATTTTACTTAGAGTCAAACACATCAAACGTTAAAAACAACTGCGAAAACAAAGGTTTATCATGACACGATTATAAAGGCAGGAATAATTTCATCGCTAGGAAACTACATGAATATGAGGCATGCCGCATGCATGAACATTAGCTTTCCTTGCCGAATACGAAATGGAGAAATGTTTTGACAGAGAGAGTTAGACATGACATTTTAGGAATGATATTTGGAAGAAATGCAGCAGCTACATGTCGAGTTTGATTAAGGTCGCTTCGTTAGTCAATTAGGTTTTAAAAATGTGAACTAGCTTTACTTAAATATTATTGTAGTACCTAGGTTGCACATTCGTTTTGCAAACTAAGTTCAAGCTTAGTTTGCAGAATCACTAAATACGGTAAGTTATAATAGCAATCTAACTTTTTGGTACAGGAAATGTTTTATGTACTTTTTTTTTTTTTAATATCATATAAGTTAATGCTTGACTACTATCCCACCTGATGGTAAGTGGTGATGTAGTCATGGGTGGTAAAACGCACTAACTTAGTAAAAGCCTATTCACTCTTGCCTTGAAGACACTTACATTCTTAGAATAATAATAAACCTTACATTATAATCGAGCGGAAACACCGACGCGGGCAATTTATTCCAATCCTTCGCTGTACGTATAATAAATGACGAGGCGAAGCGCGCCGTCCGTACATGTACGTACTACGGATATGGTGACAGGAGCATTATTAACGTCGTCCATGTTAATCCATCGACAAACTTTCAATAAAATAAAGACATTTTAATTCATTAATAATGTTAACTTTATAATGACTGAAGCAGCATGGTTTAGTACGCTCTACAGTCTACACCTTTTCAAGGACAAATCAAGCCCGCGCTATGCTAACTAATGGATTGATAGCAACTATTGAAACTATATGTTTATTTATAATTGATAGTATAGTAATAAAGTTTATAAAAAATAACATAAAAAGCCGTATACTGCCAAAACAAATTGAGAATTTCCATGTAACCAAACTTAAATGTAATTGAAATTTAGATTTTTTGAAATATAACGACTCGGCACTTTGCCAAAAAAGGTTCCTGACCCCTGCTCTGGAGAGTAGAGCGGGTCGGCGGCGTTCATGTATCAATCGATAAAATAAAAATTACGAGACGTGGATAGAAAAGCACTTCCGATAAAAATGAAATATAATGTATATTTTATTGTTACATGTATTCCTGTTTAGCATTTTGTGCGCATAGACCAATGGATTTTTAGTGATCGACCGAGTCAAGAATCATTCGCGTGGTTGGTATATCTTACGTATTACTCGTAGTAAGGTGACCGTAAGTGGAAAAATTGTCTTCCCTAGCCATCGATTCGAGTTGTTATTGTAGGTAGAACATTCGGGTGGCATAAACACTTCGATATACCAATATTTGCCACTAATCCGCATTGGAGCAGCGTGGTGGATGGAATATACTATGATGAAACACCCATAATATAATTTATACTCTGTAACTTATACGACGCATCAGGGTATAGGTTGGCCCTAACCCCCGACCCTCTCATTCACTACCTTCATTTCACTTGAACGCTCCACTTACTTTTAATTTCCACACACAAACGCCACTGAGTTAACTCGACCGAATAACATGCTTTTATGCGCTAGTAAAAATGAAAAATAAAAAACATACAAAACGAAATCTTTATTGAAACAGATATAAATAAAATTAGCATAGAGACGATTATGATGTCACATAATGTTATGTTTGATGTAAGCATTTATTGTAAAAATGCGGCACTCTTTAGAGGAAATGCTTGCTAAAGTTAAATTGTTAAAGCTACATTCAGCCTTATTTATTCTTTAGGGGCCATTTTCCCAAAATCTTCCATTGAAAATCCTACTTTCTCTGACCTATATCTACGAGGCGGCGACATAGTTTGTAATAGCGAAACGGTTACCTATGATTACAGGATTCTAATATTTTCTCAATCCTTGTAATTTATCATCAGAAATATTTGGTGCAATGTTAAGATATTTAGAAGCGAAATATATATGACGACTGTTTATTAAAATTTTAATTTTTATCCGGTTTTGTAACCAAATACTCAATAGTATATTTGCTAACTTGCTACCTAAGTGCGTATCTGGGGGCACGGCAGTGCCCCCGCCAAGTCGAGCAAAAAAGCGGCACGGCCGTACCATCCTTTTCTCGAAGCAATTCAGGCCATTTTCGACCCCCTATAACTTCCTTGTGGATAAAGCTAGAAGTCTGAATTTTCAGCTACCAAGCAGTCATGGTATAAACACGCTATATTTCAAATTTCATTCAATTTGATTCAGTAGTTTTAGAATTATAACTAGTCAAAGTTGCTCAATTTCGTCACTCACTGACTGACTGACCGATCATCAAAACTCTAAGGCACTTCTAGCAGACATAGAAGCTTCAAATTTGGAACACAATTAATGTTTAGTGTATAGATCAAGGAAAAACTAAAATATTTTGCAATTTCGCTCCAGTTTTCTAGATATATCAACTGCATAAATAACTTTGTAATCCTATATAAAGGTATAGGATTACAAAGTTACATTTGCAGTTAATGAATCACTGTACCTGTATAACAAAGTTACATTTGCAGTGAATGAATCAGTGTACATGTATATAATATGTGTAGATAGGTACCTAGATATAATGGAATAACAGGTGTAGATAGGTACCTAGATATAATAATTATGTTCAAAGATAACTTGTAAAAGGAAAAAAAGGTAGGACTATCTACAAAAAGAAATGAGATGCCATCAAAAACATAACTTGTAAAAAAACCCAAGTCTCGCAACTCAGTTCTTCTACCGTAAAAACTTGTGAGATCCATGTAATACCAAGTCGGTTAATTTATTCAGTTCCTACTTAAGGTTCCTTCTGTCTTAAGTTATTACGTAATTAGCTAACCTAACAAGTAACAACATCTTAAATAGATTGACTTGGCAATCGCACTAAACAAATATAATATGTAGGTAGATATTACTTGTGAGATACATTGTGTTTTCATGCGATGGTCAAGTCGATCTATTTATTTAAAACATAAAAGATTTTCAACATTGATATGGTCACTATAAGATGTTGTTACTTGTTAGGTTAGATAATTACGTAATAACTTAAGACAGAAGGAACCTTAAGTAGGAACTGAATAAATTAACCGACTTGGTATTACATGGATCTCACAAGTTTTTACGGTAGAAGAACTGAGTTGCGAGACTTGGGTTTTTTTACAAGTTATGTTTTTGATGGCATTTATAAAATTACAAAGAAAAAAATTAAGGATAACGCCAGTAAGACAAAATGTATAATCTGTACCTACTACAACATTCTATATGAAAATTAGTTCTTATTCAAAATGACTCAGTTGTCTAGAATGTACCGTCATGCTCGTGTTTTCCGGTAATAAAAGAACGGAATACGGCGACTGGTAAGCTTACGGGCTAAATTATGTAAATGGTAAACGCATGTTTCAGTCGGCTTGAACTAGCACTGGGCTGAGTAACGCACTAGCTTTTGAAAACATACTTCGCAGACTTACGACATTTTAAATAAGTTTCATACGTGTTCGTAATTACTTCGTCCTTCAGACCGTCTTCACTGTTTTATGTGTACCTACCTGAATTTCTTAAGGTATTGATTAATTCAGCACAATAAAATACTGCTTAGTAAATGGAAAACACCGACCTAAATAGGTACTCGTACATTGTGAATTGTCTGACATTTTGACCAGCAAAGCAGCACTAGCATGTAAATAGATATATCTAATATTATTATTATTATTATTATTATTAGTAAATAGATATAATATTAAGTACGTATGATAAAATATTAAGAGCTTATTAAAATATGAATCAATAAACGATTAATGGCTAAATAGTATTAAGTATGTTGCATTTGCAAAACGTACTTATGATAATTCTGTGGGTTGTAGTCAAAATCGGAAATCGGTAAACAGAACTAACTAAGGAAGCTCGGAAGTTTGTGGATATTTTTAAATGGGGCGAGCAATGTTAACACATTTTCATCAACTATATGTATACTTTAGCTATATTCAAAATGGATTATTTTGTCTTATAAACACAATATTTTCACTGTCTAGGCTTCAAACTGATAAAATAAAACACTTTAGCACGAGTTGTACAATAAAATTAGATATTAAATAATATTGACACAATAGATTTGCAAAATGTACGAGAATGTGTGACATGAATTAAAGTACAGACATGTTTCTTTAAGCACTCCTCGCTTCATACGTCTCATGTATCTATCATAAGTATGTATGTATCATAAGTAGGATGAACTAAACTGAATAGAAAAGCTACAGGTGCTCTAAGACAGTCCTTGGTAACGGAATGGATCAGTGACTGTTAGTAGTCTACTCAATATGAAAATGGAAGTTCGAGAAAATTTAGTTAATTAACAATCGTCTAACTTGTTGAAAAATTAACTTTAAGCAAAATTTCCAACGGGAGCAAATTCTCTGAAGTGTTTCAAATACACTATATTTTTTTTATTTTTTAAAATTAATAATTAATACCTTAAAAAATTATTGAGTGTGACGAACTCGGTTTTGACGCCGCACGCGCAACTTAAAAAAATGCCGCGTGGAGACCCATTTTCAGCGTTAAATTAAAGTTATAAATAATGGAGATAGAGTTTCGAGAGTCGCGAGTCATTGTTTGGAAATTTCCTCTTCTTTAAGAATCTTGTTTTAAAATTTCTTAAATATTAATAGTTTCGGAGTGATTACCAAAAACAAAATACTTTTTTTTTTCAACTTTATTTTGTCAATAACTTTTGCAATTTTTTACGTGCTGGTAAACGCTTCCGAAACATTTTTCTAGACATCATTCCGAACAGAATGAGCTATCGCACGTATTTTTAAGAGCAGTATCTCTATTTTCAACCATTTTGAACTTATCGAGTACAGTATAGTATTTATACTTGGATAAATCTGTCCTTTATTAGGTATTCACATCCTTTACTACTGCCACAGAATATGAAGGCACGTGCACGAATTTTCAGGCAAAAGCTTAATCAATAACAACGCAATAATACGGCCAAGGACTAGAATATTTTGCCTGCGTCGCGGTCGATGTTCCCGCTCGCTTTAATGTGGGTGTCTTCAGGTTATCAGTGAAAGGGCTTTTACTAAGTGCGTAGCTTGAATTACAAAGCCACTTTTCATAATGTTCACTGTAGTCAAGCCAGGTTATAATAAGTAAAAAACAGGTTTAAAAAGTACTAAAACCACGTTATTATAGTGCCCTAATAAACAATAATATTTTGTGACTATGGTGACTATACTGTTGTGCATTGAAGAGTTCCTTCATCTAGCTCTAGACCAACCCTGGGAGTAGCACCCAACATATAGATCATGGTTCAACCCATGTATGTATGTTCATACCGGGGCGGGCCGCTAGCATGTAGTTAATAAAATGTGTATCGTGACTAATATAGTGATTTATTTAGATGTGAAAAGAAAATTGTTAGCCTTCAAACTTATCATGCAAACGTCTGTAGGCTATTAGTCAATTGACTGCGACGTCTCTAGTCTCTACGGTCTAGCCCAATAGTTGACCTCAATTGAATCGAGTCGACTCGTGACGCCTTTGTTTACGCGGAACGTCGTTCGATTTCAACGCCAAACTTTGTTAAACTAATATTAATTTCAATTGATGTTACGTAGCCTTGACTTCTAATACGCAGTCTGTGCGAACCCCTGTTATGATATTACCATTGGCTATTACACAAAGACCTTCTTTCAGCTCCGCTATATTCACTAGAATATTCAATATTTCTGGGCCTCCTAATATCTATATGTACGTTGGATGGAACTCGAAGACGATTGAATTGGCACGAATCCTATAACATCTAAAACCTTCCCTTGATCAGTGGTTTTTTTATTAATTAATCATCTTTCGTATCATCATCACAACTACAAAATCACTTTATTATATTTGCCATACGGTGTTACTCGAAGCGAAGCAACGTTATCTGAATTATAAATGAACGTTACATATATATGGTAATGTAATATAAGATGTTCCTTCCAGTATACGAACACAGTTAATAGAAAAACGTAGTTAAGTAATCAAGTAAAAACTACAACCACTCCTAGTTATTACATCAGTTAACATTTGCCAGACATAATTAATCGTTTCTATGCAAATTAAATGGGTATAGTTGAATGTAAAATCAGTATTATCCGTGTAAAAGACACCATCAGGGGACAGAGGTCACAGTTTAGGCCTGTAAAGACATATTATTCCTTTTTAAAGTATTTTTTTAATGATAAATAATTCAATACTGCGGGCCTATTATGAACTTTTATAAAACCATTCATGTTCCAGGCAATTCATTTATGGGGCTTGGAACGACGTATGATTGGCTAAAAAGTTTAACGTGAACGCTTTTTAGCCAATCATACCTTGCCATACCTTGAAATCACAATGCCCTACCTTAAAAATATCAAAAACTAAGATAAAATTATTATAATTAAAATGTTTGTTCATAGTTTGAGATTAAAAAATGTAGAGTTCAGTGATATAAGTATGTACATGGTGATTGATTTAGGAGCCCGTGCATCGGAGCAGATCAATCAATTAAAATGTATGATAAAATTTTTACTTTCGCCCTACCTGTAACCAGTGCTGCCCTACCTCAAATTCGACACTAGCTACAACCCTGTAGTAGAAACAAATTTTCAGACTCTGTATTAAGAACTTGTGTTAAAGTTGATACCTATATTTTATTTTACAAACATCTATCACATACCAACATAAATTCTCCAGCCGAGGCAGCATTCAAGCCTTTCCTTTGGCACTTCCAAACGAACTACAGATTCGATATTATTATATGAACAGGCTAGGTAAGTATTAGTGTTGAACTTATTATGGGTATATATAATATACTTATACATATTATATGGATATTCAACCTGTTAGTATCTTAAATAGTAACCTGACTTCGTTTCGAAACATAGCAATAGATAAAAGAACTATATTTCTTACGTTCACAAATAGTATCGCATCGGAAAAAGGAAAATTTTAGGATTATTAATACGCCAGGCACGCATCATCTAAAATGTGGTTTCCGCGTCTTAAATGAATGGAGAAACGGATAGACATAGAATATAATTGATAATAAAGCCTACCCAAATAATAAAATATATAGATTAGGTTACAGTTTTGTAATTAATGGAGATAATGTTAACCTCCGTTAAAGGTATTGTTGTAAACTAGTATACATCTTGTATAGTTTCCTAAATGTAAAAATGTATAAAAGTAAAAAGGTATGGTAAAATTAAATTACTTACGGCCGGTCTCAATGATATTACGAGTACTTATATATAGGTACCTACTATCAGTTAAACAAAATGTCATATCTGTCAATTTTTAAGTCTCTATAACCATCGGTGCATAGAACATAATATCTACCGATGATTTTGATCTACCTTTCGGAGGGCCTAATTTTCTATATCTTATCTTAATATATATAAATTACGTGTCACTTTGTTTGTCCGCGATGAACTCCTAAACTACTTAACCGATTTTAATCAAATTTACACG
This sequence comes from Thymelicus sylvestris, assembly GCA_911387775.1. Lineage (NCBI taxonomy): Eukaryota > Metazoa > Arthropoda > Insecta > Lepidoptera > Hesperiidae > Thymelicus > Thymelicus sylvestris. The sequence continues at coordinate 7,815,842 of OU426888.1, forward strand.
CCATGTGCAGTTTGATCCAACTTGAAAGATAGGATAGCTTACATCTCAAAATAAAAAACACTTTTGACAGAACGAAGTCTGTCCAGGCAGCTAGTACCTATATAAAGCACAAAAAATGTTTGTACGGATGTCCTATATAGACTCTGAAACCATCCAACCGATATGCCTAAAAATGGTTTCATCTGAAAGGCAATAATCCGAAGGTGGTTTGAAACTATTAAAACAATGCATTAGGCACATTCAGTCCATTGATAAAAGTCGATTTTCCACTTTTCCCATACAATAATTGAAGATAATATGTAAAGATGGCGCATCAACGTCAACGTCAACACAAAAATACTGTCATTCTCATCAGAATTTTTTTTAGCTTTATGGAACACGCTGGGTATCCACTAGTGCAATATATTTGTCAAGAAACTACCTACAGGTTTTGTTAAAAATCCTTTTTGTAATAGATAGGAAAAATGATCGTTTAAAATCTATATATATAAAAGAAAGTTGTGTTAGTTACACTATTTATAACTCAAGAACGGCTGAACCGATTTGGCTGAAAATTGGTGAGGAGGTAGCTTAGAATCAGGAGACGGACATAGGATACTTTTTATCCCGGAAAATAGACCTGTTTCTGTGGGATAAGGTAAAATTTTATTATATGTAGTTGATAGAATAGTTATTTATACAGATATAAAATAAAGCACGGGGATGGATATAGGATACTTTTTATCCCGGAAAATAGACCTGTTCCTATGGGATAAGGTAAAATTTTGTTATAAGTATGTAGTTGATAGATTAGTTATTTATACCTTCAGATATAAAATAAAGCTCGGGGAGGGACATAGAATACTTTTTATCCCGGAAAAAAGACCTGTTCCTGGGGGATAAGGTAACATTTTGTTATTATAGTTGATAGATAGCTATTAGTCATTATTATTAGCGCCTTTTATGACTCCTTTTTTACCGAAGTCAAAACAGAATTCTTATAGTTTCGTCATACCTTTTGTCTTTTTAGAAATATTCAGTCGTTTGACAGTTGGCGCGATTGACAGAATATGAGAGGGATAGGGTGAGGGAGTGGGAGTGGGATGAAAAGGGAGAAGGAGAGATTGATAGGCGGTACAAAGTTTGCCGGGTCAGCTTGGGAGCGGGAGCGGGAGCGGGAGCGTGAGAGGGAGAGGGAGGAGCACACAGAAACTGTAACGGCCAAGAACGGCTGTACCGGTTTTAATAATTTCTGATTTGTTACATTCTTAGGCGATACGAAGTTCGCCGGGTCAGCTAGTATTTATTTAAAAAAAGTAAGTTAAGTACCTAGAGAATTTAAGTCTAAATAAAAATGCGAAACGCAGTTTAATGTTTAAGTCTACGTAAGTTTTCATATCCTAAAAAGAAGCGTTAACCGGAAAAGCATTGAAAAAGCTCGGGTATTTTCATGCAGCAAACCGTGCAATTAAAGTTAACTCCGTGAGTAGGCATTTTTTTATTCCATTCATTTTGTGAGTCGGGGAACTACTAGTTTTGTTATAGTTAGACCTTTGAGTGTTACGCACCATTCATCATTATGAAAAGAACGCTACAGAGGAACAGAGCACCGGCGATGTTTATAAGCGGAATACGGAATGTTTTAACATTCGACAGCGCAGACTAAAACTCAAAATCCAGAGCGATGTAATCCGTAACCTGCATTGCGAACCGTACATAAATAAGAATGAAAATAGTGTGGTTTATACAAATCATCGGCACATGTGCAGTGATTAGTGAGTAACACTGAAATTCCTTTCAGTTTTTATTAGTTGCGGTGTTGCGGTAAGATAATGGATCGGTCTGTTCTGCACATGAGTACGAGCGGCACAACTCGAGCCTAACCGCTATTTATAGCAGGCCAGTAACACATTCTGCGATAGCGTAGCTGAAAATTATAAGTCAAGCCAACGGACAATCCCTGCTAAACACACAACTGAAAGCGACCTTGCCCTGCGATTGGTGAAGTTTTGGGGTTTACAGAACGATTCGATATTTACATATTTTTACAATTATATTTTACATTATAATATGTTACATTTGTACACTATTTCTCTAAATATTATAGGTAATATAAAAAGTAGTAAATTATATTTACAGGTACATTGCAATTTCATCACTTCTATCTATCACTGAATTATGATTCATTAATACTTACATTAAGAATTTATTCAATATCTAGTTTACACATGGACCAAAATCACTTTCATTCTTATTCATTCATTTTCGTGTAAAGGAAGAGCGCGGTGTTTGCTCCACCTATGAATGATTGGTGGAAAATGGAAATTTAGAGTGCAAGGAATTGCATGACTTGATTCTTCTGGCCCGGTTACAGTTTTAAACGGCCAGATGTACGGACATAATGGCATTTCCAAAGAGAAACTTCACACTTAAGACTGTACCTAAATACAATAAGAATTAAACATTCCTGCAGTTGTATATTATCTATTGTATGTAGAGTACCGTTATCTCAGTCGTACTAGAGCCCTCAATATTATCTGGCAATTTTATAACTATTGGTGTAAAATTGAACTATTTAGGCTTGGTAGTCAACAACAGCAAATAGGTTATCGTCACAGAAAAAATAAAGTTTTCAGGTTTAAGTATTACTTAATACCTTGTTACACATTCGTAAATTAGATACATAGAATTTAACGACTGATATTTAATTTCATAAGACGTCTTTTTTTTGAGTTTCTACAAAATGTATGTACCTATGAATGTGTAGGTTATAGGTGCTACGCAGGGAACGAATATACCAATATAAGGTCATTGGTGCTACTTAGGCAATTCCTACTGAGGATTTTCAGTTTAAAGCCCGAAATTCCTTTGGTGTCTTCTATATCTTATATTATAATGTAGCTAAAAGTGGTGTAGTGCATATTTTATCCTACTAATATTATCCGACTCATTATAAAATGTGAAAATTTGTGAGGATGTCTCTTTCACGCAAAAACTATTGAACCGATCTTCCTGAAATTGCTCATAAGTAGACTGTGACATACATAATAATAAAGGAGTACCTGCAATACCCAGACACAAGGCATTCACAATCCAGCCGTCAAGTGCGCGAGTGTGTTGTAGCACTGAAAACTAGACTTGCAACGAATATTCGGTTACTATTCGGTATTCGGCCTATTCGGCTGCTTTTATTATATTCGGCCGAATACCGAATATGTATAAATTATTCGGCCGAATACCGAATATTTATGTAATATATTTTGTTAGAGGGAGACAATTGGTAAAATGAAAAGAAAATCGATTCATTACGTATATATTCATCTTTTCATTTCTCTTAAAATGATTTAAGTAGTCATTGGTACATAACACAGGTACATAATAATCTTCTGTATTAGAAAAGTTAAGGATCATAAGTATTTGAATTATTGTCGTAATCAAAATTTAGAAGGGTAAGGTTTTCATTTCTTTTATAATCATTTAAGTAGTCATTGGTACATATTAGAAAAGTTAAGAATTTTTCCATTTTCATAATTATTTAGATGGGGAAGGTTATGGTACAGGAAGACTAATTTTTCTGCATTTTTAGGAAGTAGTTTACTTCTTTTTTCTCGTAGACCATCCCAGCTTCAGAGAAAAGGCGCTCTGAATAAACACTACCTCCTGGCGCCGACAAATATTTTGCTGCAATCTTGATCAAATTTAAATTTCCTTGCTTGCCACCAAGTATACGGATTGTCATGACGTGATATATACTAATACTTAAGAAAAGATCAATTTCTGTTGAAATTGCATTTTATACCGCGCAGAGCAACTGCGGGCGCACGGGCGGTGAGAAGGTACATTAGAACATACGAGCGCGAAACAATCACGTCTGTACTTACAAGTTTTGGCGCTAAAATCCGGCCGAATACTTTTGCCTAATATTCGGCTATTCGGTCAGGGGGTTCGCCGAATATTCGGTATTCGGTATACTGCCGAATATACTATTCGTTGCAAGCCTACTGAAAACCATTTTGTTTTATTTCTAATACATGTCATCTGATTAGGTAAAACATAGACAGCACATAGACTATGATACTTATGGAATAACACTTCACGCTTCACACTCATAGCAGTCATAGCCCCGCCCCATACTAGGATTCCTTGTGTCGTGGGTGTTATGGACAACACACAAAGACAAGAAAACTCACACTCAGATCGAGAACAAAAATTCAAACTCAACAGAAATTCAAATAGGACGTCGGGTGCTTAATATCCCGGAAAACGCTGGCAAAGCCGCTGACAGTGTGTTAGCTATTTTATTATTTTAACATTTTATTAAGTGCTACTATTTTACTAATTGAAGCGCTCATAGCCCGGCGGCTTGCGTCGATCCTATGCGATCGACAAAGTTAAGCAACAGCGGGCGCGGTCGGTAGTTGGATGGGTGACCGCTAGTGGCAAAAATTTCTTGAGCGTTTCCGTGCTTCGGAGGGCACGTAAAGCCGTCGGTCCCGGTTGTTATCATAAGATAACAGTCGTAAAGCTATGTCGGACTCGGGTTGGCCACTAACCCCTCCACCAATCCGCACTGGAGCAGCGTGGTGGAGTATGCTCTAGGCCTCCTCAAGAGGAGAGACTCGTGCCCAGTAGTGGGCCATTAATGGGTTGAAGCCATTTTACTAATTTGAATCTCACAGTTTACAACATTTTTGAAACAATGCTGCAATGATATAAAATTTGCTGTTTGTTTCGTGTGATATCTAAATAATGAAAATAAATATGAGCGTCTGTTACATTTTTTGTAGGTGATGAATTTCACATAAGATTTATTATTAGACATTATTCATTCACCAAAATGATTCATGGCCATCAGTAACCATCTTATTTTCCCTGCGGCAATGGTTCTGCTGACAATCTGCACCACCTCACTTAGGGTAAGAACGCATTGCGAATTTTACTGCCGCGATTTTTTCTGACGATTTTTAAATGGCGTACTACATACATAACCAACACGATTTTTTTTAGCAAGTGCGTGCAGCTTCATACAATTTCCATCCGCAAAATTCGCGCGGTGAAAAATCGTAATGCGTGCTAAGCCTTAGATTTAGATTTAAAAAAATCTAAATCAGAAATACGCGTAACTACCTATGTATGTCATAAGTTTGTGTTTGACTTTGTCTTTAGCATCCTAGCTCCTTATCCGATAAACCGATTTGATTTTGTTTGGTTGGTAATTTGGTCGAGAATTTTCTATGAGAGAAGCTATGATTAAAGAAAATCAGTTCAAACACTTCTACTTGAGTTAATGATACAGCAACATCTGGAATCAGAAAGACTTTTTACCAACTAAAAGCATAGGTATCGTGTTCATTGGAATTATTCCACTGAATATGTTAAAGATGCTCAACGAGGTTCTGAGTCATGGTTTTTATTTTATTTTAAACTAGCTGTAATGTAATAATAATGTAAATATATATAAGTAAGTATTTAAGCTGTAATTCCTCTCCTCCCTCTCGCTCGACTGACAAAAGAACTGATAAAAGAAGGGTGCGTGTGTTTTATACGCGCGTGAGAAGTTATACTTCTTTGACATAATTAAATGAATATTTAACCCCCTCTTTTAATGTATAGTGGTTCCAACATTGATTGCTCTTATCGTTTAATAAAGCCTACAAAACATTCATACTTATTTAAAACTAGCTTTTGCCCGCTGCTTCGCCCGCGGTAGAGATCGATTTTTTACAAATCCTACTTATTTTTACTTAGTTAGATTTAGTTGCCTATGACTTATGTAATTTACATGTATTGTATCATATTTTGATAGCGTGATTTAGAACTTGCAAATGAATTTTACTAACTAAATATCTAGCAAGGAACAAAATATCGATCTTCCCATGGGGATGTTTTACCGCGGTAAAAAGTAGTCTACGTTACTCTTCACCCTCCTCACTATCTCCACACACAAAAACCATACCATATAACAGCTTCGTTGCGACGTGAAAGACGGACAAATAAACAAACAAACACACTTTTACATTTATAATATTAGTATGGATTCTAACATTGATGATTTGGCACGGGAAACTCTATAGCACGTGGAATAAAAACCGGTCAATTGAGCCTGACCACGAGCAGTAGGTATACGAAGTCATAGTCACTAAATCATTCTTTGCCAATTTTTCTTAACGAAAGAAAAAGTTAGGTACCTATAGCTTGAATAAGTTTGGATTTGTTGAAGGGCAAACGTTTCAAAGAGATTTCATTACCGCTAAAGTTAATTTATCCATGGATTTAAAATAACGGAAATATCTTGTCGTGGTATCTGTTCGATATTACTAAAAAAAATTTCGAGAACCTCCGTACTATATAGATTAAAGTTAAGGTAGCTAGGGGAAGGTTATGTAGGCATAAGAACTGATACATCCACCAGCGTTGCCATTGCTACAGCAATTACCGTGTTCTACGGCTTTCAGGCCAAAAAATTACAAAATCTACGGCCTACGGCTGGAGAAACCCTATTATGGCCGTTGCAAATTTTTTTTGCAAACATTTAACGAATGTTAAAACCCTTAAAACAGCGCCACTAGGCTAAATAATTGTGATGTTAATCTAGGGTAATGAAAAGTGTTCCTTGTTTTGTGGACATCAAAATATAACCTGCCGATGACCTTCCAACGGCCTTACACGGCCTTCCAAAAAAATTCATTGGCAACACTGACATGCACATATACATGGCTATCTACTAATGAATGGAGCAGCGTGGTGGTTTATGCTCCAGGCCTCCGCAATAAGGAACAGAGTATCGTGTCCTTACTACCGCTAATGGATTTCTCCAGCTATCTTCATGGCACTCAAGTGCTATATCTTACTACCAAAACATTACTGTTCAATAATGCGTCATACTCGTATTTTACGTCCGTTCAATCTTCATTCAGGGATACCATAACTTTGAAACTATATACATAAGAAGGTAGTTACATTTCACGGTCATTTAAAGGATGGAATAAGTTGCAAGAGATGTGGTAATTCAGGTAACATTATTAGATGGAGAATTTATTAGATTCTAATAAATAAATAAAATATTTTGTATACAATTTAGAACGTTATTATTACTATTAGTATTATTAGTATTGTTATACTGGAATCATTAAAATACAACTTTTGAGTAATATACATAGATCTACTTAATGTTGTATCTATCTACATAATCTAATATCTATAGAAACTTTGATAAAAAAAAATTTTGTGGATTATATTTTATTGATACTTTTGACTACTTGAGTAAGGTCTTCTGTTCACGTAGACGCTCGCAATACGTGTACACTATCGTCAATAGGAGATATTACTGCAAAGTTTTCGCGCCAGAGCGCAGCACCAGTCCAATCCAACAGAATTATTTAATAAAGCGTGGTAAAAATTGCGTATTATTCTACAATAATGCATCAATGCATTTGGTTAATATTGTATTTGGTTACGTTTAATTCAACCTAAAAGTAATATTCCTCAGAAAATGCATTTTTAAATGCATTTCTTTCTCTCGTCTCTACATCTAAAGAAAAGATGTAAAAAAATATCATTTGAATTGAAATGAAATGCATTTGTAGTTACATAATCAATTGTAGTTACATAATAATGCTGGAATTCTGAATAAAATTGAGACTGGTACGTCATTTTCATCGAGTTCTAGGACACGCTTTAACCTCCACCTCGTAACTTGAAGAGGAATAGTTAATACTCGTAGCTATAAAACGTCTAGTTTTAGTTTATGGACACTACAGAATGTTTTCATATGGTGTTATGAATTACGTCTCTGTAGCACTCATGTTCATAACTTGCAATTTTGCAGAACATGACCACGTGGCAGCGTTAGTGGTGTAACAAGAATAGATCAATCCTAACAATACAGGGGGCTTACCATGAACTCTTAAAACAGGTCAATATTAGCCGATAATTGGCCTGTCCTGCTATATCTTACCATGATCTGGCTAAAACACAGGGCAGCCAGCGACCACGTCACCGTAACAGGACAGCGGTCACGTGACTTCAAAAATGATCTTCTGCCCTGCAATTCGTGTACCATGACGCGATTGTTGACGTATTGACATCAGAAAGTGGCATATGTTAACGTCAAAATATTACAGCTCACCGAAAGTAACATTTATTGTCCTGTTTCGGCTATTTCGTTAATGATGATGAAACACGACGGGATGCAGCCATGGCGAATTTGAAATACACCATCATCACAAAATAAATACATTTCATTTGTTTGGAAAATTTTAAAAACATTCATTGTACTTACGCTTTTTAAATTATCGCTCCTAACCCCGGTCACTCACATGCGCGCAAATGTTTGACATTTTTACGAATGTTTGCACATATGTGAAGGGTGGTTAGGCAAATGGGTTCGCATATGAGTATACAATACAAGCCCATTTCCGCTTCCTCCTACACTTTGTTCACGAATGTTCAATCTTGCTGAACTTGTTATTATGTTGTTGTCATTAAAATCCATTTTCAATACAGAAAATAAATGGTAGTACGATTAGACGCCACGAACCACGAAAAATTAAGAGATAGGTACATCACCTTTTTAGTCGTGTGCGCAACTGGTCGCACGAATGTGTGGGAGACTACACGAAGGTTCGAGGTTCGCGCGCTGTCATGTGCGACCAAAAAACCGACACAGCTTGGAAAACCCCGAATGCCTCGAAAACTTCGCATAATCCCACACTTGTGGGTTCGCGTATTCGCGCGAATGTGAGTGACCGGCGTTATAAATCACACATTTTAATAGACATTTAGACATGTCACTGTGTCAAGTGTCAAGTGGTGTAAGATTACGTTCAAAAATGTAAGCATCACTTAGCGATAATTTTTTTGGTAATTTTAGAGAACGAAAGGTTAATAAATCACAACACTTAAGTATTTATAACAAATCTCAAAATCTTCAATTGAGATTGTTATTTTAAACTTTTAAAAACATAAATATTACGCATTCATTTGAAAACCGGTAAACCGATAAAACGCTCTATTTCAGAACATAATTAGTACAAATCAAGTACCTTGCATGTCATAGACTAAAGATGCAGGACAGAAGTAGAGGCATTGCAGGTCATCGGTAAACGTTCATGGTACAAAATACACTCCTGTCAGGTTTTAGCTACAAGCTGACCTGTCCTGAACATGACACATTTTATTAGAGTTCATGGTAAGGCACCAGGTCAGCTCTTTTGTTACTCTCATTTCAGTTAACAAAACTTAGCTTTATGTATAAATCAATTAAAAAACAAAGAAATTAAGTTTGGTTTGATCATTCAAGTAAATATAATTCAATATAAAATATGTAAATAAATACCCGTCATATTGACTTACATAATATAATATTAATATGTATTGCGTTGTCATATCCCGAAGGCCTCAGTCAGAATAATGAGGTCGTACTGTTCAAGTGCTTTTAGGTCAAGGTGAGGGCCTCTACCTTTGTTTCGGTGTTTGTCACCAGGTGAATTTATAATAACTGTGTTCGCAAGAAGGCAAAAGAAGCTTTTTAGTGCCCCACGTAGAACAAAGCGCTCTTTGAGTGCCAAAGAGCGACTCACCACTGATTGGGTGCTCTAGCAAGAATACACAAGTAGAATACACATAACTTTCTACACCTATTGTGTTTTCGTCTGCGATTTAAGTTTTGTTTTGTGACGTTCTTCTTGATATTTCGAGGGTTTGACACAGAACTTTGAGAACAGTAAAAGTTATGTGATGTTATTTATGTAGAGTTCATTTATTAACAACTAGCTGTTGCCCGCAGCTTCGCATACGGAAATTATGTTTTACCTTATTTGTACCTCTTGCAGAAGGAAAAAAAAACGGTGAATTTATATTGAAGTACTTATATTTAGTAATTTATATACTGAAACCCACGATAAAATCACAAAGGATTCCTCCAGGAGCGGGTTTTGAAAAATAAGCAATATTCACATTAATTTGTATTTTTTTTTTCGCAAAATTTTGAAAAACTGAAAAATGTATGTTCCATAAATTTAAGCAAGGAACATTTGTTGCAAGTTTGAAGCAAATCGGTTGATGTTTTAAAAATATTCCATACAAACTTTCATCCCGCTTCCCGGCAAAACCTTTTAATTTTCCGGGATAAAAAGTACCCTAAAATATGACCCGGAGTATTAGTAACAACTTTACCAATTTGCATCGAAATCCGTTCAAGGGTTTTCATGTGATGCCCGGACAGACAAACAGACAGACAGACAGACAGACAGACAGACAATAATTCTAAAAAAAATATTTTTGTGCTCTAACACGTTATTGAAGTGCCCCCTAATCAAAATTTTAAAAAAATATTCAATGTACAGAAAATTTGCCCTTTGAGTTTTATTATAGTATAGATGTTACGCGCTTTGGGGCAAATATTCTCTCACTATTAACATTCCTAAGCTCTTTATTGTACCTACCTATTTAATATTTACGGTATTGGGTCAAACATAATAATATTTTATAATGAACGCAAATATAACTAAACGAATATGGCACACAATATTTAGTAGAGCGAAAGGTAAATTGGCGAATTTTTGAAAAATCGTTGCAGAGGACTTTGTATCTACCCTCTCCTGAAGTGGCAACAGGCTGGCCACATAGTTCGAAGGACTCCCGACCAGGTGGACTGACGACCTGAAGAAGACAGCGGGCATCCGCTAGATTCAGAAGGCTCAGGACCGGTGAGAGTGGCGCAAGTTAGGGGAGGCCTATATCCAGCAGAGGACCCACAAAGGCTGATGGATGGATGGACGATCTACCCTCTCCAATAGCATAATTTAATATCATACTAACACACATTCTCTTATACCCTTTTATCAATGTAGGTAAACGGTACAACTACCACGGAGATCACGTTACAGTAATGTTACTTCCGTCTTGGTTGACTGACGTCTGACATGGATAGAATTTCCTCCACACGCAGTGGAAAACTTGTAGAAAGAATATAGAGGCCAGACGAAAATTGCATTGCCACTTCTTAGAGCAACGACCGGAGGAAGTAGGTTACATTGGTACGGGCACACGCTATAGTAATTGGTAGACCTGGCACAGCGTCGCATTCTGTCAGAGCCACATCTGTACATAAACTCGGTGCAATTAAATGAAATATAAAAGTGTATCAAACGATAAATATTATCAATTCATTTTTTACAAGTCTTACTTAGCTGCTATTAGAAATTTACGTATTCTAAGTAATTTAGAATGTAAATATTTTTATGTTGAACAATTTACACGTTTCAAGTTTATTGGCGCCACATTGTTAATTCTTTAAATGCTATAACTTTACGTTAGACTCCTTTCTACCGTAAACCTACTGGGTTTCGTACAATAGAGTTTGGTTGATTGCCAGCGACACCAAATGAGATATACGTCTATATGATGTTCCATATCAGTGTTTAGCAATAGCAATATCTACGAGCACCTTCGAGTTTTCCTATGAAGCTGGTCTCGACCAGCTTCCAGGTTGCAACCCTCGGGTTGCAGCACCCTGTATGTATATGAGGTGGCTACTTCATAATTAGGAAAATACTCGTATAATGAATACCAATAAACATTTTATTTGAATTTTGTTCAAGAACAAAAGCACAACTACATAATTGTAAAAACATAACAACTTAAAAATTAGGGATAACTCAAAAACTACTCGTGAGATCTCGCTCAATTTAAATGGGATACCATGTAAAGCACCAGCTTTCGAATATAAAAAGAATCATCAAAATCGGTACACCCAGTAAAAAGTTATGAGGTAACACACATAAATAGGTAATACAATTAAACTGAGAACCTCCTGCTTTTTTTGAAGTCTGTTAAAAATAACAAAACGCATTGACTATGGTATAATAGTTAGAGATCCTTAAAGTCTTAAAATATTTATCTCACTTTGTTTATGTATTCGAATTAATATCAATTTTATTAGATAAATTGATTTAAATTATTCTAAATTAAGTAATTTCGCAAACAAAATTATAATTATCTGAATTTATTGACAGCCAAATAAAGTATCTATTTGTTTAATACACATCTATTTATTTACTTATGTAAACTTTATTGACCATCATATAAAATATTATAATTCCTAATTAATAATATATTCATATGGTGAGCATAATGCTAACTGCATTCTCTAATAGTTATCCATCAGATCAAACCGAATACAAGAAGAGTGGTAGATATAATAGACACACGCCAAAAGTAAGTTAAAAATGCTAATGAAAGAGATAACTCTATATTTTATACTGTTAACTTTTAAGTCAGCTTTCATCAACATGTGGGCTATTACAAAATAACTTTCTTAATATTTATAAGTAATATTTATAAGTAACACGTAAAGTTACAAAAATGTGTGAACATGCTGGATATTTACGAAACAAATTGCGTAGAGTCATTACGTAGACATAGTATCTACGCGCGCGATTCTCAAGCCAAAGCATTTTGACGATATATAATTTATACGTACCAAATGTTGGACGATTTAGTAATAACTGGTGCTATAAAACAAAACCGCATAAATATGTACAAACTATTGATGGGCATCAATGATAACATTATGAAAGGACACAACCATTATATTCCTTTAGTATATAGTGGGACTGTGTTGTCATCTGGAGGCGCGGATCTATTGTCAATAGAATGCCAGAATCCAGCTCATTTTTCAATAGTCACATGTCAACTCTCGTGACTGGGGCAGTGAACAGCTGCACTACATTGCCCTCAATTACGATTTATAAAATCACCGTTCGCTCAACTACGTGTCAGGCTCTTAATGGATGCGTCCACGGCTCCACGCTCCACGCTGACCATAGTCATGATAGGTTAAATGACATGAAAGCTACAGCGGCATGCTTACCGTTATCATTTATCGTTATCAGTGCCTACAGATCGATATGAATATTTTCTTCGCGATTGGACCATTAGGCACTTTCACCGCCGTTACACGCGTTTTCTAGCGAAACACCGAACTCAATTATTAATAGCAGACTATTTTTGGAGCGGCTTCGGACGCGGATTTCGGGCATGTGCGAGGCCCGGGCGAAGACACTATCTCACCTGGGCCAGGTGTAGACGCCGGAAACTTCGAAACCGAAATGCCAGGAGCCGGCGTAGGCCCCCTGTCCTTTCGGTCCCGTGCACACACCGTGTCCGTGAGCCTTGCCGTCCTCCCAGCCGCCACAGTATGTACCACCATCGTCAAAGTCGAAACGGCCACCGTTGAGGCCACGCTGCGGGGGGTTTCCGCTAGCGGCGGCGGCGTGCGCGGTGTCGGCTAGCTCGCTCGGCTGCATCACGCGAAGCCGTGGTGCCGCGGAGGGGAGGGCCTCCCGCGCGCGCCCTCCACCGAGCTCGCGGTATAAATAAACATCAGCTGGGCATGTCGCGCCGTGGCGCGCCGCCGAGTGAACGCCACTCTGGTCCTGCGCGAGGAACACTGCCGGCGACCGGCCGCCGCCCGCCCTCCGCGCCCCTACCGCGCCCCAGCCGCACGCCGCCCGCCCTGCGCACTGCGCTCTCTACACTACACCACTACACACTACACAGTCACCGCACACCCCAATCATAATTACACACCGCACTACACACCACTCACACCAGCTCTATCAACACAATAGTGTCAAAACTTATGAACACCTGCGACGTCGAATTTATAATTTTTTTTTAATACCTCATCAAACGTTTAATTATTTTAAAATATCTAAAATCGACATAAACGTATAAGATTATGCCGTGCTAGCCTATAATCAAGACTTCATTAAATTTTAAGTTTACAGTAGATTTCAGTTGTAATTAAAATGTACAATCTTGTTACTGTCGCTACCTAAATGATATAAATAAATATGGGGTTTGTGATGCAACGCCAGATGTAATATCTATAGTTTAGATACTTTATATTTATGTAGGGTCAGATTATTGATGCCTCTCTGTCTGTTTGTCGGAACAATGTCAGTTTTTCATTTTTAAGAAAAATAAAAAAATATGTGGCTATGAAAAATTATATAAATTTTGTCTAATTCCAAAACTTCCTGGATCATTCGCGAACTGCTAAAACCGTTTTTCAATTCAGGCGCCCGTTTGCGATATTTGGTTTTAAAGTCCAATTTTGCTAAACTGTTGAAGATGATTTGATAACCCGTGTGGCACAATGGTTACCATGCCGGATCGTCGCATTAAGGATCAGGATCCGGGTTCGATTCCCAACGAGGCGGAAATTTGAATGATGAGTTTGAATTTAAGTTCTCGGTAACTGCTCCGGCCGAGCACTGTTCTGATAGAACCCGGGACCCCCCGCTAGGCTACAGCGTCGACAAAAATAGGTTAAATGATGAATTTACAAGGAAAACTATCACGGCTAAATTAGCTTAAATAATTAAGGAGTAATAGTCGATAAAATTACACCTTCGAAACCCAAACCTACATTGCGCATGGCCTGACGCACTTGGCCGGTTTTTAGGGTTCCGTAGCCGAATGGCAAAAAGTTTTTGCCAAAAAACCCTTATGGATTCGTCATGTCTGTCTGTCTGTCTGTCCGTCCGTATGTCACAGCCACTTTTTTCCGAAACTATAAGAGCTATACCATTGAAACTTGGTAAGTAGATGTATTCTATGAACCGCATTAAGATTTTCACACAAAAATATAAAAAAAACAATAAATTTTGGGGGTTCCCCATACATAAAACTGAAACTCAAAAATGTTTTTTTCATCAAATGTGGGGTATCTATGGTCTTCATCTATGGGTATTAGTCTTCAAAAATGATATTGAGGTTTCTAATATCATTTTTTTCTAAACTGAATAGTTTGCGCGAGAGACACTTCCAAAGTGGTAAAATGTGTCCCCCCCCCCCCCCCCCCCCTTTTACGCTTCTAAAATAAGGGAATGATAAAACTGAAAAAAATATATGATGTACATTACTAAGCAAACTTCCTACGAAAATTGGTTTGAATGAGATCTAGTAAGTAGTTTTTTTTAATACGTCATAAATCGTAAACCGCAAAAAACATTGATCAAAGTTACAACGAACTACAGGAACTTTTATATTATGTTACTTGCTGCTACGGAACCCATCATGGGCGAGTCCGACTCGCACTTGGCCGCTTTTTCATTAATTTATTTAATTACCAAAATGATTTAGAGTACAATGGAATTAATGGTACAGCACCAGTACATACTAATGTATTTTGGGGAGTAGGAAAAATAAAAAAATTATAAAATAATAAATTATAATTTATTACAATAAGGTATCAGCAGTTCATTAAAATCTCTTAAAAACGAACATTCAACAACACTTAAAGATAAATAAAGTTTTTATAGAACATAATATTTTTGAACATTTTGATTTTTTTATAAATAACACTACAATGTTTGTGATATTTTTTAAAATTTGTATTTAATAAAAACTTTATAAAAGTGCATACGTTAATTTTTACTTAATTATTGACAAATTTTAAACTTCTTCACAATACAAAATATTAAGTACAAAGATAGCATATTATCACAGAAGAAATAATAGTACTTATAATAATACTATGAAAATTGACAATTTAATATATTTTGAATAGTTAATTAATTTTGATACTCACAAATTTTGTTTGTCCAAAAATTTTTCCAAAATTTATTTAAAATATTACTGTCATAATAATACCTAAGTGAAATAATTATTTGGTGATACTCGATTAATGAAGTTTATCATTATCACATATTTGACAACATTTGGTGTTTCTTGGTTTAATGGATTTTATAGTGGTAATCAAATGGTTGTGTATCTAGGAATCTCATTTTATTTGTTACTAGCAGTTGCCCTCGCTTCGCTTCGGCAAAAATAGTAGGTAGGTACTTTAGTTAACTTACAGAACATACTCTTAAGGCGAGATTATGATTGATCATTAGAACCGCATTACAATGAAAGGTCAATACACCACATAACGTTTCAATATTTTAGGGTTCCTTATCTCAAAAGAAAAAAACACGGTTCCCATAAGATCACTCACTCCATTGCCCGTCTGTTTGTCTGTTTCTCAAGACCTTTTTTCGCAGGAACGCGTGAAGGTAACCAATTAAAATTAATATCCAATACTCAGATCTGCAATCCCTAGGAGCTGTGAAAAGAACAATATTCTATGTCGTCAACGCAATCAAAAGACACTCGGCTAGAAGAAATGTCTTAGGTATAACTTATGTTAAAGAAAAAATCTGAAAACTGTTTTGTAAGTAGGTATCACAAAGAACATGATTTTACACCTATTTGCAAACTTGGTAATTTGATCAGGGCCTATGTTGATATATGGAGACGACAGTTTTTCAACGGCAAAGTTATGTTTGTTTCTTAATTCCATTTATCTTTTCGTTACACAGCTACTTTAGGTTTCACTAAATAGTTAAGTTAGGTTCAACAATCCTAGCTCGCACTTGGCCGGTTGCTTTTACTTATTATTATTATTTCATGATATTTTTTCTAATGTTTGTGTTTCCTGCTTAACCCATAGTAAATTACACTGAATAAATAGTTTTTATGATGCCGAATGGCTAATCCATCAGTATTTCACATTACATACCTACATGATAGGTACCCAGACTTTAAAAAAAGTAGTAATCCTTCTACAACGTACAATCTATGTCTATACCCAAACACATCAAAATTGGTTCAGCGGTGCGAGAGAGTTAAGGTTAATTCGATGAGTTATGTGTGAATGATAATAAAGGAGGCAACACATTTTCGCATTTATTACATTGTAGTTTTGGCAAACCAATAATTCGGCAAAGGGGAGATATTGCTTCGCATAAAATGAGAAAATTCAGCTCTCAGCACTCTCAACACGATGTTCCTAAGGATATTATGCATTAAAATTGTTAATTAATACCATTATGAGCATTATTATTTCTCCATGGGTTTCTCCTGGATAGCTACCACCCTTGAGCATGAGTCAGCCGCCAAACGATTCGTCGTATTCCGGCTGAGGGTTTGAGAGTTAGTTCTTTCTTTCTTTTTCTTTCCTCTTTCTTGGCTGGCAACTCATCAGTGATGCCTTTGGTGTTGCTGATGTCCATGGGCGACGATAGCCACTTACCATCAGGTGGAACGTCAGCTCGTTTGTCGGCTATTTCCATAAAAAAATCACGAAACAGTTATTTCAAATAACAATCCTAAGCTTCATGACACGTCGCAATACGCTTTAAGTATGTGAAGTTATGTATTTTATTATCAATGAAGAAAAGGTTTTGTAAGTTTAAACAAATTGACTCATATTTTATTTTCTCGCTTTGTTATGGAACCCAAAAAATATCCTACAATTTAAGTTGAAGACCCGATATCGTAGTATAGTCCTGTTGAAATCCTTTCAGTGGTTTCAGAGATAAGTGGCGATAAAGAAACAGACAAACAAAAATGATCAAAAACTTATTTTTCAGTTTTGATATCGTGCAAGTAACTGAATTTACAACATGAAAAATGCAGTTATTTCGGAATCGCAGACGGACTCTTCAATTTCATTTATTTGTAGGTAAAAAAGTGGTTTGCATGTACAGCGCCATCTAGTGGCCAAGATAGTAATCGATCGGTTACTCATACATAATTAATTTGCGCTTTTCCACCACTTCCAAGGTGAAATTAATAAAATGCTGAAATTATATTGGAGCTCATAGATACGCAAAAACAGTGCTCTTGAAAACAAAATAAGAAAACAGATATCCACTCAGTAATAGGGATTTGAATTAATGAAAAAAATAACCTTTAAATGCATTTTATGGTCTTTCCATGTCATATAAGTAAAAACTAAGATATGCATGTATTACTCTTTTTGTACGGAGAAAACGTTTTTTATTATTTAAAACAAATCAGCTTCCATTTTTTTATTTTTCCATACAAAATATCCCTAAGGAACCCTTTGGTGTGTAACCATAAAAAGTAGCTTAAACACTAAGTTGAAGACTTCTCAATATCTTAGTAAAAGTCGTGTTAAAATTTGTTCAGTGGTTTCAGAAATTTGTGGAGACAAACAAACAGACAGACAGGAATTTTTTTTAAAAACTCATTTTTCGGTGTTGGTATCGTGCAAGTAACGATTTGCAACTTGGAAAAATCATTTTTAAAATCACAGTTTAACTCTTCAATTTTATTATTAGTATAGATTGAAGAGGAAGTATCACAAATACCTAACCTCTTATGGGTTATGACTATGAGATTCCTAACCACTAAAGCCCTTTTGATGGCTCTCTGGCTCATATATGACGGCTGTGGGATCTTAGAAACCCCTACATACTAATATTCTCACTAATATAAAATCACTCAGTCAGGTCACATTTTGCCCGTTAATTATGTTTACCATTAACAACCCATTTCACCCCATTTCCTGGCAGTGGACTGATGATAAATGGTGAAACCCATGTCAAATACCACTTTGTACCAAACACTTCAATAATGTTAGATTTCCAATCCCCATTGTACAAAAATGCTTTTTTACATAACTTAGTTTCTGGAGTCACCCTCCCTTTTAAAATGTTGTTGAAATGAAATAAAAATAGAAACCCAGAAAATATTCCAACAACAAAGTTTATCACAACTAAGAACACATACAGGCTTTCCCACCCAAAATCTATAACAAAACTAGCAAGAGGAAAGAATAACTTAACTAAAATCAGCCCATGATTCCATGAAATAAATTGTGCTAGAAACTTTAGATTAAAATAAAAGGAATATAACATAGACACAAAGATATAGAATGTAAACAATATGAAATATCTGTGATTGTAGTAACCAACACAGCATGCAAAAAATGTACAGTGATGGTCTCGTTTTAGGATACATATGTTACAAACATTGCAATGCCATGAGCGAGGTGGCCGCAGACACTCACATGATGCACACATTGTCCATGTTTGCTCATCGGGGGCCCCTAAAAACCTGCCCTTAATGCTACAATCAGTAAACATTCCATAAATAAGATTTCCTACAACATTAAACAACAAAAATGTTGCACAGAGGTAATGTATGCAAAAAGGTAGAGTCCATTCTTCACATACAGTGGGCAAAACAACACATAGTTCAAAATAAAAAAATCCTGGCACTAAAACAAATACAAGTATCAAGTAAAAAATATGTTCTGCAAATCTTTTCAGTAGCCCATTTTGCATACTTTCAAATTTTATCAGCATGGTTATGAAAAATTATGTTTTTGATTCACCATAAAAAAATAACTCTCAGACCTCTCAGGAATCAATATGCTTGCTTTGAATGTAGCCAATAGCCATACATCTGAAAAATAAAAAAAACTGGTATAAGTATAGACTTTTGACAAAGTTCATTTTATTTTTGTGTCAAAGGAATGCGCATATTTTTTATATCTCAGAAAATACTCGCGTGCAGTAATTGAGGTTTGTGCGAATGTATGGATTGATATCAGGATTCCCCTTTAGTAAGAGTAGCAAAGGTTGGAGTTTCAATTACTTACTTAATTTTAAAATCCGTACGGTCCCTATGTCATTTGTGGCTCTATTTATTTCTGATACGAAGAATAGTTATACTTTACTATCACCAAACTATTCAAATCTCATTTGAATTACGTTTGAGATACAAACAAACAAATACAAATTACAATTTACAATTTCAACTTAACAAATTGCAATTGTTTGTTTGTAATTTGTAATCAGCTGAGCTGACAAAGACAATTAACTGACATAAAAGGTATCAGTGTTGCCAATGAAAATTTTTGGAAGGCCGTGTACATTAGATAAAAAAGCCGTGTTTAATATGGGAAAAGGTCAAGTGTGGGTCGTAGCTAACCAATGAGGGTTTTCGATACTTTTTCTGCCACCAGGCGGTGATAGAGCCCGTACACAAAACTACGATTCGACGCGATGCGAATTCGCAACGCATAATTTTAAATATGCTTCTCCGAGGTTGCTTCTCCGAGGTGGGCGTAAATAGCGGCGACACAGTTTATTATAATTGGGTTTTGTACTTCTATATTAGTTCACATGTAGTACACACATTAGTGTCGCCATCTTCACTGAATTTGAGATTTCTCTCTTTTTTTTTTTTTTTTGGTTACCCCCTTTATTCTCCGATCGCCTAACTTCATTCACGCTTCAGTGCTCCGCCACTTCGCACACGTATTACCAAACTGTGACGCGCATTAATAAGTGTTAATAAAAATGGTCAAGCGAACGCGCTCTGACACGGACGAATATGAGTATATTGTTAAGAAAGTTAAAAAATTCAACCAAAGATTAATGCGCGCACGACACGAGTCGACGGCGAACTCCATCATCTCCATCAGGATCGGATTCATCATCATCTTCATCGAGCTCGAGGTCACCTTCACCTCGACCGAGGTCACGCGCGCAGCCCTCGCCGATCGCGATGACGAGGGATGCGTTATACATTGAAGGTTGGTTCAGTGTCCGTACCTACCTACATTACATTTTTTCGTTGAAGAATAGTAATGCCAGTAACCTATAGGGTTATTACTTTATTATTAGACGAATATTAAGTACCTATCATCTATCCATTTCGCGTCCTCACAGCGAAAAATAAAATTGTTCGTTGAAGAATAATAATGCGGGTAACCTATGGGGTTATCACTTTATTATTAGACGAATATTAAGTAACTATATTCTATCCATTTCGCGCCTTCATAGCGAAAAATAAAATTGTTCGTTGAAGAATAATAATGCGGGTAACCTATGGGGTTATCACTTTATTATTAGACGAATATTAAGTACCTATATTCTATCCATTTCGCGCCTTCATAGCGAAAAATAAAATTGTTCGTTGAAGAATAATAATGCGGGTAGCTTATAGGGTTATCACTTTATTATTAGACGAATATAACTTATAAAAATTAAAATATTTTACGTATTCTTAGCAAAAATTGTTCGCTGAAGAATAACAATGCGAGTAACTTATAGGGTTACTACTTTGTTATTAGACGAATATGAGTAGGTAGTAGATACCTATAATACACATTCTTGGGAATTGTTTTGCTATCCTAGACGCACCAGGCTGCACAAGTAAGGTCGCTGCGTCCGTACCACCTACCAGTGCAGCCGGTAAGTATTTTTTGCCGTCCACCAGTGCAACGGATAAGCCTACTACGTCTACCAACGCAGCTGAAGAGCCTACTCCATCGAACGACGCGGCCACTGTTCCTCAGCCAACAGTACCTAAGTGATGTTCTAAATGAAGATCTCCTAAAAGTATTGGGAGATGACCCGTCACAAAAGACATTGTATGGCAAAGATATACAACCCGATCTTGCAATTCGGTTGCAACATATAGCTACATTCGGGTAAGACAAGGATGTTATAAAGGGACATTAGACAAATATTTGCCACCTGCAAACTGCCCACTAATAGATGCTCAGGCTCCAAATCCAGAGCTTTAAGCTGCTATACCTGAACCGATCTTTAAAAGGGACACTCGATCACACGATCACAGAAACAACGATCTAGTGTGGCATCCTGCTTAGCAGAAGCAATAACTGTCGTCATGGTAGAATCAAAAGATACTGTCATAATAAAGTTGTTAATGGATGCTAGCAAGTTGCTATGCGATGCACAGTATTCGGTCTCTTTGACGCAAAGGAATTTTGTTTTAAACAAAATAAATAGGGAGCTAAAAGATCAACTATAAGCCTCTAAAATAGACAAACTACTTTTCAGTGAAGAACTGTCTGATACACTTAAAGCTGCAAAGGCGATTTCCTCCCCCAAGTCAAGGCAGGCCATAGGGGAGTCGAAACCAACCTACAAAAATCGCCACGAGAACTCCTCGAAGCAGTCATCGCATCCAACACCAACGTGCAGTCGCCGCCGCTAGATACGGTAAAATATACGGGCAGATTACATTACTTCTATAAACAATGGTCACTTATGACCCAGGAAAATAATATTTTATCATGGATTGAAGGTTACCAAATTCCATTTTCTTGACAGCTATTAGCCCCATAGAAAAACATCACTCACCTATTGAAAGAGCTCAATTTGAAAGTTCTATTATTGAACCAAAGGGGTTGTATCTGAATGTGTACCCTGTGGGTCAATTTATAAATAACGCCAATAATTTTGGTCCCTAAGCCAAATGGTAAATCGAGATTTATATCATACTATTAAAAAAAAAAAAAAAAAACATGTAATGATACAAAACATTTTAAACTCGAAGAAACTCTCTTTAAAACTTGTTTCAAAGTTTTTCTTCATGAGTACAATTGATCTAAAAGATGCATGTTTCTGATTCCTATACATAATTACTTCAAAAAATATCTCCGCTTTCAATTTGCTGGTAAATTATATCAGTTTAATGTTTTACCATTTGGCTTAAATACAGCGCCCTGTTTTCACTAAAATCATAAAACCAGTGGTCAGTTTACTGCGATCTCGTGGAAAATTTTCAACAATTTATTTAGACAATACCTTATTGATTTCCAACTCCTTCGTTCGAATCATGCTTGCAATACATAGCTGATACCATTAACCTCTTACAGGCTTTATTATTAACAACGAAGAAAGTAAACTAATTCCCAGCACGAGATGTAAATTTTTATGCTTTATTATTGATACAAATAATACTTTACGTAACCTTACCTAAGGACAAAATCTTTAAAATTAAAACTGAAATAAATAATATTAGTCAGAGAGTTTGCTCGTAAAGCAGGTTTGCTTACTTCCGATGTACAGCCGTAGAATACGGTTTGCTTTACTTTATAGAGCTTGAACGTTGTAAATTCTTAAAGTTAATGACGATAACTATTAATGATAAATATATAACCATATCGCCATCAGTATTACCTGATCTCGAATGGTGGGCTCACGCAATGTATCATCCTGTATGTAAGATCAAACAAAACAAGTTTAGTTTAAAAATGTATAGTGATGCCTCAACTACGGGATGGGGTAATGCCTGTGGTGACGAACGGGCAAACGGGATATGGACAGAGAATGAATGCTCACGGCATATTAATTATCTAGTAATTCTTACTACCTATTTTGGACTAAAAATATTTTATTTTGTATTTATTTATTTATTTATTTATATTTGCTAAATCTTATCAAGACTGCCAAATTCTTTCCAGAATAGATAACACTACGGCCATCTCTTACGTAAACCGTATGGTAGGCATCCAATTCCCCCATCTTACTAACATAACCCGAGAATTGTGGCAGTCGCAGACGCAGAATCACGACGAGTAAAGTTCATCCGGACATTCAGTGGGAATTGTCTATTCAGGCATACCAAAAAATTGTAAAACAATTTGGGGTTCCCGATATTGAATTATTTGCCAGCAGAGTAAATAAAAAGTGTCCAAAATACATCTCTTGGCATAGAGATCCAGATGCATACGTTACAGACGTGTTTATGGTCTCGGGTCCGCTTTTATTTTTATAGATTTCGACCTTTCACCAAATTCTAAAATGTTTGCGAAAAAATACTGACGACAACGCGACAGTTTGTTATGGTTATACCTTGTTTATGGTTGTACCTTTATGGCTTACGCAGCCTTGGTACCCATTATTTAAGAGTCTTCTGATATCTGAACGCCTTATATTTCAGCCTTCAAAAAAAATAATTGTTTCTCATTCCAGCAATCGAAACATACACCAGAAAATTACCCTGGTTGCCGGAATATTATCAGCTTGTCGCTCCTGAGAAGAAACGTACCATCTTCATCAATACATAATTATGTTAGCTTCACTTTCAGATAGTTACCTAAAACAATACGACAGTTGTCTTAAGAAATAGTTTCTATTATATATTAAACATAATATAGATTTATATGAAAACTCCACTTCCACCGTTATACAATTTTTAACGCAATTGTACGAATCAGGTGCACAGTGTGGAACTGCTGTAGGTCAGCGCTCTCGTTGATTCCTGGCCAGGATACAGGCAACGATTATTCAAAGGTATCTTCAGACTCCGTCCTCCGCTACCCAAATACAATACAACTTGGGATGTAGCAAACGTTCTGAACTTCCTTGCTTCATGTTATCCCAACAAATCTTTAGATTCAGATAAATTAACGAAGAAATTAGCAACTCTATTGGTCTTAACGACTGCTCATAGAGTGCAAACGCTCTCCAAGATAAATTTCCCAATGAAATTAGAACCAAAACTCCAGATTTCATTAAGACCTTTCGTCCGGGTTCGGCACAACCTGAGCTCGTCCTGCCCTTCTTTCGAGAAAGGTCGGAAATTTGTCCTGCTATAACTTTGAATTGCTATGTTGAGCTAACTAAATATTTACGTAAAAGCGAAAATCTTTTATAATAAAAAAAAATAATAATAATAATAATAATCAGTAGGCGCGCAGTCGATAACTTGGTGGGAAGTCTACTTTAGGTACCTGTGGAATCGACGTGAATATTTTCACTGCACACAGTACAAGACACGCATCTACTTCCAAGGCCCACAAGATGGGTGTAAATTTAGCATCTATTTACTTTGCAAAAAAAAAAATGTTCTGTTAAATGATTAAACATATATAATTAATACTCATCAGTTATTCGATTAATTTTTTATATACATATGTATATTATGTTTAATCTACCGGTTAAATATAATTGATGTCTGATTATACAGAATGTCATATGTGAGTTAGCATAGTTGATATTTTTGTTCTCAACATACCTACTCTCAACATCTACATGTGAACTAATATAGAAGTACAAAACCCAATTATAATTAGTGATTAAACGAACTTACCTTAAGTGAAGTTCTATCATAATTATATGAGGGTTTTGTACGAATATATTAGAACCCACCCTCCCGAATTTCCTTTTGCCCCATGTAAACAAAAAATATCAAACATGATGTGACAGATACTCTAAACTAAATGAAGTTAGGCGATCGGAGAATAAAGGGGGTAACCAAAAAAAAAAAAAAAAAGAGAGAAATCTCAAATTCAGTGAAGATGGCGACACTAATGTGTGTACTACATGTGAACTAATATATTCGTACAAAACCCTCATATAATTATGATAGAACTTCACTTAAGGTAAGTTCGTTTAATCACTAAATACTATTGTCGATGTTTACGATCATTTAAATTGTGAAACTGTTTTTTGTTGACAAATAAATCTTTAAATCTGTAAATAATTTTAAATATACCTATATATAAAAAAAAAGCGCATAGATTTACATTTCGTACTTCCCAATAGTTAACCATACATAGTAGTGTTATATATCAATAGATTCAGCTTGAAGTGCTCTCTTCAACTGTCCAATTAGTTTTTGACTTCCGTTAAAATTTTCCAAAATTTTCTTTAAACTACTTTTTTCTCATATTATCATACGTTTTTGCAATAGTTTCTTTTAAAATTTCACGTCGACCGACCACTGCATGGTATCTGAAGATTTGAAATTCCTTGGCGCACCAATTTCTATTAGTTTCGTAAAAAATATATCGTAAATTTCAAAAAAAAATAATCCAACAACTGTAAAAACCACTATTTTCAAAATTAATTTCTCATACCACTATCTACATTAAATTTTATTTCAGTTCTGTGTAGTGCTCACCGAGCCCGATCTTTTGGTACCTCTCGCGCCCCGATCCGACCAATCGGACACAGGCTATTTTTCGTTGGAATTTATCTTTGAATGGCTACAAGCCACTGTTTCAATCGGGTTTTATCTCCAGTAGGAAACTTATGCCCTCCTGTTTTATTTGCACAAATAGGCACTGCACAACACTGTGGCATTTTAGAAAACAATATTATTAAAGTAATGATTTTAAGAATAAATAAACCAAAAAATACATAGAAAATTGAAATTTGCGTATGTATTTTGACAGTTCATTAGACCTGACGCCAAAGTGCTGCCATCTCTCGTAAACCGTTTCAGAAAACCCTCATTACACCAATATATACAATAGGTTCAGCGCTCAAACTAAAAAAAAAAGGTCATTGGCAGTGAATTTGATGTCCACAAAACGAAAAATACTTTACATTAGCCTACATTAACATCAATATTAGCTTAGTGGCGCTGTTTAAAGGGTTTTAACAATCGTTAAATGTTTACAAAATAATAAATAAATAAAAAGACTGTGGAATTTACGAAAAGCCGTAGATTTTGCTACGGCAATAGGGTTCCAGCCGTAGCCCGTAGATTTTGTGATTTTTTGGCCTGAAAGCCGTAGAACACGGTAATTGCCGTAGCATTGGCAACACTGAAAGGTATTGACAGTACAGATCATGGAGACTAGAGTATTGACTATTGAGGTAGAAGGAGGGCTATCTATTATGAAGTTATCTGTTTACAGAAAATAGAGGTTCCATTATTGGCCATTTCTGAATGGGGCTAGTGTGTGAGTTGACACATAGCGATATGAACAATGAACATAGCTGTTGTAGATAGAGTGAAGTTTGCTCAAATAGTTAAAAATTTTCATGGTACCCTCCATAAATTCCATAATGCCAGTATACAAAACCTCAACTATTTACGTAGTCAAATCAAATGTAATGTTAGACTTGTGTTAGTAAATATAACCAAAATACTGCTATGAGAAAACGAGATTTTTAGTAGCGTGACTCTGATTTCTAAATTAATGACTACGATATGAACATATCTGTTGTAGACGGAGTGAAGTTTGCTGAGTTATGCATAGTGCATCCGCAGCATCACTCGTAATTAGTGTCCGACCGAAGCTTCGGCTTCGGCTTCGGCTTCGGCCACCTTCGGCCAAAAAAGCACCTTCGGCCAAATCTTCGGCTTCGGCCAAAAATTTGCCGAAGGTTTGGCCGAAGCCGAAGGTTTGCTAGTTGTCAAATATTGAAATTTACTGAACGATGCTAGAGCGAGACGGAGAGTGTGCAGAGCAGCAGAGTTTCGCCGCGCCGCCGCACCGGCCCAAACGAATCGCAGTTAGTAAACTAAACGAGTCAAAACAAGTTTAACTTAATTATCCTAACAATGATTATTTTTGTTAAAATTACTTTAAGTAAATAAATATTTAATTAACATTGTATATTTGAAACTTTTATTTTTGACAATATTTTATTACTTACTTGTATATGTTGGTCACTCGGCTCATTATTGGGCTAAATCTCTAAAGCTCTCACAATATGTATCTAGAATATTCTGAGATCAAAGTAACTATCGTATTTCTCAAGGTCAATGACACCTTCGGCTTCGGCTTCGGCTTCGGCCGAAGGTTTTGGTGAATACCGATTAATCGGCTTCGGCTTCGGCTTCGGCCAGAATTGCACCTTCGGTCGGACACTACTCGTAATGAATGGCGCTATTGTCTGAAAAATAGATATTCGATACCCGTTTGCGTTTTAACGGACACGTCTTTTTCATTTATACAGGGTGTCCCGTAAGTAGCGGATCAACCGAAAGTGGCAGATAGCTTGAAGGTTGACCTATCATATGTCAAAAAATTAACTTAGTAAAAGTGTCACCATTTTCGAGATATTGACCATTCTTTAAAATTTAGAAAATTCGGCTTCTTTACCCTACTTTTTCCTGTTGAGTCCACAAATGAGCAGGTATTTTGGTAATTTTTTTTCCTAGAGCTCTCAGATAGTTGCTTTATAATTATCAGTATGTACTATTTTTGAAATTATTAAAGAATGCTGAGAAAATAGCGTCTACTTTGGATATTTTTGTTTTTGATTTTCTGCGACACAACTTTGATGCGAGGTGGTTGAAAAAAAATGTACTGGGCAAGTATGCCCCGGTACTTTAAAAACTTGTTTTTTAATGCAGATTTTAAAAAGGTACAATACAGGCTACTTTGATAGGAAACATTTTCAAGTAAAAGCCATTTCAGTGTCAAAGAGGTGAATTTAAATCAAAAGTTATTTTATTTTTTACTGTTATGAGATTAAGTTTTTCAATGGTTTTTGCTTAATATTACGTTACGTTAAATTAATGCTCTAATAAATATTTAAAATAATGATTATTTTGCGATATTTCAACTTTTAAAAGAAATTTCAAATTACCTAAGAATTACTTGAAAAATATTGTTTCTTCAAAAATAATGCTATTATTTACTATTTTTTAATACTAGATGATCAGCAAACCTTGTCAATTATTGCTTTAAGATTATTTTTGTATGATAAAATAAACAAAAATAATTATTTTACTTACATTTTTTCTCATTCTTTGTTTTTTGTTGAATATTCGTACAATAATAATCTTAAAACAATAATTTACAAGGCTTCCTGATCATCTAGTATTAAAAAAACAGTAAATCATAGCATTATTTTTGAAATAAACAATATTTTTCAAGTAATTGGTAATTTTTTTATTAGGTTGGAATATCGGAAAATAATCATTATTTTCAATATTTATTAGAGCAATAATTTAACGTAACGTAATATTAAGCAAAAACCATTGAGAAACTTCATCCCATAACAGTAAACAGTAAAATAACTTTTGATTCAAATTCACCCCTTTAACACTGAAATGGCTTTTACTTGAAAATTTTCCCTATCAAAGTAGCCTGTATTGTACCTTTTTAAAATCTGCATTAAACAGACAAGTTTTTAAAATACCGGGGCATACTTGCCCAGTACATTTTTTTTCAACCACCTCGCATCAAAGTTCTGTCGAAGAAAATCAAAAACAAGAATATCCAAAGTAGACGCTATTTTCTCAGCGTTCCCTAATAATTTCAACAATATTACATACTGATAATTATAAAGCAACTATCTGAGAGCTCTAGGAAAAAAATTTATCAAAATACGTGCTCATTTGTGGACTCAACAGGAAAAAGTAGGGTAAAGGAGCCGAATTTTCTAAATTTTAAAGAATGGTCAATATCTCGAAAACGGTGACACTTTTACTAAGGTAATTTTTTGACATATGATATGTCAACCTTCAAGCTATCTGCCACCTTTGGTTGATCCGCTACTTACGGGACACCCTGTAGAGATGGCCTTTCTTCTCTCTATCTTCCATGAGTACAGATTTATTTTTGAAGACTATAAATAATGGGTAATTTATGTCTAAAAGCGCAAACTTAAATTGATCTTCAGTAACAAAATAATTAAAAAAACTCTTTAGTCGAATTTATATTCTGCATTCAAAGGTTTTTGATAAATCACCTACATGCTTGAGCCGGGAATCGAACTAGGGAAATGTAAAAAATAAAACATTCTGTATTTTATTACATCAACCGAAAAGGTCATTCATAAGCATTGAATTATTATTACTAGCGTATAGAACAGACACCGCGAACATTGGGTTAGGGGGTGTGCATTGCAGCCGGCCGGCTGCATTTCATGCTGTCACTCGGCTGCGCTCATTGCGGCCGCATGCCAAAATTGTTTATGAAAAAACTGAAAAAATGCCGTCGTGCGTAATAAGAAGTTACAATTATTGCACTACAAAAAACAAAAAAGATAATGGTACAATTTATCATCGGTAAGAAAACAAAATCTTAACATAAATCAACTAAAACGAATTAAATTAAATTATTGTGCAATGTTCCCGCTATTTTTGAATGAAAAAATCATGGAGCGTTTGAATTTGGCAAGCCACTAGCGTGTTAATGGACTAAATAAGCTTGCTTATGCTTGCCGACGCGACGCTTGTGACCAATTTAAGGTGTTGGATTTTTGACACGAATCAATGGTAATTACGTTTGAAAATCATTCAAACGCTTTTGCACGTTAAATAAAGTTGGAGAAAGAGCTTGTAAAGATTTGGAGTCAGTGACTGCTTGTCTTGGTTCGGCAATAAATTCATATACAAAGTTACTCTATGGCAAGTGTGCAAACGAGGCTTCAAGTTTGAGAAGAGAACGGAGGGCGAGCCGGCGGTGGAACACACATTTTGTTTGAGATGACTTCTCTATGTATGTACCTCAATGTTCATAAGGATATTTTTTTTCAGGCAACATAGTATTTATTATATAGTAAGACCAAGAAAAATATGAGTTATACCACAGAAGAAATAATAGTACTTATAATGTTTCCTCAAACAGCTGCCCTCTGCTCTTTAAATATCCACTCTGTACAATTTATCATCAGTCAGTACCATCTTTCTCTAAATACCACCACACGTCGTCAGACGTGAAGAATTTAGAAGTACATAACTCGAGGGTATTTTTCATATAATATATTACAACCCAAATAGCCAGGCAGGGCCACAGGACTATTAAAAAAATGAGAGATGCGATATTGCTTACCTATAGTACTATAACACTTATGTATATAAAAGAAACCGCAGGGTATGCAATATTTAGGGTGAAATAAAGGTGAATTAATAGGTTAAATAAATTTTTAATTATTCACTGGACAAAGACAATTTCGACAGACTTCAATACAATTATAAAAAGTTATTATTTTGATAAATATACGATCTAAATAAATATAACATGCATAAAGACTTAGAAAAATACCTTCGCTTATAACTAATTAATTACATAAATGATGTTTAGCAGTATTCAACAAGTATCCCTTCGACATTCATTTTAGGTCATTGTTGTTCCAAATAAAGTATGAACACTAGGACCATTTCAACTAAAAACAATTATACATTAAACAGTAGTACAGTGTAGCTTCAATATCTCACTCAAATATTATTATGAAAGTATGATTCTCTTACATCAGGCATAACATTTTTTTAAATCTGTAAAGAAGAGCAAAGCAGTCTAAAATGAATGATAATTTATTTTTTGTGGAATTTCTTGCTTGGGTCTTTGGCCATATCAATGAGGGTTTGAGCTGGTTTGAAAGGCGCGCCGTACAGCCCCTGGAATTCTTCCATTTTTCTTACAAGGTTATCAGCACCATATTGGTCAACCCACCTAAAATTAAATAAGTAATTAGTTTGACATTCTGTATATTATACAACACTTCATTCTACAATAAATAAACCCTTAGGATTATGTCTGAATGAATGTCATGATGCAGGATGCCAGTTAAACATACAAATAAGGTGGGAAACTCGACCGAAATTAGTTATAATATGCTTACAAACAAAGCTTTCAAAAGACAAAATATACTATAGCACTTTTTGATTGATATGTTTATGTTTTATGTAATAAACTAATCCTGCTTGTCCAATATCAAGTGAACACAATTATTTCTTTCTTTCTAGACAAAAGACTTTTTAGAAACTGTTTAACCACAGATGGTGACGTAAAAGACATTCACGTAATACATTGTATTACTGCTTGAATATTTATATGTATATTATAAAAATACTATAGTCTTCACCTGAAAGGTCCACCAGTGAATGGCGGGAATCCGAGCCCAAAGACAGCACCAACATCTCCTTCCATGGGGTTGTGTAAGATTTTCTCCTCAAGTGATAATACTGCTTCATTGACGAACCTGTAATATAAGCATAGCATCTGCTATTAATTTCAATATATTTAAAATTCTTATTTTAATGGCATATTTATTTACTTATATGTTACAAGCTGTTGTTCAGCTATCCAAATATCCGTCATGATGCTTCAAATAGGGTTCAGAAACCTTTCTTTCTTTTCACAAAGCTTTCAGCTAGATTATATGCGCAAGCACACATGCACACAGCATATTTATTTGCGCAATGGGAGGTATTGTTCTATGAATCTCACATACTATACCTAATCGTTTAAAGATAAAAATATAAGATTAAATAAATGTCAGGTACCTAGAAACCATTCGCAGTTGCTGATCTTCTACGGTGTTAGCACCGCGGGGCTCCAGGGAGTATTTATCTTTTAACATTTGAATGACATCTTGGTTCACCTCCCTGCTCTTGCTACCCTTCTCATACACGAAGATACCCTTGCCAGACTTCCTACCCATGAAGCCAGCCTTCACAAAGTCCGACATGATGTTTAGGTCACCGCCTGAGAAACGGTCTCCGAATTCCTGGAAATATGTCAAAATGTATACATAAATATTTATACATTAACAAAATATTCACATTATTTCACTAAAATATAGTAAGAATTTGTTAAGAAGTGCAGGGATAGTGTACTGGGTTGAATGTCGATTTTGAATAGTACTACTTCTTACTAGAAATTACATATCACTTGCGTGAAAAAAAATGTGATGTAACTGCACACTTGAGTTTCTAATAATGTTCTCAAAGGTGTTACAAGTCTGTCAGAACAAAGCCTTGACTTGACCACAGTGTGAGGAGCTCTGCTATGGTAGCAGTAGGTCTGCTATGGATTATGATGGTAATTGGATTTTTTTTATACTCCTGTAAACTACTGGATTATGCTAAAATTAAATCAGTTGGTAAACTTTATTTAGAATAAGTTTTATTTTAAGTTAGTATGTACTATAGACAATACCTTAGCTAAGAACACGGCGATGTGAGCTCCCACGTCAATGCCCACCTCGTCGGCCAGCGTGGCGGCGCCCACCGGGAACCCAAACGTCTTGGTCATCTTATCCAAGTCCTTCGGGTCAACACCCTCTTGAAGTAACCTGGAGGTATTTATAACAGTAGTATAGAACTTAAATTTATTTTAATTTTTATGTTCTAATTATTATACTTTATTAACATAGAATGCAATAAGGTAAGACTTTAGTTGATTTAGTTCTTTACAAAAACTATTTCTATGAATTTGTTACAATTTCATTGAAGTGGCCTTTGGAAATCTTTATCCATTTAACAAAAGTATGTCTGTAATCACTTTATTATCACCACTCAAATAAAAAATTAATGAGTTCCTATTATAACTGATACATTTATGCACATTAATTATTTGATAATAAGAAGCAGTGAAAGAAAGTCTTAAAATCATTAATGTATACTTTTAGCAGTTCAACTTTTTGATGGACAATTAATAATACACAGGTTATAGATAACATAAAACTGATATGAGAGTTGGTAAACAAAAATAATAATTAAAGTGTAAAGTGTTAATAATTAAATCATAAATTCGTAATTTGCTTTCAAATGTAATTAGTAAGTTTAATATTTGTTAGCAAATTAAGCCATGGATATTATAAAAATAAAACAATGAATAATATAAAGACAGAGTGGGTAATGAGACAACACCATCTTAGACTACATCTGCACTTACCATAATTATGGTGGTCAAGCATTAACTTATATCAAGTTAAAAATAAACTAATATACATGAATACATAGTTTAAAATCGTATCTTCAAGCCTCTTTGAGCATAGTGGAGAAATAAAATACACAGGAATCGTTTAACAGTACCTGATAGCCTCGCTGAGCATAGTGGACAGTATCCTGGTGGTGTAGAAGCCGGGCCCGTCGCCCACGGTGATGACGACCTTCCCCTGGCGCAGGCCAATCGCGACCGCCGCCGCCACCGTGTCGTCGCTCGTGCCCGGGTGCCGGATGATCTCCAGCAACATCATCTTGTCCACCGGGGAGAAGTAGTGCATACCTGGACAATGTTACACAATTACATTGAGTGCGAGTCCAGATGTGAGATTACCATTTTTTTCGAATGGGTAGCTGCTGTTAGTCTGGTTTGTTAGTTGTTTAGCATCCTTTACAGATTCACGCGGAGGGGGGAATGTCTTTTTTAGGGATTAGTATTTTGCTTCTCACCAATAACTTTATCCGGCCGACTGCTTCCAGCAGCGATTTTCGTGATGGGGAGGGCGCTAGTGTTCGTGGCGATGATGCAATGCTTTGGCACCACTGCTTCTAGCTCCTTGATCACTTTGTGCTTGATATTGATGTCCTCAAACACCGCTTCAATCACACAGTCCACATTCTTAAACTTATCGTAGCTTAGAGTTGGCAGCAAATTTGATAGGATTTTATCTTTCTCTAATCTGAAAGGTAAACAAAATATTTTGTTATATGTTACAGGTCACATGAATGAAAACTGGCTGATACTATTATTTATTGTAGCAAATCATAGAGATGTAATAATAATAATAATAACAAATTCATGAGTTCCAAAACATATTATGTATACTTACGAGCTAATCCTCTTTCGCTTAACAGCATTAGCAAGCCCATTCTGGATCTGGCCAACTCCCCTGTACAGGCCAGCATTAGTAGCATCCTTCATGACAACATTGTAGCCCTTGTCTATAGACACATGCACAATACCCGCTCCCATCAAACCAGCTCCAAGGACACCAATCTAGTAACAAAACATAGTTGATTTATTTACTATTATTCTTTTATAGAATAGCGTAAAGAAAATGTCACTTACTTGCAGTAGGAACATGAAATATAAACGAAAGTCACTGCTTGGAAGCGAACTTGTTACACAAAAAATGTGTATTATCTGACTCATTACATATTGCATATAGAGTACAAATATTATTGGATTATGTAACAGTTTAATATTAATTTTGGCTTACCGTTTTCACATCAACTTGAGATTTGCCAAATCTGTTTTTCTTGCATTCAGTCTGTCCCCGGAAAAGGCCAATAAGACCTTTGCTCTGAGGAGTCATAGCCAGTTCTCCAAAGGCTTGTGCCTCCGCCTCATAACCTGCAACAGGACCCTTGTCTACTCCAGTCCTGACAACTTCAAGAATCTGTGAAATATTAAGTATTTACACACAATAAATTTAAAGGACATTTACTTGAGAATTTTTATCAACTTATATTCCTTTTATTGTATACCTTTAAGGGCGCAGGGTAAAGTCCTCTCGAAGCTTTCATAACCTGCTCACGGGCCTTTTTAAACACCATATTCTTCACAAACTCCCACTGCATAGCTACTGCTGTGAGCTTTTCCACTAGTCCTTTCTTGGACCTGTCTACTTTCATTTTCCCAGTGGCAATATCTTTTGCTACCTGTATTGCAACATTTTCTAAATATCTGGCAGTGTTTTCACCAGGCTCGGCCAATCCTGAAATAATAAGCTATTGTTAAAATTTAATTTAAAATAATTATTTTTTGATTTGGATAAAACTATATTTACCAGGTCCAAGAGGAGAAACTAGTAAGTCAACGATGCCTAGTTTCTTGGCCTTGTCTGCTTTAACATTTTTTCCAGTAAGTGCTAGATCCAAAGTAGTAGGAATCGATGTGAGTTTGGGCATCCTGAAAATATATAAAAAAATTCAGTTTTCATTAGTGTCCGACCGAAGCTTCGGCTTCGGCTTCGGCTTCGGCCACCTTCGGCCTAAAAAGCACCTTCGGCCAAATCTTCGGCTTCGGCCAAAAATTTGCCGAAGGTTTGGCCGAAGCCGAAGGTTTGCTAGTTGTCAAATATTGAAAATTACTGAACGATGCTAGAGCGAGACGGAGAGTGTGCAGAGCAACAGAGTTTCGCCGCGCCGCCGCATCGGCCTAAACGAATCGCAGTTAGTAAACTAAAGCCGCGTTTTCACAATACGAGTACGCTCGGACCGAGTTCCACTCGGATCAACTCGGATGACTACTCGTATCATGTAAACAAGTGATCCTAGTACACTCGGATGGTGGCATCCGATCAGAGTGGACTCGGACATTGTTCTATTCGTACGAGCTCACTCTTATAAAATAATATAAATAAAATGGCGTCAAATGAAAATAACAAAGCGTTTGTCTTAAAAAAATGGAATGAGCGTGATACGGTGAAGTTTCTGGAATTATATGAAGAAGAAGAAGTTTTGTGTGAATGTAAGATTAAAAAAATATAAAAATAAGGGTAAAACAATCTCCAGTTGCTAAATATCGCAAAACTATTTGAAGTTTAACTCTAGCAGGTAGGGCTTCCCTCATAAGGATGTCTGCTTTTTGAATTCGTGGCGCTACTTTTTCAAGCAGATACTCAAATTGTTCGCTTTTCAATCTCAGATGATTTTTAAAAGTCTCCTGATCTTCTTCTTCTACTTCATGTAAAAAATTACTCGAAGCGCCCTGCTGGTGACGCCTTAATATCCATTTTTGGGTCCAAATTTTTCTTTTGGTTGGTTTCTTTCTCCTTTCATGCTCTTGTACTTCAACCATTAACATATCTGCTACTACTTCTATACCTTGCAGCAGAAGATTAGTGGTCATCTTGAAAACTGATGCGTTAAGACTAATATTTTAGGGAGACAATAATGACACTCGGATGCTATTAAACTCGTAACGTGTACACCACATTCCAAGTGCACTCCTATACGACCTAACTCTTACGAGTACACTCGGTCCAAGCGCACCCGTATTGTGAAAACGCGGCTTAAACGAGTCAAAACAAGTTTAACTTAATTATCCTAAGAAATTACTTATAAGTATTTAATTTTCTCAAAAATTCCAAAAAAATATATGTAAAAAATAATATTGAAAAAGCGTTAAACTTTGCTCAATTATTTTATAGAAATATTTTGTGTTCGTCTGATAATTAAAAAAATGTGACTGATTATTTGATTATTTTTGTTAAAATTACTTTAAGTAAATAAATATTTAATTAACATTGTATATTTGAAACTTTTATTTTTGACAATATTTTATTACCTACTTGTATATGTTGGTCACTCGGCTCGTTATTGGGCTAAATCTCTAAAGCTCTCACAATATGTATCTAGTATATTCTGAGATCAAAGTAACTATCGTATTTCTCAAGGTCAATGACACCTTCGGCTTCGGCTTCGGCTTCGGCCGAAGGTTTTGGTGAATACCGATTAATCGGCTTCGGCTTCGGCTTC
This sequence comes from Thymelicus sylvestris, assembly GCA_911387775.1. NCBI lineage: Eukaryota > Metazoa > Arthropoda > Insecta > Lepidoptera > Hesperiidae > Thymelicus > Thymelicus sylvestris. The sequence continues at coordinate 7,852,349 of OU426888.1, forward strand.
GGCCAGAATTGCACCTTCGGTCGGACACTAGTTTTCATGTTTCATGTTATTAAAATATGAATTAAGCAAATAAAATTGTCACCTTTGAGTGCCACCTCCTCCAGGCAAAAGTCCAAGCATAACTTCAGGCAGACCGAAGCCAGTCTTGCTGTCTTTAACAGCAATACGGTAAGTGCAGGCGAGCGCTGTTTCTAAACCTCCACCGAGACAGCTGCCTTGTACTGCGGCTACATAAGGTTTTCGTGATGTCTCCATTCTTCTAAAAATCTCATGGCCTGTAATAATAATTATAGGATGTTCAAATGAAAATTTTTGTTCCCATCAAATTCATATTTTTTTTACAATATCAAATTGATGATGACATTAATTATACTTATCATTATTATTATGAAAGCATTAGTTTAGGATATACAGAATAGTTGTAGCTTCTTCTATAACACAGAGAGAAGAATCATTGTACTATGTATATTAATGTGAGTTATTAGTATTAACCAATTTGACATTGTATCAGGTGATGAGTGAATAAATTAAATATCATGAAATGACAAACCAAAAATAAAAAATAAATAAACTCCTATACAACAATAGTTCTGTCTGTTCTTTTTAAAAGCCTAATATACAAACAAAATTTTAGTAAAAATTATTCTATTTACCACTCTTTGATAAGGCTACAACTTCCTCCTTAGTTTTGCAGGATTCAATCATCGAAATATCAGCACCGGCAATAAAGCAACCAGGCTTGCCAGATATGATAACAGCGGCTTCAATAGACGGATTGCTTTCTACCTCGTTGATGATGTTTCTCACTTCATCCATTACAGCAGTATTTAAGGAGTTGACCTTTAACAAAAGGGCTATTTAAACACCTGTTTTCCTGATTTTCATAGTTTCCAGTGCACTAGAAGTTGTCAGTTAAAGTTGATATGATTTGATCGTAGTTATTAAGCTGTGGCAGTTTTCATGCTTACTAAACCATGTTTTTTTATAATCGTGTCAAAAGTTTTCGTACGTACATACTGAAGTAATGTAATAGCATAAGTAGAGTGCTCCAATCCAGACTAGTATTATGAATGTATCTTAAATACTCAAGACTATACTTTACAACTAAAAGTGTTTGTGATGTTTACTCAACTGCTGTCATTTACTTAAAGTTTTATCATTATTGGAAAATAGGTAAGCGATTCTGGCGAAGCTTACCTTAACATTGGGGGAATCCAGTGTAACAACATATACTCCATTGACCAGCTTGCATTTTGTATGGACTTGGGTACCCGCAACCGCGTAAGATCGGCTCTGCACATCTTCAACAAAAATGGCATTAGTGACTATATTTTAAAGAAAAATAAACGAGAAAAATAAATTTACACTTCAAAACTTTTTTTAACTTCACCCAACAACCAGAAGTCATTGGTACTTACTATTGAGAAACTTAACATTATTACGATTTCTTATAAACTTTAACGCGTTTAGCATTTTGCTGTTTGACATGTTGATTGTTTAATATATCCTACAAATTAAATAATTAAACTTTCATGAACTAAAAATTAAGTAATTTCGAATCCAGACTTTGAACCTAAACTTTTCTTTTATATCTTCGAAGGGAAGGGGAGGCCGGGACAGGGGCAAGGAAACGTCTCGTCTTTGAAACGATTGACGTTGACGTGACATGTGACAACTGACAAAAGACATGTACGCAGTGTTGCCAAGACCAAACACTGAATATTATAGTTTCTTCAGTAAAAAACAAATTCTAACAAAATACAGTACAAAGATTTAAGGTTTTTTTCTAGTATCTGACTTTTGTGTGGGTCAAAATACGGTAGAATGTATGAATTTGAGTACGGTAGACCTAAATAAGTGATTAATAAGAGTAACCGGAATTAAGTGGTACCTATAGTACGTTTCAAGCAAAGCTGCAGTTCCACGCTATGTTGGTAGCATTCAAATAGGAGTTTCTAAATTAAAAATGTAAAAATGCAATTTATTTTAATAATAATAATAATAAAATAATTTATTTCAGACTATTCATCCATATATTGTTTATAATAATAATAATAAAATAATTTATTTCGGACTATTCATCCATATATTGGTTAGTAACATTAAAATACTTAATACTAGTGAAAAAAACAAAAATAAAATAAAATAAAAATCTCTCACTTTGCTGAAAGGTGTGCCGGGCCCACATGTAATGCAGTCCAGTGTTTCAATATGGGAACGTCACCGCCACCGTACGCAGCATGGGCGTAGCCAGGGGGGGGGTTTCGGGGGTTCAAACCCCCCCCGAAAGTTAAGGACTGAAATTTTTATGTGCTAATAAGCCCTTAAAAAACATTTTTCTAGACGTCATTCCGAATCGAATGAGCTGTCGCACATATTTTTAGGAGCTTTATTTCTATTAAACACGTTTTTGAACTTTTTGACTAAACTAATAATAGATGGCAATACATACCGCGTCGTGAGAAAAAATAAAGTCTAAATTTTGGGTATATAATTTTTTTAGGGTTATTTTATGTACTTTTAGTCGTTGTATTTTCTTGAACCCCCCCCCCCCCCCCCCCCCCCCGCCGCCGAAACTTTAACCCCCCCCGAAACTAAAACCTGGCTACGCCCATGGTACGCAGTAAGCTGTTTGGGATGTCGCGCACCCGCTGCCACAGCGATGCTACTCGTTTGCGGATAATGGCATGAAAGCCATCAATGCCCGCTTCCGCAAACATACCGGAGGCGCTGCAGTACCGCGACAGCCCCAACAGTGCCCTGAACGCGTTGTTGTATTGGACGCGCAAGACGTTGTAAGACTTTTTCATATACTGTATCCACAGACTGCAGGTGTAAAAGGTTTGGCAGTATGCTCTGAATAGGATCATCTTTACCTCTAGTACACCTTGCAAATCTGTGAATCAGCATATTACTCCTGACTGCCAACGCCCTGCGCTCCCTCTCAATATCCACGTCATCGTTCAGATCCGCTGTGACCCAGTGACCCAGGTACTTGAACTCTGTCACTACCTTGAGAGGACTTCCTCGTATAGTGACTGGTGGAGTTAGCCTCTGATGCTTCCCAGCCTTAAAAACCAGTATCTCACTCTTATCCACATTGTACCTGAGACCATGGGCCTCCGCGTATCTTTCACAGATGCTAAGTAACTTTCTTAGCGCTCCGATTGAGGGACTCAGCAACACCATGTCGTCGGCATAGCTAATATTATTGACAAACGTGCCATCTATGGAGCACCGTTTATTATTATTCTAAGGGAGCACCCTACCTTGGCGTTGCTGAGTTCCTCAATCAATCGGTTTTGCAATTAAACTACATTGTTATTACCTTTGATGAAATTGATAGCAACACTTTTATTAGCTCCATTTTATAAATATGGTTTTTGAAATTTTAAAACACTTAAGTATTGCAATGCTACAACATAGCGTCGAACTGCAGACTTGCTTGAAACGCAGTATACCAACACTGGTACGAAATGACATAATAAAGGCGAATATACACGATTGCCAAGCCCAATGGAACGAAATAACATAAAGGCGCATTTACACGCTTGCCTAGGCCAAAGATTGTGCATTAAGTATTTATGCGCAAAACTAAACTCAATGATATTGGCATAATGTCCATTTTTGAACAAAATTATGCTAAATGGGAAAAAGAGCCACTTGATGAGCCACCTTTCAAGGGCTGTGTATATTTCTAAGTTTTTTTTTTGTTGCACACATAAAAAATCATTTTCTGTGATGGATGTTGGGGATGCATGGCCGTAGCTAGGGGGGGGGGGCATTGTGGGGCAGTGCCCTACCTTGAAATGAAATCACAATGCCCTACCTTAAAATACCAAAAACTAAGATAAAATTATTATAATTAAATTGTTTATTCATAGTTTGAGATTATGTAAAAAAAATTATAGAGGTCAGTGATATACATACATGGTGATTGATTTAGGAGCCCGTGCTTCGGAACAGATCAATTATGATATTTTTTTTACTTTCGCCCTATCTGTAATCAATGCTGCCCTACCTCAAATTCGACTTAAAGCTCCAACCCTGCCGGGATGTATTTATTTCTATAAGTACCATATAAAAAGTATAAAAACAAAAAACATTCTCTGCCAGCTTCCCCCCGATGACTATGTGGTTCTAAGTCCTAAAACGACCGGGGGGTGGGGGAGGGGGGGGGGGATGGACTACGGGGTCCCTCCCTCGTGTAGTGCCAGCGGCCTGTTGTACCGAGTTCATATTATGTCAAACCAACCGGTCAACTCCCGCTGACTTTGCACTCTCATCTCGGCTGGGTCCCTTCTAGGATCCGCCCCACGGTCCGCGTGAAGCTATAAAGGCCAGTAGGGCCGACAGCAACTGATCATTCGAAAAAAAAATGCCAGCTGCCAGTCAACCTTCGGGCAGTAATAAAACAACGATGGACCAGTTTGACAATAATTCAAATGCACAAATTTTGCCAGGTCATAGGCATTGGTGTTCTAAGAGTCTAAGACAAGTGTTATTATCATTCATAACCGTCCGTCTGTTCGAGTCACAGCCAATTTGCTCCGAAACTACTGGATCGAATGAGTTGATATTCTTTTCCGTGATCCAAAGGCAAAGATGTTACGTAAACTATTGAATTTTGAATTGGGGGAAGCCTTGGGGGGGTGAAAAAAAAAAAATTAAAATGTGTGCAATTCACACGTGGTAGAAGAGAAACCTTCAAAAATTTTGTTTTCAAGATAATGAGACGAATGTAAAATCAACTCAACTCAACTCAACTCGTCTCCACTCAATTCTAGTCTCCACTCAACTCGTCTCCACTCAATTCTAGTCTCCACTCATCTCTAGTCTCCCTCATCTCTAGTCTCCACTCATCTCTAGTCTCCACTCATCTCTAGTCTCCACTCATCTCTAGTCTCCACTCATCTCTAGTCTCCACTCATCTCTAGTCTCCACTCATCTCTAGTCTCCACTCATCTCTAGTCTCCACTCATCTCTAGTCTCCACTCATCTCTAGTCTCCACTGGACAGTTTCGTTTCATAAAATTTCAGGTCACCCCCGTACTAAAGAAGTTTTCACTTCAAAAAATTTTGCAAACTGTATCGTGTGACATATCAAATGAAAGAGCTTATTGTAGGCATCTCAAATATGTTTTTGTTACAGTTCTACAGTAGATAGTTTTACTGTGGCTAAAATTTTGAAAAATATACAGGAAATAGTTAACTACCTACTTAAATATTACACGAAAATCTATAAGAAATCTATAGACTTAAAAGAAAACGGTAAATATTAACAAGTACAGAACCCTCTCCACGCGACTTCAATTCGCAATTGCCCTAAAAATGCGGGATCACAAAGTAGATTGGATTGGACCAGGTACTGGATCGATGGCGGGCTAGTTTCTTGTTTCTTGTTTTTGGATTTTATTTTTCGTTTCCATTTATGTTTTGTATGGGCGTAAGGCTAAACTTGTACTACTTACAACAGATTGCGCGTCAACTCATTTTAGTGTATTATTCACTAGAGTATGCTTTATGTGTTTTGTGTAGAAGAATTACGTATCTGTTTTAATTATTATACTAAGTACTAGCTTTGTCTACGGCTTCGTTGGCGTGGGGATGTTCCACGCTAAATCCCAATCCCTTGGGATTTCCAGGGTAAAAAGTAGCCTATATGTTGCCCTATAACTTCCTCTATCTTTCAGTGAAAGTCCCATTAAAATCGGTTCAGCCGTTCCAGAAATTAGTCCGGACAAACAGAAAGATAAAAATTTAGAAAAAGTTTGCGTTTTAGTGTCGTGTAAATAACTTTATTCACTTGAGATAACAGTCATTTTGAAATCACAGACAGACTCTTCAACTTTATGCTTAAGTCACCAGAAGATAACAATAACCGCAAATTTATAAATTTCCTAGGAAATTTATAGGCAATTATAATATAGGCAATGCGCTGGCACTTCAATTTTTACCGTCTGACCGTTAATCCTAATCTCTCATTCAGTGGCGTAGCTAGCCCTTCCGGGGCCCCGTATCAAAATTTTGCCGGGGGCCCCCTCTCGACTCGAGAGTAAAGATCTTTCTCAAAATAAATAAAAAAAGCTAGCGTGAATTAAAACAAATATAATATATAATATACATTAATTAATAAATCACATACAATCAATACTCTAAAATTTTAATCTGGAGGCAGCTCCGTTTCGTTTCGGGAGATCCGAACGCGAGCGTAGACTCAGTAGCCGATGTGATACGACAAGGCAGGGAATTTTTTATTCGTAACTCATATTCATCGGTGGTAAAAACCAGCTCTGGTATAGCAGTCCCTGTATCTGGGCATCTAACCAAAAGCATGCCGCTTACCAGTCCTGGCCATCCGCGTGCACGCTTATAGATCCATCCACCCCAGGGCTTAATACAAAGTTCAACGCTGCCTCCTGGTTATCAAAGAAGCAAATGGCTAAAAGGAAGGCAATTTAAAGTTCATCGACGGAATTGGCAAGCGAATGATCGATTACCCCTCTGGTAGTCGAGGATTCTGGTAGCTAGCTCAAGCTGCTGAGGGTAACTTCTGTCGGCCATCTCTTCCACAACTGCGTAAATCGGACGACTCCGTGGTCCATACGGCAAAAGGGAAATCCGAACTTCTCGGCATCCTTTTTGCCGCCAACTCAACTCTTGATGATAGAGGGATCGCCTCCGCCTAAAACCTGTGAGAGCTCGTTGAATGATATTATATACTTTTCCCCAAAAGTCTGTCAGATAGTTCTTTATAGCTCCTTGATGCCAAGAAGTTGAGAGGACCAGACGCTATTAACGCAGTGGTGAGATGTGTGCTCCCGAGTTGATTCCAGCCCCGAATCTAGGGGCAAACCGGGGTAAGATTCTGGGAATTGACATCTCGAGTGATGTGTAGTATCAGCGTCATTTGGAAGCCAAGGCTAAGTTGGCTTCCAAAAAGCTTGATGTTCTGAACCGGGCTAAGGAGTACTTCACTGCGAGGGAGGCACCTGCTCATGCTTTACTAAGCTCATGGCCGAATTGAAGTTTCATCCTCCTCGATGAGACTCGTGGAGAACTTCTACGGTTCGATTCTCCCGATCATTTTTACCACGCACGTGCTAACTGTAGAATGAGCTGTACTACGTGTAGAATGAGCTTCCTCTTGAGGTATTCCCGGAGCGCAGTGTCATGGGTTTGCCGCCAGCCACGGCATGGCCGCGTAGCACTCAGTGCCGAAGAGCATCGGTAGAACGTATTTTTTTTGTACATTAAATATTTTGTTTAAATTTTAATTAGGGCATTTAAATAACTGATTAGAAGTTTTTTTATTATTATTTGTAATGCCTGTTTGTCTTCAATTCGTCGAGTTTCCAGATTTAGAATCATGGCCTCTTAAAAATAAATTGCATAATGCATTAATACGATGAAAAATGGTCCAGAAAGTAATTTTATTGTTGATTTAACTTTTCGATGAAGTATCGATGCTTTCCGGACAATTTTTCGAATCATAATTAATTATTGATTTCCGGATCATTTTACGAATTTTTTCTAAGGCGCATTAGGGGCCCCCTCAGCCCCGGGGCCCCGTATAATTGATACGGCTGATACGGCGGTAGCTACGCCCCTGCTCTCATTATAAAATTCAAAAATCAATGAATAGGTGACAGTGTTTGCAGCCTTGCATTAAGTAACCTCGCTTACCTAAGTTATATTATAGGTACTTTCACCATTTACTAATAAAAATAATTCAACCATATCAGTAATATTATAAGTAAGATCTAATTCACTATCGATGGTCAAACTAGATAAAGATGAGGTTAATAAAATACTACTTAGACGTTAGGTTAATAAAATCCATACTTATACCACATGAATAGATAACTTATACAGACCGACCTAACGCACAAAAGCTTTTTCACTCTACTTAACTTGCGACGTGCGAATAAATATATTCAGTGATAAAATCCACTTGTTGCAACCTCCTTTCTGGTGGGCGTTGCCATGACGACGGAGCGGATGTGAACCACCCTGGCACCCGCCTCACCCCATGTCCGGCTCTCGGAGTCAAGAGCAGGCTAGGACGTCATCGCGGGTAATTACACTTCTAAAGCTTTGATAGAGTGGAGCTTTATGGACCACGCTTTGAGCGTAAATGAATTACTAGAACCGATGACATTTAACAAGCCTTTAGAGTTTTTAAGTAAATGTTGCGTTGTATGACTTTGCCCGCGTTTTTCGGGATAATTAATAAGTACCCTCTTATTCCAGATTTTGGTCTACTTGTGCGCTTTTCATAAAATTCCATTCAGTAGTTTTTTGTGAAACAGTAACACACATACATCCTCACAAAATTTTACATTTACTATACTCGTATGAGTAAGATAAATGTGTAAAATAGTAACCAAATGACGTTCGATGACATTGGCCATATACCATCAGGCATCTCGTCTACTCATGGAAAAAAAATATCATGGATGATCGTGGTACAACCATCATGTAACCCATTTACGTTGTTTGATTGAATTATGTAAGGTTTCGGTAGTCAATGTTACTATCGACTGACGACTGAGCTGTAGAAGGAAGAACATAATCGTATATTAATATGTACAAATGAACTTTAGTAAGTATTTGTTGGTAACTAGAAACCGTGAATACGGCTGAGTCGATTTGATTGCTTAATGTTTTTCAATATTCGTGGGTAAAGCTCTCAATCCACACGCACACGGTATTGGGGGGCTTAGAATACTAACCCTAATCCCTCGCCGGTTGGGTGTCGTAAGAGGCGGCTAAATCCGGCACGTTGGTGGTGCCCTACCACACCTTCAGAGAGATTATATTGGTCATATTGATTTTAATAGTTCATTAATACCATTATTACTATTATTTCGTGGGTATCGCTTATCCAAGCGGTAGCTGTCCAGCTACCACGCTCTTGCGTGAGTCAGCCGCCAAACGACTCTTTGTATTTTGAAAGCCAGTTCTTTCTTTCTTTTTCTTCTCTCTTTCTTGGCCGGCAACGCATCAGTGATGCCTTTGGTGTTGATGATATCCCTGGGCGACGATAGCCACTTACCATCAGATGGATCGTCGGCTCGTTTGCCGGCTATTTCCATAAATAAAGTAAACTTGTAAGGTAATTATAATACATTTTATCAAAAAAATAATACAAGAACGCAGTATTCATTTTATATTCATAGTCTTTTCAGTTTGTTTAAAGGTATCAATCAAAGCTGTATCAACGATTTCTACGTTTTAAGGATAAAGCAGATTTTCCTCAAGATTTTCACAAGTTGACGCTTCGAAGGACAATTGATTCAATTCTCTTTGCCTCACGAGACCGTCGGGTGGACCCCCGTTCCCATTCCACTTGATTTACTTCGCGAATAGTGGGTGATACAGACCTACTTACTGTTGGAAAAGATAGATTTATGTACGTGTAGCTATCACTTACGGGTCTACACTTCTAAGAGATTAACACAGGTACGGCCAAGAGATAGGGAGTATATAAGTTACCTACCTATACGAAATAAGATATTATTTTATTACTTTTTAGGGTTCCGTAGCCAAATGGCAAAAAACGGAACCCTTATAGATTCGTCATGTCTGTCTGTCTGTCTGTCTGTCTGTCTGTCTGTCTGTCTGTCTGTCTGTCTGTCTGTCTGTCCGTCCGTCCGTATGTCACAGCCACTTTTTTCCGAAACTATAGGAACTATACTGTTGAAACTTGGTAAGTAGATGTATTCTGTGAACCGCATTAAGATTTTCACACAAAAATAGAAAAAAAAAACAATAAATTTTGGGGGCTCCCCATACTTAGAACTGAAACTCAAAATTTTTTTTTTCATCAAACCCATACGTGTGGGGTATCTATGAATAGGTCTTTAAAAATGATATTGAGGTTTCTAGTATCATTTTTTTATACACTGAATAGTTTTCGCGAGAGACACTTCCAAAGTGGTAAAAAGTGTGTCCCCCCCCCCCTGTAACTTCTAAAATAAGAGAATGAAAAAACTAAAAAAAATATATGATGTACATTACCATGCAAACTTCCAACGAAAATTGGTTTGAACGAGATCTAGTAAGTAGTTTTTTTTTAATACGTCATAAATCGTAAACCGCAATTTACCTCGATCGAAGTAACAACGAACTTCAAGAACTTTTATGTTATGTTACTTGCTACTACGGAACCCTTCATGGGCGAGTCCAACTCGCACTTGGCCGCTTTTTTTAATTTTTGAGAAGTTAACCTTTTATAAAACCGGTCATTACCGGGTCGGATTCGATTCGGGATAAAATTTCGTAATCGGTATTTTATCCACGATTTACTCGATAGAAATTTTTATATAATAAGTAGGTACTACTTACGCATGAAGGACGCATTATATTAATTATCCATTTCAATTAAGTTATTAATTATTTAAATAGTTGGAGTGTCTAAGACTCTAATACTTATATCCATTTTTAGCAAATTCAGCTGAAAATTTCAAATTTTAGAATTTTCGTATTTTTTCCCAAAATAACTGTTTATTTTTTTAAAACATAATGGTTCTGTATTTTTTTTCATACTTACATTCGTTCTCCTTACGCCCCTTTACAAATGCATGATACCTACCTACCTATCATGAGAAAATATAAAAAACCCCGCCCAAGTCCGATTTGCACTTAGGAAGAACTCTCACCACAGTACAATATCGCCGAAAAGAACATGTTTATTGCATGAGGACTCTCCTTCTACCAAGACCGCATATCGCTAGACTGGTAAAGGCAAAGCGATTTAGTGATGGTTTATTAAAGCTAAGGGATTGCTAGACTTGACTTCCAAAAATTCTTTGTTAAGTGTCAAATATAAATTTTATTTATCCCTTGCTATATTATTTTCGCTGGTTTGTGTGAGCAATAAGGATAAACGTGTAAAGATTACATAATTATATTATATTGTTTATAGTTGATACTTCTTTGGCCTCATCCGTAGAGAAACAAACGCTAGTGGCAAATTCGCACTGGAGCAGCATAGTAGACCATGCTCTAGGCCTTCTCAAGAGGATAAATAATATGAATAATAATAAAATTATATCTAAATAATTTAAAGTCCAGCAGTGGACCTCAAAAGGCTGATGGATGGATGGATGAATGAATTTAAAGTTAAATAAATATGGTCAGTCAGTAAGTGATCACTTACTGGACTCACTGAAAATCAGCGCTGTAGCTACGACGCTATGCTCATTTTCTGGGCCACTGAACATAATTTATGCTACAGAGAATTGTTCGTATCTACCTACTTTTTTTGTAAATTTGATTTTTTTGCAATTTATGTTCATGTGTTCGTTTGTGTTCGTTCTATGGCCACTGAAATAAAGGATATCTATTATAATCTAAGACTAGATAGTATTATGTATAGCTTCAGGACTCCTGAAATCCTTTTTTAACTTAGGTACTCTTATATGTCACTGCAATTCCTGCACCATGATTAATCATTTAAAAGGAGCCTGTCTATGTACACTGTATAGAATGGTTGTGTTCCCTCGTGCGATACCGTTCGTATATAAAGCGGCGGACTTGGCGGCCGCGGGCGTAGTACGAGTGAGCTTGTCAGTAGAACGTACCGTGATTCACGGCCGTTCGTTTTAAATATACTGAAGCAGTATTTTATTCAACTTAATACAAGCTAATCGATAGTTACTCTGTGATTTCCAGTTAAGACAGTATTTTACTATAAACTTCTGATTTTTAAACACCGTCGAGCAGATTCTGGTGAGTAGGTAGTTAATTATACAAATACCTAACACTTAAGTTTAGCCTTTGATATTCGCAAAGACTTAGGACAAAGTATCTCCATTTCAAATTATAACATAAGTCCTTGAAATTCCTCGATTAAGACAGAGTTGGATTAAAGTTTTTGTTAAATTAAGAATTAATATTTTGTGTAAGTTTATTGCAAACATAATTAAAAAAATTACCTTTCCTTATTACTTATCCCGCCAGCTTTAAGTTTTCTTTAATTTAACAGACTAACTGTATCTTTACCGTGGTGTTACTGCTTTTTATTCGAGGTCCGATAAATCGACGTAAATTCCTAAATTTCGAGTTTTCTAGTGTGAATGAAGTATCCCTTTATTTTGGCAATCAAAGAAACATGCGCCTTATACAGACCGTGCGTTTAAAACTAAACAAAATATAAATAAATCAAAATGCATTATTTAAAGATTTTGTACATAAATTAAGTAATTGAACTAAGTCTAAATCGTAAAAGTATTATGCGAAAATTTAAATAATGTAAATCAGTCTTTCAAGTTTCATTGTAAGGACGCAGGTACGTACGTGTAGATACTGTAGATATCGAGATAAAGTTTGACCTATTTTCAATACATTTAATACCAAATGACTTTAAATGGATCGTATATGTTTTCCTAGGATACGGGTTCTCACTATGTGTTCTGTATACTCTACTATTATACTGCTTACGATAGGTATACCTATCGACCTAATTGCATGGATTATGGTCACGTGAAAATGAAAAGAGATTAACCAAAGAGATTCACCCTTATTTGAGGTTTAAACATAATAAAACAATACTAATATTGTTTTTAATTTAATTTTTAATATCATCAAGTTCATATCGCGTGTATTGTGACTCTACCATTGGATAACTCTACCTTAGATTTTACTACGATACTACAATATTAAATTAATTTATGAGTAGGTATACCTACCTTTAATTGTAGAGTATAATTTTAAGTGAATCAAGTAAACTATTATTATTATTTTCCTAGTATCAAATGCAGTTATCTTTCAGTTAACTATCTACTGTAAGATAACTGGATAAAACAACTTTCGATTTATTTGACCTCAACCTTCTACCAATAACAAATCATATCACGTTACTCAAACAGTTTTTATTTGATTTCACCTGTGCGAGTTGGTCATTTAATTTTAATAATTATTTATTATTAATCCATATAAAATTATAATTAAAAATAGCTAAGCGACAACGCTTTTTAAGCATCACAATTCAAGAGTTGGTACATATCAGGAATAAAATGATGTCAAATTATTTTCTTCATATCTACAAAACTAATCCAATTATAAATGCCCCTGGGATGCGGTGTTCAAGTTTTGTCATCTATGTATCTATAATATGTTCTAAATCAATTTCATTAAAAGATATTGAAAAAATAAATCTATTTTCAGAGACATGTGACATAATTACAATATCTCATAAATACAAACAATTCGACTGGCAGATCCTAATGTTCAAGCGCGTTGAAATTTAAAATTAAGAAAAATGTAAAACTAAAGAATTTAATAACCACCTACTATAATTCAATAAAAAGAGCCAGTTTCACAGCTTCGTAATAAAATTTCAAATATATGTATTAATTTAATTAGTAACTTTATATTTAAGTGGATTTTACCACGCTGCTCTACATCATACGATTCTCGTATATTAGTAAGAAGTACTAAAAATACTTTTGTAATTATGTGATGATATTGTTTTATGATAATGATAATATTTTAATTGTTATAATTAAAGTCGGCGTCATATCTCCGTAATGACCATGAAATCTTGATTTATGTTATGACTGACGACCAAAAAATATTTTTTAATAAAATAATCTGCAATTATATAATGTGTATAATGTGCAATTATATAGTGTGTAATGTATTTATATCGGTAATGTGTTTACGCTTGTTAGTGAGTCAGACGTTCTGTCCCACGGAGATTCTAATTTAATTTAGGTAGGCACCTAGTCGTAGTTAGTTCTCCACTCTTCGTAAAGCAATCAATTAGCTTATTCCTAAGACTACTAGTTCTAGAGGTACTTTGTAAACAAATCACCAGTTTCTAGATTATTATATTATATTTATATTTAATTATGATTAATTACGTAGTGGTAGATTGCATGCGGTTTGATAGGAGAGTTTCCAAATGTAGAGCCATTTGTAGCTGCTGGGGAAAATAGACTGCGTATACTTACCCGTAATAACCAATATGGTCCAGATTTACCTAGAACTGTAAACTGAAGGTGCATTCCTGAGCAAAAGATGCAGGTTCAAATGCGAAGGTAGTATTTCACAACCAGAAAAAATATTTTTAAAATCTAGCTCTACCATAAAATGTTTAATCATTTCCGTCACACTAGTTACAATTATGGTAACCCGTAACTCGTGACGATAAAAAAATCATAAGCTTTACGTAAACAACAAAATTTTGTTGACGATACGACGCGACGTCAAGGAAAATACGTAACATAATAATAAATACGAAACTGGTCTGGGGCCTGGGCGCATAACGCATTAGTATCGGCCGCGACGACGCGACGCGACGAGGGAATACCCTCAGCATCGTTTCTCGGAGGATAATTTTGGATTTACCTGCTTTTACTTGTCATATTTCCGTTTAGTGGTATTGCCAGTAATCGGTTCGTTACCCTTACCAAGAATGTTGATATTTGTTTTAATAATATGATCCCCATGTAATGTGGAATTTCCTTTGTGTAATTATTTAAAGTTAAGTGTAAAATACCTATTAGGTAATGTGTATAATAACTTCAAAACAAATTTTTTTTTGGTGTTTTGTCCCCCAAATAATAAAACACGAGATTCAGTTTATTTACGATATACTTAATACATTAAGTCATCGAACTCTACATGTATGTATCTATATAAAAATTCAGTCCAGTTGATTTGAAATATATGGGATGACAAATCTGATCTGAGGGTGACAGAGGAACAGACAAACTCTTAATCTTTTACTTGCCTATAGGTAAAAAGTCTATTCTTTGCAGTTCTAGGAGACTAGGTCATTTTTTAAATTAATTCTTCGAATCACTTGATGGCTTTAGACGTAATTTTATTCAATTGCCATTCTTTCTGTTAACGATCGCTACGGTGTTTATGGAACTGTGCTAATTAATGCTGACTTATCTTAAAGTCATTCGAATTCTCTTTAATGATGAATTTTCAAACGCTAGCTCGCGTGTTGACTCTACCCTTGGGCCTAGACTATAAGAACATCGAAACCGTGTTGAATTCAATGTAATAGTTATTACAACAACAATTTTTTGCATAATATTAATTATTACATATGTTTTTTATTTCTTATATTATAGATTCGATGAAAATAAATAACTGAAATAAGTAGTTGGGCAATGTGTGCGCTTATTAGGTTGTAGAAAGACACAGGATTTTTGATATGTCTAGTCTAAACAAAGTATCTACAAAATATTCTTTTTAATATTAGTTAGGTACGTTTTATTAGCTTCAATTGAATTTAACTAACATTTATTGAAGCGCTCATAATGCGATGGTGGCTTGGGCGACCTCTGTCGACTGGTAAAGAATAATTTACGAGTATTATTCAATGTTTCGGTTGAGATAGCTGAAGTTGTGATTTCGGATTAAAGGTTTTATTGACCTCAGTAGACCTGATAATCGATTACTTTTTTCAGAGGCATGGGTGAAATATAATAAATAATTATATCGTCATAATACATATATCGTCAATGTGAGTGGCCACTGAGTCTTTTGCCAATCTGCAGTGGGGTAACGTGGCGGAAAATTTATAATGATTGTAGGGCTGCGGTTTCTCCAACCACTAAGATATCTGCCATTGCTCTTACCCTACCGTAGATAGTTATTAGGTTGTAACTTCTAGGTATTGTAACATAGTGAAAATATTTTTATTCTTTAGTTACTTCGCTCTATAATTTTCAATTTCAATATTTTCAGACAACCATAACATTTAGGTACTCAATTATTCAAATTAGGATCAAACGATAGGTACATTTATTTCATATTATGATTTAGCAAAAATGGGATATAATTATTTTTTCTTTAAAACGTGATTAGCCTAATTCTGTATAGTGAATCTAAAAGTATTAACACAGAGGACATAATAGTACTTATTGTATTTATTATTGTGTTGCAAGATCTAATCTAATGTCCTTTTGTTTGAGATTTTTATCAATAATAATTAATTAATTGAATCAATTTGATTTGTCGTATTCGAAAAGTAAAAAAATGGATCTGCGTCTGTTTGAAAAATAATCGCAATATTTTATGTAAGTAACTTTTGTACAACGTAAACAAACATAATCTTTTAGACTTATCTTTCAGGGTCAAGATTGACGCAGAATAGTTTTGGAGTACGGACATGGGCGTAGCCAGGGGGGGGGTTTCGGGGGTTCAAACCCCCCCCGAAATGTTAAGGACTGACATTTTTATGTGCTAATAAACCCTTAAAAAACATTTTTCTAGACGTCATTCCGAATCGAATGAGCTATCGCACATATTTTTGGGAGCTTTATTTCTATTAAACACGTTTTTGAACTTTTTCACTACATAGACTAATAATAGATGGCACTACATACGTCGTGAGAAAAAATAAAGTCTCAATTTTCTTTAGGGTTATTGTATGTACTTTTTGTCGTTGTATTTTCTTGAACCCCCCCCCCCCCCCCCCGAAACTTGAACCCCCCCCGAAACTAAAACCTGGCTACGCCTATGAGTACGGAGTTAGGTAAAAGCAAAAGTTATGGATATAAAGCGAGCATGATCTACTGGAATCGTACTAGGTTTCTAAGCGTAAAAAGCAAAAATACTGACACTATACCTATTAGGTTTTTAAGCGTTGTTTGATTTTACTATTCAGTATTCAGAGACCAGCGACTCGAGCCAGCGAGGTCCAGCAGTAACCTCGCACCAGTTGCGCTTAGACCGTTGTGCAAGCACGCTCAACTCACACTCCGCTCTCTCGACATTGAACGTGGAATTATCATTTTTTTCGTTGTTCTAAGGGCCTCACTCAAGCCTCATACATGCTTTACGGATTATAATATAGATATTTCGGCCTTGTTTTTATACTTAGTATGGATTGTTTTCAATAGATTTATTATCGTCGTATTCTGACCTACCTCAACCATTCAATTATGTGTGCGAGGATGGATTTAATCAATCTACACGCGTCACAACTGAACGCTACATGACGATCAGCGACATTAGATTTTGTCGCTACTATGATGTGATGAGACTGTGATACGTATCAATGAATATTTGAATAATTAAAATGTACAGACAAACGCTTAGGGTACACACTCAAACCCCTGCAGTAGGTTTTCACCTGTATCGCGGGTGGCACGGACTACACATGTAACAAATCACAATAACACCCATGACCCGTGTATAAATACTTATCTGTCACATAAATATCTGCCCCGGCCGGGAATCGAACCCGGGACCCCTCGCTTCGCAGGCAGGTTTGCTACCAACTAGGCTACAGGGTCGTCTACAAGACAATTTAATGACGTTCATAAAAATATATATTTTCTTAATTTAAAACACAAACAGTGCAACTTTTACTTAAGATAATGGAAATTGGGATGAAGACCTCCCTATACATACAACATCATTGGATGAAGAGTAAATCTTATGCATTTAATTACTGTAAAAATTAAGTTTAACTACTATGTAGAGGTATATATTTTTACTAACTCATAGCACATTAAATATTTGAAATTCTAACGCTAAGTTACTCACGATTGTTGAACAACCCTATCACAATATTAAGATTTTTTTAAACATTTAATTGTATATAAAACTCATGTATTCACTTATATGACTCCGAATTCTAATATTAGGTGCTCTTAATCATATAACGTTAATTAATTTCATCATTACCTTTAGTCAAAATTTTAAGCTATCTTTTAAGATACTTACCTATAGGTATGTTATTAGGTATTCACTTGAGGTATAATATCTATTACTTGAATTTTATTTATTTCTCATATAATGATTTTGGGGCATTTAGTTACAATCAAGCACATAATTATGTAACAATTACAATTATTAAAATAAATAAAAAAACTGAGTTAAACTGGTTAACTTAAAAAAATAGTGCGATTTATTTTTATAATATCATAATTATAATTATTTTTAGGTCTAGCCACGATGGAACAGGATCTAAAGCTTGATTTCGGTTTGTGAAGAATAATAATAATTATGTAAAATTCAAAACTACTTGCGTTTCAAATATGTATCTAGTATCTACTTACCTACCAAAGTTGCGTTTTGATTATAATTTTAGCTAATGTAGTTTTTTAATTTTACCGTATTGATTATGTTACACCATTATACATTACTAAAAGTTCAAATTATTTTATTTTTATAAGATTTATTTATAAATTATTGCACTCTAGCAGCATTAAATTAGTAGGTAATCATTATGATTACTATAAATTGCTTAATTGCATTAATTTCCATGTATTAATTTAGTAACAGCATCTTAATTAGAATGCACATATAGATATTAAATTAAAATACCCTACTCCATGACTAGTGCATGCTGATATGAATCTTTTAATGTAGACAGTGATTATGTTACCTATTGTTAAATTAAATGACGTTACTCATGTATATTCGTTATGTTATTTACAGGAGCAATGGACGCACCGGAGTTTAAAGATTTTGCCAAAGCTATGGCTGACTACATAGCTGAGTACTTGGAGAATATAAGAGACAGGTAAGTTATGAAAACAATAATTCTTAATGTGATTTTTTTAAATATTTTTTGTCAGTCAGACATATTAAGTAACGAATGATTAAATTTTAGTCTTCAGACATTCCCTACTATTACCTGTATCGAATGGTCTAATTTTATGGTCTTCAGATTGCGCAAAGAAAATATTTAATTAATCACATACAAATTACAAGATTTACGCAATTATTTGTAATGTTGCGACATAATTTGCAAATAAATCTGCGCCTAGCGGACTGACATGACGTTCTCACGAAGTCTACGCACGGGGGTACCTACTAGGGCTTCCAAATATTCGATAAAATTTATATTCGAATATTCGAATATTTTTTGGGAACTATTCGAATATTCGAATATTATTCGAACATCAAAAAATTCTTTAATAATCACGTGTTTATTAAACTTAGGAGTAATTTGCAAGTACATACAAAATTTTGATTTTGTTCGTGTTAAATGAACGAATGTATGTTGTAGTTTCCATAAATAAATAGTTGATTACTAGTTGAAAAGAAAAATACCAAGTTTGATGATTTCGTTAATTTATCTAACTTTATGATTTTTTTGTGAATTTTCAAGTATACCAAGGTAGCCAGCCATAGCCTGAGAGTACTTAATCACTACTCACTACGTCACCTACGTGTCATCATCCATCCACCCATCCATCAGCCTTTGTAGGTCCACTGCTGGACATAGGCCTCCCCTAACTTGTGCCACTCTGACCGGGCCTGAGCCTTCTGAATCCAGCGGATGCCCACTGTCTTCTTCAGGTCGTCAGTCCACCTGGTCGAGGGGCGTCCTATGCTCCTTTTTCCGAGACGTGGGCGCCATTTGAGGACCTTTCTTCCCCATAGATTATCGGTCCTTCGAACTATGTGGCCAGCTCATTGCCACTTCAACCGGCTAATTCTTTGAACTATGTCGGTTACCTTTGTTTGCCTACGGATCTCCTCATTTCTAATTTGATCACGTAGAGAAATACCGAGCATAGCCCTCTCCATAGCCCGCTGCGCTACTCTGAGCCTGTGGATTAAGCCAATAGTGAAGCACCACGTCTCGGATCCGTATGTCATCACTGGCAACACACATTGCTCGAACACCTTCGACTTCAGGCACTGAGGTAGTGTTTTGGACGACAAGATATGACGCAGTTTCCCGAACGCAGCCCATCCGAGTTGGATGCTACGAGTGACTTCTTTCTAGAAGATGGACTTACCCATCTGGATCACTTGTCCCAGGTTAATGTATTCGTCTACAACTTCGAGAGCAGCGCCGTCAACAACAACCGGTATGGGTGTGACATGGACATTCGACATGATTTTCGTCTTGTCCATGTTCATCTTAAGACCCACCCGTTGTGAGGCGCTGTTCAAGTCCCCGAGCATTGTACCAAGTTCTTCCAGGGAACCCGCCAGGATAACTATCCATCCATCCATCCATCAGCCTTTCGAAGTCCACTGCTGGACATAGGCCTCTCCTAACAAGCGCCACTCTGACCGGTCCTGAGCCTTCTGAATCCAGCGGATTCCCGCTGTCTTCTTCAGGTCGTCCGTCCACCTTGTCGGGGGGCGTCCTGTGATCTTTTTGCCGAGTCGTGGTCTCCATTCGAGGACCTTTCTTCCCCAACGGTTATCGGTCCTTCGAACTATATGGCCAGCCCATTGCCACTTCAGCCGGCTTATTCTCCGCGCTATGTCGGTCAGTTTCGTTCGTCTACGGATTTCCTCATTTCTAATTCTATCGCGTAGAGAGATACCGAACATAGTACGTTCCATAGCCCGCTGGGTGACTTTGAGCTTATGCATTAGGCCAGTAGTGAAGCTCCACGTCTCGGATCCGTATGTCATCACTGGCAACACACACTGCTCGAACACCTTCGACTTCAGGCACTGAGGTAGTGTTTTGGACGACAAGATTTATTTTTATTTATTTATTTATTTATTCATAATTACACCTAACATTACAGGTTGCCTAATGCGTTAGAGTAATATTAAATACATTAAAATCAAATTCTTATTAAAAATAAAATTCTCATAAATTAAAATAAAATTCATAATAAATAATATAACTAAAAATTAAAAATTCTTATACATTTATAATTAAATCTTACAATTCCAATACTCAACTAAAATTTACAATCAATTCTTAACTATTTTACAATTTAAGTTATTTGGTAAATTCGATAAATCCATTTATAAGAGTCAATGACCAGAAATAATTGCATAATTCACTAAATAAAAATAACAACAAATAATAATATTGAAATTGCGTGTCATAAAATTTAGTCATAAGTCAAAATCACATTACAATTATTAATACATCGTCAATTAAAATAGTCAGATTACTTATACATTACGTAGTGTCAGTCCTGTCCTTCTACAATATTACACACGGCCTTCCCGAACTCATTCAGTGTGCAGCTGAACAGGTCGATACGTTCCGCTGCCACGTTGAGAGTGCGCAGCGCTCGGGTGAGTGGCGCATCGCGCAACAGATTGGTGCGCGCGCGCGGCAGCGCCAGCAAGGGCGGGAGCCGCCGTCGCTCCACGCTGTTAGGCGGAGCACACAATCTTAGCTCTTCCAAAATGGATGGGCCGTCCCGTTCACCCCGCAGAACCATCAATAGGTATTTAGCAAAGGCGACCTCCCGCCTGACCTCCAGTTTACTGTATCCCACCATGCCAAGGACAAACAAAGTGGGATACAGCAACGGGTACCCCGGATATACCCCATACATCTTCATGTAGAGGTATCGAGCAAATTTATTTTGAATACGCTCCACCATTTGTTTGTACTTAATCTCACTCGGAGCCCATATAGCCGAATTGTGTTCCAAGTTACTCCTTACCAAGGCTTCATATAGGGCACGCAGAGCCTTCAGATTAGTGAAGCCTTCCGATTGCCGCAATATGAAACCAAGATTTTGGTAAGCTTTTTTGCACACTTCGACTATATGCGACCGAAGATATGACGCAGTTTCCCGAACGCAGCCCATCCGAGTTGGATTCTACGATTGACTTCTTTCTCGAAGTTGGACTTACCCATTTGGATCACTTGTCCTAGGTAAATGTATTCGTCTACAACTTCGAGAGCAGCGCCATCAACAACAACTGGTACGGGTGTGACATGGACATTGGACATGATTTTCGTCTTGTCCATGTTCATCTTAAGACCCACCCGTTGTGAGGCGATGTTCAAGTCCCCGAGCATTGTACTAAGTTCTTGCAGGGAACCCGCCAAGATGACTATATCATCGGCATATCGCAGGTGTGTGATGTATTCGCCATTAATGTTAATGCCACGTCGTTTCCACTCCATCAGCTTAAACACGTCTTCCAACGCAGCGGTGAACAGTTTTGGGGATATGACGTCCCCTTGCCTGACACCTCTCTGCAGTTGGATAGGGTTCGTTGCTGTATCGTGTACTTTGACGGACATGGTGGCTGATATGTACAAACACTTCAACACCTCGATATACCGGTAGTCGATCCGGCACCGCTGAAGAGAATTTAGTACTGCCCAGGTCTCGATAGAATCAAAGGCTTTCTCATAGTCCACATAGGCAACACACAGCGGCAGATTATACTCCTCGGTCTTTTGTATCTGCCGTAGTGTGTGTATGTGGTCTATGGTACTGTAGTCTTTTCGGAATCCTGCTTGTTCGGGAGGCTGGAAGTCGTCAAGCCTGCGTGCAATGCGATTAGTGAGGACCCTAGAAAACAGCTTATAAACGTGGCTCAGAAGTGCGATGGGCCTGTAGTTCTTCCAAAGGGGCTTTATCGCCCTTCTTGAAGAACAGCGTCACCACACTTCTGCCCCACGCTTCCGGGGTAGTCCCAGTATTGATGACGGAATCGAACAGCTTTTGGAGCGCCAAAAGGAGGGGTTTTCCACCAGCTCTCAGCAGCTCTGTTGTGATCCCGTCATCACCCGGTGCCTTGTTGTTTTTAAGCTGTTTCAGAGCCTTCCTAATCTCATACAGGCTGACATCCGGGATATCTTCGGTATAGTGCCGGGTCAATTGAGCTCGCTTGTCTCTCTCCTCCTGGGGAGGTGGAGCTTGCGAGGAGGCATACAGCTGTCCGTAGAATCTCTCAGTTTCTCTCAGAACTTCGGGCTTCGTCGAGACTATGGTGCCGGACTCGGTCTATAGGATAACTATATCATCGGCATATCGCAGGTGTGTTATGTATTCGCCATTAATGTTGATGCCATGTCGTTTCCACTCCATCAGCTTGAACACGTCCTCCAATGCAGCGGTGAACAGTTTTGGGGATATGACATCCCCTTGTCTGACACCTCTCTGCAGTTGGATGGGCTTCGTTGCTGTGTCTTGTACTCTGACGGACATGTTGGCAGATGAGTATAAACACTTCAACACCATCATCATGGAATCATGTTTCCAGAGGGCGACTCTTTCCATGTTCTCATAATTCGCGCTGAGATAGACCTCTATTCCCGTATATACAAAGTTACTCTATGCAAGTGATGTAACACGCCAATGCCGGTTACAAACGCAACGCGACGCCGACCGACGTCCCGGGTATTTCCGAAGTCCGAACACTTCCATATTCTGAAGAATTGCGCACTCTCACCGCCCAAAACGACATTTTGAAGGTCACGCGCCACCTCGTTATCTTTAAAATTGTATTTTGACTATTTTGTGCACATTGGAATCCGAATTTGGTGTCGAGTTAGGTTTTGTAGAAATTGATCGAATATTCGAATATTCGGTCCTTGTATTCGAATATTTCAGCGAATTTATTATTCGAATTATTCGAATATTCGAATATTCGATGAAAGCCCTAGTACCTACATTAAACCTATAATTTGGTTTCCTGATTTCACTATCTAGAAACTAAGCTAGGATAACCATTTTGGCACTTTGATGCTATTCATGATAGGGTAAATATTTTAGTTTTCAGAATAACGTTTTACAAATAACATAACATTACTGATTACAATAAGTATAGGTATTATTAAGTATCCATGTGTGAAAATCGGCTAACCAATGTTTCCAATGTAACTCTTCAAACCAACGTTCTTAACTCTTCAAGCAGAATCCCTATTTCTCGAAGAGGTTGAGCTAGCTAGTCCTTTCCCTACGTGAAGCTGTAAGAAGGCTGTTAGGGCCAACAGCAACTATCCATGTCAAAAAACCAATATCTCACGATACATAAATACATTTTCAGGCAAGTCGTACCCTCAGTGAAGCCGGGCTACTTGCGACCGTTGGTGCCTGAACAAGCGCCGGAGAAGGCGGAACCCTGGACCGCGGTGATGGCAGACATCGAGCGTGTCGTCATGTCCGGTGTCACTCACTGGCATTCGCCCAGGTTCCACGCCTACTTCCCCACTGCCAACTCGTATCCTGCCATCGTCGCTGACATGCTGAGCGGGTCCATTGCCTGTATCGGCTTCAGTTGGGTTAGTACTTACCTCGTTCATGTAAAGCAATGAAAATGTTAGTCATACTCCTGCTGGGAATTATATCTTGCGGTTTATTGACTTACATAATAGTCTAATCAATAGTTCAAAATGGTGAAAAATAGAGATACTGCTCTTAAAAATACGTGCGATAGCTCATTCTGTCCGGAATGATGTCTAGAAAAATGTTTCGGAAGCGTTTACCAGCATGTAAAAAATTGCAAAAGTTATTGAAAAAATTAAGTTGCCAAAAAAAGGTATTTCGTTTTTATTAAATAACTCCGAAACTATTAATATTTAAGAAATTTTAAATATAGATTCTTATAGAAGAGGAAATTTCCAAAAAATAACTTACAACTCCTAGAACTCTATCTCCATTATTTATAATTTTAATTTAAAGCTTAAAATGGGCCTCCACGCGGCATTTTTAGGTTGTACGCGTGGCGTCAAAACCGAGTACGTCACAAGCAATAATTTTTTTAAGGTGTTAATCATTAATTTTAAATTTAAAAAAATTACGGTGTATTTGGAACATTTCAAAGAATATGCTCCCGTAGGAAAACTATTTTAAAAATAATTTTTCAACAAGTTAGACGATTGTTAATTAACAAAATTTTCTCGAATTTCTATCTTCATTGTACATTAAAAAAAATGTTTAAATAAGTGTCGTATAAATTTTTCGTTTCGTGAAGCCTAGAGCCTCCTAGGAGTTGAGAGTTATTTTTTGTAAATTTCCTCTTCTTTAAGAATCTATTTTTAAAATTTCTTAAATATTAATTGTTTCGGAGTTATTTAATAAAAACGAAATACCTTTTTTTTGCAACTTAATTTTTTCAATAACTTTTGCACTTTTTACGTGCTGGTAAACGCTTCCGAAAATTTTTTCTAGACATCATTCCGGACAGAATGAGCTCTTGCACGTATTTTTAAGAGCAGTATCTCTAATTTTCACCATTTTGAACGTCTTATTGCTTAGACTATAAGCAATATTGATTTACACGCCCCAACTTTATGTGTAAAATTTCGAGCTGGCGAGCTTTTTTGCTGGACCAAACATGTTCCACGTTTTGAAATGTAGCAATAAAAGGGTGCTTGGATCACAATTAAATGGGGACTGCTAGTCTGGGTCCCTGTAAGCTGGGAGCCCCGTATAATTGATACAGCTGATATGAATATGGTAGCTACGCCCCTGATAGGAAGTGAAGAAACATGCTTATGCACATTAATTTTTCGTACCAGAAAAATAAAATCTGCACTATTGAAACATGATATTTCTTAGTCATTGTCTCCGAATGTTTCCCGCAAGTGACGATCAGAAAAACCAAACACAATGTTACCCACTTCACTCGTTGAACGTGTCAGTTACACAATTTTCTGCATAATGTAACTAAACCTTTGAATGAAACACCAGTGCGTTTTAAGTCCTATTGACCTACACCGCAAACCGCGAAATAATGTCATAAGAGCCATGCATTCTCAATGCCAGTGTCAATGTTACAATTACTAAAACGCGAACAAGGAAAACCAGTCATGCTCAATATCATACGGATATTGATTGTGTTCATTAATTATGTTTTAATGTACGGTCTATTACATAAATCTGGTTACTTGACTGATGTAATATCTACACAAGACTTTTGTCATTCGAATTAAGTACCTACTTGTACTTAGATCGTGTAAAGATTAAAATATTGTTTCCTTGTTGAACTGTGTTTGAAATATTGAGTGTTAAGTTTAGTCATTAAGATCACAGCCAAGATAAGTTGATACCTAGCGACCTATTTTTATTATTTAATTACAACCGTAGCAAACGTAGATTTATTTCGTTTCGATCGTTTTTCACGAACTTGAGTAGGGCTTATGAGCTTGATAAGTAAAGTTCCCTACTACATAATCGACTTGCAACGTAGGGTTTTATACTTACATACTTACAATGCTCCCACCCTAACCCCCCGAGTCCCGACACTCTATGACGCGTATGGCATGGACACATAGGCAAAAAATTAAAATGTGTGCAATTCACACGTAGTAGAAGTGAAACCTTCAAAAATTTTGTTTTCAAGATAATGAGACGAAAATGAATTCGAATAAAACTAATTTCATTTCTCATCTCATCTCAACTCAACTCCCCCTCCCCTACCACTCCCCTACTCCTGTACAATGCTTCCTATCTCACTTTAGAATTTATGTGTCTGTCTCTTTTTACTGTCACGGGACAGTTTCGTTTCATCGAATTTCAAATCACCCCGTGGCCCGTACTAAAGAATTTTCACTTCAAAAAAGAATAAATGAATACAGCACAAATTCATCAAGACATACCTACGCTACGCAAGAGGTCAATAACAAGAGGGTGCCCACAAGGAGGGGTGCTATCACCCCTACAGCGGACAATCGTCGTGGACTCACTCATTCAGGACCTAAATGAGGCATCTCTGGACACACAAGGCTATGCAGATGACCTAGTCATTACCATCTGTGGTACCTGCCCGAACACATTGTCAAACCTCATGCAATCAGCCCTCCACAAAGTGGAACGCTGATGCGAGAACACCGGGCCGGGTTCACAAAAAGACGCAATCTTGGAGGAATATGGAACCCACCGCTCTTTGGAACCGATCTACTACCTTGGGATAACATTAGACCAGAGACTAACTTGGAACCAACACCTCTCACAGGTGACAAGAAAGGCTAAAATTGCTTTAGGAACAGGTTGCCGTCTCGCGAGCTCCAGATGGGGACTAAAACCAACCCATTATAACCTATGGCTGTATAACTTGGCAGAGAAAAACCACCCAGGCAACATGCATCAGACAACTAAACAGCATACAAGGCCTAGCATGTCGAATGACGACCGGAGCCCTGAAATCGACACCAATAGTAGCCATAGAGGCCGCTCTCAAAATTGAACCACTTCACATACATGTTCAAAAAGAGGCAAGGGCGGCAATACTCCGCGCTGTAGAGGGAGGGAAACGGGGCTGAAAATCCCGTGCTATGAAGAATCTATATGAAGATCTGGTAGCATGCCCAGTAATGGCGATGCCAAGCGACGCTATTCATACACAGCTCAGTTTCAACAAACTGTTCAACGTAGTCATACCGCAACAAGAGTAATGGGACGCAGCGGTACCTAAATCCTTGGGAGGAAGTGACGTCACCTGGTACACAGACGGCTCTCGCAAAGAAGGAAAAGCAGGAGTGGGGGCCTATGGAGACAAGCCTAAAGTTTTAAATTAAAACTTTTAATACACCAAAACCTAGGCACATATGCAACCGTGTTCCAAGCAGAAGTATACGCCATAATAAGATGCGTACTTACAAGAAAACTTAGAAAAGAAATATGTCAACAAACGTATCACGGTACTCTCGGACAGCCAGGCAGCCTTATTGGCGCTACAGTCTGAGCAAGTCAATTCAAAGCTTGTCCTGGAAGGAATACAAGCCATTAACCAACTAGGATCCAACAACAAAGTCACCCAAGGATGGGTACCTGGGCATAAAGGTATACGCGGGAATGAGAGGGCCGATGAACTGGCAAGAAGGGAAGCCGAGGCGCCCACCATAGGCCCCGAGCCCATGGTGGGCATCTCGAAAGCGGTTTCTCGAACCATCCTAAAAGTCATAGCCCTAAAGAGGGGAGCTGAGACATGGCGAAGAGAACCTGGAGCAAGACAAGCCAAAAGTCAAAACCCTAATGACCGGCTACTCGCAACGATAATCAAAAAAAGTGCTCAACCTAAATCGCCCTGACTAACGGGTACTTATAAGATTGCTCACCGGACACTGCAGGCTCAATAAACACCTTATGACAATAGGTCTGGGCAACACTGCAACGTGCAGATTCTGCAGTGAGGCAGAAGAAACATCCATCCACATACTCTGTGACTGCCCTGCCATAAATCACTGCAGAAGCCGAATCTTAGGAGGCCACTTATTCCCACCCAGACGAGTAAGAGATCTGGAACCCAGGGATATCCTACTGTTCATCCGAGCGGTAGGACTTGAAGACCAGATCTAACTCAGAAACGGGTACGGCTACAATAGATCAAATCTGGTCGCAGTGGCCCCTGGGACGGCTGTCCCAGGCCTGAAACTTCAAATAATAATAATACGCTACGCAAGAAATACGCTAGTTCCCTGTCCTAAAAATGTTTGTTCGGCTAGGAATCCAATTTGGGGCGTTTCGTCTACAAACGTGGTACCCCATAGTTCGTCAATAAAATAAACATTACCATTGGTAATTATGTCTCATTGGTCTTTTCATTAATTACAGATTGCGAGTCCCGCGTGCACGGAGTTAGAGGTGGTGATGCTGGACTGGCTGGGTCAGATGCTGGGGCTACCGGAGGAGTTCCTCGCCAGATCCGGGGGTGAGGCCGGTGGAGTCATCCAGGGAACTGCTAGTGAAGCCACTTTGGTGGCGCTATTGGGAGCCAAGGCCCGAACGATGCACAGAGTGAAGGAACAACATCCCGAATGGAGCGATACTGACATTCTCGCCAAGCTTGTTGGATATTGCAATAGTAAGTATACATATAAAAATGTAATAACTATCTATCTCAATTGGATACAATATTTTTGAAATTAAGTGAAGGGTCCCAGGTACAGGTCCCAGATAAGATTCCCGCCTGTTGCATAGAAATATGTTACAGATATAAATGTTTGTTTTCGGTTCTTTTTCAAAGTAGGTACGGAAATTAGGAACAATCCAGGAGAAGGCCAGCAAATATTTGTCTGTACTAAGACTACAAGCGCGCAATCACTCAGCAGTTCAGGAATATTGGAGTGATAACAATGCAGGATATTTAATTTGGTAACTTTTGCAGAACAAGCCCACTCTTCTGTGGAGCGAGCAGGTCTTCTGGGCGGCGTCAAGCTTCGCTCCCTAGCGCCCGACACCAAGCACCGCCTGCGTGGCGACACCTTGAAAGATGCCATCGACGAAGATCTTAAGAAAGGACTTATACCCTTCTTTGTGAGTAGACCTGTAACCTTATTTGTAATAATATATGATCTAAGTACCTATGTACCTAAGTAATTTGATTTTATAGACGTTTTTCGCATTATGGTATGGCATTTTGCTTTCACATGTCATCCCCGTAGAACAAGCTGAAAAAACTCCTAAGGAAAATATTATACTTGGTACCTAAATGTCATTTTTAGAAAGTAAAATTGTAGCTGTTACAAAATCTTATTAAATTCTGGATTACAAAGCTGTCCTTGGAAACGATATAAACTATCCAAGCACATACATTCGAAACATCGGATTATTGACCGATGAGTTGCTAATATTGGTATGTTATTCACATCATCACATTCAGTAGCCTGCTTTATGTGGGCTGTTTACCTAAAAAAGATCTGAAAAAAATCTTTCATTGTCAGCGTTAATCGTATTTTTGTGTAGGTTGTCGCCACACTCGGAACGACTTCATCATGCGCGTTCGACGCTCTTGACGAGATCGGCGACGTGTGTAACGCCAGCGACATCTGGCTGCACGTGGACGCGGCCTACGCCGGCTCCGCCTTCATCTGCCCCGAGTACCGCTACCTCATGAAGGGCGTCAACAAGGCAGACTCCTTCAACTTCAACCCGCACAAGTGGCTGCTAGTCAACTTCGACTGCTCCGCTCTCTGGCTGAAGCAGCCCCGATGGATCGTCGACGCCTTCAACGTAGATCCCCTCTACCTGAAGCACGACCAGCAGGGCTCGGCTCCCGACTACCGCCACTGGCAGATCCCACTCGGTCGTCGGTTCCGCTCTCTCAAGCTCTGGTTCGTGCTCCGTCTCTTCGGTGTGGAAAACTTGCAGAATTACATTCGGAAACAAATCGCAATGGCTCATCTCTTCGAAAGCCTGTGTTCGGCGGACGAGCGTTTTGAAATATTCGAAGAAGTTACCATGGGCCTGGTGTGCTTTAGGCTGAAGGGCGACAATGATATCAATGAAGCACTCCTGCGGCGTATCAACGGACGTGGAAAGATCCACTTGGTACCATCCAAAATAGACGATGTTTACTTCCTCAGATTGGCTATATGCTCCCGCTACACTGAAGATAGCGACATTCACATTTCGTGGGAGGAAGTTAAAGCTTCAGCTAATGAAGTTCTTTCAGAGAAGTAGATAAACAATTCAACTATAAAGGTGGGTACCTACCCACCTTTATAGTTCACACAGTACCTACTGTGTACACGTCTGGCGACTGTGGCTAATGAAGAATATCAGCATTTTTTTTATTTTGACCTTACGGTATAGTAGATACCTAGTCTATTAAAAATTGCTAAAATTTAAATGAAACAAAATCAGGTATATTTCTTGTCCTCATGGCTGCTCGATTACAAAGTGTCAAGTGATTATACGAACCTACTGACAATGACCTCATTGCAAAAAGTTTACAAAAAGGTACGCGTAGAACAAAGTACCTATCTACATGATGCTCACAGATCCATCAAACAGTTGCAGTTACTGCAGGTTCTCGGTTCGGCAGATGTGTACGCACCCTAACATTTTTCATAAAATATCTAGTTGTATGACAGCGGAGCAATACTTAAATTCCGCTTAATGATATTTATTGTGGACGTAATATTGGTATAAATTAAAAAATATATATATTATAGCAATAATAATAATGGCTATATAAAGTACCTAGATGTCTCGTAGATAACTTGTATAATCTTGCGTAACTTGCTAAGGCGCTCCACCTACTGAAGACGCGTCCCGGCGCGGTGCGCGGAGCGACGGATAACGCAACTGCGCGCGCGGCGAATTCCCGCGCGTTTCCGCGTCGGCAGTGTGTTGTGCTAGGCGTGATTTCTATATAAATTGAGATACTTGCATACGATGGTAAAATCTGCCATCCCGCGCACCGCGGCGGGACGCGGTGCAGTGGGTGGAGCGCCTAATAGTACATTTTTAATAGCCGCATCAGTATTGAAATCACTGCACCGGCCCAAGTTTACCTGTAGGTATAGTAGGTATTTTGGTCTACACATGCTATGTATTTATTCGTAATTTAAAATACTAATTGTTCGTTTTAAAAAAACCTTGATTTTTAAAAGATATTAAAAATATATATCATTCTGTAAACAGTAGATACCAGCTTATTTTAATCCTTTAAAGTAAGATTTCCTATTAGGTTCAGTTATGGCCATACCATGTAGATATTATTGTTGCACATTATGGAATATTCAAAAGTTTTAATTACACGTTGTTAACTACTAATACTAAAGTGAAAAGTTATATTATAAAAGTTATATTTTTAATCGAGGTTGCAAATTGCATTGTGGAGAAGACGAAAGACGTGATTGCTTTAGTAAAGTTATTGCTTAGTATTAAAGTAAGTTTAAATTAACAAAAAATAAATGTAAATATTTTTTATTCAACGTATGATTCCTGTTAATAAATAGAATTCTATGTAATTAATTTATTATTTATTAGAAAATTTTAAAAAGTTAGAGAATCCCTTATTCTTTCTTCTGCTACTATGTAATTTCTGAACTTTAACATAATAAAATAACTTTGTTTTCTGAACAGTATGCAACTGAATCGACACATTGCTCTTATAAGTAAGTAGGTACCTAGTTAAATATTCACTTTGCAAACAAAGCAATAAGCACTCAACTTCGTGCTAATAGTACGAGTAATCTGTTAGCGTAATGTTGATAATAACGCGGATACGCGATTTCATACTTGAAAGATGTATTAAATTGCTAGACGCTGATATTGTATTGCGTGATAATTTTTATAGTGCTTCGTCTGCTTTTCATAATATTATTGTTATTATTTTCACAATATATTTTCCAATATGACGAGCTCTCTCTTATATTAAGTGAGTATTACACTGAACTCGCGGGCGCGGGCGCGGTCGCGGTAAACGCTACATACACCGCGCGCGCGTTTTGGTGTGAACACTTTCATAGTAGCTCATAATATGTTTGATATTTCTCGACCGCGCCCGCGCCCGCGCCCGCGAGTTCAGTGTGAACAAGCACTAATTGTCTAGTAGTGTTTTAAATGTTGTTACTATTGTGTACCTAAGTCGTTATTTAAATAAAGTGTACCGAGTACAAAATAATTTTATTTTGTATCGCATTACTGCCAATAAGCAGCTTGCTATCCTAGTGTTTGAATATTGGTGTCCGGGGACCCGAGTTCGAATCCTGCACGCGCCCCTAATTTTCAAAAAAGGTAATTTATACCTATTATCCGAAAAACTAACTTTCACATGCTCCGGTAAAGGAAATGCAGATGCACCTCCTTGAAAGTAATCCACTCGGGCCCATGATTATGCCTTGAAAGAGTTGTATGCAAGTAGGTGTTATACCAGTTGTACCTCTCACATTATAAGACCTGCAAAGACAGCAATAGGACGTTTATAGGTTGAGATGATTATGACATTATGGGTAACTGTAATTATGTATCTAGTTATAAATATTGATGAATTGAAGAAAACTAAATGACCCCGAACGCCAAATATGACCGAACACGACGAGCAACAAGTCTTTAGCAAGCTTTCAGGCGGTACTTTCAGGCCACATACATTATTTTTAGTGAAAACAGATAAATCTTGTCACGTTGTCTTCTTTGTCAGCTATGTCAAATTAATAGGCAGCAACATTTATAGAATAATCACAAAATTTGATAGTGAATTACATATTACAAATGCCTACAAAGGAATCACAAGCGATTAAAATTACATGAAAATGAAATTATCGTGTGTAAAATCGTTGCTACCCCAAGGTATTACTATTACCCTGAAATATCTAACTACCGAGGAAGTAGCGAAAGTTGTGAAAGTACCCAAGACATCATGCAGGCGTTTGAGCAGCGCTGTAAGCGCAACGGGCCAAGAGCAGTGCATCTTGGACTCTTGCAGCATCAACCCGACCTGTCAGGAACCCCGCGTCATCATTGTCGGCGCTGGCATGGCTGGCCTCTCCGCCGCTCACCGGCTCACACAGTGTGGAATCCGCAACTTTGTGGTACTCGAAGCTAAAGAAAGGTACCTACCATGAATATTCATATGCAGTAGATGCTTATGCTCAATTGTAGGTAATTAACAACTTTCAGTAGTAGTAGTAGACTACATAAGTACGTGTTAGCTGATTACTGAATTATATTTCAGGCCCGGTGGACGGATCCATTCGTGTTGGCTTGGGGATGCCGTTATTGAAATGGGCGCAGAGTGGATTTTCGGCGCTTGTTTACCAAATTCCGTATACACTTTAGCATCACAAGATAGATTATTACAAACACCTTTGGCCAGACTCGACGCTTCGCGGGGTTTGTTTTGCACTAGTGAAGGGCGGGCTGTCGATTTGCCAGTTACAATTACGGCTTACCACACTTTTCGGCAAATAGAACAACAAGCAGCAAACTTATTCAGATTAGGTGGTGAGCGTCCACATGGGACATTACTAAATTTCATAGGTTTGCGAATCCAACAAGAACTACATAATTTTCCAGAAGATCAGAGATACGATGCTGCTAGAGTGATGTTCGGATTAACTAACCAATTAAGGAACAGATGTGGCGACGATTTATCTCTCGTTAGCGCAGACCAATATGGTAGTTACATCGAACTTCCAGGTGGAAATGTCAGGGTTCCTTTGGGATATGTTGGGGTGATGGCTCCTTTATTACGTGGGCTACCTGATAATTGCATAAGGTATAGCAAACCTGTCAATGTGGTGCGCTGGGGTAGAGGACAAACGGGCCCAGGCCGCGTGTTAGTAAAATGTTGCGACGGTGAAGAATTGACGGCAGATTATGTGATACTTACTATGTCTCTCGGTTGTCTCAAGTGTCAAGCTGATAAGCTATTTGCACCGCCTTTGCCCATTTGTAAGCTAAATGCAATATGTAGCTTAGGATTTGGCCTTAGTGACAAAGTATTTCTTGAGTATGCTGAACCTTTCTGGGTATGCCATGAAGGTAGTTTGAAATTAGCGTGGTCTGCTGAAGAACTACAATGCAGATGTGATTGGACCCGAGGCGTTTGCGCTATTGATGAAATGCCGGGCAGTAAACACGTATTATGCGCTTGGGTTTCCGGACAGGAAGCAGCTGTGATGGAGTCTATGTTAGATAACGACGTCGCTGAAGGGTTAACACAATTGTTGCGCAGATTTACCGGAAATCCGTGTCTGCCGTATCCCCAAATGATGTTACGATCTAGATGGGCGTCTGATCCACACTTTTGTGGCGCTTACTCGTACATGAGTTGTTGTTCGACCGTAAGTCATCAATGTGAATTAGGCACTCCAGTACCTGGCCCATGTGACCCCGCGCCACCCGTTCTGTTATTTGCGGGTGAGGCAACTGTCCCAGGATATTTTGCAACAGTCCACGGAGCAAGGCTAAGTGGGATCAGAGAGGCTGAGCGAATAATTCTTTTGACTAAAAAATTTGAAGGTCCTCCCCGTTGATTATTTTCAAAGTTTCTGTGCATATTTAAGTCCTGCTTTTTGTATGTTTTACTTTTATACACCTTTGTATGACAGGCCAATATACGAACTTTGATGTGTAAAGTAAAGGTATTCTTATTTTGAACTAACTACTTGGACATTGATTAGCATGACGAGGAATAAGGGTTATGTAATTGTATTGATCAACCATCGTCAAGTTTTTAACCCTACTGGCCAGGATCATTTTAAATTCATCATAATATAGTCCGTCATTTTTAGGGTTCCGAAGCTCGTGTGTCTGTCTGTCAACCCCTTTTATAACAGGAATGCGTGGAAGTATCAAGTAGAAATTATGTAGGTACCTAATACAAAATACTCAGGTCTGCAATCCCTCAAAGCTGTCAAAAAATGTGTGTGTTCTTGCCTTCGTGTGTTTTTCATGGCACCCTTAATACAGGGAGTCTTAGCGTGGGACTATGAGTGTGTAGAGTTCTAGCTTTATTTACAACAAAAACACATGAGTCTCAAGCTCAACACTGGTATCTGGACTTGTATTCAGGTTGGTATAAGAAAAACAAAGATTATGTAGTACGTACAAATATTTATTTTGAACTGGTGTTGTTCATTATATTAAATACATTTACCCATAAATAATAAAACATACTGGTTAAAAATGGAAGTCTTTTGAAAGGTTACAATTACAATATTCTGTTAACATTAGGTATCTTTATCAAACGTAAAGATTATGTATTTTTTTACACGGGGTTTGTTCCCCATCTGTGTACATACTAAATATAATACATAAAGACGTGAGATACAATAGTATCAGCACTGAAAAATTGGACTTCGTTCCTAAATGAGAAATACATGGCGTAGCGTTAGCAATACGAAAATAGTTATAATACTCTTGATTACAATTCATCAAAAAGAATACTGTAGAATGTAGGTAGATTAATACTACATTTTTTTACATCTAATGACAGCGTATATAATAAAAGGAAATTAAGTTTCTAATAAATGCTTGCAATACAAATATTGATCGTTGACGTTAACTAACATAAACTTGTTCTTTGGATATGGGTACTTAGAAGTGTTTTACTCTATGTACCTAATGTACCTATCGAGTTCAGTAGACATTAAATCGGTATCTAAGTACCTACCGATTTTAAAGCCTAGGTTTATACGAAATTAATAATGATATAACACGGTATTATTTTATTTTAATCGTTCGGGAACTGTAGTACCTACCCAACTACTACAAGAAAATGCACCAGACTCATACTAGCGGTAATCCAAATTTGGTGTTTTTAAAAGCTCGTATTATCTATGTATTTTGTATCAGAATAATTCTAAAGACTATAAAATGAATATCGGTGACACATTTATTTATTTCCCCTTCGGAGCATAATGTACAAAACGCAAAATGAACACAAGTCGCAAAATGTACAATTCGCAAAATGTACAAAACGCAAAATGTACAAAACGCAAAATGTACACAATACGCAAAATGTACAAATCGCAAAATGTACAACAAGCACTAAGGCCTCTTTCACGGCGACACGGAACTTAAATTTTTGAAGGGCTTTTCTTTTTGATGTTACCGGATGTAAAATTCGAACGTT
Organism: Thymelicus sylvestris; assembly: GCA_911387775.1. NCBI lineage: Eukaryota > Metazoa > Arthropoda > Insecta > Lepidoptera > Hesperiidae > Thymelicus > Thymelicus sylvestris. The sequence continues at coordinate 7,888,316 of OU426888.1, forward strand.
TATTGCCCGTGGTCCGATCGCCGAGTTCTACTGGTCGATCCATGAGCAATTTTTTTTTGCCTGTGGTTCTATCAATCGGACTATCGTTATTTATAAAAATAAAAATTACATTGGTACTAGACCGGATTGGTACTGGAAGAGTAGTTACCAAGATAAATATTTTTACCCATGATACTATTAAGTGCCCTACCTCACCCGGACGCCATGGCGACGGGAGGGGGAGGGGGAGGGGAGGGGTTTGAGGGTAGGGGCAGGGGGAGAGAGAGTATAGAAGGGAGAGGGAATTTAATGATGTCAAAGAAGTAGAACTTCTCACGCGCGAACATAATTTTATGTTTAAGTAAGTAAGTTTATGTTTTTTGACGTGATAACGCATTAAAACGATGAGCGCCGGGCGCATCTATGAAAAAATGTAGCGTTCCGCGAGCGAGAGAGCAGCGAAAGCGAGAGAGAGGCACTATCGGCTACGATCGGCGTATCGTAGCCGATGCCGTAGGTGAGCCGTAGGCCATCGTAGTTGAGTGGAGCGGAGCGGAGCGGAGTGGGGCGGGGCGGAGCGGAGCTTTGTCATGACGTTGTCACGTTAAACTACCGTCCGTAAACTGACTTTACAGACAACCATTTTTATTTTACTTGTGGAGTTTAAGACTTTTTTTTCATGCATCATTTCCCTCCGGCATACAATGTCCTCATCCTATAATGACTGCATTTATGCAGATAAAGCTGTAGCGACTTGATAGTTAATAGTGATTTTTATTTTTGTTAAGTAGGTGATATTTCGATTAACCAATATAGAACCAACTTTGTTGTGAGTAAAATGTGTTTAGGGGAAAATATTTTGTGGAATAAATAAGAATTATTTTATCCCTAGTTTGTATTTCAATTGAAAAAAATCAGATCAATATTTTGTGTCATTTATGTAATCGATGTGAACGTGGGCTTTCTTGCACATTTTGCGATTTGTACATTTTGCGAGTTGTGTACATTTTGCGTTTTGTACATTTTGCGTTTTGTACATTTTGCGAATTGTACATTTTGCGACTTGTGTTCATTTTGCGTTTTGTACATCATGCTCCGAAGGGTTTATTTCTAGTCTACACGTGCAAGTTCTTAAATACTATTTGAATATTGTATGTACCTACTTACCTACCTAAATAACATTACATATTTTTGTTATGTATTTAAGAGAAAAATAAACGGAGGAAGGGAAGTTGAAGTTTCATCAATATATTAATAAGGTACCATAAATAAATAAATAAGTACCTACGTAACTACGTAATTTAAAATAAACTTAAGTATCTAAAAATTACCATTCACAAATATGTATTTACCGTTTTTTTATTTTTTATAAATAAGTACATACCTACATTACACTATTACCTAATTAAGTGTTGTAAATGCACTGACCCATTGACATAAGTGGTTATTATGTTTTTCAGTCACTTTCTGACTTTAAAAATATGATAAAATAAATTAAAATTATAAAAATTTTAGTTTGTGAGGTGGATGTATGGATTTGTTATTCTTTTACGCAAAAACTACTGAACTATTCTAGTCCATTAATTCTAGATTTTTTGGAGGCATAATTTATAATTTTGTGAAACTGCTGCTATGTTGTACCTTTATGTGAGTACATTAAAAAAAACAAGCCTCCCCCTCCCTCCCCCATCAGCACCCCCCCCCCCTTGAAAAGTGTCCCATTTTACAGATTTTCTTAATTTTCAGCTACAATAAAATGGTCAAGGAGTAAATTATATATTGATAAATTACCTACAAATAAGTTCCTATACATTCATTTTCATACGACTTATAGTTTCCAAGTTATTATAGAGCACACAGGTAGACCATGATCTTGAAATTATAAGGTAAAATATGTATGTGTCATGTCATGAGAATATTGATATGCTAGGATCCGATCTTGTTATGTCCAGCGAAGTACCTACTCTCAATAAAGTGCGTGTTCATGGTACTTAATGACGTATGGTTGAATGACGTGCTGCTTGAGCTGCTTCATTATTATTCCTCAGGCAGTCTAGCCAAATTCAAGGCTTATGCAAAGTCACATTGCGTGCTGTTAGATTATGCTTGGTACTACGCGTTTACTAAAAGTTTGCCCTTAACTCCCGTCCCGCTCTTCGTACCGCACCTCATTTAGTAACAGCAACGCTACCCGCGTAATTTTGAGGTCCCGTGCGGCGCGGGCGTTCTTGAGTTTGTTGTTGATTTTGATGTTACTTTCGTTAAATTATTTTTCTATTGATTTATTTTACGTTCGTCGATTTTTGTCGCTATAATGACTAAAATAGAAAATGTTTTACAAAGTGGCACACGTAATTTGTTATTTAAGTTAGTGAAATTATTTGATTACTTTTTTGTCTACAGTACCGCGCCGTAGCATCTATTTCACAGTAACTTTTGAAGTTATATGTAAAACCAGTACCGGCGTAGACAAACAATACCTACTGACAAACTTAGAATAGCTGACAAAGCGGTAGGTACCTAGAATATTTGACTGTTATATTATTATGGTAGGTACCTAAGCTTTCTGTAAGAACCTCAGGCAGTGAAAGTTCATAAAAATATTTGTTGAATGTGCGAATTAGATGAAAATTATCAGAGTAAGCTACGTACATAACGTCAGCTGGAACAGGTTAATGACAATATCAGGTGCAAGTTTTTGTGATTTAACTTTAAGCCCACCTGAACAACAAGGTCAATTTTTTTTTGTATGTTACTAACCGGCTGTGCTGTATTATATTACTAGTTACTAGCCACTTCTCAGGATTAGGTACCTACCTATACCTATCCTTATAATAATACCTAGGTGTGTGTAATATGGCATTCATTAGCATATTCATTACTACATATTATCTCTGTAAAGCAAATCTTTTTTGACTGATGATTTAGAACTACCTGTGTTTGTTAAAAAATAATTAGTCATAATTTAAAAAAAGTTACAATATTTCTGATAATGTCTGGGTACAAGACTATTATCTATGCTGTGGTAAGAGTTTTATGTGTACATATTTGGAATATGTTAGGAGGAGTGGATTGTTTTTGGAAGTTACACTTTATTTTATACTGATTTATTTTAATTGCACCGGAATATATTGTATGTATAGCTATTAAGTTTCTCATTATAAGTGACAATGTACTTTAAATAATAATTAATAAGTAGGTATGTATGGGAAATAAAAAATCTTTAATTTGAAACCGAAGGGTTTTGCTGTAAGTTACGAGATTGATTACCATCATACATCTCTCAACTTCCTACCATTTTTGTGAGAAATAAATATGAAAACTATCTTTACCTCATAATATTACTGCATGGAGTCCATGGTGCACTTTCAAGTAATGTCTCCGTTTTGCAAATTCAAGTAATGTCATAATATCTCCTTTGCAGATTTCGTTGGAACACGCCTTAGCGTCCTTTTGTTCCTTTTTTTCGAATTAGGTGTAATATCTTTAACGGCGTATCAAAGAGCATCAACATGTACTTGAGCATTTTGATTTTGCATAGGTAGGTACACAATTAGCATACTCCTTTAAATGTCTTCTAAATCTGACTCAGAAAAGCACAATTCCATAAAACATTATGACAACAAAATGTTTTATCATTGTTATAATCTACAAATAAATATCTACGTAACTAACAAATATTACATTCTTCTTATAATATAATTAAATAATAATTAAAAATATGAATGTGACATTTTTTTGGTTTTTTCTCCATAAGTCATGCTGAAAATGGACGGATTTTCCTACACATAATATATTTTTTAATATTATCAAGTACATATGTACATTATCGTAACGTAACTATCGAAAAATAGCTTAATTTAAGCCAAACATGTATATTGTAAGTAGCTTGATATGAATTAAAACTAATTTAAATTTTGATTTTTACTTTCAAGTTTCAACATGGTAATTATTTTATTGTAGTCAAGTATAATCGAATGAGCCAAAATCCATTCAAGGATTTGATATAATTTAAAATGCAGTGAGGGCCAAATTTCAGTTCAAAATTAGGTGTCATATATACAGTGGTGTAGCATGGGCTCCCACCACCCGGGTCCGACCGAAAATTTGCTGCCCCCAAGGATCTTTGCCGCCCCCATATTGTTTATTTTTTTATTAATTTAAAATTAACTTTTCTTGTTTTTTTTTTCTTAGCAAAATTTACATTAAAATTTAAATAAAAAATAAATAACTTTAATATATAATTTTTTTTTATTAAAAAATCGAGTGGCTTGCCACCCTCTCTTCATGTGCCGCCCGGGGCCATGGCCCCTCCGCCCCACCGTTGCTACGCCACTGCATTTATATGATTACACAATTAAAATTACAAGCAAAATGTTAAGCTTTTGAGAAAACTGCCACCAGAATCAGCAGAATCTTCAAACTGAAACTCAATCTTACTGTTATTATAACTACACTCTCTACTTTGAACAGCATATGAATATGAATAATAAGTACTTTGTTTTGGCCATACAAAGCTTATTTTGTACCATTGGTCCTTTTTAATAAAGAGGGGCTCTAAGAACTCTACATCAAGGTTTGAGTCATATTCAATAACCTTTTTAATATTTATGTTTTTAATAATACTGTCATCATACTCACCAACAACTGTTACATTAAATTGTTCACAATAGAAGTTTGCTGTATTGTTATAGTAGTTAATAACTGCAGCCATTCTTGACGGAATGCTGATAGAATTGATAAAAACTGATTTGTTTGCTTTGATTCTTGTTTGTATTGAATTATTATGGTTGTCAATTGTTGCAGGTGACATTGATCTTAGAGGACTCCGGTGACAAAGCTTCCACTGTAGTTTCATTTCATTACGAGGCACACTTATTGTAGCAAAATGGTTCATGTTTAGGCTTGAAGAATTTTGGTCTGAAATATGTTGCCTAATTTTTTCAGATTCACTTGAAAGGAGCATGTTATCTTCATTACTCACAATTTCATTCAGATCATTCAAAGACAGAACAGCAAACCTTAGCAATTTAAGTAATCCATTATCAATAAGAATACTTCTTCGGTTTCTAAATTCTTCATCTAAGTTACTTGGTTCGCACTGGTACTCAGTCCATTTAAATACATATTTTATGAGGTTCTTTTCACATATATTCATACTGTCACATTGAAGTATTTTTTGCATGCATGATATTGAGATAGTATTTAGATTTGCTAGAAGTACATAACTGGCATGTTCACATAACAGCTTTAATGATGCAGCAACTAAATTGTTATCTTGCATGTACTCTGGGTAGTTGAGTATTGTGCACACATTATCCACAGTTAGATTAGCCTGAATATAAGAGGTACATATTTCAGTCAAGTGTTCTAAGAAATATTTCCTTGCTACATACATTAATTCATATGCTTCTTCTAATGATGATATTTCGATTTTGTCTGTATAAATGTAATTAAGCAATAATTGAAATATTTCAGGTTCTATATCAGTGATACATATGTCGTCATTGGATGACATAGGGCCATAGAACATAGCTTCAAATACAGGACTACTTATACCCAGTATTAATTTATGTGCTTTAAATTTCTTTCCAGATACTGAGAAGCTGCAGTCACTCCATTCATATGACACCAATAGCTTGTTGACTCTGTCATATAAACTGTTGCAATTTTGGTTAACCATTTTATACACCATCTGCAAATAAAATGCTATTTTTGATAACTATATTGAGCTGCATAACAATTTTTGGGTCATTCATAATATTAAGTACTTCAAAATCACGGACCTGAAAAAAGATTTCTTTTTTTCAGGTCCGTGTTCAAAATATTAATTTGATAAGACACAATATAGTAATTTTACTTATTTTTTTCAATGTAAACTAAAAAATTACCTTGTTGTGTTTTTAGCTACTTTAAAATTATTTTTCTTGTGATAAAATACCAGTACTTTTTTAGCGGTAATTTGTTTCGGAATGCTCACAAGTTTGCGACTAACGGTAGTTATACAACACATTGCTTTTATAAGACTAAAAACTTGTTAAACCTGTTCCACTGACGATTAAAATAACCTTGAACCTGGCATTGACCAGGGCCACAACAATAAAAAGATGTGCAAAAATAAACGAATTAGTTAATAAATAAAAGATAATATTAAAATTGAATATTACTATGAAACATTTACAAGGTGCTTACCTTAACAAATAGTGCGAAATAAAATTTATTCAAAGAATCAATTTAGCAAATTATGCGCTATACTATAACGAAGTGTAGTTTGTGCTCTTTTGAATTAAAAACTTTGAATTGAAGTTGGCGTCCGTCCGCCGACGTGATCACTTGATCAGTGGTAATAAAAAATTAAAAAGTCTGTAATAGTAATTTGAATAACCTACAATAGTCAAATCAAAACAAATATTCATTCACAAATCACAATCACAATATTTTTCGTAATATTTTTACTGCCTTCCGTGCCTTTGATGGATTTTACCATGGATATATTACTCTATCTGGATCACTGTCCACTGACTTTGTAGAGATACCTGTCCTGAAGTCCAATGACGACTGATGTCATATCGGAATGACCGTTCGACCAATCACAAGCCGAATTGAGGTTGTCCTTCATAATTGTAGGGTGTCCTCACTTACATAGAAAAATTATGTCCAATTTTCTTATGGATTTTCAAAATGTTTTCTATTGGTAATTTTTGGGATGATGTTGAAATAGTACATTTTATAAAAACTTCAAAATTACCAAATTTAAATTATTGCATTAAGAGTAAATTGAAAATTAAGGTACACAATTACTAATATTATTACTAATTACTAATATAATTAGTACATTATAATAAACATGATACTCGTCTTACAGATGTTTTTATATCATTATAAAAAATCACAGTTGAATAATATATCCTGTGACTATAAATTTAATAACAAGGACACATACAAAATGGTCATTCCGTTATGACGTCATCGATCTTCAGATACCCCTACAAAGTCAGTGATCCAGATAGAGTAATATATCCATGGATTTCACCAATTTAATCTGTTGTTTTGCCATAGATAGACTAAAGTGCTCTTCAACTAAATCTGCATTTGGGCTTAATGTTTAAAATTAAATTATAAATTGAAATGTTATTCAAGGGTTACTGCTAGACTATTATATCCATAGTTTGGAAGAAATAATTTAATCGGAAGACTATACATAGTAACCATAGTGTCAAAGTAAATCTATGATATGTACTCTGTAGCCTGTGTTAAGGCGCTTTATACACGGTCCATCTTACTGTACGTCCCGCCAAAGTCATGCACGATGCACGATGCAAAAGTATCGTGAATAGGCTTGATGTACGTCGATAATTATTATTAATTTAATTAATTTTATTAATTTCTGGACTTGCACGACCCATTTTCGATCCAGAAAACACCCCCACCACCGCGAACGTCGTGCAGATAGACAGTGAATAACGCGGACGTACGTCAGAGCAATCGTGCATCGTGCGTGCTTGATCGTGTATAAAGTTGCTGTACAGCAAATGCATGCGTTGCACGTTAAAAAATGGATCACGAAACACGTCTTTTTATTTTAAATTGGTTTTCTAGAAAAGGCCTATGATAGAGTGGTGAGGCATGATTTGTGGTCAGCATTGTCCGTGAATGGTGTGAGCAGTATCCTCATACGAGCATTACAATCTCTTTATGGATTCTAGTGCTTGTGTAAGGATAAACGGGGCATACACTGAATGGTTTAATATCGAAAAAGGTGTTATGGGCGCCATTGACATGCGATCGATCGGTGCGATCGATCGGTGCGATCGATCGCAACGATCGATCGGTTCAAAAGTGCCACTCATACACGAACGATCGGTCGCAACGATCGATCGCTATCAAACATTTACTTGTTTGACACGGAAGGATAAAGACGTGCTCAAATAATTCAATACGTGCCCTACAAAATGGAAAATGAACTTCTTTTCTTTAGCTATGTGGCAGTAACTTTGATTCGGCTACAAAAGAAAAAAATAAAACTCTACTTGATTACAAAACTACAAAATTATCCGTTTACACGTATTAATTTACTTAAAATTTAGTTAACTACTTAATACGTGTAAACCGAACATAACCGAACATTTTTTTCTTTCTTTCTTTCTTTTTTCTTTAAATATTGAATTATCATCGGTCCTCGATAGGTCTACGAAGTTTGGTCTTCCAAACTTAGTCTTAGTCTAACTGTTTAAAGCTAATATAAAGCGTTTAACTAGGTTTTTCTTTCTTTCTTTCTTTTTTTTAATATTGAATTGTCATCGCGGCATCGGTCCTCGATAAGTCCACGAAGTTTTTTTTATGGAAATAGCCGACAATCGAGCTGACGATCTACCTGATGGTAAGTGGCTATCGTCGCCCATGAACATTAGCAACACCAGAGGTAAAAGCGAAAAGTAAAAGCGAACCCCATGAAGTAATAACAATAGTAATAATGGTATTAATTAACAATTAAAATCAATATTACCAATATAATCCCTCCGAGGGCCTACCACCAGCGGGCCGGATTTAGTCGCCTCTTACGACACACATCCAGCGTGGGTTTGGGTTTAGTATTCTAAAGCCGCCCCAATACGGCAAAAAAAATATTTGTTTCGTCCATCGAATGTTGATAGGTACGTAGTACCTACGTAACAAGTACGTAACGCACTAGCCAAGGCATTGAAGGCATGCGATGCATGCGGTGTGGCGGCCGGCATCAGAATGAGACAAAAATCGCATCGGTGATCGCAAAGGTCCACACACTGTCGATTCATCGGTGCGATATTCAAGATTGCATAGATTTTTGTTGCGATCGCCGATATCGTCTGCGATCAAGCAAATCGTTCACGATCACAACATACACTACCGATCCGTCGTTGCGATCGGTCGGCAACGACGGATCGCACCGATCGATCGCATCGTCAATGGGGCCCATTAGACAGGGATGTGTAGCGTCACCGTGGCTGTTTAATCTGTTCATGAACAATGAGGGTTTTCTGAAACGGTCTACGCCAGATGGCAGCACTCTGGCGTCAGGTCTAATGAACTGTCAAAATACATACGCGAATTACATTGACGTACTATACATAGACAGGCTATCTCAAACAAAATGTGTGTTCCACCGCCGGCTTGCCCTCCGTTCTCTTTTCAAACTAGAAGCCTCGTTTGCACACTTGCCATAGAGTAACTTTGTATATGACACTTGTCGAACCAAGACAAGCAGTCACCGACTCCAAATCTTTACAAGCTCTTACTCCAACTTTATTTAACGTGCAAAAGCGTTTAAACGATTTCAAACGTAATTACCATTCATTCGTGTCAAAAAATCCAACACTTTAAATTGGTCATTGGTAAAAGCGTCACGTCGGCAAGCTTATTTAGTCCATTAACAAGCTAGTGGCTTGCCAAGTTCAAACGCTCCTTATGATTTTTTCATTCAAAATGGCGGGAACATTGCTCAATAATTTAATTAAATTCGTTTTAGTTGATTTAAGTTAAGATTTTGTTTTCTTACTGATGATAAAGTGATAACATTATCTTTTTTGTTTTTTGTCGTGCAATTGTGACACATTCTTATAACGCACGACGGCATTTTTTCAGTTTTTTCGTGAACAATTTTGACATGCGGCCGCAATGAGCGCAGCCGAGTGACAGAATTAAATGCAGCCGGCCGGCTGCAATGCACACCCCCGAACCCGATGTTCGCGGTGTCCCTTCTATACGCTAGTAATAATAATTCTATGGCGAATTACAATTTTGTATGTATTTTTTGGTTTATTTATTCTTAAAATCATTACTTTAAGAATATTGTTTCCTAAAATGCCACAGTGTTGTGCAGTGCCTATGTGTGCAAATACAACAGGAGGGCATAAGTTCCCTACTGGAGATAAAACCCGATTGAAACAGTGGCTCGTAGCCATTCAAAGATAAATTCCAACGAAAAATAGCCCGTGTCCCAGTAGTCAGATCGGGGCGCGAGAGATACCAAAAGATCGGGCTCGGTGAGCGCTACACAGAACTGAAATAAAATTAGATGTAAAAAGAGTTTTGAGAAAGTAATTTTGAAAAGAGTGGTTTTTACAGTTTTTGGCAAAAAAATTTGAAATTTACAAAATATTTTTTACGGAACTAATAGAAATGGGTGTGCCAAGGAATTTCTAATCTTCCAATACCACGCATTGGTCAGTGGACGTGAAATTTGAAAAGAAACTATTGCAAAAACGTATGTTAATATGAGGAAAATGTAGTTTAAAGAAAATTTTGAAAAATTTAAAGGTAAATCAAAAACTAATTGGACAGTTGAAGAGAGCACTTCAAGCCGAATCTATTGATATATAACACTACTATGTATGGGCCGTCGGACTTCAGGTGGTTTTCGGTACTAAGTAGACAATGTATGCTGATGGAAGAAAGCTACTTTTTCTGTGTTCTAGTGGTCGGATAAATAAATAACTGCAATTTAGTAGTTAAAGAACGAAATCAAATTGTGTAAACAAAATCTAGTACCTATAATATATATATTATAGGTACCTTTCAATGAGCTTTTCCTTAGTACTAGTGACTTTTGCGCCTCTTTTCTTGAGCTCAATCTTCAGTTCGGCGACCTTTTTCTGGCCGCAATCCATAATAAAATCAATAACACTTCCAAACACAACAGAATTTCATTATTTTATGTTTAGTACCTAAGCGCCTCTTTCACAATCGTCAAGTAAAGTCATAAGTAGTTACTTGCTGAATAACGTTAATCGGCAAGTAAAAGTCACAATTAACTTTTATCAGTTTCACAATATAAAATGTAGTTCCGAGTAACTACTTGGCGGTTAGTTGAATGATTTGTCATAATGCGTTCCATCATTCGGTCAGTTTGTGTTTTCCAGATGTCAAACACGTGTCAAATCGGTTAAGTGCCAGTCCGTCCGTCATTACTACAAAGGTTTTGTATAAGTTGGTGTTATTAAAATTCGCAGGTAGTTTTTTAGTTTAGAGTTTTGACCGATATTAAATTAGTAAAACATGGATATAATCAAGAGAGAAAGAAGTGCTAACTTTACTCTGTAACAAAGATATATTTTAATATCAATTGTTTAAAATAATAATAATAATAAGAACTACCGAAAGTACATCCTGAAGGATGGCTGGCACTACCGACATTTGTCGAGCTTGTCGCCATCCCGGCGAGTCACTCGGGCATTTGCTGTCGGGATGTTCGGCTCTTGCTAACACTGAGTATCTGCACAGACACAACCAAGCGGCCAAAATCCTTCACCAAGAGCTTGCTCTGAAGTACGGTCTCCTGGATGAGAGAGTGCCGTATTATAGGTACACACCGATGCCAGTACTCGAGCGTGACGGAGTTCGGCTCTATTGGGACCGGTCCATCATCACGGACAGGACGATTCTGGCGAATAAGTCTGATATCGTGCTGATGGACCGGGCACAGTCCAGGGTGTTTTTAGTGGACACAGAGAAAAAACGAAAGTATCTAGATCTGGCTCACGAGGTTTCCAGCATGTGGCATGTGGAGTCCAATAAAACCATCCCAATCGTTATATCTGCGAATGGGCTGAACCCAGTGAGCCTCGCACACCATATGAGGCGACTGGGGTTCCGCGGCAGTTCGCTCGCAGCCAAGATGCTGAAAGCGGTGCTGCTAGACTCGGCTAAGATAGTCCGTCGGTTTCTCAGCCTGTCGCCCTGACCCCCGGCCGTTTGGTCTCCCCTGCCGGGGCGTAATCCTCCACCCACTACAAGTATTTATTTATGTAGAGTTTATGTAAGTTTATTTATTGGTATATATATTTATGTTTATTATATAATTTTTTTGGCCCTGTATGTATATATTTTGTACGCGGGTGTGAGAGTCGAAAATATAATAATAAATAAAAATAACTAGACAAATTCTTGGTGTTTTTCGTGCAAATTTTTCGAAATCGTCTATTTGATTATCTATAAATGAAATAAGTAAAGGTTTAATAATTTTTTGTCAAATAAATATACTTATAAGGTTAGCTGTAAATGTTTTTTACTAAACTGCACGTACCGTTACTCGTCTTACTCGTCAGTTAAACAAACTAATTGGCAGATGATGTTACAAGTAAGTTACTGGCTACTTTACTTGTCAGGTAGCGCTATTCGGCGATTGTGAAATGCGTATGCATAGTTACTCGTCACTTTAATCGGCAATTAGCCTACTCGGGACTTTACTTGATGGTGGTGAAAGAGGCCCTAAGACTCTGTGCTATCTGACAGCTGTTTAGACCTGCCGCCAACGTAGCGCCGCCTGGTGGCAGAAAAAGTTTCGAAAACCCTCATTGCTTGACAGACTTAAAAGGGAATGAAAGTGGGTTGAGAATGAATGAGTTACTCGTCAAATGTTTTCTCTATGCTGATTTATTTATTTATTTATTTTATTTTGAACACCAACATAATGTACACCAGAAATTACAAATACAGTTAAAGCACAAATTGATAGGTTAGTGTCATTATACTTAAAGGTGTAGACTGCATGCATGAAAATGAGAGAGCGAGTGACAATAAAATGTAACAGAAGTGATAATATGTAAAGAACTTCATTATATTATAAATATCGTAAAATAAACCTAATTAAAATTAAAATAATACATTATGAAACAGTAATGTCATATAAATAAAAACAAATAGTACAATGTGATTCAACGAATAAACAATAAAATTATGTCAGTTTAATTTACATTGATAATTAAAAGTAATTACAAAAACATTAAGTAAGTTTGATATTTCATTAAAGGATTAAAATGTCAAGAGATTTGATAAAAAATTCAATTAAAACTAGCCAATATGGGAACAAGACAACAAGCAATTATTTATATTCCTTTTAAACCGGCGAATGTCAGTGTCGAACAGATCAATATTGTCAGAAAGCTTGGAAATGCGGTTATATTCTTTAACAATTCTGTTCAGAGGTGCATTCTTACCAAGATTTGATTTATGCGCTGCGTCACTAAGTAGGTTAAATCTTGAAGCTCTCGGTAACTTAGATGGAGCAGAGAAATTCAGTTGTGAGAGAAGTTCTGTAGCGTCGACCAGTCCATTCACAAGCTTAAAGAGAAATATCAGGTCCAGAGAGCGTCTTCAATTTGATAATGACATCATGTTAAAATACTTGAGTCTCTCGCTGTAACTTGTAATGGTTTTCCCTAGATTACATGAAAATGTCAAATGCCAGAGAAATCTGCGTTGCACGCTTTCAATTCTTTTTACATAAACATCGTAGAAAGGATTCCAGGCTACACTACAATACTCCAAATTACTACGTACCAATGAATTATAAAGCAAGATTTTTGTTTTAGGGCATTTAAATTCCTTGCTGTTTCTAATGACAAACCCGAGGCATTGAAGAGCCTTGGAGCAGATGTTGTCAATGTGTGTGTTGAGCCTTAACTTACTGTCGAGAATGACTCCTAGGTCTCTTATGTTGTCTACTACAGCTAAAGTGTTGTTCTGAATTTTATAATTGTAATTTAGTTTACTTTTTTGCCTGGAGAAACGCATTGTAAAGCACTTAGAAGCATTAAGATCCATACCATTTGAATGACACCAATCAGTGAGGCGATTGAGATCCTCTTGTAAAAGAATTGAGTCCGATTTGGAGTTAACGACTTTGTAAAACTTGAGATCGTCTGCGAATAGGTAATTTTTACAGTGACGGAAGCATTGACTAATATCATTAATAGAAATGTTGAATAACAATGGACCCAGATGGGATCCTTGTGGAACCCCTGAAACCACTGAGAAAGGCTCCGACGTGTAACCGGCTGCGACCACAACTGATTGTCTGTGTGACAGATATGAAGTGAACCAGCTCAGCATAGGTTCAGCAATTCCGGATAAGGCAAGTTTGCGGAGAAGTTTTTGATGACAGACCCGATCGAAAGCCTTACTGAAATCGGTATAGATTGCATCCACGGCGGAGCGATTATCAATTTCTTTCGAGATCTCGTTGATGAAGGTGGTCAAATTTGTTGTAGTTGACCTAGACTTTGTGAAACCGTGTTGACTAGGATTTAATAATTGTTTGAAATGCCAAGACAAAATAGGGCAAAGAAGCTGCTCAAAAATTTTGGCGAAAATAGGAAGGATAGATATTGGACGGTAGTTTCTGACTAGTTCTTTATCGCCTGCCTTGAACAGTGGAACTACCAAGGATTTTTTCCAGCCTGATGGGAAGATACCTAATTGCAGTGACCTATTGAAGATAAGACGTAAAGGTCGAGCAAGTGTGATAGCACAGTTTACCACGAAGATTGCAGGAAGTCCATCCGACCCAGCGCCTTTGTTCATGTCAAGTCTTTTTAAGACCTTAATGACCTGGTTGTCTTTAAACTTGATAGAAGTCAGATAGTTATTAGCCAATGAATTAACTTGATCAACACGGTGTGGAGAATTTATCACGGAATAGTTGTAGGCTGTTGAAAAATTTTTAGCGAACAAGTTGCAAATGTCCCTACCCTCGCAAGCTGATTCGTCTCCAAAGCGCATTTGAGCGGGATAAGGGCTGTAATTAGTTTTCTTACTATTGACAAATGACCAAAAAAGTTTTGGATTAGATCTTAGAGCCCGTACACAAAACTGCGATTCGACGCGATGCGAATTCGCAACGCAAAAAGTTGCGACACGAATTGTTGCGATGCGATTTCGTGCGGCAAGGCGTGTCCCTTCTACGATAAGGTGACCATTCCTTTGACGACCGTTGAAAACTAGGTCGTGATATGGATCGTAAAAAGAAGTGTGCACTTTTGTTACTGCTTAGGAGATACAGGCAAAAGATACAAAGAAGATTTTGGCTTCATCCATTTATTACTATTATGAACGCCGAAGGGAACTATTTTCATTGAAAATATGAATTTGTTATTAAAAGATTTGATTTTTTAATGAAGAATCTTAGAGGAAAACGAAAAAACGTTTCATTTTAACGTAACAAAAAAGATTTCGTATTTTCAAAGTGATCTCAAATTTTATTTGATGTGTGTACGTCTTGCCAACACGCTGTCTCAGAGCCGACTTAAAAGTGTTGTCAACAAGTATGACGTAACATCGCAGGAATGCGCGATGCGAATCAATTCGCAAGTTCTTGCGACGCGACGTGCGAGCTCGCAGGTTTTTGCGATGCGACGTCGCATCGCAGTTTTGTGTACAAGCCCTTAAGCTTTCTTCGAGTCGAGCAATGTACATATTATAGCAAGAGGTCATAAGCCGTTCGGATCTCTTTTTGGCTAACTCGTAAGATAGACGGTCTAAAGGATTATTGTTGAATTTTTGCAATTTGTTTTTATATTTGAGTTTCTCTTTTAGGCGATTGACTAAGTCGCGAGAAAACCAAGGAGGGTATTTATTTTTAGACTTAGGCTGAGTTCTAGGGACATATTTTTCAATAGCTATGTGAAGATGGTTATAGAAGATTTGCAACATGTCATCAACTAAATAAATATTTTTAAATTCATCATCCCAGCATATTTCATTGAGATATTTATTAACTTTAACGTAATCAGCCTTGTGAAAGCAATAACGAATATTAGAATAAGGAGAAAGCATGACGTCAGTGCTAAAAGATAATTTGAACTTAAGTGGGGGGTGGTGCCGGTCAGAGGCAGTTAAGGGACTTGTGTCAATATCGAGGTCATAAATTTTATTGTTACTAAGAATTAAATCTAAAATTTTACCACTATTATTAAGGATATTGTTATACTGCCTCAGATTGTTAAATGCTACGAAATCGATTAGCATGTTATTGTATGTGCTGTTGTTAATGGTCTTTGTAATCGCTGTTGAATCGTCTGAGTAATTCCAGTCTATGGTACCCAGGTTAAAATCGCCAACGACTAGTACATTAGCGATGTTATTTACTTCAAGTACTTTACTTGAGCTGGATAGGAATTCCTCAAGGATGTGTCGTTGAATGGGCGGGGGCAGGTATACTATGCATATGTATAAAGGTACAGTTTTTCCATTCGAATCCTGACATTCAATTACGATCCACAGATCCTCGCATTTTGATTCGAAGCTATGTAGGCGCCTGGAATTTAGACATTTTGACACAGCGATAACAACTCCGCCGCCACCTTTTTGACTGTGGAAGCCACTAGTCTCCCTGTCTCTCCTATATACGACATAACGATTGTCAAAGAGTTCAGAATCGAAGACGCTGCTGTTCAACCAAGATTCGCTAAGAGCAATGATGTCGTAGTTATTACAAACCACGTTATTGAAGAAGTTTATAGTTTTAGTTTTTAGTCCCCTTACATTTTGATAATAAAATAATACCATGTAGTTAGGGGATGGCTAGATAAAACAAAAAGTTACTATAAGTTATTTGTTAATAAGTTAAACATTATGTCAATATAAAAAAATCTATAGATATATATTACAGTTTCCAATTAGCAAGAGAATTTAAATTAAATTAAAAAAATTAAAAATTAAAATTTAATTGAATGTGAAAGTAAAACATAAAAAATTGTAAAAACGTAAAAAAAAAAAAATTAAATTGTCTGTCAAATTATATAAAATACTATACTTTTTGTAGGCGAAATTAAAAATATAATTATTGCAGGGTCTTCAGAACATCAACGTCCTTCACCAGAATGTAATTGGTGTTATCTGCTTTTCGCATAAATATTTTGCCGTCGCGCACCCACACAAACTTGTAACCGAGTTCTTTGGCCTTCTGTCGAGCTGCAGCGTGTAGGGCCTTGGCCTCGGGGGTCAGGTGCTCCGAGGTATCCGATCCGACCGACCGAATTCTTCTTGCGTTTCCTATCTCGATGTCCTCAGCAGTAGACTTCTTTTGTTCCTTTTCACGAAAAGTAACTAATCTCATTCCCTATGATTCCTTCCATTCGATACGAAATTCAATCAAAGCGATAACAATCGCTAGCGAATTTTTGTGTAAAATAATACGTTTATTTACGAAGTTCTTCCTTTGCCATTTCAACAAATTGGGGGGGGGGGGGGTGCAAAAGCAGTTGTTCTACCGATTTTTTGCTTGCAACACTGAGTGTACTATATTTTTTTTATAAATACCTACTATACTTTTCATTGTTTTGTACTATATTTTTGAACGTACCTAAATCCAACCCTGATTACAAAGTATATTAATCTGTGGTCCATTGTCATTTTGTTTGTCAAATTGACAAAGTGTCATTGAAAATGCAATGCTCTTGCCTGAAGCTGAATGCTCTTGGATTTTACGCCGGTGTGATATTGTGATTTGATTGTTTATTGAATTAATAAGGATATTTAGTGTCAAAGCATGAAGAAGTTGCTCGTTTCAATTATTAATATATAATGGCGTCGAACATAGACGACTTTGTTGTTGACTTTGATCTTAATCATCTTCAATCAACAGCAACAGCCGTGGAGAATAATGTTCAGGTGTGTTTTAGGTTACCGTACCGTAGTTTTGGTTACTATTTTTATATTGTATCAGTGAATGCGGCAGTTTTTACCAGATTATACAAATAAAACTTATAGTAATATGTATTTTATTAATGTGTGTTAGTTTACAAACATAGGAGGTGCGATCGATATCGTTTTGTGTCCGCGAGATCATACTAAAAAAAAAGCCGCCAAAATTTCTATGATTTTTTTAACAGTAACGAGTTATTATTGGTAATAAATTTACACTTAAGAATTATTGCGGCCTATTATGTTATTTCTTGACTTTGATTATAGTGTACCTAATTGTAGTAAACTAATATACTATAATATTAGTAGCTATCCATACTTTTAGCGTTTAATATACCATTAGGGTGTCGAATGTTAAAGACTAATGTTTACAGTAGTATTTGTCGAATATTTTATTTCTCTTTAATTTATTTGAAGCTATCTATTTAAGCTGCAATTGTATTTATGGTGTTTAGTTGTAGCTTCTAACTCCACAGTTAGAAGCTACAACTAAACACCTTTTAATTAATAACACCATAACAACTGTTGTAGTACCACTACTACAACAGTTGTTATGGTGTTAATAATTAAAAGCTTAACACCCTATTATTAAGACTCTGCTGTCCGTTTGTCTGTCTGTCACCAGGCTATGTCTCATGAACCGTGATAGCTAACTGTCTAAAGACAGTTGAAATTTTCACAGATGTTGTATTTCTGTTGCCGCTATAACATCAAATCCGAAAAACTAAATAAAATAAATATTTGAGTGGGGTTTCCATACAACAAATTTGATTTTTTTGCTGTTAAACTAAAAAAAAGGTTGTAATTAGGGATGTAACGATATTGGGAAGTGATGATATTGGAACCGAAATCTGAATCGGAGGCGGAAGCTGAAGAAAGATGTGATAAGTGAATGTAGGTTTAATAAAATAAAATAATACATACCTACATTCTGAATGATTCTTTTTAATTTCAGTAAAAAACAATACCTAACAATACAATACCTAACAATACAATACCTAACTAGGCGTTGAAAAATAAAACAATCATTACATTAATATATGCACATAAAAGTATCATGTAATTTGAAGTGATACTAAGAATAATAAATTAAGATTTGTTTTTGGATGTCAATAAGTAGGTACCTGTACTTCTATGTTGAATAAAGTTCTTTGACTTTGAATAGTAAATGAAATAAAAAGTGTGTAGGTATATTAAATCAAATCAGTCCAAAAGAAGTAAGTTATACTTAATGAATAAAAGCTTCATAGTTTTATCTCCTTCCAGTCTACTTCTCAATGGGCTAGGCCAGCACCACAAAAATAGAAATAAAAATATCACTTGCTCCTGAGCTTGCTGGACAAGACATGTATTGGCGGACCATCAAGTTCAGGGGTTTGAATTTAGTATTTACTTTCCACCATAATAAGGGTTTGTCATTGATAGGAATATGATTTTCTCTATTGTACTCATTAAGTTAGCCCTTCTATATAAGGTAGTTGTCTAAAACTGCATGTTGGTCAGATGTATTATATTATAATATTATCATAATCATCATCATCATCGCTGCTCAATATATTTGACCTCTGATTTAAAAGTTTTGGAACCAAAATCGGAACCGGAGGTTTATAATTACTTTTTAACAAAAAATAAAACCAACGAAAAAAAAAACGAAAAGCAAGAAATAAAATAAACCATTTAGTATTATAAATTAAGATCCAAAATTAACAGTAAATAAACAATTTTGAGACCGTGCCAAACAAACAACCAAAATTAATTACATAAAGTTCATTTTATGAAGGCAGCGGCATGCGATGCACACGGCAGCAGCAGCGCGGCGCACATCTTTTCACTGTTTATTTTTTCATTGGTTTGGCACCACCTCAAAATTATTTACTGTTTATTTTGGATCTTAATTTATAATAGGTTTATTTTATTTTTTGCTTTTCAGTTTTTTTTTCGTTGGTTGTATTTTTGTTAAAAAGTAATTATTTTTTAAATTTTAGTTGCTATAATACTTAAAAGTAATAATAAATTATTGGTGGTAGATTCAATTACCAGGTAAAAATGTAGTAGGTGAAATATCAATCATCCCCTATTTTCGTATCTTTAGGGGTAAAATTTTGTTTCGAAATTTAAACAAGAGTAACTTCAAGACATACCCTATCCATTAAAAAAAGAATCATCAAAATCGGACCACCCTGTGCCGATTGCTGCGTGATCATACATTAAAAAAATATATATATACGTGTCGAACTGAAAACCTCCTTTCTTTTCGTCGGTTAAAAAACAATCGGAAGTTCCGACTTTTCGGAATCTGAATCGAACCTCCGTAACATCCCTAATAGGCATGATGACAGATTTTGAAATACTGTTCTATAATGTTGGGAAATATGTATATTATACCCTACGTTCCACTAGACGATCACAACGATCACGCTCACGACCGCGGTTTTTCCTGTTCCACTAGCTTGTGAGCGTTACAATCATACACCCAAGTGGAACGGGCACTTCGACCCACCCCGTGAGGTGGGTTGTTTTGAGCGTGCCGTGAACTGCCGTGAGCGAAATTAATGACGTCATCAATGACGTTTTCACCGCGACCATGACGACCGTGGTCGCCATGTGGAACGCGTTTTGATCGTTGTGAGCGATGAGAGCGTCTACTGGAACGCAGCCTTAATTACAACGTATATCATATTTCCGCAAAAAAAATTAAGGTTAGTATAAAATAAAAATACATTTCAATTTATAAGTTTAAAATTCGCACCAAAACGCTTCAAAGTGTCAGGGCGTGGTAGTGACGTCAGTCCTCAGGAAAACAAAAGACAATCCGTCATTATTAGTATTTCATTCATTTGTTATAAGGCATGTGACTTAATTCGCGCTAATTGTGACTGACTGGCGTTTTAGCTAAGATGGCGGCTTGCCGTATATTGTAGTTTTATTTTATCAAAAATGTGGTGAAAATCGCTAATAATATACGATAAATACGTGTTTTATAATCCATTAATAGGGTTTCATTAAATGAATACATAGTTTTATACTTGAGTCAAACTCGCATCAGAATCCTTGTCAACAAACCATTAAAATTCCTTTATAGGGTTTTCACAAACTGATTTGTATTTCGCACACCAAATAACTATTAAAGAACTAAATAATCATTACAACGTTTGTGACATCTTCATTATTTTACTATTGACCTATAACAACAACACACTAAGAGAAAACGACGTAAAAACCAACATCTTAAAACAATTTTCATCATTGAATAACTCGCGCTCGCACGTCCTTAATTTCGTGAAGCGACTTCAAACCTTTGCACAAAATTATTATTTCAAGGTTGCTTGCCTATGACTATAAATAGAAATGACTACGAAAACCTCACAGCTATAATGGCGCTTACTTGCTTTGCAACTTGGTCGCATTATATTTCAAAATACAGTGAAATCAACTTATCTGTGACTTTAAGGAGGGCGCTGTCGGACGATTGAACCAATCATAGTGCGCAATTCGAGACGTATTAGTAAGTTATGAATGAAACGGCACTAGTTCCAATTTTCGCCACGTCACAAATAAGTTCTTCAGAGATGGCACTGTACAGATTATACAGATATTTCATTCCACTCAATATGCATGAGCATAAAATTATTTATAGGTTTAATTTCATTAAACAAAGCTGAATAACATTTTATATTTATGTTTATGTATTTTAAAACAGTCTATATCGATTTTATACGTAACTATTCAGTGTTATTTTAAACTTTTGCCAAATAAATATTATGTTTAAAAATAAATTAAATTATAAAGAGTGGAACGGAACGCGACTTGCGAACTTCAGATTTAGTTCAAACGCACTTTATACGACCAAAAGTTTCATGCACCTGTTTGTTTGTGGTTGCTAGGCAACACAATGTGTATGTAAATTCTGATCCGAATGTGAATATAGTGTAGTGATTTTTACTTACTGTCATTTTTACTTACTGCCTATTATAATGTACACTATATATCATATAAAATAAAAATAAATACTTAAAAATAAAATTAAAATTAATGACAATAAAATATGTCAAATATAGAAATCTAGGATCATCATATTATTATATCTTAAAGCATTCGGTGTTGAAAATAAGTAAAAAATTAAAAGACAAGACGAGCGATCCTAGGGCTGGCAGCTTTCTTGCTCAGCATTTTAGCATTGCTATACAGCGAGGGAATGCTGCCAGGATCTTAGGTACTGCGCCGTAGGGGCCTAGATAAATACATTTATTTTAATTAATTTTAATTTTACTTTTACACTATATTATATTGTTATATAGACTATTGTATAGATAATGAGTAAGGAACCCGTCATGCGCGAGTCCGACTCGCACTTGGCCGGTTTTTAATATTTTATATGTAATAATTTAACCTCTGAAGCTATATACTCATACTGATAAACCAAAACTATAATAAGCAGTAATAACAAATTACAAATGTTTTTATAAATAAATGCATTACAATAACCACATGAATCCTATTGTATGTGGTCTCTATGGTTACCACAAAGTTTTTGTTTGTGCTCCCAGTGTGGCAAGTACACACATTTTAAATTCTATGAACATTATAAATATTTTTGTGCTCCTACTTCAAATCAAATCAAATCAAATGTTTTTATTCAAAATTGGTTTGGTGTACAAACACTTTTTGAAAGTCATGCAAGCTACGCCAATGCTTCAACAAGGCCCTACTGTGCGAGGGCCCGGGAGAAGACGCAGCAAGAAACTTCCGGGTTTTTTTTTCCTGCTCACAGTTACAAATAGCACGTCTTATCATCTACTACCATCTATATTCATAAAACTCATGCCCAAACAGACTTGTCTTTAAAATAATCATCTAATTTGTAATATGGGTTGGATTTAGAATCCGGTAGCAGGAGTTCGTACATGAGAATGGTTGAAGCTTATAGAGGTTCATCAGCCGATTACAACGGTACCACTCGCAACTCTCGGCGACGCACCGTTTTCGAGAAAATTGAAAAAAACTTTCCTAAACTTAGTACCAAAATACGATACTTATCACGATTTAGAACGCCAGAAATGTCTTTTTGACAATTCAGAGCTGTCAAATAAGTCCCAATTATGTCAAAAAATCTATGCTTAAACTGTCAAATCGGTGCCAAATGTCTTCCGACATGAAATAAGTTCTATGCTTAAACTGTCAAATCGGTCCCAAATGTAAGTACTTTATGTATAAACATTGGTGGAAACAGAGGAACGGTGGGAAGTATCACGGGGGGGATGCCCCCCTTGGCAGGAAGTGCGGGGGGCCGAGCCCCCGGGGAAGGGGGGTGAAGCCCCCTCACAAGGGGCTTGGGGGCGAAGCCCTCCAGAATGAAAAAAGCTACAGGAACCCAAAACAAAATGGTTAGGTTAGATTAGGTTCGTATGATTTTTTTTACGCGGAAATAGGGACCCCGCGAAGCGGGGTCCCGTCGACATTTATGACGAAGTGTAGTTTTGTGACTTAATTGAATAATCATAATATCGTTGTGCGGCAAGAAAAGACGCCATGAAGCTGTATGATTATTATTTTAGAATTTTGAGGTTAGGTTAGTTTTTCTCAATTTTCTCGGAAACGGTGTGTCGCCGAGAGTTGCGAGTGGTACCGTTGTAATCAGCAAACACCCCTCCCTTCTCCTCCACCCCCTCCCCTCCCCCCTCTTGCTATCGGATTCTAAATTTGGGTACTAAGGTTATGAAAGTTTTTTTCAATTTTCTCGGAAACGGTGCGTCGCCGAGAGTTGCGAGTGGTACCGTTGTAATCAGCAACCAACACTCCCTCCCCCACCCCCCTCCCCTCCCCCCCCTCCTGCTACCGGATTCTAAATTTTTACCTTTTATTATAAATCTTTACACATGTACCCATGAACGAGCCACCAGTTTTACATAGTCTAAAGTTACTGTAAGTTAGTAGCAAACTTAATTTTTAATATTAGTGTTTGAAGTTAGAGTAGGTAGTTACTATGTAATAACACAAACCTATTTTTCACATTCTTTTATCTTTTTTTCATTCTGTGTTTTTTAATTTTTAGGCATTAACTCCCAATTATGAGAAAATGCGCAAATGTGTAAGTTGGATGAAATCAAGGGTCATCGCTATTAAGTATGTAACAATATATTTTTTACAATTTAGTTTAAATATTTTTATAATTTATTGCATTTTATAATTTAGTAAATTAGTCAGCTTAAGCAATAGATTAATTATAAATTTATAAATAATCATGTTGGCAAATTGCTGTGGTTAAGAATATTTTGAAAAGCTCAACAGTATGTAAGATGATGTTAGTATAAAAGTATATTAAAAATCTGTATCAAATAAATGTATCAAATAGGTCTGTTATTTATGTTAATATTTACATTTATTATGTTTCAGTTTGGCGATACTGAAATTTCAATCTGTAAAGGAAGATTTGGAGCAGTCGTTGAAAGCACATTCAGTTACTAGAAAAGAACTCCAGCAAGTCTGTATAAATTACAAGGATGCATCGGAAAAGTGTGTTAATCTGGAGAATGTAGGTGTACCTATCAATATTATTCAGTCAACATTTGCTACGATACAGAGCTATTGGACATGCTTAAGTTATTACGTAGAATACATTAGTGCATCTTCTGTGTGCTAATTATAATACCCTATAGCCTGGCCGTAAAACAGAGTTATTTAAATTATTTCCCATTTTTAACTGTATAAAAAACTGATCTAAGACCAAATTCAATTTTATTTTTAGTACAAAATATATAATTTATATTTTAACCAATGTTTAATTAAATCATATTCTTTTCAGGAAAATAAAACATTAATAGCAAATCATCAAGAACTCAAAGTAAAGTTAACAGACGCGGAAAACAAATACGATGCACTGTTATCTCATACAAATCAACTTCAGGTAATATATAGGTTTTGTATTCACATAATAATAATTATGTGTAATATACTTGTCTACCAAAAGCAAAGTTTTTACAGTGTGTATTAAATGTGTGTATAATTTGTGTATTTATTGCTTAATAGGTACACTAATAAAATTATAATCCAGAATATTATTATTATTTATCATTACAGAATTGAAAAACATTTATCTAAATTTTAGGGTATTTTCAAAATAAAAAAAAATGGTTTCATGGTGTTAAAAATGTAATGTAATATGGGTTTGGAACTTTGGAGTGCCAATGGCATAGGCCAAAACATGCAAAAAGTTAAGACAGTTGTGCAGAAAATTATCAAATTTAAGAAAACTTAATCACCATATTAACTTTTCTAATGTAACCTTAGCAACATAACTTTTAGCTTTTATCGCGGGCTTGAGCGCGGTGTTAATCAAGAAATTCCGTAACGAAATAAAAGGTGACACCGCCCACTTGCAGTCAGTACTAGGATAGCAAAAACATGCAAGCAAGTGTGCCAAAACAAAGCTGGGGTATTAAATTTCTCATCGGATTTGTTCACCTAGTAGCAATTAATTAAAGCGAGTACTAGGCACACAGCAGTCTTCGAAGATGCGACATCAGTGATACTGTACCATGCCATAGTATGTGGCTATCTTATTTATTCTTCGGTATTTAGCATAGGTACAACAGGGATAACTACATTACGATCATGTACATTAAGTTATTATTGCTATTTCTCTTGTCATGCCAATTAATATGCGGAAGAGCGACAGGGATAAAACAACTTGTCAGAGCGCTCTGACACCGGTGTCAGAGCGCTGTGACAACTGGTCAGAGCGACAGTGATGGATTTGTTCTATCACTGTCGCTCTTCCGCATATCGATTGGCATGACGGGAGAAATGGCAATAATAGCTTAATGTATATGATCGTGATATGAACGTCCCTGTCGTGCCTATGCTAAATACCGAAGAGTGAATTAGATCGCACATACAGCATGTGTGGTGTCACTGACGTCGCATCCTCGGAGACTTCGGTGCGCCTAGTACTCGTTTTAATTAATTGCTACTAATGGTGAACAAATCCGATGAGAAATTTCCCAGCTTGTTTTGGCACACTTGCTTGCATGTTTTTGCTATTCTAGTTAGTACTAACTGCAAGAGGCGGGTGTCAGGTTTTATTTCGCAACAAATGATATGCAATAGCTTTACCGCGGCAGTCCCCGAGTGCCACACGTTTTTTTAATTTAATAACTGTCGGTCGAGGGAGAGGGTGAGGGAGAAGGAGAGGAGTTGTTAGGCGGTACAAAGTATGCTGGGTCAGCTAGTAGTAAATAAAGTAATAATAACTATTTGAATTGCAGATGCTTGTAAAAAAATTGGAAACAGAAAAGGATGCCCTAACTGTTGAAAAGGAATTAAATAGATGTAGTAAGAAAGATGATGTTACAGTGCTTCAACGGGAGAAAGATGCAATGCTTAATGATTTCATTGCATTGAAAGACATTATACTTGGGAAAAGTAAGTATTTTATTTGTCTGCAATATTATTCTTAACCTATGTGTATTATTCTTTAGTACAAAATGTTACTACTAAGGGGACTGCAATCAGTGGCGTGCCTTCAGAACAAGGCAAGCCCAGTTGTCGTACAACCCAGGATCTCAGGATCTTTGGTCCTCGACACAGAACACTCCATTTCATACGTATAATATCTACCAACAAATGAGTGCTATCAGCTGCAGAGTAATGATAGTAAACGGTCATGAACAACAGCTCTTTTTAACTCAAAAAAATTTATAAATCAAACATAATCAAATCAAATAATGTAATAAACGCAACCGTAACATTGGCCTGTTAATTTATATAATTTACCCTTAGATAACTGGCACGAACAGCGTGGTAGTCTAGGGCCTAACACCACTCACATTGTGAGAGGAGACCGCGAGCTCAGCAGTGGGACAATAAAATTATGGGTGTTGCTTTTTTTACTTTGCAACTGGCACGAAAAGACGTCTCAATTCATTGTTTACCGAAATTAAACAAATCACAGCATTCAGAATGAGCATTGGCGTGTCTTTTATTGACATCAGTTATGTTATCTAAATCATTATACCCAGATGTATTCCATCAGTTTTACTTGTTCGAAAAATAAATATGCAAGGCCAGCAATACAATTTATTTGAATGTGAACAGCCAACGACCCACTGATTTTTATACACTGATCTATTAAATCGTCGTATAAACGATTTACATACTTGAGAAATACACAAATTAGGCATAGGTTTTAGCGAAGAAGTATTATGCATAATCTTTTAGTATTTATACATATTTGTTCCCTACACTTCTGGTGGTTTAATTACAGAAAAAACAAGCAAAAAACACGTAAATATTCTTAAAAAATATGTGAAGGGTGTGAAATATAAAGAGCCAAAGATATTATGCACATCTGAAGAAAGTGGCGATGATTTGGAAAACTATTGTGATACTACACTGAATAAGGTCTGTATTTTTTACACTCCCTTTCATTTTATAATTATTTCGTTTAAAAATCATACATCTTTAAGCACATACTTAAAGAGTTCATACCCGCTGTGGCCTAGAGGCTTGTGTTGATTCATTATATCAATCGAGCTACAGAGGACGCGGTCGGTACCTGGATGGACCACTAGTGGCAAAATTTCTTGAGCGCTTCCATGCTTCGGGAGGCACGTAAAACAGTCGGTCTTGGTGGTATGATTAATCGCCAATCCGAACTGAGGCAGTATGGTGGAGTATGCCATAGGCCTCGTCAGTTATGTGGAAACGAATTGAAAATGCTGAAGCCAAGTACATAATACGAATTTCTCAATTTTCAGGTCCATAATGATCCTGATAAACAACTTATGTCACTTGTAGAACAAAATTTTATTGATAGTTCTTCGGATGGGCGAGTAAGTGTAGACACTGGACGTGGATCTTCTCGTGCGAACTCTCATGAAAAATATCTGAATAGCCCTGACTATGTAGTGACTCTTGAAGCTTTATTGAGACCCCGTAAAGATGTTGTACAAGTTGATGCGGCTAACAGCCCCATTACTATTTATCCGCCTAGATCTATAGCTACAAGTCCAGTTGTATTCGATGATTCAACTCATGTATATGAAGATCATTACGATAATTACGAGTGTGTTGATGGTGCGGAGTATACAATTGATGATGTGCCTATATCTGAAGAAATTGATCACCTTGTAGAACAAGAGAAGTTAGCAGATTGTCCTAGCCCAGTACCAGATATGAGCAAATTTGATACAGAAATAAGACCAATTGGAAATTATAAGTACATTGTTATAAAGGAAGCTGACATTACGCCCTCAAATAAATCAATATTTGATCCAATCGAACCAGATGAAACCAGTGACTGTGATCGAGAACCAATTATTGTTGAAGAAATTCCAAGGTGCATGTGTAATAAATCTGATACTTTTATCTTAAATGATAAGAAAATGTTAATTGATGCTTGTACGAGTCCACTTCAAATACCACATGATCTTCGAAAGTTCGTTGATATAGGAATAAGCACTGATGAACATGATGAAAGCGTAAATATTCACAAAAGTACTGTTACCACAGGCACTAATACGGCTAATGAATTGGAGTGTGAAAACCAAATATCAATGGAGTGTGAAAGAAACACCACCAACAATATTATATTATCAGAAAAGAAACTTGTTGATGCTAGCACAAACACAAATTCAGTACCACTTGAAAACCGTGAAGTAATTGATGTAGAAATTAGTGTACCTACCAAAAAACAAAATGAAAAATTAAAAAAATCTCAAGTTACTGATGAAGAGAAATTACCTGCAACAGATGAACAAATATTAAGGTGCTTGGATAATAAGAGGTCGTCAAAGTCCAGCAAAAACAGAGTAATTCCGTCGGAGGACTCAAGAACTCAAGAAAAAGTATGTTTAGAGAGCAATAGTAGCAAAAAATTACATTTTGAAAGAAGTAACGATGTTGAAGTTCAAAATATTTTAAATGTGATGAAATTACGCCATGATTTGGTATCCCCTATGGCAAAATCACCATCCGACTATGAATATCTGAAACTAATACCTGAAATGAATTGTACATTAGCAAAAATATTGAGTACTGTACAAAATATTTATAAAATGCCTAATACTGTGAGAAACTATGATACAAATTCGAGAAATTCAAATGAAATTATTAACGTCGAAGAATCTTCAGAAACAGAAATCTTCAACAGTTTGAGAAATTCTGACCAAAAACGATCAGGAACTGTCATAACGCTAAACCAAGTTACAGAAGGCAATGTAATAGATATAAGTAGAACTAATATGGAGACAAGTAGTACATCTACAGATAACACTTGTTCGGAAGAACCAATGCCCATTACTAAAAAAGTTAATTTAACAAAAACAAAATATTCGGATTTATTTGATGATACATTATTGCCACATTACATAAAAGATAAAATATTAGGAGCTGAAGGAAATAAAATAAATCCACAACATGAACAAGTGGCAATTTCCACTATTAATAGTGAAGATAACGTCGATAATACTAAGAAAACAGACCACAATACTTTAGTAGCAGAAGATAATAACAAAGAAAAAGATTCACAGGAACCAAACTATTCGGAGATAAATAACACTGAAATATCGAATACCTCTGAGGTTCGTACGCCGCACACAATAATAATAAATGGTACAAAATCGAAAAAGAAATCGAAGCTTGATAAGTTAAGAGAAAAATTGATACCGACATGTAAAATAAAAAAGGTAACCCCTCCAATTATAAAACATGCCCCGAAAACCTACGGCAAACCTAAAAATACTGTTATTTCGCCATCTCTAAACCAAAAACTTGCTTATGAAAATGCTGTTAAGGTGATGGCAGAATTAAGATCAAAACAAGAGCTGCAAGACAAAAAGAAGCAAGTAAAATCTGAAACAAAAGACTTAGAAAATAAATCAAGTAAAATTAAATCGCTCAGTGAAACGGTCGAACAAAACATGTTATTTACTAGGAGTCGCACGAGAAGGTTGAGCAAGAAAGAAGAAGACACTACAGTAACTGCGGATCCCAAGCAGCATATAAAAGATATTGAAAAATCTCCTGTAAAGCGCAAACTTCGCAAACGATCTGCTGATACCCAAGTAGATAGTTCACTTAGCAAATTTAAACGCATTTTACGCAGTTCAAATGTCATTCGAGTAAATACTGAAAAAGTCTTATCAGAAGATGATAATATTGCGGATCAGTTGCATAAAGACATCGAAAACAATACTGAATGTAAAGAAACTATGAAGAGTACGAGCTACTTAGATAATTCATTAAGTAAATGTTCTAAATCAATGAATGCTGAGGGTAATAATTTAAATCCAGAAACTAATTGTGTCAGCCCCCAAAATGAACATACTGCAGCTGAAGATTGTAATATATTTGAGAACAGTGCGAGGAGCACGAAACCTGTGGTAGAGCTTAGTAAATGTTTAGCTGATAATGCTAATGTCGTATCAATTATTCCTGGCAATGTAGGTTATCTAGATGTTAACAAAAATATAAGTCATAGAAAGAAATCAGTTGAATCTAACAGACATCTGCTAGGTAATCCAAACAATCAACAACATTTAGAAAAACGTGATGGTGATATTATAATGGAGAATCTTGTGGAGAGTCCAAACACTGATCAATGTATTAAACTTACAAATAAATATCAGGACACAGTGAGTTCAGGTTCGATGGAAAGTACAAGTAACTCTTCTACTATTGGCAATTTGAATATATCAAATATTGCTCGAGGGGATTATAGAAATGACCAAAAAAGTCCAAGAAAAACTGACCATTTACATGTTCAGCATAATGGTATCACAAATATAGGACAGAACATTACTAATTCCTTGGAAGACAAACTTCGACAAGATGCAAGAATAGGCATAAAACATCCAGTTGTACAAATAATTCCGCTAGGAAATGACGTGATTGCTCGTAAAAAGACTATTGTTAGCTACAGTGATTTAGATATGTACATGGAGGGAAGTACTAATACAGCAAAAGGAATACCAAATACACCTCCAACATATAATCAACGCCGAAATGACAATATTCTGTGTACTGCACTAGACAGATACGGAGTTATCTCTGTTAAATATGTTGCTAGAAAAGTTCCAGGTAAATATATAATATAATTAATAAGGTGCCATAAGAGTCATATAGTCCTTTAAATTTTTTTCTTTATGATTTAACTTATTATTTAAATTTTCAGATTTTGTCACACAAAAAATATGTCAGAAGATAGAACAAAGTATACCAAAAATTATAGCATCACCTGAAATTGAACAAAAAAGTAAAATGGATGAACTGGTTCATAGCATACAAACATTTGAAACGAAACAAATTTTGGCAGGCTTAATGAAGTACTTAAAGGACCCGACTAGAAAAAATGAACTTTTTAATAAAATAATTAGTGGTCCAGCTCCACCTATGACCAAATCTGAAGTAATTTTACTGTATGTCACTGAGTGTTTAAATGAATCAAAAACTCCTGATTTCATTAATAGACTTTGGAATAATATTGAACATGCGTTGTTTCAATTGAATCGTGCTCCAGAATTTGATGTTATAGAAAGCATGTCGCATTTTTATGCAGTATTATGTAGATATTTTAGGAACAAGAGCCGGTTAAGATGCTTCATGTTAGATGCAATGTATTGCCTACAGTTCAAAGCAATTCCACTGATTAGACAGTGTTTGGAAGTATGTTCAGGAGTCTTGCCTAACGCATACGAACATATGGGTAAGTTACCTATATCAGTCATCAATGTAAAATCTATCTTGATGTTTTTTTTTTTATACGATTCAAACTAATTTATACCTTTACCTTTCTACAGCAAAAACATCACTGGTTACATGTTTAGTATACCTTTTACACTTCTACAAGTGCCAAGACAAATTTAATAGAGCTCAAGATATTAGAAATATATTGAGTCGGCAATATAAATACAGATTTTCTGAATGGAATGAAACTATGATACTAGAAATCTTTAGAAAAGCTATCATGGATTTAAGAGGTATGTAAGCCAGGAAAAGTTATTTTAACATAATTATATTATTCGCCTTTTATAAAATATGTAAAAAATAGTATCTTTTTTATGGAAATAGCCGGCAAACGAGCTGACGATCCACTGATGGTAAGTGGCTATCGTCGCCCATGAACATCAGCGACACCAAAGGCATCACTGATGAGTTGCCGGCCAAAAAAGAGAGAAGAAAAAGAAAGAAAGAACTGGTTCTCAAGCCCTCAGCTGGAACACGAGTTGTTTTGTGGCTGACTTATGCTCAAGGGTGGTAGCTATCCAGGCGAACTCCAATGAGAAATAATAATAGTAATAATGATATTAATTAACAGTTAAAATCAATATTACCAATATAATCCCTCCGAGAGTCCTACCACCAGCAGGCCGGATTTAGTTGCCTCTTACAACACCCATCCAACGTGGGATTGGGGTTAGTATTCACCGCCCCAATACGGCTCTGCGGTCGAAATTCGATCTTGATTCTTTTTATCAAGAGTAACTTCACATTGATACTATTAAATATTTAAATTTTCTTTAATAAATGTTTTTGTATTACGAGAGAGGACGATTGGCCATTTTCAGGCACCTGTTCCATATTGCAAATTTTATATCAATACAATATTTATAGGATAGAATAAAAATATTAAATTTCTAGTTTCGCATTCAGATACGGCAGTTGAGTTATTTGTAGATTATTACCATTATATCAATCTAGTACCGTAATCTACTTTATTCATTACAGAAACACACAATGGCAAGAAAATGTTAAGGGTGGCGCTTATAATCCTGTGTAAACGCCATGGTGCTAAATGGTGTCAATTGAATATTATTCAAAATATGTTATTACCAATAATAGAGAAAAAGGATGTACCCGATAGAATAAAACAATTCTGTGTCTTAATGCTGGGCCCCTTGCTGAAACCGTTCCCTGCTGACAGGAAAGCGCAGTGTGAAATAGTTATAAATCAATTACTGCAAATGTTAAAGCAAGACCGTAAGTTTCAATATTTATTTAAATATTTTACGGTAGTTAGTAATAAAATAAAAAAAATCGTAGACGATGCTATTTATATTACAAAGGTACTAATTTTATTTTTCTTTTATATTGCAGCTTCACAAGAAATGAAAGAAGCTATTTATTCAAGTTTAATATTCATGAATAAACATGACCAAGATCGTGTAGTGCAGGCGTTGCTCACTTGGAATCCTGAAAAGGTTTCCCCGGAGTTTGAAGATATATTAAATGATTACGTCATGGAAAAACCATTGGCAATGTGGAAGAAGATAGTGGCGAAAAAACCTAGTCAATGTTCTTGATATTTCTTACGAAGCCACAGGCGGTATGGTAGTGATGAATTAGTGGCTTCGGTAATGAATATACTTTAGCTCAACATTTTGTTGTATAAAATGTGAATATTGCGTTAGTTAGGCGTAGTTGGTTAGGTGTAGTTCTGTTGTAAAAATAATTTTATGTTGTGATAAGGCGTAAAAACGTATTAAGATTCTAGGATTTATAGGTGTAATGTTATCGTCTAGCGATTCCAGTGGTACTGTGATGCGTGAAAGATAAACAGGTACACTGTTTTTAAAGTATGATTAAAAAACAATATCAATGACGTATCTTGTGTTTTATTTTGTCTTTAATAATTGGCAGCATGGCAACATAGTGATTTAATTTGATAGTGCTACGAGGCAGAGGTTTTCGGTTTTTTCGTCGCAATTTCATTGATGTAATTCGAGACGGTATTGAAAAGGTTTCGGTATAACCCAAGGTCGAGTATATTTTCTTGAATATTTCCCTATATTAAAAAACTTGCAGCCATTGAGATAGTCTTGAACAAGGTAGGTATCTGTTAAGTACAGATAGGGCTTATTTTAAGTGCATATTGTGTTGTCAAATTAGAATAACTTATGCGTCGCTATTATGCTTATTTCATTGCACGTCTATCAAACAGGGACAACACTTGGCACTTGTATTGTTATTACTGTTGGCTTGACATTCGAGTTGGAGTCGGGCCAGCCTGGTGTAAGGTAGTAATGCTTGTCATGAAAATACTACGCATATAGTACCTGTAGCATCCCTACATACGTATTATTTTTGAGTCAAATGCCTATTCAATTATTAAATGATTTAGGTACTAAACAAAAATAAAAAAATATATGCGTTAAATCCTTCTGTATTATAAGCATGAGTCATATAGATATAACATAAATATACATTTAAAAATCTATTATACATTATGCAACATTGATTAATAGTTGGTTTTATATTTCTTGATTTCTACCATAATTACATGTATGTTAACAAGTTGAGTTCGGGCGTTAGGAGTTAATAGCTTTACAAACTTGTGGTAATACTGTACAAAATTAGTCAGCGCCATCTGTAGTAAGCCCGACCCAGTGACGAGGTTGGGAAATGATATAAGGACTTCTCTGTGTATTTCTTCGAGACTTTGTTTCCAACCAGAGGTAAAGGAGGCCACCAATGAAAGAGACTTCCGTTCTAAATTAGCTAGATCATTCTTATTGTCACTTTCTAGAAGCTGTTCGCCTTCTTTAACAAATTGCATGAGTCCTCCAAAATGCGGACTTAGTATTTCTTCCACATATTCGGAGCTCCTTGCCTGAAGTTGCTCGCGAAAACTCTCCGCTTCCTTTGTGTTATCTCTAGTTCTCTCCATTAGTATGTTTAAAACCATGTCATAATTATTTATTAAGAATATTAATTGCTGTATCCTCTGTGGGAATTCCGCTGCCATCTTCAACAAGAAGCAGTGAACTTCATCTTGTAGAATTAAAAGTAAGTTACTGAGTTCTTCAGATGGAAATTGTTCACTTAAACTTAAAATTGCAGCTGAGAATTCTGCATACCGTCGAGTTATCTGTAACAATGTATTAAAGAAGATTAGCTGTGTTATGTGACACGTGTTGTTGTTTTTAATTCTATACTCTGCTCTGCTCTAACAATATAATTTTAAACATAAACATGCACTTGAATAATATTTTCAAAAACATACATAATGAGGTCCTAATTCCTTGTTTGACAGTTTAGCTGGATCACAGTCCCTTACACTTTGAATATTTAACTTCAATACATATTCCAATCGAGGCCACAGAGCACCCAGTAGCGAATCCCAATAACTGAAAATAAATTTACATAAATTAACATGAAAATAAATTTATCTGAAGTTAAGAGCTCAGTCTCATATCCCAAATGTCGTAAGTTTCGTGAGGTGTGTGAAATTTTGGATTAATGACTTCTATTCTTTTTACGTAGATTGCAGTTTTATTCATCAACTATAACGGAAATATATATATAAGGAAAATAACAATAAAATTTGTAAATGGGTATTAATAAAATGTTTTTAGTTAATAGTACACAGGCTGAATTTTGTAATATATGGTAATAATACAGTTTTTTTTTCAAAATCAATTGGGTTCGATACCCGGCCAGGAATATTAATCATTCAAAAATGATGCAGTTTTAGTTTTCATCAAAATTGGCGCCGAGACTTGTTGCACCACTTTTCACTATTCCTCATAGTTTCAAATTTGGCCATCCATGTCCACTTGAAAAATTCATCCTGTATACTGTTACAAAACAGTAGGTATTGTGTAAATAATGCACATACCTGTCCAACGCAGCTACTGCTCTTTTATGACACATCCATCTGTATCTATTGATCAGTTGTATACATAAAAACAGAGCCAGGCAGTCGTAGCATTCCAAGACATAATTTTCCACATTTTTCTGGAATTTTTTTTATATTAAAATTACCTGATAAGAATGGATTAAAAAAATATAGATTTAAAGATTCATAAATAGTACTGAGTTCGCGTACCACAAGCAGTGACAGGGTTTTTCCAAGAATTCTATCAAATAATTCTTGAGCATGACTACCTTTGACATGGAAGAATTCTGTTGTAAATAAATATTCTCTACAACTGTTGTCCACTAAAGCATATTGAAGACTTCTGAATAATGCTTCATATGGGTACTGAAAAATAAAAAAAATACTACTTAATAGCAGCATTTGTAATACCTTACCTTTTTACGGTTCCGAAGTAAATTCGGAACCCTTATAGTTTCGTCATGTCCGTCCGTCTGTTCGTCTGTACCAAGTAAAGCGCCGAGATCCTTTAGTGCTAGAAAGCTGTAATTTGGCATGGGTATACATATTTATTAAAACTCCAAAATCATAGAATAAAATATTGAAAAACATTTTTTTTTCAGGGTACCTCCCCTAGAGGTAACGTGGGGAGGAATTTTTTATACATTGCGTACTCTATAGTATGGGGTATCGTTGAAAAGGTCTTCCAAAAATATAATGGATCTTCTAAGAACATTTTTGAAATTAGGGGTCCGTTTTCGAAATGTCTGGCTTCAAAATGCTAATTTTGGTTAGAGTCAAGTGTCCCTCCACTGCTGGCTATAAATGGTTGGAGTGGACAAATGAAAAAATTCTCAAGAATTTACAAGGACAACTATCATGGCTATATTAGCATAAGTAGTTAATGAGTAATAGTCGATAAACTTACTACTTCAGAACCCTACATTGTGCATGGCTTGACATGCACTTGCCTGGTTTTTCTTTTACTTGTCTAGCACCATCATTTGTTTTCTAGAATTTATTTGTAAGTTGTTTATGTATGTTCAAGTGTTGGATAGCTAGCTAGCAAGCATCTTTGTCAGTGATAGCTTGTTTCTAAATTATCAAGCTAATCTAATTGAATAAAAAGCTACTATATAACAATGTTAAAGTACCTTTGTTTTCTGTTGCACATGTGGCACAATTATTGGTGCTTCTAGTTGCTGTGCTAAAACATCTCCTCGGTTACCTATAGTAAATATTGTACTTTTATTCTTTAAGTTTGTTTTTTGAAAGAATCCACCTTTGGATCCATCTTCAATCCCCATGAGGTCATCTTTGGTTGGAACTTCCTCATACCTTAACTTATCCAGTCTCGAGGCATACGATTTGAAGTAAGAGTAGTAAACTTTACTCAGAGTATCAATATATTCATTGCAAATTTCTTGGGCAACATTCCGTTCATTAGCAAGAATGAATTCGAAGAAAAACTTATACTTCAACATAGCATTCTGAGGGATTTGGTAGTTAGCCATTGGTTTTCGAAATTTATAGATTTGTTCCAGAATGTAAGCCCTAATTTTAGATATTGACTTTATTTTCAACCTTTCCAAAACATCTTTGACATCATGACAAGCTTTTGTTTCTTTAAAATCTTGTTCTTTGACAAAATTTAATTTTTGATTCAAAATTGCTAACTGGATCATAAATTCCTTTTCAGTAACTGGGACATTGTTTATGCCACTGGAAATAAAAAACATTGTGTAATAAGTAAATTGGGCTTCAATTTATCAGTAGAATAACAACTTAATGTTGATTTTTGAAGAGTTAATTGTATACTATATTTTTGTATTGAATACTCACAATATAAGTGTTTCAGAAACAGCCATATCTTCAATAAAAGATGATAATGGTCCTTTAAGTGCTTGTCGGTTAGAAAGTTGAACCGACATGTTAACAGATCGCTTTTGTAAGCTAATGATTTCATTGCTGATGCTTCCTAAATCATTCTGCAATTTACAATATTTGGTTATATTATACTAAAACTGAGGTTATCTTAAATTATGATGATAACTTATGATTTATTTCCAAATTGTAAATAAATTATATAAATACAGTAGGCGCTCGTTAATCCGGCTCTCGCCAATCCGGCACGCTCAGTAATCTGGCACTCAGTGACTCAGGTAACCCGCTCGATAATCTGGCTTTTTACACAATCGAACGCCGGATTTCAGAACGGTTGAATTGTTTGTGTAATTTAGTTCTCGCTTGGCAGTCCAGGCTTAACCTTAATACCTTCCCGTGTATACTATACCTATCAAGGTATAGATATCAATCTATGATATGCAGAATTTATTTTACATTATTTTTAAGGGTGCCGGATTACCAAGCGCCTACTGTATAAATAAATAATAATCTCTCACAAACTGCATATTACTTGCACATTTCTCACAGTATGTAAGAGCATTTGAGCTTCTTCACCCACTACACTTAACAAAGAAGGAGACACTAGCCCTGTAAATCCTATTGAAGATCCAATCCACAAACCATGAAACGGCCACCGAAATGACAAACTCATGTCAGTGTAGCTTTATGTTTTGTAATTTGTGAAGTTTTACCTGAAAAGTCAAGAGCATGTTTTCCATGCGTTCCAGTATACCATCACACTCTTCTATTTGGTTGTGTAGGGATGCAATATTTTCACTTTCCCTCAAATAATCAGTCACTGAAGCTTTTTCTGCTTCTGCAATTCCTTTATCGATTTGCAATGCATACTCCCTAAGATCAGTTCCTTTTTTCAGCACCTCCTGAATTTCATAATCTTCTAGGTTTTTATCAAGTGCCTCTTTATTATCATTTTGATTAGACATGGTACAAATGTTTTTCGACGTCAATAAGATGCAAATAGGAAGCTATCGATTATTTACGGTAGTATTCTGATCATTAAACTAAGGTAGAGTTGCTGCGTTAATAAAATGAAAGTCCGTGCATGTGTAGTTTTTTCGTCATGAATGAATTAGTATTAAAGACATGCAAACCATTAATTTTGGCAGTAAAGCCAGTAAATTAAAAAGTTTATTACTGAGTTACTGTTTACGTACACGGAATCGTCGTATTCGTGATGACACTGACAGTGACTAGCACTTTTACAGATGACATTTATTGTTGACAGTGACATGCATTAAAGTAGTGTTGCCAGGTACCAATTACGGTAGAAGTCAAAGAATTAATAGGTCCCTTCTCGACCACGTACAGGCTATTAACGCGTTAAGAACGGCATTACTCAGATGATGAAGAGTTAGCGCGCTAAAAGGGGCGTGGCCTTGTTCATGCCATCGCAAGCTGTGCAAGTAAGCGTTAACTTGGGGAGCGGTTTCTTGATTCTTCAACTTATGAAAGGATTATAATATTTTTTATCCTGTTGGCCACGTCTGCGGCCTAACCAAATGCAAATTGATATTCTAACCAATGAATCCAGTTATTGTTTTGAAAATAATAGCCATCATACGATACAATTAGTAAGGTAAGGTTTAACAGGTAGAAAACATAAAAAAGTATTTTCTTACTATTGAGCTCTTTCCTTACGTTCGTCGTATCGTACCTCCTATAAGTATTGTCATTATTAGGTGTACTTTCCACTTCCCAGAATTCATAGGGACAATATCGAATGGTGTAATTATACAGAATGTTTTTTTTTAAATCAAAGGATTTAATTTAATGGCTAGGAATATTATCTATATTTTAAAAATCCAAGCAGTTTTAGTTTTCGACAAAATCGGGCGCGAGAGTCCTTTGTCCACTTTTCGTTATTCCTCATAGGCTCACCTAGAATGTTTTCTGGGAGTTTTTAATTATTTCTATAGATTTTTTTTGTGCTCTTTCCGAATTTCAAATTTACCGCCTCATATCTATCTTTAATTGCCGCTTGTGTCATCATTAAAAAAAAACTCATTTCCACACATTGAAGTATAATGTCATAGAATAGACATATCGAACAAAATGTGTGTCCCCACCGGGAGGTTCTATTTTCAAAATTGGGCCCCCGTCCTCCTTTCAAAATCGAACGAATCCATTGGCAATTGAAGCCGCGCGGCGCCAATTCATTGGAACATACATTGTGTTCGCGGTGTCCATTCTATACGCTAGAAATAATACTTCAATGTTTCCACATCACCTAGAGATTGTGTACTAGTAAGTCTTCTAAAGATAGACTAAGCTGATAGGTAGGGGGTAGAGTGAACATTGGGTTTTACCACAGAAGGCACAGAAGAAATAAAAGTAGGGGGCGTCCATAAATTACGTGAGATGTTTAAGGGGGGGAGGGGGTCGAGTCAAATCTCATTTAATCTTACGTTGGAGAGAGGGGGAGTCTCGGCAAATATCACGCAATTCTTTTTCAGATTGAAACAAAAAAAAAATATACTATTTTGGTCCATTTAATCCAGATTGTACATGCTTAAGATTTCATCTTAAGTGTAATCGTAATACGATTAAGATCATTCAATAAATAAAAGCACGAAGCATTTTTTTTTCTTTTTACAATAACAATTCAACGCGTTTACGTAAGAAACCCACATTTTGAACGTGAGATTGGGGGATGGGGGAGGGGGTTGAATAAAATCTCACGACATCTCACCAGGGAGGGAGGGACAGAAAATTTAAAAAAACACCTCACGTAATTTATGGACGTCCCCGTAATAATAATAATGAGTAATAATAATAAAATAATAATAATAAAATAAGTAGTTTTACTTCAGAAAACTTATTAATTTATTGGGTCTCGGGGAGGATAAATAAAGCCAAGTAAGTGCAAAAATTATCCTGATTGTTGTTGTGACAAAGTTACTTGATCATTATTTTGGTTTTGCCATTGGCCTAAAAGGCATATATCTACACAGAATCGGTTCCTCAGGATTGGACTTTCTTACTAGATTTCTTTCTTATAAGCTCTGCGTCATTTGTTTTCTTATTTAGACGCGGTGAAATGAACAAACCATTCCTCAGATTTTAGTGTTAGTGATAAGTACAAAGTTTATCACAATTAAAAACTGACAAAAGACCAATAGCATAGCATTTGCTAAGCTACGTTAGAATTAATAATGAAAGAACGAAACCACCTTGACCTTAATAATTAGGACTCTTACAAGGAGAACTCAGTGACTTGGTTCCTGACGAAAGATAAAAACGTCATTAACATCTAAATTCTAAGGGTTCAGGTAAATAAAAGCATTAAGTTCAAAAGTAACGCATCAGCGTTGTTATTATTGTGACAAAAATATTTACAAAGAAAAGTAAAACATAGTATAACAAAAGCATTACTAGTATTTCGAGAAAAAGAAATGCATTAAATAGTCATAAATTCATGGGTCGCAGCCGTCATAAGTGCCTAGTAAATACTAAATAGCAATGGTTACGGTAGGTTGGTACTGTTGGTACCTGCCGAGTGTAAACATCGTCAAGAATTCTTTCTATAGGTACCTAAATATAGTTGATTTTCAAAATGAATGATAAGCACATCGTCGGTTTTGGAATGTTTAATTAGTAGATAATTTAAATACAGGTATGCTAAGTCTGTCTATTACATTGTGTAGGTACGTTGAGTGGCTGATAGACATCAAAATATCCAGAAGTCATAGTAGGTATCTAACAGGACATAGTACATACGATTTAAATATTTTATAAGTAACATAGTAACACTATTAGTTTATAATCTGAATCGGCAAACGAAGCTCAATATATTATACGTAGAATAATATAATTTGTTGCCTATATAAATATATGTAGTAGTATAAATATAAATAAGTACCTCATTCTTATTATAACTGTAATTACATGTAGATAACATAGATGCATCAGAAATGTAAAAAAAACAATTACATATATTTAGTAACTGTGTCCAAGTTTTTAACAAAGCAATAAAAAGTACCATTGATAAGTAAGTATAATGTAAACTTCGCCGATTTTTACAAATCTTTATTATAAAAATTAACTAATAAGTAGTTAAAAAGGAGCTTGGGCGTACGAGCAAAAGTTCAGCATTGATTATAATATCAAAATATTATCAATAAGTATAGTATAAAATTATCACATGTACGTATTTATATATATATATATTTATGATATAATAATAATATATATGCACGAATACATATAACAAAAGTATAACTAATCTAGGGAACTTTTTATTATCACTCACTAAAGTCAAATTTTTATGTCTTGAAGGGACGAACGAACGTGTTAAATATGGTTAGACTCAATGGTCCTGGACTCGAATGTACTCGTATCTACATGAAAAACACCATTAATGCGGCACCGATCATGAAGTTAAAAGCTGTGAACGGCAGCTTACGGGAAAGCTCATGCCTCAAATTCCATAGGTGCAGGGTATCTAAACGTTACTTTTCTACTACTTACAATTATTATTATTTTTGAATTTTGTCACAACTCTGTTGTAAAACGATAACCCTATGTATCAAGAAGTCTACAAATTAGTTCGTTTTACTATTTTAGCAATGTCAAAAATAATCGTTTTTATAATTTATATTAGATCTCAACATTCTATACCTAAATACGATTCAATAGAATATTAAAGTTAAACTTTATATCCTGTTAACTAATCCAATTGCAGGTACCTACTAAGTGCGTTTAGGTCTTAGGACGACATTATAATTTAGTTTTAGTAATATCCCTTTCAAATTATATAACCCATCCGACAC
This sequence comes from Thymelicus sylvestris, assembly GCA_911387775.1. NCBI lineage: Eukaryota > Metazoa > Arthropoda > Insecta > Lepidoptera > Hesperiidae > Thymelicus > Thymelicus sylvestris. The sequence continues at coordinate 7,930,043 of OU426888.1, forward strand.
GTAAGTATTGGCTGTTTAAAATAACTTTTTCATTTAATTTAGCTTGTGTAGGTACCTACCAGTTTCAAACGACCTTCGGAATTATTTCAGACTTATTTTCTTTTGCAATTAAAATTTTGAAAAACAATTTGCTACATAGCTTTGCTACAAATAGGTTATTCGATTGGTCCTGGGATTTATGCCGATCAGGTAATCACTACATTAAAATTCACATTTATTAACAGTTAAATTTATAATTTATTCAATTTACTAGCTATCAAATCGTACCTCCGAAGGTAGATATAACATTACAATCTAGGGCATGCGCTCAAGTCATTGATATGTTTTACGTCTACTCGACGCAGGAAATGATATAAAACGTGTAGTCACACACAAAGGAAACATCTACACTACCTATCTAAGAAAGGTACTCGATAAGACACGTTGGAGTTCAAGGAGATGTTTATAAAAAGTGATGCTGAACTTTTTCTCCGGCCTTAAAGGTATAATTTTATTATAACAAATTACAGTAATGTTCTAACACCTAAATTATATTTAAATAATTTAAACCTAAAAAGGTAACTTCCAACGATTCACTTTTTAAACACATTACCACGTTCTTTCACTCCTAGAGGACGGTTCTCTTCCGTCCACTCTCACATTCACACTTGATAATTATAATTAACAAATGCCTTAATCATCCGTAAAATTACTATAAAATTCGGTGTTTACAAGCCAAATTTTTACATTTGTAAGTCTTGTGACTAGATTTTTCTTATTTAAATAATACACAAGTAAATAACATAGGAATATTTGTACGACGAGATGCCATTGATCACGAGCGGTAACTCAAATGCAGACTACTAGGTAGATAATTTTATAAAATAAAACGGAATCACACACAAATATACAATTACAATAAATTAAGTTTACCTAAGTCTCTATTTACCTACAACTACGTGATAAAATGTCTTTTAATATTTAGAGTAAACTTATACGAAAAGCGAGAACCGATTCCGTGGGAGATCGAGCCCTATAGTTTTTAACTAGTCTCTAGAAAAATATTTTTATCTTAAACACTTAAAAAAATAACGGAGTCGGCCCCGAAAAGAAGAAGAATGAAGGCGGGGGTGGTCCTCGGGAAGTGAATGCGGGACAGGTACAGTTGGCGCCTAGAACGGCAGGCTGGCGCGGAACATGTTCTCGATGAGGGGCGGTGCTGGCACCAGGTCTTCGAGTTTGAGATAGAAGATACGTTGTAGCCCTTGCACGGAGAGGGAGCGTAGCTCGGGCAGCGCGCCCAGCACGCGGCTGAAGTGAGGCGCCCCGGCGGCGCTCGCGCTGCCTCCACCTGGCATGTGCGCCCGTAGACATCCAATGATCTTCATCTGAAGCTGCTCCACTCGATGTGGCTCCTTTAAACCGTGTCGTTCTGTTGAAGAAGAAACGAATTTATTATTATAAATTCAATACATAAATCTAAAATTAGATAATTACTGAAAAAAGAAATTACAGGTTTTTAACTAGTGTTTGTGAACTAGTAGTTTCTGTTGAATTTAATTATAAACTATTTTACCTTCAGTTGTTTAGTAAAATTGTCATTGTGACTGTTTGTTTTAAATGTAAATAAATTTAAGAGTGTATGTATTGTGCTGTTTTTAGTACAAAGCTAACGAACCTGTTATCAATGTTAAAGCGCAGAGGCAAGCGAAAGTCGAGATATCTATATCCATCGAGTGCAGTGTGTTGCTAAAATCGAGCACTGCATGTAGCCAATCTCCGAATGACCTTTGGCATTGCCGTTTGTCAAGAACGAGTCCGTTGCAAAAAGTTAACTTCGTATCCTCTGGACGGGTACGATACGCCAATCGTAGGACAAAAAGTTCAAGACGCGCTGAAGCAAATAGTTGCTCTCGATCTTCTGGGCATAAGTCACCATAGCCAGGGACTTTTTCTGCAAACATTTTTATCATATCTATTGAATTGCTCAGCAGTGAATAAAATTGCTGTATTACTTCCAAATCTGATGCCGGAAGTTCCATTGGATTAGGTTCTCTGTATTGCGAGTAGTCTAGGTTTGCGAAGTCTGGCGAGGTGTCGACATGTGCTCGTACTAAAGCAGTAATCAGAGAAATGGGTGGACTAGGTGGCGATTCTTGCGGACATTTTGGTTTCGATGGCAATCTTCCTCGCCGTCCTTTTAGTGAATCAGTTCTCACAACTTCTTTGACCATGCCCACAGCTAAGCATTTCTGGAAACGACAGAATTGGCATCTGTTCCTTCTTCTTTTGTCTACAGGACATGCTTTCTCGGCTAAACATACGTATTTAGATCCTTTCTGTACGGTCCTTTTAAAGAAACCTTTGCAACCTTCACATGTGCGAACTCCATAATGCTGGCAGGCAGCGGTATCTCCACAAACTGCACATAGTTGACTTGGCGAGGGTGGCGCAGCCCGCGCCACGACGCCATCTTGCGGTGCACCGCCAGGTGAGCTTGACGCTGAGCTGGGAGCTGATGCTTGCATACAGTGTACTCGACTGCCATGCAATTTAGGACTCTCATTAGAGCTGCTAGATTCCGATCTCTGCACAGGAAGCGATGATCTTCTTTGTCTTGATGCTTGATCCGTGGCGACGTGCAAATCAATGGAACTAGGGAAAGGCGGCAACGAGTAAGAATCCTGATTATTAGGTATCCCTCCTGTATCGAACGTAGGGCTGCACGGCTGGGCTGGCGCGTAGTACGGGGACGGAACGTATGGAAGTGATGGCTGGTGATATTGATACAATAATTGGGTCGATGCATGCCCTTGGTGAGAGTAGGCGCTGTTATAACAGTCTTCGTCCATCTTTATACCAAATTCTGCCATTTCTTGCTTAGGATAACGAACTGAATAGGTTTCTTCAAAACTAGGCAATGCAGGTCCTAGAATGGGTGATGGGGTTTCGCTCACTGGAGTCGCACGATGCGACTTTATCTCTGGAGGAATTGGGGCGTGAAATTCGACGTCCGGGAATGGGTCTAGATTATCTTCTAAGATTTCTGAGGAATCTTCTTGATATTGTGGTAACAGCAGGTCAGTGAAGGATGATCCGTAGTTGCTCTGTAACAGGAAAACAAATCTATAAAGAAGGCGTTACATACTGTGGGCGGTAAAGCCAGTAAAGCTCCGGCATGGGCGGGCCGTTGAACCAATAGCACGCAACTTATTTTATTTATTTGTGTCAATGATAATTTGCTAGTCATACCGCTGTTGTTACAGTTAGATATTAACTATGTACTGCTGTTATTAAATATTCATGACCATAATTTAGAGTTACAAGGAATATTCAGATAAGTTTATAATGTCGAAGTAATTTCTAATATTTTTTCTTTTAGAATACAAAATATTATAAACAATGCTTGTGTAATGTTATTATACGATGTATAATGTTTTTATAGGTAGGTAAATACTTACGTGTGTTTGCAGCAGTAGCATGCTGGATGAGTTAGGCGAGAAAGCGCTTGGGGAGCGCGGCTCTACGGCGCTCGGCCCTGTAAAAATATCATTTTCACATTTAATCACATAGCTATGAAAACTTGTAATAATATTTTACACAAACGCTCGTATCAAATACCATGCCATCTTGAGTAAAAATTGTTACTATGCTGGATACGAACTGAAATATAGCATACAATCCGAAGTAACGCCAAAGACCGATGGGCTACGAATGCGCCGGGAGGCGTCTGGACGTTAGACGGCATGGTGCTTTGAACTATCACGCTATACGATCCATGCATCATTTATATTTACCCTCGGCGAACATACTTTAGTTCCTGCTTCACCACCGCCACACGTAATTGAGAAATCAATAACTACTGATAACAAGAATTGATGACTGAACGCTAGGCTTCCGTTACCAAAAATGACGACGAAAAAGAAAGGTCTCCTAATTTATACTGCAGTTTTAGCAGCCAATATCGCCGGTTTGAATACATTGTGTCACGGTAGTTGATTCGCCACGCCCCGAAAATTGAATCCTATATATACACCTCGTTTTGGTATAGCCAAGTAATGTGACAAGTGAACTATAAGTTTCAAATAAGTTTGGGTCATACATAGTTGTTTTTGAGTCCAAATTGCTATAGCAAGGCGAGCTTCAAAGTTTTGGGGCAAAAGGCGGCAAATCCCTTGAGAGGTTATGAAATCACTGGCATTTGCAATTTCTATTATGTTCAGAACCATTAATTCCAGTCTTAATAAGCTATAGACACAAGGTAAAAATTAGAATTTTGTTATTGTTTGTTGCCCTTATATTTCTATACGAGGTACAAAGCAAATATTTATTGTGAGTTCTGTAGTAGGTTTCTATTTGTAAGGGACTTTATTTGTAATAATAATTATCACGGTTATCGGTTGAAAAATTTTAAAACCTATTTGTGAAGAATTCCCAATATTCCTGTATTTTCCTGTATAAAATGATGCCAAAATATTCTTTATAGAATTCTGTCCTTCACGAACATAGATATAATATATGACCTACTAACTTAAAAATTGGCAAACAAATTCATCAAAAAACGATAATATATCATCGAAGTTTCATAAAGATATCAGTTTTGAACTAATGAAACCTCACTCGACTCTTAATTTTTCACTCAAACAAAGCTTCGAGCGCCTTTGCTCAATTAATAATCGTCTCTACATTAGGTGCATCACCCTTGGCTTCCCTGTTGATAGTTTAGGGGGTAGATCACGAGGGACCCAAAGTTAAAGAAAGCTAACAAATTAATAAAATATTGTAACTTTAATATCCTAAAATCACTTTCTTATCTTAAGTTTCGACTTCCACTAAAGCAGTCATACTCGTATTAGTTATATAATAATACTAGCTGCCCGAACAGACTACGTTCTGTCAAAAGTTTATTTTTTATTTTTGAGTGAGATATAAGCTATCCTATTTTTCAAGTTGGATCAAACTGCACACTGTGTGCAAATTTGATTAAAATCGGTTCAGTAGTTTAAGAGTCCATCGCGGACAAACAACGTGACACGTAATTTATATATATTAAGATTAAGATAGTATCTAGCAGATGTAACGTCAGGTAAGCTAGACGACTTTTGTAATTATTATTGTAGTATTCGTAGGTTCTGTCCTGTCACTGACCAAAAGTAGTAATAAACACTTGAATAGAATATGTCTCATTTGTCAACTTATGTAGAGACCGGTCAGGTGATGAATTTCCGCCCAAGCGCCTGCTCTTGCACCTTTTGATTTTAAACTTATATCATCGCTTGCACCATTATCGACCCGTTGTCGGTTATGAACTAAACGGATAGGTCGCCTGATTACTTCTTCGGAAAACTCCAACCGAAATATTAATAATCTTAACTTAAAATTTCAAAAACCTTTCTCTATTTTCAAACAAAAACTAGATCAAAATTGGTTCATCCCTTTGGTAGTTACGATGCCACAGAGTCTATCTGATGATGATACACGATACACGATGATTCAGATCCACAGATACACACACACTTCAAACCTACATAAAACACCCCTCTTTTTCATTGGGGGTTAAAAACATTTTAGGATTAACTCGGGAAGGATTGTAGTGGCCAACCATGTACGAGTACCAGGGTTACTAGGAGGATTACTGTCGGCGTGTCGACGATTAGATGTATTATAAATATTATAATTACCTACTACGAATTAAAATGAATGAAATGTTTTTAAGGTTCTTTGAAGATTTTGTAAAATTTTTGTTGTATTTTAGTTTTCAGGTTTCATTACAATTCAAGTTATGTCTTATCTACTTTACAATGAAGTAAAGGTTCACTCATAGATTAAATTTTATTAGACGAGTTACAGGGCCTTCTTGCAGTAATTTGTAATTAAAAAATAAAGTAGTTAAGTAGGCATAAAATAAAAATAATTCCAGGATAAATTTTATTACCATTAATCACTAAACATTATTCTGTTCAGTATTTTTTTTAACTAATTTAAGTAACTAATAAAAAGTAGTGCCAAGATTTTTACCAAACAGGAATCGTCTAAAAAGGCCTATATTTAAGTTCTATAATTTCCTGTGTATTTAACAAGATTTTAAGTAGAAACAATATTACCTAACTACAAACCTATGGGTTGTAAATTAGTGTGCAGCTACGACATTTTCGAATTCAGAAATATGATGAGCTTAAAGTTAGACACAAAAAATAACTGTATCACGGTTTTCTCGAAATTCATTCCCTAAGAGGGAAAACTAAGGAGTTGTAAACTTTTAAGAAACTTCGTCATTTTTGAACTCCGAAATGTTAAATTTATTATGTAAGCTAATAATAATTAGAAACAAAAATTAATTGTAACAGGTTTTTTGGACATTCATCTCCTAAGGGGTAAAACCAGAGGATGTAAGTTTGTACGAATCTTCGTCATTATCGAATCGAACTCAGAAATGTGAAAATTAATATGTAAGCGTATAGTTAGAAAAAAATACTGAAACAGGTTATTTTGTAAATAATTAATCCCTTATGCGGTAAACCTAAGAGGTTGTAAGGTTGTACGTAACTATGTCATTTTTGAACTCAAAAACGTTAAAATTAATATATTGTAAGCAATAATTATAAACAAAAATTAAATGTAACAGGTTTTTTGGAAATTCACCCCGCAAGGCGTAAAAAGACGAGGGGATGTAAGTTTATACACTTGTAGCGTGTGTAACTCAAGGGGTACAAATATGATAAGCATAATTTCCGCATGCGAAGCTGCGGGCAACAGCTAGTCTAAAGATAATTCTGTAATCTTCCGTTATTAACATTAGCACTACTGTATGCAAAATGTGTGGTTGTGAAAATTTCGTTATTAAGTGAAAATTAAGAGAAAATATCGTTATTAATATAAATATCTACCATCGATATACTTATGCAGGATTTTTTTAATCTTCCATCATATCGGAAAGCTGCTGTGTCATGGAGGAGAAGAAATGCCGAAACGAATTTTGAGAGTAAGAATCTCTGGTTCTATTCTATGTCAAGAATCAAAAATATTATAAGAAAGTATGTAATTATAAGAAACGAAAGGTATAATCGATAAGTTATTTTTGTTACTTAATAAAAAACCTATAAATTAATGCTTGATCATAATCCTATCTGATATTAATGGTTGCTTGATTCCGTCGCGTCCTCGCGTCGTACGCATCGACATTAGCCACCAGCCAGCCAAAAGCGCTTCAAAGATTCAATCACAAACACAGAAGACATTTATATCGGTGTACAATAAAGAGTTTTGTTGATGTTGATGTTGTAGTACATAATCACAAAGTACATAAACAGATTCAATTACTTATTTGCTGAATGATAATATAAAAAATACAGGCATGTAAAAATATTATCCATACTTAAAAAAAACATTTACTAGCTACATAGATTACTAGCTATTACCCGCGGCTTCACTCGCGTGTTCAAAGGGAATGAGTTCTTTAACATGCATGACAGATTCTTGGTGCAAGAATAAATAAGTAACAGTTCCAAAATTTAAAAGATACTAAGAGGAACCAACTGTAAAATCTATGACCCTGTTCAACCTTCCAGCTATAAATATAAAGTTATATCAGTATTTATATGCATATTATATTAATATTTCAAACTATAAATTGATCTCAATCTATAAATCCTTTACGAACTTATAGAAGGACCAAAATATTATTATTTTTAGTATGGAGTGATTCAAATACGCATCTTAATAGATCTTCCCATGGGAATGAGATGTTTTACCGCAGCCTTTATCACTCTCCAGCCTCTTAACTATCTCCACACGAAAAATCATATTACAACATGGCTCCGTTACGATATGAAAGAGGGACAAATAAATAAACAACACTTACGCATTTAAATAATATTAATTCAAAATTGTAATAAAGTCTATAATGGTAGGTATACTTAAGATAATAAAAATAGCTATTGATATGAGAATTGAGAATGATATTATGAGAATTGATGTTGTACCTAGTTAGGTAAGAAAAAACTGAATCTAAGGCTGAAATTAAACTGAAATTTATTGTATTGTGAACGAGTCGTTACCTTCATTTACATAATGTAATTTCAAAACAGTTTTCACGAATTTTCAACTATACAGTAAGTGTAGTTTTAATTTATTATGGTCTCGCTACGCCACTTTTATGAGAAGGGATGAAGCTTTAAAACCAGGGGTGAACCAGTGATTTTAGGGGAAAGTAGGTACGGATCATTGAATATTTTGGTCGTACATATGACAAACACAGTAATAAATATGATCTTCATTCATGCAATTAATTCAGTTTCTTTCAATATTAACACTTAATATGTAAATACATGGTTATACTGTATACCATAATTGAACTTTTACTTTAATCTAAATACTCAACGAAGCTTTTAAAAAGCCTTGGAAAATTTTAGCAACAATTAGTCGTATTCTTTGATATCGAGTTTTATTTTGAATTCAGTTGCGATTTAAGATAAAGCAGTACGTACGTTGTTCACCAATTTTGTTAAAATCGTAATTTCTTACAACTCAACTTAATCGCAACTTGTGTGTACTTGTGTGGGGTAATCTGGGGTAACAACCCATCAGACAATCCGTACGACGCAAATGCCATCTGTGTGGAAAAATATGGAGCTTTTACAAGGGGTAGCTTTGGGAACTTCGTATCTTCAGTTCTGGTAAACTTCAGTCCACGGTTTTCAGTAATCTCAATAGATGGCGCTATGTATATTCTTCAAAACTGGTGATATCGATTGATTGTGTTTGTGCCAATTGTGCATATAAGCTCGAAAGCTATAGCCGCTACAGGCTACATACATATATTAGTGACGTTCTAGCCGTCTCGTAGCTATGTAGGAGTGCTATTTATATTAATATTTAATAGCGGTGACGAATAATGAGTAATATGTATGTTTCAAATACCTGCGTGTCCACTTTGTTTATTCGCGTATTTGCAAGGTTAATGAATAATGAATTAAATGCGTCTGAGCTTAATGGGTAGGTACTTTTATTATATTCTGATTGTAGACCCTCAGTTTCTGGAGACTATTTAAATATATAGGGGTATGGGGATATAGAGAACGGGTATATAGGGAGATTTATTTATTTTAATTATATTCAGAACTAGTAAATGCTCTGGCTTCGGTTCGATAAACTTTTCGGAAAGCCCACAGGCGATTAAATATAGAGGAATATTTTTAAAATTAACACAACTTTTTTATTTTTGAACAGAATGAAACAAAACAATCCGCATCTAAATCTGTAAACCTGGTCCTGAGATTATCTGGAACAAACGCACAGACAAACAGACAAAAATTATAAAAATATTTTTTATGGGATCTATTGCGTTAATTATTATTAATACTAATACTAAAAGCGTACAAGTTATTCTCAAATATTTTCCATGTACAGACATCGATCAGTTACAGTTTTTTTATATATTAGGTATGTACCCATTGATTATAATGATGATGAATATTTGAAAATGAAAGAGAAATACCTGCGTTATTTTATTATAATACATACAAATTTGACTGTTATTTTATTAAGCGCCCAAAGCGTTGCGTCGCAAATCTGTCTTATTGCGTGGTACATATTTTATGATACGAACGCTGATGGTCATTTATGATGGATGTTTCCGGTCTGTAGTAGTCACTAGTATTATTAACCATTAATAGTAAGATGGCCTCATCAGTAAGAAGCGTTAATAGTGCGGCGGCTTGTGTCACTCGTGATTGACCGTATTAAGCAACATCGGATGCAGTTGTTGGTTGGATGGGTGATCGCGAGGTCGTGGATGGTCGTGGAGGATCGTGGGTGGTATTTCAAAACGGTCCACACGTCCATGGTGCTACAGTCATGTTTGAGATTATCGGAAGTTTTTGGGTAGCATAAGAATTTCCAAGTTTATTGTCCAGTAATTCGCCCCTCACATGTTGGAGTAGCTTGGGTTAGTAAGCTCCAGGATTCCTCAGAAATGAGACGTGCACGGTAATGGCTTTTCATTTGGTTGACGGCAGTTAAATAAACTCAGTGAAGTTGAGAAAGCCAGGAGTTGAATTAGCGCGCCTCGAGATACGACTGCTCAAACCACTAAGCTATCACTAAGTTTTTGTTATAATGTCCTCTAATTTGTATGAACTCTGTCCATTCCTACTTGGCTTGCATGATAGAATATGATATTTATCACTTACGTAGTGAAAGGAGACACGAGCTCAGTAGAGGGACAGTTATAGTCTGAGATACTTCAGTAACTTATTTTTGCACGCACCATTTATACTTGTGGCTGGAGAGGCAGCATTTATTTAAAATAAATTTTAACTTCGTTGTAACAAACCATTGAAATTGCCTTAACAGACTTACAAGTATGTTGGTTTTAAATGTCTACGGAGTGCAATAGAGGTTAATTTCGCCTAGAACTTTTCTATTCTTTTCCATTAATGGCAGCGTATGACGTTGGACGTTGGTAATAAGCAACCGCCAAGCCCTTAGCACGATCACTGCTAAACTAAGGCTCCGTCAAAGCAGCCCATAAAAGTAAAAATGAAAGTGTGACCCATAAACTTCGTCAAAGTCGCGTGCGAAAATCGATAAGGTTTATCGGGATACGTAACCGTACGGTCAGCTGTGCGCCGAGCGCCGCGTGGTTGGGGGAGGCGTGGTGTGACGTCAGTCTCTGACGCGACGCCGACTCGCATCCCAAACATCAATGTGCGTACGAAATTCACGTCATCGCGATTATTGTTTAGTATTACCTAATTCACTTCATATCCTGCCCTCATTAACGTAAAACTTCCGCCGGTGACGCGTAGGCGGCTGAAAGCATGGCTCTGTTTATAAATTTCAAGTCAATTATAAATAGGTAAATATTGCTTATTTTGCAGTTGGGATTGACATCCAACTATTAATAATTGTCGCTATTAATAATTGAAACAAATACCTATATTTGTATTATGACAGAAAATTAATGGTGATTTAGCGCATGGTTTTTATCACTTACGAGCGAACGTCAGGCTCGCTGAAATAAATAATGAACTGTCTTACACAAATTTAGGTTTAGGATACATTAATTACAGTAATTACCTAACTCACTGCTCGTTTAAAAATATGTCTCTTTTCATGGGGTTACATTACAGTAGAGTCAGACATTGTTCCAAAAATAAAAGCTGCTATAGAGTAAAATATGCTGCAGGTACAGTTTTCCATCAAGAATACATTTGTATTAAGATTAAACTGCAGCCGGGCATGCAAATCACCTAGTGTTAGGACATTACTGCATATTTCTTGTGTAGGTATATGTACATATGTATATGCCTAGCTGTTGTTGTTTTTATTGAGAGTGAAACTTTACCGGCGATGTCCTAATAAACTATTTATATGCAAACGCCAAAAGAGGAAAATTAAATGGTAATTCGAATAAAAAATTGTGTGAAAAACCTCTACAAAGTTCGAATAAATAAAAGAAGCGTATTTCAGAGTATTTCAGAGTTGTTCCTATGTCGATAATATGTATCATGCTAAATGAATCGTATTTCGAATTTATTTTAGCGTGACACGCATATGGCCGGTTTTTTTGTTGTATCTCATAATACATGAATGTTGATTAGTATTTAGTCAAAACTGGTTCGTGTAGCTGACGGTTGTCGCGCGATTAGCATGCGGGCAAGCGCCATGTTTCCCTTACAAAAAATCTAGCGTGCGGCTTCGATCATCTATTATCCAACAAGATGTGGTAAAGAATAAAAGTCGCGTATCCCAGGACAGTATTCCAGCAAAACAATCGAGGAGATCATCACAATCATAGAACAACTTTCAAAAGATTCCGAAGGTTCCAGTTTGTAATATTTATATTGCTGTAGTAGCAAGGTGTGAGATTTCACAATGTTTTATTGCCTATGATGTTTAAAAAACGTTTCGATTACGCCATTTTGGCATGGTCATCATTATAATTAGGTCTACTTCGTCTCTTGCGAGGTGATCATCTCAATGGATCCTTATTAGTACCTAGTATTTTTGCTACATTTGATACTAGATATACCTATAAGCTTGGAAGATTTAAGTAAAGCCATAAATGAGCTATTGTCCTTTTGGGTCCAATTCCTGTGATTTTAATTATAAAATCATGCGTTTTCTCTGAAAGATCTTCTCGGGTCTCTTCTAAAGCGTTCCATAAAATTTTATACACCTCGAACGATTGGCCTGTCTAGATGCTTACGTTGACCGATTGTACGAAGGAGAATTCTTTAGTACGTGCCCCTTTAGAGAGATTTACTGATTTCAATACACAAACGCTCAAACGAGCCACGTGATGGTAAAAGATCAGCACCACTCACTAAAACGAACTTCTTAACCGGTATTACTCCAACTGCAATACCGGTTGATTTTTAGAAGATGGGCAGAAGCTAAGGTAAACTGCTGCAGGAAAAATAGCGTCTCGCATGATGATCGTCGAAATTACTGGGTAGTACAGGACCCAATCACATCCACCAGAGGGCACTTAATGCTGTCTCGTATTGTTGAAAAGGATGTAACACGAGCAACTTTGAAAAAAACATTTTGTTTAACATATTGAATTGACTGATGTAAACTATGTAGGTATATGGCGGTAAGCAATATGATATAATTTAAGTAATTTAAGTGATAATTTAAGTAAACGGACTTGAAAATGGAATTAAAGTTAGTTCCATTCACGAATTATTTGGATATATTTAGCTAAGTAACTAATCACAGTGAAGCGCTAAAGCCCGGCGGCTTATTTCGATCCGAACGGGCGCGGTTGGTAAAAGTAGTAGAGTATGCTCTGAGACCCGTCCTCAGTAGTGGGCCATTAATGGGTTGAAGTCAGCCGGCCAGCCAACCAGCCAAACAGACCAAAGGGTTCCTTCTAGACATGTCTATGTCTTGTGGATTGGATAAAATTATATCAATAAGGATGTAGAGTATGACAAGCAAGTAAAGTAATATGTGCGCCCATTCTTATAAGGTACAAAATAAAATTGTATTATTTTACTGTTCCAATTCGATATTTACTTGGATTAAATAACAGGTAATCAGACACTAAAGTGAAGTTTAAAAATTCTTAAGTTCAAGACAATTCTACTTAATTTGTGATCAAACTGGATAAATTTTCCAAGAAGTGTTTTAAGATAGATTGCTATAATTAATTGAACTAAAGAATCACACGACTCTCAGAATCAGACGACCTTGATGTCTGGCTATGCGTAGGTACTTAACAGCATTATATAATCATTGAGGAATAAATTTGAATTTATCAATTTATTTATTTTTAATGTCCTCCTAAACTTGTTAAATGACGGCGCTATGACTAAAATTGGTCATACGTGATAATAATAGTCATGATCACATAACTTTATTGTTACATGATAAACAAAATATTTGTGCAACGTTATCTTTAAGTTTATTTCTGAAAGAAATTAGTTTATTCTACTTAATAGTTTAACACAAGTTAGCTCATTATCGATTACGCAACAGACAGTAGACTGCAGCATGTAGGATCAAACTATTTATAACACTTATTTACTTAACGCATCATCTGCGATACATTAGTAATATTACTTTCATCAAGTACTCTGCTTGAGTTTGATAGAAATTCTTCAAGAATGTGGCGCATTCAGGGCGTGGGTGGTATGCCGTGCATACATATGTAAATATACATAATTATATGTTCCTTATGACATGACATTCAATTAGGATCCACGGGTCTCCGCAATTTGATTCGCAGCCGTGTAAGCGTCTGCAGTTAAGCTTTTTGGAAACTGTGATTCAATAAGTATGTACCTCTATCGTATTTTTTGTTGAGAAAACCACTGAACTCCCTGTCTCTGGTGTCTGGTGTCATGTCATTGGTGATGGTACTGTTCAACTAATATTAACTTAGAGCAATGATAGAATAAAAAATCTTAATCTTAGTTTTAACTAAAATTTAAGCCTTTCTGAATATAGGAAATAATTTTTCACTGCTACGTTCATTAGTAGAGACAATCATTATTAATAAATCGTATTTTTTAAATTAACAGCGTGAAAGATACTAAACGAAGTTACAGAAGATACAATACAAAGTTAGGAAGCTCTTGTCTCTATGTAGTGAATGATTTTGTCTCTACATCTTTCAGCATAACTACATTTTGACAGTAACAAAATCGAATCCTCACGATTTTAATATTTAAAACATATCTATCGACCCAAGTTTACTTATCTTCTCTTCGAGGATAGTGCACGGACGATATTGCAAATTGTTACACTTAAAACCTAGCGTGTCGTTAGCCACAGTACAGACTTACAGAGAGTCAGTATAGGTTTCAAGTTTAAGGAAGTTGAAGCCGTTAGGGCAAGGGCGTCCTTGAAGCGGGGCGCGATCGATGGATGACGTAACACTGCGTGACGTCACGGGCGTTCGATGCAGAGGCCGAGGCGGCCACCGCCTGACGCTCTAACACCCCCTTGCTGCCTACCACCCACGTATTTTTAGACGCTGTGACGTAATTCCGCCGCGGAAAGCAGTAGAATTGAACTAAATGATTACCTATGAATACGCAACGGACTGTTTGCTATCGAGACTTCCAATTTGTTTTTTGTTCTATTTATGTGCACTTAAAAATTTCTCGTAACAGGGCATTCAAGGAAAATTTTAATTTGAACATTATGTTACCTTTTGCAGGTTCATAGATCACGTATTCTTTCTTACCATACTGAATATTCTAGATGTTTTTTTTAATTGTACTACTTTTTGAAGATTTAGCTTGATACGATATGGTATGCGTATAAATAAATGTACTGATAGATAGATTACGGAAAGCTTAGAAAATGACTAATTGACCACATCATAAAAGCCAGAACAAGTTTTCTTTGACTTAAGAATCATTAAGTTTTGCTTATTTAGGTACTACATGCTGAATGCTAAGTTATGATTTTAAACTTAAATCATCTCGGACACTGAACATTTTAAATGCAACTGGTACTCACGTTTCGTATTTTACACGGTCTCATCGTGACCACGATCCATGTAATTGGGTTGAAATATCGGTATTATAAAATACTAATTGTGAGTACCCGTTGCATTTAAAATGAAAGCTAAGTTGTTAGTTAACGAATACATAAGTTTAACTTTATTGATTCAATAGCTGTTGATCATTTAACTGGAGAATTCAGAAACCGGCCATTAGATAGCTATAGTTAGTTGTTTTTGAAAAATAAATAAGATATTGGATCCCTGAATGAACATCATACTCAAGAATTTATAAATCATCGATCTAAGAACCAATTTTATTTCTTACATAAACATGTGTTAGAAGACTGTAAATCGAACGCTTTCTTTCACAAATAGAGTTATACAATTGAAAAAGTGTAGGTCGTTTTAACAAAAGTTTTCAACGTAATGGTATGAATGCGACATCAGATGGTAATGATAGTACTTACGTGATTGATGTAATAGCTACTCTAAGGACGGCGCGCGAGTAATAGTGACGTAAAGGGAGCGCGTAAGCTTACTCCTCGTGACGTCATACAGCCTCGCGGGTGATAACCCGCCTGTTTACTGCCGCCCTATCAATAAATTCAACTACTTTACTATACGTGCCAGCTTTTAACACATTTTTGATATGCATGTCGTAAAAAGGCGCTGCAACATAATATTTCCGCGGTTATGTACCAATTTGTATTCGCCCAAATGTATTCGCATACGCATTAATTATAAGATTGATTTAACTTGTCCTAGTCGGGTTTTTATTTTATAGAACCACTTATTCTTTATATTGCTAAGGCGGTTTAATTGTGTCGAAATTGGTAGATGTTACTATGTTGCCGAAGGTGAAAGTAAAATATTGCGAAGGCCGTGTGGGAAAATATTTTTTTCAATTATCTTGTTTTGATACAGCCAGACAGGTATGTAAAAGAGTTCAAATGTAAACAATTCAAGTTCCTAATCCCTGTATCAATGTATTTTAACTGGCTAACATATCTATATCGAATCTGATAGTAAATTACGAGTAAGGTTGTTTAAAATTACCAAGCATGTAAATTGACCCTACGATTCCGCATATTAAGTTGTATTTGTAAGTAATTACTTTAGAAACGTGTTCAGCGTAAATAGATGAAGTATGTAAGTATGTTACAATATGATGTTTTGCGATGATCGGTAATTTGCACAGGCACATCTCGATGTCGGCAGGTGCAAGACGTCTGCCGCTTGCGACATTGCGACAGTCGATTGGGCAAGCACCAGGCTTCTGAGGCCATCGGCTCTCCGGAGGCGATCGCGACATCCCATATTATACTAACGTTACCTAACTCGCCCCAAGCAAAACAAAAACAAAATTAACCTAAACCAGCCTCTCCGATCAATCTTTGTTTAGGTCATTATAAATTAATTATTATCCATCAAATAATGTTTTTGTCTGCGCCTATATGTAACGACGATATTGTCCTATTTCTTTAATGTTGTTTAAGATGTAAATGATGACTGAATTAGAAGATTTTGGTGTGCATATTTTGTAGCTTTACTACCGCTAGTATACTAGTATACCGATTTTCCTTTATTTTCCTCAATTCAATGAACATTAATTCAATAAAACGTTTCATTGTGTTATAATTTAATATCCAGTTTTATTTCACAGTGGCAATTATTCCTAATTTTAGTATACTAATACGAATGTTTTATTATGCTAATTAATAGATTTAAATTTAATTTAATTTTGAAACGTTTTCATATAAAAAATATTTCAAGAACGAAGATACTAAAAGTTTATAATGTTTCATTCAAAAGATTTTAACGCGTCACTTATTAAGCTTTCGTCATGATTTTTTCTACTTATAAAGTGCCCAATTATAATGAAAGGAATACGAATTTTTTAATGCTCGTGTAAGTTGCTCATAAGTTAAATTAAAGGTTAAATAAGTACTTTACGTTTTATTATAAAATGATTTAAAATATCGCTGCTATTGCAAATAATTAATTTGTATTGAATACAATATTAATCGATTCATTTGATACAACCTTCAATAAAAAGTGACAATAATTCCCGATTATCAACATTCAAACTGACAACAAATATAAAATAACTTCCGGTGAAACTTTCAAGCTTTCAAAGCTCCGATTTTAATAACACAATAGGAACAGTTAAAACTAGTACTACAGGATAAAATAAATAGTAAAAAAGAAACAGCAGCAGACTTAAATTAAATAAAAATAAAATAAAAAAACTAAAAGGGGAGGTACGTACGTGTGTTGTGGAATTGTCTAAGGCCACAGTGTTGGCTGGAGGGCGTCAGCAACGCACCTCGCATTCTAGCCGATGGCCATCGTCACGACAGTTCCACACAGAGTCTAAGACACCCAAAGTTCTACACAACGAAAGCGAAAATAAACACAGAAGTAGAAGGACGCGAATCGTCGTGCGGGCGCTGACCTGGCGCAGGCTTTTCAGGATCCAGAGGGGAGTCGCAGGGCTCCAGGGTCAGGCTGCGGCACGCGCCAGACAGTCCCAGTTCGCTCAGCAGGATCCTCATGCGGCCGAGCACATTCCACTCACTGTACGCGCACTCACTCACAGTCAGTCGGTCTAAGCGATCGCGAGGGTCGCGCGGAAGTACGCGCTGGCGGACGGGCGGTGCGATACTGAGGCCGCCGCCGCCGAGGCTGGTGGCTATATCGCGCCGTCTGACGTCACGGTTGCGACGTCACGCCGGTGACGTCACTAACGGTACCTCCCACAGCCCGCCCGCCGCCGCCGCCTCGCCGCCCGGCGCTCGGGCGCCCGCCCGAGCCTGCGCTAACGGAATCGCTAGTACGGAGCGGAGCTTTCCGATGCCGCGCCGTCGTTCGCGTACGTTCGCTCTGTGCCATCTCGAAACTACCCTTGTTGACTGTAAGCTACCAAATAAATGTAATAAATATAAAAAAAATAACTTTTCTATGTCATTGTGTAATTTAAAATAGCGATATGTTATGTAGTAACTACATTGATTTAAGCTGATACAAATAACTTGTATTGCGTCACCATTCGAGAGGGCTGCGAACGAAAATAGGCGTTTGCAGAAAGGATTTAGAATCAAGTGTTATAGGAAACATGATAAAGTTAAGCTCAGATCTATATACGTCTCGGGCAGACTATGACAACCAGGCACATCATAGTTGTACATCATAACGAGTTAACTACTTGATCTATATTTAGAAAAATTGAATAATATTTTACAGGGACCAGTAGAGTTACAATATATTGGTAACATTAAAACGAGTCTATTACCTAACCGTTTTCTAGATTCTACCTTGATTTATGGGAGCTTTTACAAAATGTTTGCTCTAGAAAGTTTTTATTATAATCAGTTTTGTGTTTTAAATTTTATAGCAGTCATTTTGCATCATTTATTAAGTAATAGTATATTCACTGTCCTAGTAAAAATAAATGATAAAATAATAATGACTTTAAATCATATAAGTTATGTAGAAAGTTATATGCAAAAAAGTATAAAAAAGTAACCTATTAGGCCTATTAACAAAATAATTACACATAATATCTTTCATAAATTAACACTCGTTCTTTATATAAAAAGGTTTTAATATAAAACAAAATGATAATGAATTCTAGTATAATATACATTTACTGGCTGATTGTTACCAATTTTCTCTCATAAAAACTGGATTTTTCCTTTCAACTTACGCATCTTAAATATTTAATGTATTTTAGGACTCAATTTGTTATTGACGGCAAAATACATTTATGACGACACTTAGTGTGCTTCTGATAAATACTTTTCAGGTTTGTTGGTTTTATGCTGACAGTGAAAGTTAGTATTGTGACTTGTGTTTAAGGCTTATTTATGCATGGACTATGCGTATACGTTAGGAACAGTGTTTTAGCACTATAATTTTTAGAGATATAAAAACAGTGATATCTTAAGGTCCTTAAGTTGAACATGGACCAGAGAAAATCATGTTGAATGTCCATATCATACCCGTAGAGGTACTAGTAGTTGTTGCAGACGAATTTTCTGAGACAAGTGATCCAATCAAGCTTCGAGAAAGAAGTCATCCGTAACGTAACTCGAATGAGCTACGTTCGGGAAAATGCGTTATATATCTTGTCGTCCAAAGTACCTCAGTACTTGAATACCAAGGTTTTCGAGCAATGTGTGTTGCTAGTGATCATATAAGGATACGTGGTGCTAACTAAAGGTCTAACTACGGGCTCAAAACCGCGTAAATCGCATCAGATATGATGACATACATAGACGAACGAAAGTTACCGTCATAGCTCAGAAAATTATCCGGTTGAAGTGGCAATAGGCTCGCCAAATAGTTTGAAGGACTTAAAATAACCGTTACGAAAGAAAAGTCCTCGAATCACATCTCGGAAAAATGGGAATAGGATGCCCCCTGCCCCCTGCATAGGTGATTCAGAAGACTCAGGAAGGATCAGAGTGGTGCGTGTTAGGAGAGTCATATATCTAGGAGTGAACTTATAAAAGCATGGAATAAAAAGGTCATCATCATGTTTTGTTTGTACCATAACATTTTCACTAAGTAGAATTTGTCTAGCTAATATTTAGTAACTTTATTTATCGCTTTATCAATGTGTCCTAATAACAAATTACAAAGGTTTGGTTTCTTTGTGTAGTTCCAGGACAGCATAGTTAAAGTTCTTTGTTTTGTTTCCTTTTAATTATTCACGCATAAGTTAAACGAGTGAACGGGGCACCTAAGCGTATCATGTGATGGTAATACCAAGGATGCTACTAATATTTATTCATAAGCCGTCGCCATAAATCAGATTCGAATTTGGCTGCTCTAATTATTTATTGCTCTAGCTATAGCTGTTATATTTAAATACTAGCTGTGCCCCGCGGTTTCACCTGCATTAATTTGTGGAAAAAACTAACTACTAAAATATATCACGTTATATAGCCTTCCTCGATAAATGGACTAAGTATCAAACACAACAAAATCAAAAATAATTTTTCAATTCGAACGAGTAGTTCCTGAGATTAGCGTGTTCAACCAAACAAACAAACTCTTCAGCTTTATTATATTAGTATAGATTAAGTCATCTGATGACTTGTTTGTGGTATTCTTAATATCAATCCGCACTAATTTTGAGCATTTTGTCAGTTGATATCACAATTTTCGCAGCAAGTAAAGGCTGCAGTAGATTTTGATCTATTAATTATTCGGAACTAAGAGTTTCAGGTCGATAAAACGTACTCAAAATCTGCATTTAGTCATATTCATAACTACCTATATATTTTTTCAAATAAATATATAAATAAACGCTTACACACTCATACCCCCGCAGTAAGTTTTTACCTGTGTCGCGGGTGGCATGGTCGACACATAATATAACACATCACAATAACACCCATGACCCGAGTACAAATATTTAACTGTAATATTCATAACTATATTTACTGCGAGAGGTAAATATATACTAATTTTAAATGAGGAATTGGGTGTGCATGTGGTTCGGAGACAAATGCAGCGGTGACGGCGCGGCGCGGCGTGCGCCCGTCGCCCGTCGCATCCCGGTCCCATTCGGCGCTTCCGCATTGATTGTGTCCGTCGTCACTCGCGGACATCTATAGCGCGGCTCGATCAGCCCCGATTGTATGCTTTGATGTGATTTTAGCATACCTGGATTGTAGTTGCCAATTTTTTTGACCCCTCTAACCTTTTTCAAGTTGAACGCTCGTACGAGTACTCCTTTTTTTTTGGAAATAGCCGGCAAACGAGGTGACGATCCACCTCATGGTAAGGCTATCGTCGCCCATGGACATCAGCAACCAAAGGCATCACTGATGGGTTATTTGACGTTTCCTTAGTATTAAATATCTCCCTGCCAAATTTCATCTTAATCGGTTCGGTGTTTTCCGAGATTTTTTGTTTAATCAGTGGTGTGTCGTTTTTCACTTTTACATATATGTATAGAAATGGATTTACAGTTAAGAAAGTTTTACACTACTTTACGTTCTTAAATCTTGGTGTCTGTTAGTGGTGTCTGCAATTTGAATGAAAATGTTGTTGAAAACCTATATGTGACAGAATATTGTTAAAAATCTTTGATCAATAGTCCCACAAACCTACCGTGGGCGTTAATAAAATTATCGGGAGCATAAAAGCTTCTTGTAGGAAGCTCATAAGTCATATACTAACTTTTTTACTTTTCGCTTCAAATTAAACTGTTATTTTATCCTCTCAGGGGTGATTTTCCAAAATCTTACATGTATTTATTTATTGCTAAAAAGCTAAATCTTGTATTATTATTATTGTATTTTCTAGAAAAGCTCCCAACCTATGTAAGGAACCTCTGTACAAAGTTTCATGTTCCCACTGGTTTAGGCTCTGCGTTGTCTGTCGGTCTGTTAGGTCCACTGTCCATGGCGCTTTACTTGACGATTGCATGCAACTTGCATAATGAAACATCTGCAATCGGCAAATCCAACGGTGACGCTCCGTGGACAGTTTTCGTACTTTTACTATGCAACCTTCAAGCAAACGCTGAGTAATGATAGTCTATGTATGGCGAGCGTATACATGGACCGAAAGCCTAGAAGTAATGTAATTCATTGACCGGCCGTATGCTCGATATTCGAAGCGTTCATTGCCTAAATTCTTGTGTCAGACGTAATCGTAAGGGATAGATTGAATGAAAGTAACCGAGGGCGCGGTCCGCCCTACGCTAATTGCACCCTACGCTAATTGGCTGGATGACCGTTAGTGATGAAATGACATAAGCTTCGAAGTATCGAAAAGCTTGTTAAGTAATTGGTATAGTTAGATCGCGGTGTATTAAGTTTCAATCAAAACTCGTAAAGTTCAATTTATTTTAAGTACCTAAGACTTGAACGCTTATAAATATTAATGAATATAACTAATTAAGTAAAAGCAAAAGACACCAAGATTACTTACTTACTTTACTTACTTTCAAGCAGAAAACGGAATTATTTGATAATATTTAAAAATCATCAAATCCCTTGGATTCAAAATGTGTAAAGTTAATTTTATCAAACATTTTATTATTTTTCATCCATCAATCTACCTTCTATTAGACTATCAGTGATATTCCTCATTGAATAACATTCTGTTTTCGCCAAAGCAATAATGTTTAATTAATATCTCACATCACGTGCACTTAACACTAGATTTTCTAACACAATTTGTACATAACTTAAACAAGTAGTGAGAGGTTTCAATTCATTAGATTATCAATGATAATTTACTTATGTGTGCGTAACATTATGCGAATAAATACACGGTGACGTCATTGGTTTTTACTTAGACTTGCTCGATATATCGATATCAGGTGACGTAATTAAAGTTCGTTCTCAATGATAGGATAGATGGAGACATTTTGTCTAATAATTTCTGTAACAGTATGCTATGCATTTAGTATCAGTTATACAATGTAGGTACATACCAATCGCACCTAGATTGTCACAGTAGCTTAATATGATCATAAGTTATTTTTTTGTTTCGTGGCAATACAGGTACCTATGCTTATTCAAAAAAATGTTTAATAGAATAACCTCATGATTAGATATTGGTGATGGTCGCGTGGTGCAGACTGCAGTGCGATAGATAACTAATCTCGGAGTGTGTCTCAGTCCACCGTTGCATATATTCGCGGCTATTACGGCTGGTCGCATGCCCTAGTACTATTTGCTGCTCGCGTCGCGGGCACACGTCCAGTTATTCTAATTTTACTTATAATCGATGCCGTCGCACCGCTGCCGACTCACCGACAAAAGACTTGTTCATCCGTCAAAGGTGAAAATTGGCACATGACAAAAAGTAGTCGGTTATGTAATTTTCAACAAAATGAGAATTCTGCTTGCATAGAAACGCTGTCTGTTACTTAAGCACTAATCGCTCATAGGTAGATAGAACCTAATAGAGTTACGCCACGTACGGCTCTATCTTAAACTTTTATGATAGTTAGAATGTATGCTTCTCAACATTACGTTGATGAAACGCATTTTGACGCTTGTCTATTTCGTATGAGACCTAAAAACCACATTGTTAAAAACATTTTAAGTTATTTACGAAATTCTAATATTGTCTGAATAAGCGCTTCGTGTTATCGCTTTGTTTTCGTTTCGAATTAAACTTATCTTTGAGTTTCTCCCCTATAGCTTCTTATTAGATACACCATGTCTCACATTGTGACACGTCTAATATTGCATAACCAGGTACACAAAACGACGTATTCCAAAATCTAAATTAATATAGTAGGTGTTGCTATCTAATAAAATACAAATCTAATATTACATACTTTTGATTTTATTGCATATAATAAACACACTTTTAAACGTTTAATTATATTTATATAATAGTATGTGTCTCACATAACACGAAAGTTTTATGTCCTCAACGCAACATTTTATTAAAATTTTAATCTAATAGATAAGATTCACGATAAATTAAGCACTATTGCACTATAAGATGTAGCTATATAATTTTTATGTAATTATAACTTGTTGATAGCTTTTTAATTACCATCGCTTATATTTATTAGATATTCATATTTAAGTATTATAATGTAGCATCTCCGTGGGGATATCGACAGGCTTATTTACTGTTAGGATGTTTGTTACTCAATCACGAAAAAATGGTTGAATTCACGACGCCGCGCCGCGTCGTAAGGATGGATGCTCGTCGCACGTCGCGTCGGGTTGTTCGATGGAGGAACGGGGATGGGGGAATTCATTCGTTCAAATCCTGAGAGTACTCTCCGAAATGTATTTTCATGGGATAAGAGTTCTAATTCAGTAGCGAGGTTCTGTAAAGAGATGTCCAGTTAAAGTTTTGACTTAATTAATCTTTTATCGTATCAATATTGTATCTAATCTATTAACACTTGAACGGCGACATATACATAATAAAGGGTTTGTAACGCGCTTTTATTCCCAAACTTAAAATTGTGTTACAGGAAGAATGTTTTATGTAACTAGTCTTTTTTAAGGCTTCATAACCTTCAAAGAAGAAACGGAACCCTTGAAGGATTACTTTATTGTTCGTCTGTCTGCCAACCTTTTTAGAGTTCCGTAGAGTCAAAACGGAACCCTTATAGTTTCATCAGGTCCGTCCGTCCGTCCGTATGTCCGCAGCATAGCACCGAGACTGTTAGTGCTAGAATGCTGTAATTTGGCATTTATACTATGAAATATACCTAATATTGAAAAATATTTTTTTTCAGGGCACCTCCTCTACAGGTAACGCTAGGATGAAATGTTTTTCATTGCGTACTACATTGTGTGGGGTATCGTTGAAAAGGTCTTTCAAAAATATTATGGGTGCCCTAGGACAATTTATGGAATTCGGGGTTCGTTTGCGAAATATTTGGCAAGGAAAACTATCACGCCTATTAGTTATAATGAGTAATAGTCGATAAACTTATTGTTAGTACTTTGGAACCCTACATTGCGCGTGGCCTGACACGCACTTGCTCGGTTTTTAATACAAGAATTTGTTTGCGATTTTTATAAATTATATTTAAACTTTTATTAATCGATATTTTAACATTCTGGCAGTTTTTTTACGCAAACATATCTATAACAAGCGGTTACACATGTACCTAAACGTGTATCTCTACAATCATAGTTTATTTAATAGACTGCAAGGTGTATGCTATGCAACTTTGTTGCGTTAACTAAGTATGTTGTTTGTACACGGTAACACCGTGTTGCCTGTTGGAATTTTCACATAATAATATTCAAACATTTGTAAAAATATTTATGTAGGTGTCAAACTATACAGGGTGTCCCGT
Organism: Thymelicus sylvestris; assembly: GCA_911387775.1. Classification (NCBI taxonomy): domain Eukaryota; kingdom Metazoa; phylum Arthropoda; class Insecta; order Lepidoptera; family Hesperiidae; genus Thymelicus; species Thymelicus sylvestris. The sequence goes on from OU426888.1 coordinate 7,954,792, forward strand.
AAGTAGTGGATCAACCGAAGGTGGCAGATAGTTTGAATGTTGACCTATCATATGTCACAAAATTTCCTTAGTAAAAGTGTCACCGTTTTCGAGATATTGACCATTTTTTAAAATTTAGAAATTCGGCTCCTTGACCCTACTTTTTCCTGTTGAGTCCACAAATGAGCAGATATTTTGATTTTTTTTCCTAGAGCTCTCAGATAGTTGCTTTATAATTATCAGTAAGTAATATTGTTGAAATTATTAGGGAACGCTAAGAAAATAGCGTCTACTTTGGATATTTTTGTTTTTGATTTTCTTCGACACAACTTTGATGCGAGGTGGTTGAAAAAAAAAATATACTGGGCAAGTATGCCCCGGTATTTTAAAAACTTGTCTGTTTAATGCAGATTTTAAAAAGGTACAATACAGGCTTCTTTGATAGGGAAAATTTTCAAGTAAAAGCCATTTCAGTGTCAAAGGGGTGAATTTGAATCAAAAGTTATTTTATTGTTTACTGTTATGGGGTGAAGTTTTTCAATGGTTTTTGCTTAGGTAATATTACGTTATGTTAAATTAATGCTCTAATAAATATTTAAAATATTGATTATTTTGCGATATTTCAACCTCACTTTCGGCTGCGCCTCGGCTCGGGTAGACATTTGTCGGAACTCTTTGCAATGACAGGCTTTCCGCACTCGTAATGAAATATACTATTTTACTAAGTTCTTCTAATCCATTGTTCCTTAATGTACAGCGCCATTACGTATACGGACTAATCGTCTGTATCGGAACCCCCGTGACAGGGGGACTGGGGGAAGTGGGGACGAAGTCCCTGCACAAGGGGGCTCGGGGGGCTAAGCCCCCCGCAATAAAAAAAGATACAGGAACCCAAAACGAAATGGGTTAGGTTAGGTTCGTATAAATTTTTTTACGCGGAAATAGGGACATTTATGACGAAGTGTAGTATAGTCGGGAACGAAGACGCGAGCATCTACGATATAAACTATACGCGATCAGTACGCAAAATTCGTGTATGCATTGTAGCTAATAACAGATTTAGAAACAGTATTACAATATATACGCGAGCAGTTTCCTATGGCTGCGTTCTGGCGTTGTATACAATGGAAAGATGCGCCTATACCCTGGATTAAAACATAGGCTACTTTTTATCCCGGAAAAGTTCAGTATTCCCGCGGGCTTTGTAAAAATCGATGTCTACCGCGGGCGAAGCCGCGGCCAACAGCTAGTTAATATTATAAATGCGAAAGTGAAATGGAACACTTTAATTTTTATTGCTTATTTATGTCATTTCCCGATAAACGAGCTGACGATCCACCTTATGGTAAGTGGCCACTATATAGGCTCTAGGGTAATAGGCTCTTAATAAGTTAGTGCGTTTTACCACCCAACTCAAGACTACATTGCCAAGTGCCATGATCATTTTGAGAGATTTTACGGCGTGCGCTGCGTGAATAGTAGAAGTTACAAGAAAATAATGTACTTATGGCTGAATTACTCACAAAAGGTTCTAAAAATATGTCCCCGATAGCATACGAGTACCTGCTTTATATATCTATCTTCTATGGACAACTCACCGTAACCATTTTTATCTTTAATTTTTTTCGTAATTAATGACTTACTTCCTAAGCTTTCTTAAACAAAATAGTATTAAAATGTACATACGTAAATGTATGGTAATGTAATGTATTAAAATAAATAAATACGTTTATTATGTTAAGTGTTTACCACAGGACATATTTCTTAGACTTTATAATTTAATTGAATTTCTAGAGGAATTATCCTAGATGTATAAATCGCGCAGACATAAATTAAGTTTGTGTTTATTCAGCATAGATCAACAGAGTGTAATAGCCGCTGCTGGGATGTTGGGCAGTCTTCAACTTAAAGTATAGGCTAAAGTTCATACACAATCAATATACACTTTATATTGAAAGGTTTTTATGAAAAATAAAAAAATATTTCCTACTTTTTATTTATTTTGCGTAGTAAGGTCATAATAATCTAAATACTAACAAAAAATAACCGACTTCAAAGTTACTCAAAAACTACTTGTCAGATCTCGTTCAAATTTATGTGGAATTACGTGACAAGCACCTGCTTTCGATTAAAAAAGAATCATCGAAATCGGTTGGCGTGATATTGAGTTATTCGTCCATTTGTCGCGCTTACTTAATACAAATTTAAGACTTTATGGTTTTAGCATGAATGCCATTGTCAGATCTCAATAAAATTTATATGGGACAACATGACAGCCACCAACTTTCGATTAAAAAAGAATCATCAAAATCGGTTCGCCCAGTCCAAAGTTCTGAGGTAACGAACATAAAAAAACAGTCGAATTGAGAACCTCCTCCTTTTTTGAAGTCGGTTAAAAATGGCTGTGAATGTATTTTTTTTTGTATAATTCAAATGTCTATTACTAAAAGAAAATCTGTTCTGTTCTTTTTAATTCCCGACACAAAAAGAGGGCTGTTATGAAGTGACTGTGCGTGTTTCTGTGGCATCGTAGAATAAATAAATGGACCGATTATGATGCGGTTCATTTAATTAAAAGCTTACATGATCGACATTATTTTTATTACCCGACTGCTAAGAAGGTTTATGTTTTTCGCACGTATCTTTTATATTATGTATTTTGTAGTATGTATGTTTGTATGTGTGTAATATTCTTTATTACTTCATATCTTCCAAACTGCTAAACGGATTTATATAATCAAGATATCGTTAGATTCATCTTGATAACCCAAGTATTCTTAGATAAGTGAAGTGGAAAAAACAAATATGGTGGCTGTGAGATCCCATTGTTTGAAGTTTCAAAAAATAAAAATAAATTGAATAATGCAATATGGGTACCAAATTAAAGAACTCATCATAAGAATTTCAAAAAGGTACATCATGATAGCTTTTTTGAAAGCAGGCGAGTTTGTTTAAATAATAATAAAAAAAATTTATACTAGTTAGATTTAGGAATATGGGTAACCTAGTCATAATCTATTAACTTACAACTACGGAACCCAACATTGTGCGGGGCCTGACTTGCCTGCACCTGTCCCGTTTTCTTTTTGTTTTTTTTTGTCTCTTTTGCATTCTTAGGCCAAGCCCATCGCCAAAGAAAATGTCGTGTTCAAAGTTACATTGAAATTCATAGTTACCTTGTTGACTGTTGGCGGTAAGGCGCAATTAAAATTTTATAATAATTCATTAGGATTAGATATGTACGTACCTACTATTATTTGATATTGTTTCACCAGGAAATTGAAAATATTAGGAATGTTATTTTTATCTACATAGTTACATTTCAAACATCAATGCTTTTTATGTGAACATTTCACCAGGAAATTGTAATCGAGTTAAGATTTTTAACTTATTAACAACATTAGATTATGAACATTACGTTTAAACCGTAGATAAAAATTAGAAAAAAATTCTTTTAAAAACAAACATTCAGTGTTTTTGCTGATGGCTGATGAAGAGTTTCTTCGTCTATTCACAGGTCACCATTATCATAAAAATGCACTGTCATCGGAACTAAATCAATTTGTGAAATTGAAACTCACTAGGATGAAAAGAAGAACTTAGTTCTAATTTAGCTTGCAAGATATGACTCACACATATAACAATGTAACAAACTAAGGTAGGTATAGAGCAATTTAAATAAAAACTTGTTAAAAATAATAATGTTAAGTTAGCTTAAACCTCGTCACCTTGAATACCTAGTAATTTAAATTAACTATTAAATTTTCGTTATTGAAATAAATGAGTAGAGGATACTAAACACAAAAGTCGGCAATGCATTAAAATGATTACCCAACAGTATCAATCTGCGGTATTAAGCCTGGATTTAAATCCGCTTTTCTCGGAATAACCGTAATTATTTATTATCAGCTGTGCGCGTAGTGATGCAGACCGGAGGTAGTCCACAATCGTGTCACACATGTATTTAATTCGTGCTGTAGTGTGTCGGTGTTAGTTTTGCCGCGATGCTGTGCGCAAGTGTGTGTGAGACTCATATCTCATCCGCGCGAACGCGAACGCAGCGCCCCAGCGGACCGCGAGAGAATCATATCGTGAACGCGACCGACTTGTTTCGACTTTCGATGCCGTCAGCGCATGTTAGTATTGTTGGTACATTGTGTGCGATTGTAAATTATACTAATTGGGCATGGCGGTCTTCTGTGACAAAACAGTGGGTTCATCAATTACTACCCCAGTGGTCATGTTATACAACAACCGCGCGTTCAACGTGAATTAAGAAGTTGTGTTTCGAGTCGTTTAAAACAACTACGCAGGCGAAACTATCGGTTAATGATACTCGTAGATGCACATTGCAGATGCGCGTGTGTGTGAAGTGTTCAAAATAGCTAGAAAGGGGTTCGACGCAATGATCTCTATTGTAAGTGCAGATATCGTCAAAATAAACAAAATGTGAATACGATACATCGATAACACCGTACATATTTTGAGGTTATGTTTAATACGGAGAAGCGGAGCGGGTTAGTTATCATGAACATTGTGTTATATATGAGTGCGTGTGTATACTGTATACAATGGACGTTTTTACTTTGTGTAAATTAATGTTGTACGCCCTTTGACTGATTAAGAATAATTTTGCTCTGAAGCTAGTTAGGTTTGAATAACATTACCTATTAGTTGGCGGCTAACCAAGGAATCTGTGGAGGTGAAATAGATGAGCATTTTAGTTATTTGCGGTGTTTTATGTTTTTTTGGTATTGTTGCTGAGGATAAAATCATTTTGTTTAAAGTAGTTTACACGTACTTAGATTCGATACGTATGGTTTGTGGTTCTAAAGTAGATAGGTACGCTTCATTTGCTTATTTTTGTGTAAGTAATTATTTTCATAATAATTTAAATAACAAATAAATTCCTTAAGACGCTTATTAACCTAGTGTTGGTTTGCATGTTCAGCGGAGGTAATTTCAGTGAAACTAATAAGATTCGCATTGAACTAAATAGGTACTAAAACATTATTTCATTTGGTTTCAATTCGTTGTTCACATCACACTAATAATAAATCTAGGGTGTTATCATATTAAAACAACTGTGTTCTCCCTATAGCAGCACAATGTAGAATTGCAGGTTATGGCTATGGTTATAAAAATATTTTTTAATCTAAGTTAAGATAACTACGATTTAACTATTAGGTAAAGCATCTCCTTTAAGTCAAAACATTATGATGATTAGGTGTTAAGGAGTTTCCGAAATAAAGATATACAGGGTGCCCTATAAATAGTGGATCAGCTTTAAAGGCCTTCATAGCTTGAGGGTTGACCTACCAGATGTCAAAAAATTACTAAATTAAAAGTGTCACCGTTTTCGAAATTTTGACCTTTGTTTAAAATTCCAGAAATTCGGATCCTTTACCCATTAAGTACCTTACTGTTTACTGTTGAGTCCACAAGTGAGATGATATTTTGATTTTTTTTCTAAGAACTCTCAGATTAGAATTATTATATATTATGGCAGAATTATCTATGCCTTAAAATTTCTTCTCCACATCTTTGACGCGAGGTGCTTAAAAAATAACTAACTAAAATGTATGCTTGTTAAATACAAATTTTAAACAGGCAAAAAACAGGATAATTTAATTTAATAGGGAATTTTATCAAGTTACAGCCATTTAATTCTCGAAGGGATAAAGAATCAAGATTACCTACTGTTCTTAAGATTACGTTATGGTTAAATAAAAGCGGCCAAGTGCGAGTCGGACTCGCCCATGAAGGGTTCCGTAGCAGCAAGTAACATAATATAAAAGTTTTTGTAGTTCGTTGTAACTTTGATCGATGTTTTTTGCGGTTTACGAATTAAAATTAAAAAAAAAAAACTACTAACTAGATCTCGTTCAAATAAATTTTCGTTGAAAGTTTGCATGGTAATGTACCTACATCATATATTTTTTTTAGTTTTATCATTCTCTTATTTTAGAAGTTACAGGGGGGGGACACACATTTTACCAGTTTGGAAGTGTCTCTCACGCAAACTATTCAGTTCAGAACAAAATGATATTACAAACCTCAATATCATTTTTGAAGACCTATCCATAAATACACGTATGGGTTTGATGAAAAAAAAAATTTTGAGTTTCAGTTCTATGTATGGGGAACCCCAAAATTTATTGTTTTTTTTCTATTTTTGTGTAAAAATCTTAACGCGGTTTACAGAATACATCTACTTACCAAGTTTCAACAGTATAGTTCTTATAGTTTCGGAGAAAAGTGGCTGTGACATACGGACGGACAGACAGACAGACAGACAGACATGACGAATCCATAAGGGTTCCGTTTTTTGCCATTTGGCTACGGAACCCTAAAAAGTGACCTAATGAATATTAGAAATTGAATTAGGTATATGAATATTATTTATTTTGTCACAAGTCCAAATAAAATGAATTAAAAAAAATGAAATTTAAAATAAATATTTTCCGCAATAGTTCTCCCATCATGATAAAACAATTATGGAAATGTTTTCGTAACCAGGTAATACGGATGTTTCGGTATGAAATATGTAGGTACATAACATACCTACCTATTTCTAGGACTCTTTGAATTATCACTATTTTGATGTTGATAGGTAGGATGGGGAAATAGGGAATAATTGTCGTTTCTATCATTGTTATAGTCTACCCTAGAATATTGCTTCCAATGAAGAAGGCTAATAGAACGTCGAATTGAGTTGTACTGACATTGTATCATGAAGTTTAACAATGAGTGCCTGAATTTTTTTCAAAAATCGCCCAACTTTTTTGAGATCTACGCCAGGTTTTTTGAAAGAATATAAATATTATTTAGTTTATTTAATTTGTTTGTTTAACTTGAACATGTGAACATGTTTATCTAATGCTTGGATAAGGAAAAATCACTATTAGGTAGTTAGGTACCTACATGATATTGATAAAAATAGTGTGTGAAGTACCTACATTACCTATTAACTGATAGGCACTAAAAAGGTTTTATTTCCACAATAATTTAACGTACTCCAATGTTTCTTTGTAAATATTTTTATATTTATGTGTGAGCTAAACTTGTTGTAGCGACATTAAACAATTCATAATCTAGTTACATAGGAATGTATGATTTTACCGTTTATCTACTTGCAGGCACAGTTCACTCCTGCAACTCAAGAAATAATAATTACATTTTATGTCGTATTTACCTATGTAGGTTAGCCCTGGTGCCTTACCATGAACTCTAATAAAATGTGTCATGTTCAGGACAGGTCAGCTTGTAGCTAAAACCTGACAGGAGTGTATTTTGTACCATGAACGTTTACCGATGACCTGCAACGCCTCTACTTCTGTCCTGCATCTGTCTATGACATGCAAGGTACTTGATTTGTACTAATTATGTTCTGAAATAGAGCGTTTTATCGGTTTACCGGTTTTCAAATGAATGCGTAATATTGATGTTTTTAAAAGTTTAAAATAACAATCTCAATTGAAGATTTTGAGATTTGGTATAAATACTTAAGTGTTGTGATTTATTAACCTTTCGTTCTCTAAAATTACCAAAAAAATTATCGCTAAGTGATGCTTACATTTTTGAACGTAATCTTACACCACTTGACACTTGACACAATGACATGTCTAAATGTCTAATAAAATGTGTGATTTATAATGCCGGTCACTCACATTCGCGCGAATACGCGAACCCACAAGTGTGGGACGACATTTGCGAATGATTATGCGAAGTTTTCGAGGCATTCGGGGTTTTCCAAGCTGTGTCGTTTTTTTGTGGCACATGACAGCGCGCGAACCTCGAACCTTCGTGTAGTCTCCCACACATTCGTGCGACCAGTTGCGCACACGACTAAAAAGGTGATGTATCTCTTAATTTTTCGTGGTTCGTGGCGTCTAATCGTACTACCATTTATTTTCTGTATTGAAAATGGATTTTAATGACAACAACATAATAACAACAGCAAGATTGAACATTCGTGAACAAAGTGTAGGAGGAAGCGGAAATGGGCTTGTATTGTATACTATGCGAACCCATTTGCCTGACCACCCTTCACATATGTGCAAACATTCGTAAAAATGTCAAACATTTGCGCGCACGTGAGTGACCGGGGTTAGGAGCGATAATTTAAAAAGCATAAGTACAATGAATGTTTTTAAAATTTTCCAAACAAATGAAATGTATTTATTTTGTGATGATGGTGTATTTGAAATTCGCCATGGCTGCATCCCGTCGTGTTTCATCATCATCAACGAAATAGCCGAAACAGGACAATAAATGTTACTTTCGGTGAGCTGTAATATTTTGACGTTAACATGTGCCACTTTCTGATGTCAATACGTCAACAATCGCGTCATGGTACACGAATTGCAGGGCAGAAGATCATTTTTGAAGTCACGTGACCGCTGTCCTGTTACGGTGACGTGGTCGCTGGCTGCCCTGTGTTTTAGCCAGATCATGGTAGGATCTCAGATGGGAGGGTAGGATATAGCAGGACAGGCCAATTATCGGCTAATACTGACCTGTTTTAAGAGTTCATGGTAAGCCCCCTGTATTGTATTTAATATTTCTTATTATTATTTTTTAAACTTGAAAAGTTTATAATATGTAAAACTAGCTTTTTCCTGCAGCTTCGCCCGCGGTAGAGATCAATTTTTTACAAATCCTACTTACTTTTACTTAGATTTAGTTGCCTATGACTTAAGTAAACATTACTTAAGTCATAGGCAATGATACATTGTATCATTTGATAGCGTGATTCAGAACTTGCAAATGAATTTTACTAACGCCATCTATTAACAACGTCCGAAACTATCTAGCAACTAACAAAACATCGATCTTCCCATGGCCTGGGGATGTTTTACCGCGGTAAAAAGTAGTCATGTGGTCTCACATAAATTTGAACGAGATCTGACAACTATGTAGTTTTTGAGACTTTGAAGTCGGTTATTTTTTGTTAGTAAAATTTAGATTATTTTTAATACGTCATAAATCGTAAACCGCAATTTACCTCGATCAAAGTTACAACGAACTTCAAGAACTTTAATATTTATATATATATTTTTATAATTTTTGACAACTAATAAATCAAGTAAATTTATAAAATATAAACTCCCAAATTATTCTGAAAATATTATTTTTATATTTTTAATTGAGTACAAAAATAAACAGGAATACATAAGTTTAGTAATAGTATTGAAAAAACATTAAAAAGCGGCCAAGTGCGAGTCGGACTCGCCCATGAAGGGTTCCGTAGCAGCAAGTAACATATAATATAAAAGTTCTTGAAGTTCGTTGTAACTTTGATCGAGGTAAATTGCGGTTTACGATTTATGACGTATTAAAAAAAAACTACTTACTAGATCTCGTTCAAACCAATTTTCGTTGGAAGTTTGCATGGTAATATATATCATATATTTTTTTTAGTTTTATCATTCTCTTATTTTAGAAGTTAGGGGGGGGGGGACACATTTTTCCACTTTGGAAGTGTCTCTCGCGCAAACTATTCAGTTTAGAAAAAAATGATATTAGAAACCTCAATATCATTTTTGAAGACCTATTCATAGATACCCCACATGTATGGGTTTGATGAAAAAAAAATTTTTGAGTTTCAGTTCTAAGTATGGGGAACCCCCAAAATTTATTGTTTTTTTTCTATTTTTGTGTGAAAATCTTAATACGGTTCACAGAATACATCTACTTACCAAGTTTCAACAGTGTAGTTCTTATAGTTTCGGAGAAAAGTGGCTGTGACATACGGACGGACAGACAGACAGACAGACATGACGAATCTATAAGGGTTCCGTTTTTTGCCATTTGGCTATGGAACCCTAAAAAGGGGTAACTTTGAGATTTTTCTTTTATCGAGTGAAGTTCATCAGATTTTGTAACTGAAAGCGACTTTACCTAGATTAGATAAATTATGTACAGCTTTCTAGCAGTAAGAGGTTCTAAGGATAGTCTCTGTGACGGATGAACATGACGAAATTATAGGGTTTCTCGTTTACTACGGAAACCTAAAAATGCTAATCATTTTATCTTATCGCAAACTGTTCAAACATAAGTTAACTACGTTAGTAGATACTATTTATTGCCGGTATGTTGGGATTATACAGCTTAGATTTAAGTAAAGGAATTTTTTGGGAAAACGTGAACTTTTTAATACTTTGATAACGTACATTATACGCGGGTAACTAAATTTCAGCGTAACTTTACGCTACAACGCTTTTTATTGAATATGTAAATTTTATGAAAATAAAATAGCGCGTTAAAAGGTACCAGACCTTGGGATATTATACAGTGAAAAAATATAAATTAATATATTTAAGATATTGACGTCACTAGGTAACACATGTTACATTGAAGATACAATACAAATACAACAGGGGCACGATATACGGTTTCTCAGTTAACTTACGTTAGAGATGTAAAATACATACAGTTGTGACGAAGATTGTAATTATACAATATAGCACTGATTATATTATTTGCATAAAAATAAGTGCCCAGTGACAGCGCGAGCTCAGTGAAGCGGTGTGTTGCATATTAATGTGTCATACCAACGCCAATAAATCCACGCCGTTTTAATAAATGGTTGAAGTGTATACTAATCTATACCAATAAATACATTTGAAAAGTCTCTTGAGAGATACAAGTGGTCACTTTGTGGTTTTCTCTTTGGGTGATAGGTAATATAATAGTCAGTTTTTTTTCTTTTTTCTGGAAATCTGGTAGCCTTCTATTGTCCTGAATGGGTTAAATGGAAATTACAGAGTATCTTTCCGGTTTTGTAATCATCTTGATAGAAACATTGAAGTATAATATACTAACGTAAATAATATTTAGTTATTTCTATATCATTCTATAAAGTCCTTTTTCAGGACGTAGAATGAATTCTCTTGTCCAGGAATAGGGTAACAGGATACCATATTGTCCTTCAACCGATTTACGTAACCTTTACGACATAATAATAAACTTATTCCACTCTATTGGCTCGTATTAGTTTAGCTTTAATCTATCTTTATTCTTATCCCTTAGGAAGCCAAGTCGGGCTTTGAGGTCCGACACGTCCATTTTAGTTGGGGCTAAAATCGGCTGAATACGTTTCACACTTTGTAATTTTCATCGGAACAGTACCTATTAGACTAATGGTTTCATTCTTGGTCCCATTTAAAGTAGGTACGTGGTTTCAAAGCAAACAAAAATCAGTTTTGAAAGGAATAGTGACAAAAAACGAAAAGGGAAGAGAAATATTGTAAATAATCTAAATGTTATTAACAAAAAATAACCGACATCAAAATTACTCAAAAACGACTTATCAGATCTCGTAAAAATTTATGTGGGACCACATGACAAGCATCTACTTTCGATTAAAAAAGAATCATCAAAATCGGTTCACCCAGTCGAAAGTTCTGAGGTAACAAACATAAAAAAGCAGTCGAATTGAGAACCTCCTCCTTTTTTTGAAGTCGGTTAAAAAAACTGGATATCGACGTTTCCCATAATCTCCCGAGTGCTATGGAAAGTTGTGGCAAATAAGCGTTCATTGGTCCTCACCTACCAAAAGAACTGCTCAAATCTGTTACTGACACATTAATTAAATTTTGCTGCAAATAATGAGGCACTTTTATTTAACTATCAAACTTTACATACATATATCCAGCAACGCTTTTTAGAACTCCATTGTTAGACATTAATAAATTGCTGATGGACATTCTTAATCGGTATCCATGCACCAGTCTTTGACACTGTGTTAACCGATGTCTCGCTGTTTTCCTTTTCAACTCATACAATTTATTAAGAAGTCATCTTATCCACGTGACACTTATAATAACGTTTATTAAAATGATAAAATCGAAACGGAAGTGTAACTAAACTGAAATCCACACTAGTAAATGAATATTAAAACAAATATGTAATTAAATCAAATCCAGTATTGATCTAACACCTTACGGTTCAGGAGATAAGGAGATCATTCATATTTCAACATAAGAATGTCACGACTTATTAACTCTTTGATGAAACGGTTGACCTATGTACAGTAGTTTGTAGAAACGAGTATCACACGTGAGCTACCGACCCGTGGCTTATTAAAAGGCTGCATCCTCTCTCGTTCATATTAATCGAGCGTCACTATCGTCACTGGACTGAACGAATATTATTATTAACAACAAGAATATATCGATCCTACTACCATCCCCCCATCTCCTTGTTACGTCATCGTTTGTCTCTGCCTTCGCAATGATGACATCACGGATTCTCCGCTAACTATTACGTCATCAGTTCTGGCGCATGCGTATTGCTGATACAGCTAAAATTAGAGTACCTCCAATAATTTCTTGTGCATGACTAATTTTCATAACGTAATAACGTCGATGTGTGGGTATTTGTAGTTACAAAAGTTACGTTTAACACCCCAACTCAGAGTCACTAACGGTTACTTAAATTGCTCCTTACTACATAATTTGTATGATGTTTCATCATCATAAATATTCCTTCTTCACTAAGGAGCGATAGTGCGATAGTGACTCTGAGTTGGGGCGTAAGTGTGTGTAATAAGTGTGGGTATAAGGAATTCTTGTCACTTACCTTTTATAATGTGACAAACAAGCAGCTGAGCCACTTGATGTTAGAATTTGTTGTTGTTGTTGTAAGTTGTAGTCATTTTCTCCCATGGACATCAGTAACATTATACGCATCCCGATGCATTGGCAATACATGTACCTATCTATGTTGGCAACCAAGAAAGAAAAAAATAAGAAAAAAAATAATATTATTAAGTTAGCGTAAGCATTATTAAGCTATTAATTTTTATATACAGTGTGTCCAGTAACTAAGTAGCGATAATTTGAGGGCATAAAATAAACTTAACTTTATCTACAAAAATTCCCACATATTGGAGTCTAGCCCTCTTCCCGTTGTAATGGCGGCCATTTTTTTTAAGATAGATGACTCTGCAGAAAGATTTCAATTTATCTGGACTTAAAGGTCCAACAGATATTAAAAACAATTTAAAGGTACCACATACCACATATATAAGGTACCAGATACCACACATATAAAGGTACCAGATACCACATATATGTAACCATGTATTGTCTACAAAACGACATCAAAATCAAAATCGGATATTTAAAATAAAAATAAACAGAAAACAAATAAGAAATCAAATTAAATACTTTAGCATATTATAGAACACAATCAAATCATATTTTAAATTTTATATCCTAAACAAAATAATAGTTTGCATCGCAAAATGATATAATTCTCCGATGTATAATTTTTGTTTGAGTTATATTGTCTGGATTGGCATTGTTGTTGTTTTTTATATCGTTGTAATCGCTATCATCAATATAGGTACTAATGAAAGATAAGTATTTTTAGTGACAATATTTTTGAACCATATCAATTAACAACTATCAAGATTTTAAAAACGATAAGATAGAGCTAACTACAATGCATGTTGAATAACGTGTGACATCTCGTGGTTGATACACGATACAACTAGAGCTGTAACTAAAATACTAGGATGTTTGATTCAGAGCGCATGTGAAAAGTTTGTAAGCAACCCTCTTTTTTGTGTTTCGCACACCCGTCAATAGATGTCGTTGTCCTCGCACCTAATCCAACATGGCGTGTCGTGTAGTTGTCTGACATTAGGGCGATGTGAATGGTTTATTTCTTTCGAGGTTTCTGTTTCGATATTTTATATTTAGTAATACCCTGCAGACCTATGTTATTTTATAAAGTGTGAGATGTCGAAACAATTCAGGTATGACCTATTTTATTTGTGTTTTGTAAAAGATGAAGTCATCTCAATTTGTTCGGTGTATTGATTTCTTTCTTATTTTTGTTATTATCAATGGAAAATGCAGTGAAATTAACATGAATTTCTTAATATTCGTACAGTAACCAGTAAATGAGTTATTTCGTGATCGTGAGCAATTAATATGAGTCTAAATTGTAGCAAAAAAGGGAAAAGCTGCATTGAATTGACGCATATACAGTATTTTCGTATGGTAACCTAGCAACAGCTGACATTGAAATTTATTATCACTAGGAAGCAATTCAATTCAAAATTCAAAAGTTTTTTAAGTAATATTCTATAGGTCATTATGAAAATAACATGATAATCGACTGTACAATATTATGAGATGGCGCATAGCATAGCACGTATAAAAAATGTTAATATCCTGTGTTTCACCCTGATGAAAACCTAGATGAAGCTCAGCCCCAGAGTTCTCGGACCCAATAATGTTAATATCGATAATATTGCATGTAAATATTTTAGATAGTCATTTTGTACAAAAAAATATGATATGCTCTTATATTGAGGCAATTGTGGGATGCGCCTTCAGCCCAGTAGTAGGAAAGACACGTGTTATAGTAAATTAAGTATAAAGTAAATTGTAGATTTTTTCATCTACATATGTATTAGTAACGTCTAAGCGGTCTCAAATACTCAACGAATATTTGTATACCTCAAATTAGATGACGTAATTGGTATTAATATGAGTATGTCCTAAAGTAGCTTAGATTTAAATATGTTCATGGACGCAACATTAATCATTCCATGTATATCTTATCTCCTGCACGCAACGTAACTGATAGCAACTGATGATGAATGAAATAATTAGAGCATAAGAAGTTAATAATATTTCGTAATAACGAAAAAAAACAGACCATTATTATTACTAAATCTACTAGCTAAAAACCGTAAAAGCGTTATTGAAGGCGATCTTTACGTGTGCTATTTTAGTATTACATCATGAGATCAATAAGCAAATGTCGTTCAGCTAAGGGAGAATTGATGTCACTTTCAGATTTTAGGTCCTTATTAGGATTTTTGTGTCTACTATTATATGTTAACATGTTGTTATATTATGTTATGTAACCTTATCTTTCTTTGTTTACAGGTGCTATCGGTTCCCTTTCTGGATTATGGTCCTTAGCAAAAATATTAACCTTCGCTAAATTTCAATATAATAATGGATCCTATATTGGAGAACGAGACTGCTACCTCAGAATCACCAACGAAGCATGGTAAATCTAAACAGAAACATAAAAAGAAAAAACATCAATCAGGATCAGATAATCAAACTGTTGTTGGTGAACGGAAAAGATTTGTGGTCACAACATTATCTACATCAGAAGAAAAAGATATCCCACTAGATCGTCCAAGTCAAAGCAATGTCCACACTATTCATTTTGGCACTCATGGAGCTGAATCACAAAGACCTCATGTAAGATCAATCTTTAAAGATAAACCTGTTGAATATAGATCTTCAAGTGTTGAGAGAGAACCGTCGAATAAGACAGGATATGAAACTTTTCACGGAACTTCTTCTAGTCCACGTAGTTCAATTTTTGATATTTTCCGGATAAGGAGAAAGAGTGATTCTAAAAAACATCAATCTATAATACAAAATGTTAAAGGTGCTTTAGGAACAACCTCAAAATCTGCTGAAGCACCAGAATCGTCGAAAGAAGAACCAAATGTGGCGGAATCCAAGGAGTCAGATAAGAAGTATTACTATACAGTGACTGGAGTTTCGTCTCGAAAGTCCAGTCCTATTACTAGGGTTATGGACATATTCAGAAGTAAACCACATGCAGAATCGAATCAAAGCCCAGCTGAAACAACAAAAAAGAAAAATACAAAACAAGCTCGCCGCTCATCAATAGGTACTACATCCCCTACGTATCACAAAAATTCATACGCGTCTCTTGACCCTACGCAAGCTAAGCAGCTATTTAGAGAAATTCGAGGCCTACCAAAATACGACCCATATTTATCAATAGTACAAATTTCTCTAGGTGGTAGAGATAAGACAAGGCTGTTGTTAAATTTTTTTAAGTACCATAAATGTTACGAGATATTACCTAAATCAGCCAAAGTTATAATTTTTGATACACAATTTTTGGTCCGAAAAACTTTTCCAACGTTAGTATCTCATGGGATCAGATCAGCTCCACTTTGGGATGCTAATAAAAAGATGCTTGTTGGCATGATAACTGTTTCAGATTTTATAAGAATTCTTCTTTATATGGAGCAAGAAAATTTATCAATGGATGATTTAGAGAAACATACGCTTCATAATTGGAAGAAAATATTGCGACCTAGTCGTAAACCGTTGTGTAGCGTAGGTCCAGATCAATCTCTGCACGAGGCTATAAATTTGCTAAATAAAAATCGTGTTCATCGTCTACTTCTGATTGATCCACTCTCTGGTGATGTACTTTATATATTATCTCACAAAAGAATATTAAGATTCCTATTCGTTTACCTTAACGAATTTCCAGAACTAACGTTCTTCCATAAGACTTTAATTGATCTAAAAATTGGCACGTATGACGACATAATGTCTGTAACAGACAATACTAGTGTTAAAGAGGCATTTCAAATCATGCTAGAAAAGGATGTATCAGCTTTGCCAGTTTTAGACGAAAATGGAACTCTTATTGATGTGTACGCGAAGTACGAAGTTTTGAATTTAGTAAGTGAAAAATTATATTTTAATTTGTCGGTAACTATAGGTGAAGTAAGGAATAAAAAGAAAGACTGGGAAGAAAAATTACAAAAGTGTCGTTTGAGTATTACTTTGTACGAGGCCTTAGAAGTAATAGTAAGAACTGAAAGTCATCGATTATTGTTAGTAAATAAGGAAGATAAACTTATAGGAATCGTTTCACTCTCTGACATTTTGGTATATTTAAATAGAATAATTCCTACTGAAAAGAAAGTGTCGTCGCTACAAGAACTTTTTAAGCCCTTAGAAGTAAATAAAGTACCAGAGGCAGTACGAGAGAGTGAAAATGAGGTTATATCAATTGAAGTACCAAGTTTGCCAGTCCAAGTACCTGAGGGTGATGCAAGTGCTGAATGCACGGAAGCTGAACCTGTAATAAGTAATGTTAATTCTCAAGAAACAACTGCTAATGACTCTGAAATAGATAATGCAACCGATACTAGTCCAAAAACTGATTAGGGTTTTCGAAATACATAGCTAATATTTGACGTTACAGTATTGTACTTACGTATGTCGAGATCTTAGTCAGATTTAGATATTTATGACAAATGATAATTACGTAGTTCATTATATTCCAAAGATAAGGTGAAATATTAAAACGCTGGTGTAATGTAATGTTAATCTCATAGTATGCTTAATGCTTAACTGTAATGTTAGTATTCATTAATAGTTCATCAATTATCACGTGATTGCCTTAATTTATTATTTAACGTATATATTGCAGAAATTAAATAAAATATTTTAGAGTTTTTGACCTTTATTGACAGTACCTATTAATTTTAATGTTGTTATAAAATTATAAGCTATATCAGGATGTGACAACGTAATAATTATTTTTGAAATTACTATAAGAATCAATGGAACCTATTCTATTAAATTTGTAGGATATGCACATTTATTTGGTGGTCAAAATTCTACCATATGCATGTTCCGAACATTATTAATTTGACCTACTCTTATATAATATTTCTTTTGTGTATCTCAGATCATAATATGTACTTTTATTTGTACAGAAATTAACATACAAAAGTTACTAATAATACAATAATACCATTGAAATAAAATTTAATAATCTATTTTTTATCGATTTATTGAAAATAATAAAGCTTATGCAATGCTACTTAGCATTAAGTCCGCCAATTGTACCTCTTTTTTGGTTCAATAAAGATTAAATAAATAAATAAAAAAAGCTTGTCAATAGCAAAAAAAGCCGGTCAAGTTCATGTCAGACCACACGCAATGTAGAGTTCCGAAGTTTATCGACTATTACTCATTACCTACTAGCCGTAATAGTTTTCCTTGTAAATTAATCATAATATTATAACCTATTTTAACCTATTTTTGTGAATTTTTCACTACTCAATTTCTAACCATTTAGCTGGCAGGGGCCCCTGAACTGAAAACGGTTTTAGCAGACCCATAATATCTTTAAAATACCTTTTTAACGAAACCCCAAACTATCATCCCCTAGTTACGTGTATGGGAGGTATCCTGTAAAAAATATTTTTCAATATTTTATTCTACCATTTTGGAGTTTTAATAAATATATTGTATATTCATGCCAAATTACAGCTTCTAGCACTAAGGGTCTAGGTGCTATGCTGCAGACAGATGGACGGACGGACGGACATGACGAAACTGTAAGGATTCCGATTTTTCTTCGGAACCGTAAAAAGATAATACCAGTGTGTATAAAAGTACCTAAATTCGAAACACGTAAATCCATACTTTTTCTTTAAATTAAAACAATAATTTTGGGTAACATTAATTTAAAATTATTGTTAAACATAGCTGTAAACTATATAGATTAGTTAAATTATATCACATGTCTATATTAAAATGATACACATTAGGTATATTTCTGATATAGATGCACGCGGTGGATGCGTGTTTTTGTGACCCTGGATATAGAAAGTTTTTCAACAATCACCGCTGATTACATTATAGAATATTATGTGTTGATGTCTCCAAGATACCTTTACAAGATACATTTAGCGAGGCAGAATAGCATAATTATGGAAACCTGTTGTCTTCAAATAAATTTACAAAGACGTCTCGAGTCTAAAGATAAAATGCAAAAAAAAATTGCTTATAATTCTCAGTTTATTTAAATATTTACAGTTTTTGAAATATGTTTAATATATTTTAAGTAACTTTAGAAAAATAGCCTGTTACTAGGTAACCCCCGTATTCAAGAATAATACTATGAGGTCTCACAGTGCTCATGGACGCATAGGGTGATTCAAACCATTTCGTAAACAATACTTGATTGAAGTCCTTCGCTGTGCGTTTGTCAAAATCGATAATGTAGCTGCCGAGCTACTTTACCGAACGCATAGTGTTGCTTTGACTTCTATCAAAATAGAAAGAATGGATCGATTTTTTGTATTGTTATCTTTGTCTTTTGCCTATGTCAAATGACTAGAGTGAAGTTAGCCGCATCAAATGGACCAATAAGAGGGCTGTATACAGCTCTGTGCGTCCGCATAGCCAAGTGATACTTAAGGCTCGACTGTGAAACTGAAGGCTTGCCATGACCAACGCACTGAGAAATGCCTTACTTCGCATAGTATTGCTTCTTTACTTAGACAAGTATTATTCCTGAATACGGGGGTTAGTCTATCAAAAAGTAACTAAAAAAATACATTAAATTAAATAAACATATTTTATCACGTAACTACCGTTCAATAGAGTTACTGGGAATAAAACCCAAAAAGGAAAACAGGGAAAGGAACTGAATGTAGCGATCTTAATAAATTGTATATAAATAAAATACCGGTTTTAAAGCTGTTTAAAAATGTGTGGTACGAGTGCATACTGTGGCAGGGGCAGCTTGAGGAGACGCGGCAACCGGTCGGGTAGAGGAACCCGGAACAAACCACTCTGTTCAAGGTTGCTCTGTTTCTCGAGCTAAAATGTACATTTTTCGCAAACTCATACCTTATACTTTATACCTTAACTTTCGAGAACGTGAATTATTTTACGCGCGACAATAAAAATTTTGTTCACGTGTAAAATTTACATAGGGGAACAGATGAAACCTTAAGAGCAGGATTATTTAAAGTTTTCACAATAGGTGTAAAATGTTTTTTGGCAAGTTTTGAAGTATTTTAATAATCTTTTCTGTTTACATTTTATGACCAAAACAGGAGTTGAAACGGTTTAAGTATTGTCATGAAAATTTATTGGAGTGTATAATTATTCAAAAATTAAGCTGAGATATTTTTAGGGTTCCGTAGCCAAATGGCAAAAAACGGAACCCTTATAAATTCATCATGTCTGTCATTCTGTCCGTCCGTATGTCACAGCCACTTTTCTCCGAAACTATAAGAAATATACTGTTGAAACTTGGTCAGTAGATGTATACCGTAAACTGCGTTAAGATTTTCACATAAAAATTGAAAAAAAAAAAAAAAATTTGGGGGTTCCCCATACATAGAACTGAAACTCAAATATATTTTTTTTCATCAAACCCATACGTGTATTGATTTGATGTCATTGATTGTCTGATATTGAGGTTTCTTATATCATTTTTTTCTAAATTGAATAGTTTGTGCGAGAGACACTTCCAAAGTGGTAAAATGTGTGTCCCCCCCCCTGTAACTTCTAAAATAAGAGAATGATAAAACTAAAAAAAAAATATGATGTACATTACCGTACAAACTTCCAACGAAAATTGATTTGAACGAGATCTAGAAAGTAGTTTTTTTTAACACGTCATAAATCGTAAACTGCAAAAAACATCGATCAAAGTTACAATGAAGTACAAGAACTTTTATATTATGTTACTTGCTGCTAGGGAACCCTTCATGGGCGAGTCCGACTCACACTTGGCCGCTTTTATTAATCAATACTATTAAAAATTTATAAGTATATTTATAATGGTCGAATGGAATAGACTTAAAATAATAATAATAATAATTTTTATTCAGTAATTTTATGCTCAATCCTACTGATTTTAGGAGCTTGGTATTTTCAACAATCAATTGACTTTGTTATATGGAAGAAAATCTGCAGTCTTTAGGGTTCGCACTCAAAGAGTACCTAGGGGCGGTCCATAAATTACGTCACACGTGGGGGAGGGGTTTTCCTAAACGTGACGTCACATTTGAAAATCGATTAATTGGTATATATGGGTAAATATTAAAAAACAATTAATTGAAATAAAACTTATTTTGGACCTGCACTTTTAATTTAATAATTTCTAGGTGTAAAATTTCATAATATGTGACGTCACACTTGGGGGGGAGGTCTCACAAATGTGACCAGCTGTGACAAGGACTGGGGAGGGGTCAAAAAGTCATGAAATTAGTGTGACGTAATTTATGGATGGCCCCCTGTTCATAAGATTGCGTAATCAGTCCGTTTGTCCCACTGCACTGTCACGTCACAGGATTTTATTTTTTGAATCGTATTAAATAGACACTTGAATTTTTTAGGCACAGAGTTCCTCCATACCTATGTAATATGTTCTCTGTGTCCGTTGTACATAACATGAAATATATATGGGTACCTACAAAAAAAACAGTTCAAAATAAATGGGGGCTCCTAAACAAGAACTATGTTTTTTTGGCATATTAATGAACCCTTCATGTGCGAGTTGTGTCTCACACTTGGCCGGTTTTTTTCTTTTTCGTAGTTGTTTTATTAGCCTTTCAAACTCATAGACATTTATCTTAAAAGTATAATGAGTATGATAAATAACGATAAGAACGAGCTTAAAAATTAAGCAAGAGCTAGGTATTAAATAAAATTCAAATTAGGTTTCAACTTTTAATATTAAAATTGCCTTCGCTACACATTGTTGCAAAAAATAAGAGTTTGGGGCATCGTGACAGTAACAGATTCTATTGAAATTTACATACGAAAACGAACCAGTAGCGGCCCACTCGTGAGAAACCGGTAAGTCACTTGGCACTGGATAAATAAATATGGAAGCTTGTCTCGATTGTGAGACGCCGCGGACGCTGTTCAAACAACCGTTCGTCCGGCGAACAGGTTGAGAGTAAAAATAAAAATATTACACAAACGAAAGGGGCAGTGGAATAGTCTGCTTGTTTTGACTATATTCAGTTTAAACATGTGTAGATACGCTTCGTTTATACATGTGGAGTCTTTTTGAATAAGTAAAATAATTTTCTGGCAAAATTCAACATTGCCGTTAGATAGTAGTATTATTTTATAGACCCCCGAAACTTGCTATCCACCTAATGTAAAAAAATCCACAGAAATTAAGAGTATTAAGCTTGAAAAAAAGAGCATAGGACGCCCCCAACTAGGTGGACTGACGACCTGAAGAAGACAGCGGGCATCCGATGGATTCAGAAGGCTCAGGACCGGTCAGAGTGGCGCAAGTTAGGGAGGCCTATGTCCAGCAGTGGACTTACAAATGCTGATGGATGGATGGATGAAGCTTGGTATGAATTTTTAGAAACATTACATTATTCAGTACGGCTAATAAAATGAGTAGGTAACATAAATTGAAAACCATGTAGTTATCAATTGCTAAAACCATTACAGTCAAGCTAATTATTATTGGAGCTTAGTAACAAAATTTATATATTAAACTAGCTGCCCGAACAGACTTCGTTCTGTCAAAAGTTTTTTTTTGTGATGTAAGCTATCCTATCTTTCAAGTTGGACCAAACTGCACACGGTGTGCAAATTTGATTAAAATCGGTTAAGTAGTTTAGGAGTTCATCGCGGACAAACAACGTGACACGTAATTTATATATATTAAGATGAATAAGCAGAGGTCATCTTATACTTAAAATGGTTCTAGATTCTGTTTTTAACATTAATTCAATTACCTACTTACAAAGGAATAATACTTAGGACACTATGAAACCTGACAATTTTATACAAATTTGTTTTGAAGTTTTCAATATGTAATGCTCTCAAACATAATTCTGTTTTAAGAGTTGATTCTACGTTAGTTCTAACAAAGATATAATTTGTTATATACACCTAAAATCACTGAGACATTAATAAAGTATTCATGTTTCAAACACCTCCCTGGGAATCGAACCTGGGACACTTCACGTTGTAGACAAACCTGCTGAAAAACATCTAACTTCGTGGTGGTCACTATTAGAAACCTGTCTTCACGAACGGTAAAAGCTAAATTTGATATGACCATCTTCGGTGGTTAGCTTATAACATCACCACTTAGCGTAGCGCAAATCATTGTTACATTATTATGTAACATGTGTCGTTAAATCATATCGGGTGCCTTAGTGCATTTGTGGGTTCGTGTAACATGTGTTCTTCAATCGGGTATGGGTCCACTGATGTCTTCTTCAATACATACTGGGTTTGGGTTACAATTGGAGTTTTATTAAGGATCCCTATTTTTTTGAAAATACAATATAGGTTATGTCACCCGGGGATAGCGTAGCTTCCCAACAGTGAAAGAATTTTTCAAATCGGTTCTGTAGTTTCGGAGCCTATTCAATGCAAACAATCAAATCTTTCCTCTTTATAATATTAGTGTAGATTACGGGTATTCATAGAACATTTTTGGATTTACGGGTCCGTTTGCGAAATATTTGGCTTTAAAGTGCTAATATACAGTCAAGTGTCCCCCCCCCCCCCTGCCGGCTAAACGGTTGGAGTTTGATTTTGAAGTTACTGACGGTTGGAGGTTGATTTTGAAGTTGCTATTTTATTGACAGGAAGTAAAAGTTCCTACTTAATTGGTACTTAAAAAATTTAATGTACCAAAGTTCTGCACTTCGTTGGTTTGTTAACAAGAGCAGTATTTTATGGAATAATATTAGTGAGCTTCCTAAACATAGAAAGTAAGATTTGAAAGTAAATGTTCGTAATGGTGTTTGACTGTTTGTGTATAAAAGGTGTATAAAATTGTATAAAGAAAATCGACAAACATTATATATAAGTATTCATAATCCGCAGCAAAATTTATATTATTAATAAATAAATCGATTCCCAGCGAGGAAGAAAACTGAATGTTGTGTTTGAATTTCAGTTCTTGGACTACGAAGTATCGATCAGTTACATTTTTAACATATTATGTATTATTAAACGATATGATAGGTAATAATGATACGATGATTTATTATCTACCTTTATAATTATGGGGTTCATATTTTTCCATAATAAAATTATGGAAAAAATATCAGCATATTATTTTTAATTCAAATGTAGAGACTGGAGGCAACCCTATTGAGTTATTTCACAATATAGCACCAGAGAGAGCCACGAGATTTTACGAGTCATTGAAGACACAATTTGTAACCATTGCCAAAGAGAATGGATTGATTACTTTTTAAGTTCTATGATTATGTTGCTTGTAACTTAAATGCCTTAAGGCTAGGACACCAAGTTTGTTTTGATCATTGGGTTCTTCAAGCCAAGCCATAAGTCAACAACGAGCTGTTGCTTGTCACTTTCAAATTATTATAATAAAAAATCTTATTTAAAATTCTTATAGACCACGAATACTTTGTATTCTCAAGGAAAAACTGGTCATGATTAATTGAGCTTTTGTTTTGTTATTTATATTGAATTCAAATTGAATTACTAATTTCAATTTTGACTACACCAACTCTATGTGGCAACTACGAGAACCCAGTGGTTTGACATACTCTTTATTGCATTGGGTGTTCGGTTCTTTTATATGAACATCTACTTTTTTCAATAGATACTGTGTGTTTTAAAAATATTCATACACTTTCTAAGACACCGTGAGGAAACTGGGTGTGTAGTTGCTTTTAAGTCTCTATGCAATAAAGATAAAATAATTCCTTTTGGGTCGAAATAAATCACAATGATGAAAATTATATGCTTACTGCGATGTTTAGTGTCAATCAATAAGGGTCTACTCGACAATAGGAGACGTCAAACGTCTTATTCACTGACCTTGACTTTTGACTTGGCTTTGGATGAAATGGCTACTGCAACTTATGATTCTTTTATTATCCAATTTATTTTTACCCTAATCAAATCATTTACACGATTCAAATTCAAATCAGTGCTCAATTAAATCAGACAAACTCTATTGTATTCATATTAGCTACAGTCTCATATTAATGAAATGAATGGTTTATCTGATCTGTGTAAAACGGCTTCGATCTGTTAGTGGCTACGATCGCACGCTGCTTGATTAGTGGAGGTTCAAGTGGCAAGCCTAGGTTTCGGAAGATCTTATGCCGTCCTTAAGGCCTTTGACATTAACGACTGTTATAAGTATAACTATTTTGATCAAGAACTATCCTCTAACACTCGACGCTACAAATTTTTGCTTCTACAGGCATCATCATTTCTTCAGAAGGAAAAAATGGAGCTGAAACATTATACGTAAGTATGTTTAAGTCCGTCATTTATGATGACGTACTTATTCACAATATTGATAATGGGTGATGTTAGAAAATTAATGGAACATTACCGTGAAGTCTAGCTCAGGCTGTCGTGTTACGCGAGCGAGAGTATTTTGTAATACTATGTAGTAAAGCTGATGTCACAGCAATTCGATTGGGAGGCAGCCGATGACCTCCTGACCGCGCTGCTATAAACGTTCGTAGCTGCAGATGGACAGTGACTGATTTGTTAATTCGGTGGAACACATATGTACTCAGTGTAGTTACAAGTGTTAAGTAACTCAATAAGTCAATGACCGAAAATTTGGAATGAGGAAAAAGTGTCTTTTAAATCTGCTTTGCAGACTAGAAGAGAAAATATTACGTACTTTTAAACAATGTAGCAATATTTTAAGAGATTAAAGTGTTGTTTACATTAAAATTGTTTTTTATTGATTATGTTTTGTGATATATTACATGTATGTGATATATTAGGTTTTAAAAGTGTCTAATTTCGCAAGGATCTGGAATCTAAGGCCAGTTTCGTTTAATAACCTTAGTGGTACGGTATCAACTCCATATCCTTGCTTTAGAAAAAACGTAAAAATGTATTTAAGAATCAAGTTACGTGATATTCAGACTGAACTCTCTTCTAAATCTTTCTTTCAAAAGATAACTGAGGCCACTCGCCTGCAACGCCTAGAATAAAATACTGCTTATTAGTTTTTTCTTAATTTCACTTATCTAATCACATTTGGGTTATCAAGCCGAGTCTAACTAATATCTTAATAATTTAAATCCGTTCAGTGGTTTGGAAGATTAATAAAGTAAATAAAATAAATAAAGAATATTACACGCATACATATGTACATACACACAAGATATGCACGAAAAACATAATCCTTTCCTTGGCAGTCAGGTAAAAAGGTTATCATAGGATGAATATGACAATATAGAATAAGCAACTGTCTCCGATTCCTTTCAATCTGGAACGCGTCGATGACTCCTTAGATGTCAGTGATGTCTATGGGTGACCGTGTTTCTTGCCATCAGGTGAGTCGTCTTCTCATACTCGTATTTTGTCGACAAGTTACATAAAAACCCAATTCAAGTAGAATGACTTAGTAATGTTATTTTGTCATCTAGCCTAAGGCGTACAGAACAAGTGCTGTTGAGTGCGTGTTATTTTTCTCATTAACGGCATTAGCACACACGGCTTTGTTAGCTATATTTTATAGGGTATTGAGGAAGTAAAAACTTGATTCGAAGATAGTGAGCACTAGTTGCGTAACGTAATTTTGTTTAACAACAAAGTGAAACCTCTTCGTCGATGATATAATACGTAGCATGCACTCGGCACTTAACTAGTTGGAAGTTTGTTTTTCCTGTCCTTTTTTCGTATTCATATTGTATGATTAGAGTGTATGAGTCATATGTATGTAAACGTTTATGTTACAGTGCGTAATCTCGGTTCACACCACGTTCACACTCTCATTCACAGGATCCTAGAGTAAACTTTCTACTTAACTTTTACTTTAGGGATGTTAATAACACTCAAATGGAAATCGAATTGCTTCTTTGAACTCTTGCTTTTGTCCTTAATTGTCTCTTTACCTGGCACTACAAGTTTCAAGACATGGGATGGAGCGTAATAAATTTAACATTACAATGGTGTACAGCGTTGACTATTATCAAACAATAGTCAATAAGCGATAGTTTTAACGTCGAATCCAATCTATATGGGTTTGAGTCATGAGTGTAAAATAGTGCAATAGCAAATTTTTCAGAGATGGACGACATGGGTTTATAATTTCCTTCGGTGCAGGAAAGCCTGGTGAAGTGGTACCTAATAACTGAATAACTGGTCTTACACAAATGATATAATATTATTAATTACCGACAGTTTATTCAACTTGTCATAAAAATGTTTGCTCCAGTAGGGAATCAAAAAATCAAATCTGGAACTTTTGCACAGCAGGGAGCGTTGCTACCAACACCAAGGCTTTTCAAATAAAGTCGGTTTTGAGGCTGGTTAAACGGACCTTTCAATACTGACGTTAATATTTTTAAACAGAATCAGCACTTGGGTAAATTGCAGTTTAATCCAATTCTACGCCAATGTAGCAATTGTAAGCACATCAAAATATTCTTACCTCTATCTTGTGTCGGCTTTCTGGACACGCCCGTCGATACAAGTGTATATGTTGTTACAGCACTTGTAAAAATAGACACGTTTTGTGATGTAACAGTACGTACATCACAATTTTTATAGGTGCAGCTTTACCATCTTGGCTAGTCATAACCCTCAAACGATAGTCAAGTTCGAAGGGCGGTTCAATGTTTTATTTATTTATTTATTTATATAAAATTATCACTAAAAGACAACAAAGAAAATCCTAATGCGTTAGCAGAAAAGCACTTCATTTAAATATCTGTCAAGTGGCTAGAATAATGTTAATTCTAATATACTCTACGTGGTTACGCATGATGTAAAATTGGTTATAAAAAGTGCATGGTATAACCACCTCTTGTAATAAAAGAGCCATAAGAGCCACGATATATTACTAGGGCACGATGGCATCGTCGGCTACTGCAGTTATAATATTGGCCAATGGAAGACTTTATCGTTATGCCACTAATAATATAAAGGTGAAAGTTTGTGAGGCTGTATGAATCTTTGTCTTTCACGCAAAAACTATTAGGTAAACGGATTTTCATGAAATTTTAGCACAAGTTTAGACCACGATCTAGAATATCATATAGGGTAGTTATTACCCCGGAAAACGTGGTCAAGGTCACAGGCAGAGTCCTAGTCTATACATATATGTAACATAATAATATATGTATGAAAGTTGAACTTCACTTGAACGACTTATGGTGGCCACTCACGGTCAGTCCATCGCGTCAAATGGCGTGATATACAGCCAAAATTTGTCGTGAATGTGAAAAACTAATGGCGTAAAAATCTGTATGTCCAATCGCGCCATTTTGACATATCGTCGCTGCACGTGCGAATTCGCGTAAGAGCAACTTGTAAAGACCGCGTATTTGCTTTTTGATGATTTTACAGGAGGAAGAAAAAACTTAATATCTCAGCGATATTAATTCTTATTACGACTGAACTTAACAGCTACTTCTTTACAACTTTCTTTATTTTAACTAGCGTAACCTTACGCAGCTGTTGTTACATTTCAGTCAAAAAACACTAGGTATATCTCAATTAAGAATATGAGAATTTGCTTGAGACATAACGACATTTATCAATTAATTAGTGACATACAATGAAGCAGCAATCTAATCAACGAGTCATATTATGAACATTTTTATGACTATACCGGAATTCTAATATCGTTATAATGACAATAATGCAATTTATGCCTCCATTGATTGTGGAAGTAGCATATTTCTCATGTGATCACTAGAGATGAATGCGTCATCAACATGCCCATTATGGTATAAATGACCCAGTGTTCCAATCATTTCAAAGCATGGATTAAAGTGACAAATATTTGTTTTATGAGTCTCATAATAATAATAATATGTAATCTACCTATACTAGTTCTTCATGGATACTCGTGATCATTTTCGATTAAAATTACACATGCTAATATTTTTATTTATTGCATCCGTTCTAAGTTGGAATATTAGCATGTTAAAGTATTATTGTGAAATAAGTGATCCATTTCCTAAATAAAGCAGTGACTTCTCAAGGTTTATTATGTTTACATTAATTAATAATCATTTAGGAATTAAAATGATTAGATTTGAGTAATAAGTAATACCTACTCTGGCCGCATTCGGCTTAATCGTGGAAAAATTCTGTGGATAGCCTCAGGAATTGCAGATTATTTGCAATAAAAATACAATTATATTCCTTCTATACATAATGTACAAATAGGCTTATAGTACCTACTGTCACCACTGAGAGAACTTTTTGGTAATGTTTATTAATAGTCAGCTTCAGTTCAACAGTGGGTTATTGCATTGGTCTCTGATTGTAATTATCTGTATATAAGTGTGGAGTGTACTTCAATTTCACCTATCTTACCTAATTTTACCTAACCTAATTTATTAAATTATTAATTATATGCTACTACTAATCACTACATTTACACTTAATGGAAATTTCGAGGCTCCATTCGTTTTTGAGCCCAAACTGACTCGCCACCAGTAAATTTTACTCATATCATATTTTGTTTGTCTTTTACTTTTTGTCTTCCCACCATTCTCTAAATTCAAAATGAAATGTCTTTACCTGTTTCGGTTGCAATGTCGGAGAGCCGCTAACTAAAGAGCTGCGTTGCTTCTGGATGCTCCATTAAAACATATTATCATATTAAAGAATATTAATATAAAAGCTACAAAAATAAATTAAATTAACAATGTCATACACTGGAATTAATTAACTCGAATACTTGGTAAGTTGATGACATAATCGGTTGCACAGGTCTTATTTTTGAACTGATTTGCAACTGACCTTCACAAACCATCTGTGTCTAGGAAATAGACCACTGAGATTTTGTCAATCCGTTTTTAAGATCATAAGTAGGTAATCTCAGATAACCGTTGTTTTATGCAAAGAGTCAAAGCTGTATTCTACCCACGCCGATGTCCACTTGTTTAATTGCATAAGGCGCGGTATAAGGCCTTTATGTATATGCCGGTTAAGTTCAATTTACGAGTATCTTATATCGTGTTAGTGAGATGAGACCAATGTACCAAGGTAAATGATCGCCTGATTTATGAACATTATTTTAACATAATGGGTCGCTTATGTACTCTGAGCACACTTCGCATAATAAATGAAAACATGTAGCGAGCGAGTCCGCCTATACGTAAGTATAAGAATCTTATGAGAAGTAATGCAAAACATTTTCAGATTAAAGCAGTTTTTAATGAACTAAAGAATGAACCTTAAACTTATAAATAACCACACTAAAAGGCCCCGGGTTCAGATTCAAGCTAAAAAAGTTAGAGATAAGTAATGCAGAAATTTAAGTGAAAGGTTTTTTGTGATGTGTAATTTTAATATGTCTATTATTGGATTCCACGATACAAGCAATCCGAATACACATGTTTAAGGGATTTCAGATGTGAAAAATAAAAACTGATCATTGAGTTTAACCTCCCCAACCACTTAGCCTCCTAAACAGCAGGTGAGGCAATAAATCCACCAGTGTCTATCAGTACCACCCAGTTACGAATGTTCGTATGGGCCGGTGACCATAGCCATCAGTAAGTACCTACTATAGACCTGTGTACTATCTGCTATTGCTATAATAACGTATAAGTATATGCGTTATTTACTTGCAGATTATAGGGTATACAAATATTTGTAACTTATGTATTTGTCATTGATCGCGTATTTTCGATAGTTGAATGGTCAAAAAATTACACGTTTTTGTGAGTAAGGCATGTGAAGCCATCAGCTATAGTTGTTCTATCTAATCACATAGCCCTCGTAGAGATGTCACAGAGCTTGGGGTGGCATAGGAACTTACGACACTTGGTCTAGCCTCTGACTAATCTGTAGCGAAGTAGTTTGGTGGAGATACAAACCTTTTTAATTACGATGAGCGTCTTGACCTGCATTAGGTCTTCAATGAGCTGAAACTAATAGAACACACAGAATGACATAAAATACTCTTCAATCAAATATAAAGTACCTACTGTTCAATCAATCAATGAGTTTACTTTTATAGACTTCTAAATATTACGAGTAAATTGAAAAAAAAATCTTAGTATACTAACAGTGGTAAAGCGTAAATATGGCGATAGTAGGCTCAGTGGTGATTCACGTGATTCATATCTAGTAAAGAGTTCTCACATAATGTGCAGTAAGTATGCTAGACGCTTAGACGGCTCGGATCATACACAGGTGGGTTAGTAGAACAAAGAAAATGTAGTTGAATATGTAGTAGTTACATGTATTTTTCTTATTAATATTGTTAAGCGTTGTAGATTCATTTGCTATGCAAGATGGAAGAGGAAGTCGTATAAAAGTAGACATAATACTCGTACTTACTAACAAGCATACTTTATCTAGTAAGTGCGGTGTTTTTAATTTAATTTTAATTAATTTATTTTTTAAAACGAGGCCCAACACAAGGCAAGGGTCAACGTCCATGGAAATTGCGGAAAATTACGATTGGATATTTAGTCCTTCGTCAGGAACGTCGAAAGAAGCTCACACAAATAAGTGAACGATAGTCACTTATATGTACATACGAAAATGCAGTTCAGACAAGTGGTTATGATGTTAGGTGATCACCGCCGCAAATAGGTATATCGCTAAAACCAAGGACATCACTGAAATACCGTTGCCAGGTAAAGGTAATATTATAGGTAATATTGCATATACATAGATATATAAATACAGTGGAACCTCGATTATCCGGTCATCAGTTATACGGATTCGCGATTATGCGACTATTATCCGACTATAAACCCCGATCAAATAAGTCACGTCAAATGACAATTTTATTACCAAATACTTTAAAACCCTTTTATAAGTTTGCAGTATTTTAGTACCTAATATGTTTTTAATAAATATTGATTTTTGATAAAGTTTAATTTATTTCTGTTGTTTTTAATAATTACCCAACATTATGACTGTATCATACTAATATTATAAATGTGAATGTAAGTTTGTTTGTTACGCTTTCACGCGAAAACTACTTAACCAATTTGGCTGAAATTTGGAATGGAGATAGCCTATACTCTGAATTAAAACATAGGCTACTTATTATCCCAGAAAAGTTCAGGGTTCCCGCGGAATTTGTAAAAATCGATCTCTACCGCGGGCGACAGTACATTAATTTTATGTGGAACGTAGTCGCCAGCCAGATTGCTGAAAATGGTTCAAAACTTTTTGTTAAGGGATGGAAGGGGCTTCTCCTTTCGTTGTTTCTATACCATCCATAATGGCATTAGGTGTGATTTGAAAATCGGTGGGCTTTATTCTGTTATTCACCTTTAATCCAGCGATACTTATGCGTCATAGGTTTTTACTTATTAGGTACTAAAAAAAAACTTTTAAATGTTTTTAAGTTTCGTTTAAAAAGCGTTATACTCATATTTTCTGCTCGTTTTTTGTCCGGAAATGCATAGGTGACCTTGTAGATGCAGTTGTGCAAGGGAGACGGTGACCACTTACCGCCACGTTCCTGTCCTTTCGTTAGCCGACTGCAACAAAAAAACAATAGTTAAACAAGGGCTAACTTAGCTCACTGCAGTTACGTACAATACAATCAAATAAAAATTAAGATAACATCTATGTATGTCGTACGCTACTGTGGAGAATTTTAATATAGGTAGTTACTATTGTTAATTCATGTTATTAGAACACCCACAAAGAGTCGAGATTATTCTTTTTTGCTAGGATTATAATTTCACATTGAATTGTTGTGTCCAATAACCTGCATACAGATACTCACATACTCGTATTGAACGTGGGTAAAAAATATTGACTGTTATTGACTGGTGATTAAATAAAAACCCCGATGTGGATTACTTCCGCGGAGACTGAATGTGTTTTGACTCTCAACGAGGCTTTAAACATTCTTGTTGAATACTCACTGCTAGGTTTTCGACCAAATCAGGTTTTTCATAGTATATAATATTGTCTTTTATACAAGGTTTTGATTGTGCTGTCTGAAATCTAGATGTTTGTTTAGTATCAGCAATATGGTTATTTGTTTTTAGGGTTCCGTACGAAAAAACGAAAAACGGAACCCTTATAGGATATCACTCGTGCGTCTGGGCGACCGCCGTTCACAGCCAATTTACTCCGAAACTACTGGACCAAATGAGTTGAAATTTGGTTCTCATATACTTTTTTGTGACTCAAAGACGGAAGTATAAAGTAAACAACTGAATCTTGAGAAAAAAAAACGTTATCAAAATTAAACAAAAACTGTTTTGCAAACCGTATCGTGTGGTATGTCAAATGAAAGGGCTTGTTGCAAGGATTTCAAATATATTTTTGTTATAGTTCTACAATTATTCAAGAAAGAATTATTCAAGAAAGAATTATTCAAGAAATTATTAGAGAAAGAGCGAAAATTAAAAGCCAAAACTTGACCCCCTTATCTCTGAAACTACTGATGCTAGAATTTTGAAAAAAATACGGAGAATAGTTCTTTACTTAAATATTATAGGAAAATCTATAAGAAGTCTATGGTCTTAAAAAACATGGCAAAAATAAAAAAAATGGAAAATAACGGTAAATACATAACGTACGGGACCCTCTCCAAGCAAGTTTAACTCGCACTTGTCAAGTTTATTTAATAATAAATAAAAAATAAATATGTTTTAAGTAAGTAAATGTACCTATTTATGTAAAATATGTAGATAGAAGTGGCGGCTACGAATAAAGAAATGGCTACAAATGACGTGTTAAAAAAGGGCCGTAACCCACTTTTGTATATTTTTTTTATAATAATTTAAAGACTTTATACAAACATATCGTAGCCGAAGTCACGGGATACGTATTGTGTCGTATAATGTAGGCGATGATCTAAAAGATTGCGGTCGGGCCGTCGGATTCAGTGGCGTCGCTCAAGGAGGACCGGACCATTCCGGAGCCGGAACCTACTCTAGTGGTACCGTGGTATCGTGGTATCGCGGTATCGCTCACACCGTCCATCGACCGAACTGCGTATTACAGATATTCACAATGCATTTATCTGCACTCCAGTATTTTTTACTTCAAGCTACAAATACAAGCCCTGCCTCAGGTAAAGTCAGGTATTTACTAAGTTAGTATGCTACTTCTTGGGTATACATAAGGCTACTCTACAAATACAAGATAATATTAAAAGGCTTTTACTAAGTCAGTGTATTTTACCGTGCTACATCGCCGCTCATCGGTACGTTGGTTTGTATGTAGTTTCATAACCAATAAAAAAACCAAAGACCAAAACTAACTAGATTTTAGTTCAAGATGTAAGATTTTAGCCTCTAAAAGCTCTAAAAAATCTAAGAAGATTGTCTACAATGTTTTTGAAAGCAAAACGGATGTGCTTTGATATTTGAAAAATGTTAAAATTTTGCATAAATGAACAAAAGAAACCGTACATATTCCCAGATCTTTAAATTAAACAGATTTATATCGATATTGATTTAGTGATGTAAGTTCGCATAATAAATATATTATGGACCTGGTGATAAAGAGAACTAGTTTTCTTTTAGTGAGTAGCTATTTCCTCCATTCCATCTCGCAAAAAACAGTGACATTAATAGTAATAAGGTTTATTTTGCTACGGCATTACAGTAGGAATACGATCAATTTCCTTGAATTATTTGGTACGAATTGAATAATAAGATAAAAACGTTTTATGGCGAATTGGCGACACGTAGCACCGAATAAGTTTAAATTATTTATTCACTCTTGCTTCGCTATTTTTCCCGGTCGCCATACAAGTGGTCCAATTCAGCTGCACGTAACCTGTTTCGATATCATGATCAATTGAAATAAAATAAATTGTGAGCTCACGTACCCGGTAAGAGTTGAAGAGTTGAATAGCTATCACGTGAATGTGTATATTTCCTTGTATCATTACGGCAAGTATAGTTCGCTTTCACTATCGCCCATCAAGTGACGATGCGACAGCATAATTAAGCGCGTCGAACATAATCACGCACGTCGGGTCGCGTGCACTCGCCACAACATGGACACAAAAAGAACGGTCGTGACCCCGCCGATCTGCCGGATGTAACGAAAGTGCTCATCACTGACCGCCCGCGGCTAACTTCGTAATGCAATTTTGAATTATGTGACAGTTAATTTATCTAATTGACGAAATATCTACATCTGTGTTACACGAGACGCTCAGAAAATCATAATCGCACTAATGACGACACCGGGCGCGTCAACTATTGCATCAGCAAATCACGGTTTACTTGCTTTATGGGTGTTTCGTTTGTATAGCTTTATTTGAGAACGGAACGACTGTAGAACTCATAACCGTCTCATTGTCGGGTCTTCTCCACTCAAAAATACTACGTTTAAGGTCATCGTTGAGCAATGATATCCTAGTAAAACAATCAACCAATTGACTTTCGGTTTGGTCAAACCGTTGGTCTCCCTTTCGAATCTTGCACGCACATCTTATTATTCATTGTTACATACGTATTAGAAATTAATTTTAGTTGAGTAGGTACTTTGATCATAAACATCTTGAAGTAAAGTTAGGTTCGTTACAGGTTTAGTGAGGTCATCTGGATAGTTATTCAAGGTTTTCAATCTTCAGGTTTTCATCAAAGACAATTTGCACTTGATCAGTGCGATGGATTATGGCCTTCATTCTTATTGTGAGAAGAGGACTCGTGCTCGTGCGATATTGGTTGAATAGTGATGATTAACACAAGTTTTGAAGTTCACTAAGATTTTCATGTACCTACTATGGGTTTAACTTACACATTTTTGAAAACATTTCAGATAATTCATAGGTCTATAATTTTTTTTGTCCTTCAACCAAGTAGCTAATGATGATACGTTACAGACACGTACCTAAGTAACTTTGAAAAAATATAGTTTGGTGTTTTTGAATTTGAATTTAATTTTACATATCGAGCAACAAACCGGCATTAAAACTATATAACATCTATACCTGTATATATTAAGAAGTAAATCAATTAAAATTACATAATTTAGTCGTTGTGTTGGCCTAGCTATCTTTGATCGACCAATTTGTTAAACCGCGGCGTAACCGCTATAAATAAACGAATTTAACTCTAGTTATTGTGTTTAAATTTACATTATGAATAATCTTAATGCTGATAAACGACATTCGTATTAGACAAGATGTGGATGGATTAAGCTCGACTATGCTAAATTAAAACAACTTTCACTGTAATGATCAATATGATTTCAAACAATGCTTCATGACCGCAACCTATTATCCCCGACTAATAGGTAAGAAATTGTGAGGGGTATGCAGATTGACACGCGATTATAGATCTATGTACGAGTATAATAATAGTTGTAGGAGTAGCGTTACATATTGTACCTTATTAAAACTGCAGTGTTATTAATCTCATTAATAGTCATCATGTGGCAGCCCTAGATATTTCTGGGGCACTAGAACTAGCACTATGTAATGTGTAGTCGGTGTCAGATATTCTTCTGACATTAATGGTGGTAAACCCTTAAACAATGCTATGACTTTTACGATAACGAGCGGTACTTCTGCCGTAGTATGAAAATTTTGATTAACGTTATGCTTAACACTCACATATCCGCGCTAGAAATTTGTTTGTTGCTGATGATATAGGCATACTAAAAACGTCGAGGACAACTTTAATCCTAACCCTAAGCAATTAAATTTTAATGCTTCACAGATAATATATTATGTCTGCAACGAGAATCGGCACTATTTGCCAGCAAAGCCACTACATATGTATGTAGTATGTAGAGTCGTCTTGTATCTACACATTATGGAGAACTCTCAAGTTTCACCATTATGTTATCTTATTGATCCAAACTTTCAATTGATAGAGGCTTGCTTTGACGCCAAACATTCAATTAATCGACGCTTTTTGTTACCGGGTTAAGAATTTCAAAAATAGCACTAAGTGTTTTCGGTTTGTGGGATTCTACCCATGACAGTAATATCCCACATGTGTGGAATATTTGTAAACTGCGCAATGGGCTCGTCCAGAATAACTAGTGATATTTAAACATAGGTAAGGGATCCAAGGAAACAGGGATATTTAAACATAGGTAAGTTACTCATAGAC
Organism: Thymelicus sylvestris; assembly: GCA_911387775.1. Classification (NCBI taxonomy): domain Eukaryota; kingdom Metazoa; phylum Arthropoda; class Insecta; order Lepidoptera; family Hesperiidae; genus Thymelicus; species Thymelicus sylvestris. The sequence continues at coordinate 7,991,357 of OU426888.1, forward strand.
TACCCAAGACAGAAAAAGCTCATTTAGCTATGTTCACGTCGCGTTGCTTCAGCGATATCGCACGAGGGCCTCCGACACGGCTTAACAACCTGTTATATCTTTTACGATAACATATCTGGACTGGAACCAACGTTTTTATGTGCCTTCTGAAACACGAACGTGTCCACTTTTACTAATGATCGACCACCGGCCTATGAGGTGTAATATTAATATTATTATTTCTCCGTGGGGTCCGCCTGGGTAGCTACCACCCTATTGCTCGAGTCAGCCGCCAAACGACTCGTCGTGTTCCGGTTGGGGGTTTGGGAGCCAGTACTTTCTTTCTTTTTCTTCTCTTTCTTGGTCAGCAACGCATCAGAGAGCCTTTGGTGTCACTAATGTCCACGGGTGAAGATAGCTTCTTAGCATCAGGTGGATCTTCAGAACTTTTTTAGGCTATTTTCCTAAAAAAGTATTTTATGTTAGATTACTTAAATCATTTTTATAATATTTGTATGCCCGAAAGGGTCGGACATAGAGAACCTTTTCTCTATAATTATTTTAAGACCTATTTGTACCTATGTTCACAAATAAAGAATTATTATTATTAAATTATATCAAAAACATACAAAAACTCAGAATCATCATTAACCATCCATCTACCTACTTCATAACTATTGAAATAACTACCAACATCTAAAAGCGTTTCCTAATTTATTATACACCTAAACTGCTTTCGTCCTGTATCAGTGGTGCATCGAGTTGCACTGGTATGGAGGCTCAGTGGGCGAGGTTAAGCGATTGCTTAGATCCGCGTTCACCTTTCATTGTGTAACCGCAGCGAGCGGGAGGGGCGCCGTGGGAACCGCCGAAAGCTCGCGCAGCTTCCGCCGCTACGACCGAATTAACCTAACGATGCATCTCGCACCGCGCCGCACACCGCACCGTCGACGTCCGCGTCGGCGTCGCCGTAACGCACCGCATCACGCCGCCGCCGCCGTGTCGCACCGCATCACAACTCATCACGCCTGATCATCCCGCTCCTACCAGCTCCTACAAGTGTGAGCACGCAACACTCGTATTCCGGTCAGTAAATATTTGATCGCGTCATTATGTAAATAATCGTACAAAATTTATGCTGTTTAATTTGTGGCTATTTGTGTCTATGTAAATTTGTTATCTCAGTATTATAATTCTAATTCTTAACGTTTTCTTTGTCTTGGGTAGCTCTAATAAATAATTAATGATGTTTAAAAAACAAGAAATTGCCATTTAAATGTAATGTTGCCTTTATAAGAAATAAAATTTGCGTAATAGCAAGTACTATTATTGCTTCTGTGATAATAGCAAATTTCTCCAACCTCGACCAGTTAGAGGCAAACAAACAGGAAATCAATTCAGTCAATAGTCTCGAAGCATCGGGAACAATGTCGTCAATAAATACATACCTTAGTCAATTAGATTCCCATTATGTTTAATTCATAAAGTTATAGATAATTATGGGGTTAGTTCGGCGAGCGGTATGATATTAGTTATGCAGTCGATCGGCGGAGCGGAGCACGGGTACGAGCAATGTAATGGTGAAGGCTTACAAAGGGCTCGGTGAAATTTATGATATGAATTCGTATTGTTTTGTAATTGTTTCCAAACAGTGCAGAGCGGTAGAATAATTCATAAGCGCCGTTGTTCCCAGAGGCGGCGGCGTTGTTCACGCGACGACAGCTGAATAGGGCAATGGTGGCGGGCCGTTAGCGCGGCGGGAGGGTGAGGGGTCGGAGGCAGGCAGGGTCGCGGGAGGCGCGGGGAGCGGGCGAGGGGCGAGGGGCGACGCGGCCGAGGGCGGAGCACCTGAGCGCGCCCTGACCTACGACCTGCGGTGAAAGGCGCCCGCGCACGGGCCGTGCCGACGACATAGCGTCGCGCCAACCTCGCAACTGCAAAATAGCCGTATTTTGTTAACAAAACGGTATTAACTGAAGTTGTATCTCCATTTGCGCAAAGATGTAATATTAAGATACTGGTCGGTGTCCTTATTTCTGCATCTCAATCTATGTAAACAGATATCGAGATACAATTTTATTTAGGTAGGTAGGTACTGAAGTTGTACGAAACGAGCCCACTTTTATCGTTTCGAAGTAATTGTTGCATGTTGATAAGTGCGTTGTGAAATTGGCCAGACAAAAAGTAAACACGAAAACATGCCAGTGGACCAAACGTAGACAAACAGCGCGTATCTGGGTGTCTCAACGCGGTATCAATGTGTGAGATGGACGGTAATGATGCAACTTTCACTTACCTATATGTAAAATAAATCGCCAGGCGCCGGTTACACGCGGAAATGAAGATTGATGACTTGCTTGAAAAAACTTTATGATGCTATAACTAACCGTACAAGTGCAATGATTACGAAAAAAATTGCTATGGGAAGTAAGCTTATGAAAATAATAAGGCGGTTCATTTCATTCACAATAATAAGAATCTACAATGCTATTTTATAATGAACGTAAGTGATGTGGCAAGTACTAAAATTTCCTTTAAAAATTTAATAAACTTTGGGTTGCTAAACTACAGTCAATAAATAAAAGACAGGTCTGGTCGAATAAAAGAGATGCACGAAGTGAGACGCTTTTCCAATATGTATTCGAAAGGCGTTTTGCGAAGATAGAAATGAAATACATATCATTTTTTTGTAATACGAGTATCATCCGTTATTAACCCTGTAACTGTTAAGTTAGGTTCTCCTGTAAAAAATATAACATGTCAGAAGATCGCACGAAGTAGGTACCAATTATGGATTGGTAGAGTTTACTTTTTATTGATATGATGATAATGTACAAACCAGAAACCAGAAACCGATGCTATAGTAGCCATATCACCCTATAATGTCAAAACTTTACCTGTGTCGTAAGGCGTTAATCAACGCCAGGTCAAGCTTCATAATTTTAAACTAAGTTCTGGTTTGGTCCAGCTGCTGTAAAGCTCGTTAGCCACTTTCATAATCAATAAAAAATAATTTCTAAAATATTTTAGGTTTCTACACGATTTTTTGCTTCAACGTGGCAAGTGTAACTAATTTATTATCTAGCATTGAAAGTGTCTAACTTTTAGATTTTTTATGAGTTATATGAGTTAGGTATACATTATGTGGTCGTACTTGAAATTTTACACGTGTGTGATATCGATCAAGGAAACGATGCGTTTGTTAATTTAGATGACATCATTTATCTACGTAAGTCTTAAATATTGCGTGTGTCTGATTTAGCCACAATACATTACCGGAACTAACGGCCGCACTCAGAATCAGTACAGACCTTTGTCTACCTGAGTTCTAATTATTATAAAAAAAAAATTGTAAGGGAGGAACAAACATCTATACATCATCAAAACAAACTTTCACATTTTTTATATTTGTAGAATTGTAACAAAAGCCTGCTTTCAGTTTTTTGTGGCGGTATTTTGATGTCTTTCTAATTTAGGTAAAATACGTTATCAGTAGATACTACACACTACGTACATTTTGAATAACACAAGGGATAAATTATTAAAATAAAATCCTTAAGAAAATATAACATTTATATATTTAACCTGCTTCATGCAATTTAAGATTTTAGTGTAACGTTTTACTTTTCAAGCAGAATAAACCTGAGTAACCTTGAGTTCAAACTAATTTTGTATAATCAAGCGTTATGAAGAGGTCATAACACTTATTTTAATCGGAAACGATCGAACGAGTAAAGGTTCTCGAATTTATTCACATGAAGAGTATTCCCAATTCATGTCGGTACTCCCAGTCATTATATCAATTTTTATACAGAATCATTTAGTGCTCTTGCTGCTAGTCTCTGGAATTCTATACCACTAACAATAAGGAGGGCTCCAACACTATTCTTCTCTAAGAGACAACTTAAAGAGCACTACATGTCCCTTCCATTGCAGACTTAGTTTCGTTCGTCTGTCTTTGCTTAATCTTCTTTCTTTCTAAAATCTGTTTCCTATTTTTCACTTCCATTCATTCATAATTTGGTCTTATCTTTCTTTTACTTAGTTAATCACATATCCTTGTTTCTCTCTTTTATTATTATCATTGACTTGCTTTTAATTTGTATCATGTAGGTATCAATTTCACAAGACTTGGTTGCCTGGAAGGGATTGCTCTTAGCGATAAGGCCGCCTACTGTCTGCACCTTTTATATAAATTATGATATTTTGTAACTCTACTGATGTTCAATAAAGAGTATTGTATTGTACTTTAGAAGACACGTAACACACAAGTGCTAGACGTCATTGTTGTCATCAGACTTATGGTCTTGTCTTGTACACTCCAGACGTCTTCAATAAATAGGGAAGACCTGCCCGACCCGACGATGGTACTAAAGGGCTTAAGTATGTTAATCTAGTCCACTGACGTATATTATTACTAGCGTATAGAACCGACACCGCGAACTCGATGTTTGTCCCAATGAATTGAATTCAATGGATTCTTTCGATTTGGAAAATAGAACCTCCCGGGTCGACACAAATTTTGTTCGTGATGTCTGTTCTGATACTTCAGTATGTTATACCTCAGAAGAAATAATGTTATACTTCAATGATCTAGTTTGGTACGTATACTTGAACTACACATGCACAGTAACAGGTTTGATGTTGGTTCTTAGGTACTGAAGGCGAAGTTTTTGTGGCCACCTTGGTGACGTTATTAGTTTGTAGCAGTGTTGCTAGTGCCTCAATATAATAATGACGAATAAAATGTTGCACAATACCAATCACATCTCAATTGGAACAGCGCATGGACATTGGTTAAGTAACACAGTCATAGAACGATGAGTCTTCAATTTTTATTCGAAAATCGATTACAGGCGATAAGCCCATAGCAATTTTAATAATAAGAATCGGAAATAGTTACGACTTAGTGCAATCACAAGTTTGTACGACAGCTTTATCATAACAAATATGATAAGTGGTTAAATGGGTTACGTGGGACCCTCATAAGAATTACTGGCTTATGAGCATTGCGACTGCAACACGTTAAAAAACATTTGGCTGTAAATTTTAGACCATTCACGAGCACCTTCGGCATTAAACTAGTTTGTTCAAAGCACATTTTAAAAGCGGCCAAGTGCGAGTCGGACTCGCCTATGAAGGGTTCCGTAGCAGCAAGTAGGTAACATAATATAAAAGTTCTTGAAGTTCGTTGTAACTTTGATCGAGGTAAATTGCGGTTTACGATTTATGACGTATTAAAAAAAAACTACTTACTAGATCTCGTTCAAACCAATTTTCGTTGGAAGTTTGCATGGTAATATACATCATATATTTTTTTTTAGTTTTATCATTCTCTTATTTGAAAAGTTATGGGGGGGGACACACATTTTTCCACTTTGGAAGTGTCTCTCGCGTAAACTATTCAGTTTAGAAAAAAATGATATTAGAAACCTCAATATCATTTTTGAAGACCTATTCATAGATACACGATGGGTTTGATGAAAAAAATTTTTTTGAGTTTCAGTTCTAAGTATGGGGAACCCCCAAAATTTATTGTTTTTTTCTATTTTTGTGTGAAAATCTTAATGCGGTTCACAAAATACATCTACTTACCAAGTCTCAACAGTGTAGTTCTTATAGTTTCGGAGAAAAGTGGCTGTGACATACGGACGGACAGACAGACAGGCAGACATGACGAATCTATAAGGGTTCCGTTTTTTGCCATTTGGCTACGGAACCCTAAAAATGATGAAACGTAGCTCTCTATCGCTCAGTATGGCACACCAAGATGCAGGTGAGTAACATAACGGCTTAGACTCAGCATGAATTGAGCTCCTTGTATTCGATACATATCTACCCCTTTCTAATTTCTTTAAGAAATATACACAATTATTCTAAATCATTTAAAATATGTTCCTAATCATAATTACTATAGAGTGCATACTGCCTACAAAATAATTTACAAAAGGTTGCTTCTTTACTTCGAGCCGCGTTCATGTTTGTAGTGACCACAAGCGGGTATTTTTAATCTAGCTATCCATAATATCAACTAAACAACTTAGGAAATAACTAAGGGCCTGCGCCCGCTGGCGGCACGCATGCCTAGGCATCCCTCGGCATTACTGCCTGCAAGCGCACAAAAATTATATGCTTATACGTAATTAGATAACAAATAGACATTGTTAATGCTAACGAGACTCCACTATAATGGCCAATTCTAAAAACGTTTAGTGTGATTATTGTGAATTAAGAATAATACTCATTAGAATTAACTCGACTCCAGACGACTTGTGTTGTAGAATAAAAGCACTCGGGCTATTTCATTTATTTATTATTTTTGTATCTAATCACCATTTCGCAAAGGTGTCTTATTCAAGAGGAGAAGAAATTGCTAAAGAAACTCCCTGACACATCTTTTAAATCAATTCTTGCTTAATCAATTTTATAGGCTTAAATTATTTCTACAATTTAGAATCATTACAAAACACCCCTATTACTGGTTTCCCAGTCTCAGACAGAATGCCCTCCCGGGCCGCTCTCCAGACTGACCAACATCCCTTAACATTGCTTTTTCTGTAACTCTCATATTTCATTCAACTCGAAACCAGAGAAATATTGTGTGACGACGTACACCGGTGCCGTGGAGTCAAGTGAATTCCCGAAATAATGTCTTGTTGGTGAAAATAAATACAGCATTGTTCGTTATTAATTTTAAGCCCTAACATTAGGTATTATGAAAATAACCGAGTAATCTGTAGTTTACTTCATTTGGTACATTAAGGAATTATCAGGGGTCAACAATGTTGGCACTTGGCACCTGAAGAGTCTTTTATAAACGCCGACGTTTGAGTGTATGACGCATGTATATTAAATTGCTAAAGATCTAGTGGGTAACATGTAATTACTAAAACAATAATTGGAAAGATTAATCTCATTGCCGGTAAACGTATATTAATTATCATGTACGGCTGTAAAGTGTTTCTTATGTATGTAGTTGTGAGATGCTGCGACCTATGAACCCAGTTATAGTGGTTTTAAGGTTCCTCTAAAAGGTCTGAGCCCTTATAATAGTTGGTAATTGGTACTTACCATAATGTTTGCTGAACGCTCAACCATTCTGCGGTGATTGTGGACTTAAGGTTCAAATTTTCAAAGAGATTTGTATTACATAACATTTTTATTGCTCTGTGTTATTCTCGTTTCAATAAGCTATGTACGAGTATGTATTTATTACAAAATTTTATTGACAAGTTCAATTTGTTCGTTAGTTAGTTATTAGCACTTAGCAGGTATGGGTTAATTCTTGCTAAATTAGAACTTCTTGCTTTTATCTTAAGTAATTTTGCACATTATTTTACAATTAATTAAGTGACCTGATCCCCTGATCAGGTTAGCTCCGAACGAGGGTATTCTTTGAGGAATAATATTACAGATATGAAATTTTATAAACGTGTTCAATTAAGATAGCTCGGTCTAAACTACACAAAAATCTCCTCACCTGCCATACAAACACAATATTTTAAATATTTTTTAAAATGTGAATTTTATTAAAAATCTTGTAACATATCGTGAGCAACATCGCTAGTATTATTAAATCGCATATCGTATTATTATTACCTAGCAAAAACTGAACTAGTTGATAATTGACCTGTCATCAAAGAAAAATAAACGGAGAAACTTCTTAGAGCGTTATGAAATTGAAATGTAGAAAGACATCCTATTACAAAGACTTAAAGAGTCATTACGCACATGCTTGGCTGGTAACGCGAAGTGATTTTCTATTGTTATTTTTAAGAGTTGATAGGCCACGCAAGCCTCGGGCGGTTCTCAGCCGAAATCCACACCTCGTCCGCTCACCGAGACCTGACGCTTCAAATTAACTCAGTGTCTACACTAATTTTCGTAGCGGCAATACTCGGATCTACGACTGAAGTACATTTTCGGGTTAACTAAATTGTGCAAGGGGCAGTGGGAGTTTGTAGTGCAATTCATTAACCATGCAAAATGCAATGCAGTGTATATGGTTGGTCATTTCATTACTTTCAGTTTGTTCAACTAAACTTTGAAGTTTTTCTTGTGAGGAATATCATGGTAGAAAAATAGTAAATGATAAATGATATTATTATTATCAGGGTGACACTGATTTTGGTGATAAAAATGAAAATGAAAATGATGTTTTTTTTTCATCTAGGTATAGACAGACTCTACGTACGTCTATCCTTTAGACCACATGCATAAACATGCGTAGATATTTTTAAAACAAATCTTTTTACCTTGTGTTTATATTGCCATAGTGATGTTTCTAATTTAAGTAATACTTTCTCGGGCCTCTAAATTGGTTATTTACAAACCTAATAACATAATCCTATTTTACATAAACGCGCTATCCCAACAATACTAGTGCTGCCTTTCTAAATAAGATTAAACGCATCATAAAAATATCTAAATCCTATTAGGCACATCCGGAACTGGTTGAACCGAATCTAATTCTGACAATTCAATGTCACGAGAACACAATCGGTTACGAATACGATGAACAACCCACGCTACGCAAACAGAATGTACTCAGCGCAAGAACTTCCGGATGAAATAATCAAATTATATTTTATATCTAGACTTGTAACGGAAATTCTTTAGATGTCAGTCAAACAACGCTAACCACAAACTCTTCATTGTTCAGTACATTGCATAACTCCATCTTTTCCTCTTAGTGAGAACTTGAAACTCAGTAAGCGCATGAGAGAGTCAATATTGACGTTTTAATGAGTATCAAGCTTACAATTTATCTTTTTTTACTATTTCTTTTAATAAATCAATCTATTTTGAGCAAACAAGATATTATATGTACCATTTTATTATTGTTAAATACTGATAAAATCGCAATGAGTAAAACTTTATTAAAACAATACATATTTTAGTTAATCTAAAGTTCTGCACCTATTCACCTAATTTTATGCTCTACTCTACTAGCATCGTCTAAAACCAGAAGTTTAAGAATAAAGTTTTACAACTTTTATACTGTTACATTACAGCTTGGGCTTATAATTTTATGGGACAATAAGGATATCATTAAATGCTCCTATTACATTTAGAGCATGCTACAAATTTAGATTGACCCCATAAGGAAGAAAGAGAGAGTTTTCTTAACGTTAATATAAATGGGCAATAATTATAAACCGCTAGAGAGGAAGGCCGTTCGGCTGGTCACGCGCGCATCCACCGGTCTCTTTCTTAGAACTCTAGTGCATGCTCGAAACATCGATCTTTTGTTATAATACTCGATGCGTCCAATATTATATATTAGGCGAATCGAGTATTATGTTTAACAGAATATTTTTAAACAACTGCAAAATATGAAAATGAAATTCAGGAAAAGAATTTAATGTCCTAATATCAGGGATACCTAATTTACACAATACAGATAAAGATTATTCCGTTCTAAGAGTACCTGAATGTTTTAAACAATTAAAACGTTAATGGAAGTGATAATAACATTTCTATGCTTCTTTCAATACCATAACTACCATGGAGCATTGATATAGAAGGAGCGCCATCTCATATGAACGGAAAGTTGTCCAGCTGTTAACAGAAAATAGAGATTCCAATAGAGGTTCCAATAATGGCCATTTCTGAATGGCGCTAGTGTGATACAAATAGCGAACCATGAACATAGCTGTTGTAGACTGAGTGAAGTTTGCTGAGTTAAGAGCCTAGTGCATCCGCAGCATCACCCGTAATGAATGGCGCTAGTGTCGCTAGCGTCTGCCAAATATGTAGATACGGCACCGCAGCGCCATCCGTAATTTTACGCGTTTTTACGGACACTTTTCATAAACAGAGATGGCATTCCTTCTTCTCTATTATTATGACTATCGATTTTATTTTTTATCGATAGCAAACTTAAAATCGAAGAAACGACTTTATATTATTATTTCGATAGTGATACCTGCTCGCCCTATAGAAATCACCTCGATCCTATTGTTCATTCATTTATGTCCTTAGGTTATGTTTTCCGTAATTGGTTCTGGAGCGTTTTCCAAATGTAGTGATGGACGAAATAGATCTGTATTTACTATTTTTGCAATTGTACTTTTTGTATTCGATCGTTATGTTTTGTAGATATGCAGACTCAGAATTTATTCTAATTATAAATTAATTTTTCTTCTTATCGTCTACTTTAAATGAGATTTTTAATATTAATCTCTCGATTTTACAATGCGGTACGTACTCAATTTTCATATTCAGTTTAATTTTTTTTTCATAATGCTTTGTTACGGTATGATACACTAAGATACATATTAATAAATTTAGATAATAGATTGAATTTATTAACATTTAACCCATTGTGCGCCATCTTTAGGGTCCTGGAATAGTCAAAGATTTTCTTTACTTGTGATCGGTAAAATGTGTTTCTGTGAATCGGTCGAAAGGCTAACAAGTAACAAGTGATAATCACTATGCATTATTTATATTTAAATTAAAATAATCTAAATTTTACTAACAAAAAATAACCGACTTCAAATTCTCAAAAACTACTTGTCAGATCTCGTTCAAATTTATGTGGGACCACATGACAAGCACCAGCTTTCTACTAAAAAAAGAATCATCGAAATCGGTTGACGTGATATTGAGTTATTCGTCAATTTGTCGCGCACATCTTAACACAAATTTACGACTTATGTAGTTTTCTCATGGATGCCATTGTCAGATCTCAATAAAATTTATGTGGGACCACATGACAGCCATCAGCTTTCGATTAAAAAAAGAATCATCAAAATCGGTTCGCCCAGTCCAAAGTTCTGAGGTAACAAACATAAAAAAAAAAAAAAAAAAAAAAAAATACATTCGAATTGAGAACCTCCTCCTTTTTTTGAAGTCGGTTAAAAAAATCATCTAGTTTTGAAGTATTTGATTGTGATGACTGCATTTTATCACATAATCAGATCAATGCTGAAATTAATATTTTCCTTTTAATTACATTGCATCCTACTAGGGAAAATCGATGTCTGTCTAAAACTACCGTAACTACTAAACTAGATAAAGGTGCATAAATAGGTTATTTTTAAAAAGAATGTATGCGCGTAATTAGTTTGACTTGAAAGAAACTTGAATAAGTGGGTTTAAGTAGTACAGTGTGTACCTAAATATAGATTATAACGTTTATTATTTCTTACTTTTATTCTTTTCCAATTCAATTGCAATAAAAATAGCTTATTATTTTGCGGAAGAATCCAATTTTAAAAATACAGGTCTAGTAAAAATACGTTTATGTATCATATAAGTTTATGAATCATAACCTACATACACTGTTTATTTGGAAGTAAGTAAGCAATCGGTTTGTCCTTGCAATAAATTACGATTTGGATATTCCCCCAGCGTTTTTCAACATATATTTCTAAGAGGTATAATATGTCTATAAATTTCCTCTATAGCAGTACACCACTAATCTGTTATTGTTGCACCTCAATAGGTACGCTGTCTCATAATTTCCAGGAAATAATCTTATTATGCGACGCCTTAAACCGTCTTAAAAGCAAAAGCCTCGCATTTTTAAATTGTGATGCAATTATTTTAAACGCTGACATTGAAAAAGACAAGTTAAAATAATCCGAGAATTCCAAGTGCCCTTCACTTTGTTGTAGCGCTGATGCATTGTGATGGCCGATGTATTTAGACCGTATGAATACGAGTCGGCTCCTTAAATCCGCTTAAAATCGATATCTAAGTATTACTCGGTTAAAATTTCACGTCCAGAAGTATCCAACTTGATCCCTTTCGAAATAGACAATTTAAAAATAAATAGCTCGACCTATCCGAAGAACAAAGTCACATCTGCAAAAAGTCGACTTTTCAGCACAGCGGTTTCAAGTTTAGTATAACAAAATTTTTGTCTAGTATTTTTGTTTGAAATCTTAGAGCACTCAAATTTCAAATGACACATTTATTAAAAATAAGCTACACACCAGTATTCTCACATTACACTTAACTCTTTTTTTTACGGAAATAAGGGGTCCCATGTTTACATATAACGTTGTTTATCGGAAGTCCCAAATAAATTTGAGGTCCCATTCGCACATGTCACTTTGTTCTACGGAATCCTATCCAGAAAACCGTGGTACATATGCATATATCACATTATTCTAGGGAAAATGTATATAAAAATAGTGTAACATGTGACATCAACACTTTACATAAATTAAAATATTATAGTTTACTAGCTGTGCCCCGCGGTTTTACTCACATCGTGAAAGAAGTACTTCCCGTACCCGGATAAAAACTATCATAATCATATCATATTCATGTTTTCCCGGGTTACAATCTATATCCATACTAAATTTAATCTCAATCGGTTCAGTAGTTTTCCCGTGAAAGCGTAATATATATAAAAGACAGAATTACTATCACAGTTATAATATTAATAGGGATGTTATGAAAAACGAATAATAAAAAGTGTTTTTAATTTATTTCAAATAACGTTTATTTTAACTATATTTTCTCTCTTTTATAATACTTATCATTAGGTAATACTTAACGATAGTTAGTCTCATTGTTTCATTTGTTACTCATTGTGTAAGTCTTAAATAAAATCCGATTCTCGGATAAACAAATTATGTTGTAAAATAGTTACCCTGTTTGTTCAATCTTACGAATTATTATCAATAACTACTTTACACTTGTAGGCTTATTGTATATAATCACAATATTAAAATAGGAACAAAAACTGTATTTAGAGTCTTAATTAATAAAATAACAATCAGTTTTCAATATCAGTCATAAGATCTACAATACTATTAAATGCAGTATCTACGTTATTAAGAAACATAGTAAACAAAGTAAGTTATAGTAACTGCTTTAAAGTAATAAGTTTGTACTTAGTTTCTGTAAAAGACTAATAACATATTTAAATAAAAACTCTATCTCTAAACAACAGTATGTATATAATTATATTATATAGTACTATAAAAAAGTTATCAAAAATTTGGATTGTTATCAATCAAGCATGAGATATTAGTCTTCACTGTCAGAACAATTATTCTTTTCATTTTGTCTCTGAACTGGCAATGCCTTAAAATAATCAGAATATTGAGCACTGATTACGCCTGATTTACACATGCTAATCAGGTATCGTTTTTTGTCTTTCGATAAACCAATAGGAGCTTTATAAGCTTTCTCAAGAGTAGGTAAAGTAGTATTAGTTCTACGCGTATTGCTGCGAACAACCACTGTGCCATAATTAATGTCATTCAAATCATATTTGTATAAAAGTTGGTTTGGATTCGATTTATTAACCAACACCTCCCGTATATTATTCCATGCCACCTTATGACCTTCAATGTTCTTACTCCAGGTTTTATCGACAACATGACTTTTGAAATCATAGAAGTTTTCTTGAGTCATGTTTCGCACTACATACGGTTCACCCGAGCTTTTAGCCCAGCGAACGAGCAGACGCCACTCATCCGGAGTATATATGATTTTTTTTTCAGCCTTTCTCTCTATGAGGGCATGGACACTGTCACCCTCGTTTTGGGTATGTCCTTTTTCAAGAAATCTGTGACTTATAGTCACATTATATTTTAAAGCTGCATAAATGTATAAATAGAAGATAAAGCGATTTTTATTTTGGCCAGCACAATTATCCGACCAAAACCTGAATTCGCACACACCTTTTTTTACGTTTGCCTCATATAGTCCAACAAGCAACTACTAACTTCGTTAGCACCCCTTTTTGCCACCGTCTCGTCCCACATATAACATACAGCCTGCTTTTCACCCATATCATAGACAGTAAAGTTGAGGAAGCTTAGTTTTCTTTTATAGTAAAAGATACTTACATTGCCATGAGGACAGCACAAAACTTTTTGAAAATCAAAAACTGCTGCTAGAATTGTACCATTTGAACTTATTGCATCACATTTATCTCGGGTTTTCAAATCGCGTGCAATTTTTTTATTAGATAAATGCTTTTCATGATTAGCATTTTCCTCGTCTGTGGGATGAGCTTTGTTGCAAAATATTTGACATACGTCACATTGATCTTTTTTCGGACGAAAAAAGCTTAAATTAAAATTTTCGTTGACAATATCTCGATATTGTCGCTCAGTTTTTGCTGCATCTTTATATTTTGTGCTGTTAAACCATTCCACGTACAGTTTGAACATACGTGCGATGCTTAGGCCACTCTCCAAATACAGCTTTTTAGAATTTTTACGTATATAGTGTGATTCTACTGGCACAAATGATTTGACATGATCACACACGCTTGTTACAATATCATCGTTGATTACTTTCTTGTGGCTTTTATGACGGCCTCTTAGATCTGGAAACATTTCCGTACTGCCGTCATATTTATCCCAAGCTGTTTTGAGAATCCTGCCACTAACAGACAGAGTATTTAGGAACATGGTTTTGCATACTTCCACCACTGAACATTCATCCTGATCGCACTTCTTAGGCAATGGCAATGTGTATTTAAACGTATACTGGCGATTATTAGGAATGTCACGATTCAAGCATCTATACTTACGGTATTTATTTGTGTATTTCACTACAAATGCCCATTGTTTTTCACGACTTGCCAACTTCCAGAACTTCTTGAAGCAGTAGTGTCTTTCATCTTGACTTATTTTACTGGCGCACTTATAGCGACATTCACATGGTGGCCCTAAAGTTTTACAGTCAACAGCCTTACCTCTTTTAGAAATATATTTTTCCCCCATGTTTGTCAAGCATTTCCTCTTAGCATCTGACCATTCCGTAGGACGCCTTGCACGTTTTTTTGTATTTTTTCTGGTAACTCCGGGAGAACACACTGATGGAGACTGAGGCCAATGAATATTATTATCATGCAAGGCACAAAAAGCATCTTTACATTTGTTGGAATGATTGTTCAGTGGAGAAGCCATAGGAGTTATAGCATCAACCTCAGAAATCGCTGTTGAAACAGACAAAGGTGCTGTTGAAACAGAAAGTGGTGCCAAATCCCCAAAAGTAATACAAGGTGAGTTTTCAAAACTCTCAGGCATATCAAGCAAAAAAGGAGATACTTGGGTTGAGAAAGCAGGTGAAGATACGAGCGGTGCAGCATTCGGTTCCTCGAAGGTGTCTTTCCACACGTCGGCCATATTTTTGTCGATGTTTTCAGCTTCCACAGGAACCGGTGACGATGCTGTCGACGATAGAGCCCGATGTTCAGAAATGATGACATCTGAAATCAAAAACTAAAAAATAAGAAAAACAAATTCATATAAATGGTAAAATCAATATGGTCAGTGTTTATAAGTATTAAAAGAAGGGTTTAAAATGAGTAAATATAAATAAAATAAAAAAATTTGGTCTATTTTAGTTGGTACATAGACACATTGTGTTTTTACTTCAAAGAACAATGTCACATAAGCACTTTCACCTCCAAAATAAAACAAAAACTCCTGTGAACAACGTTCTATGTTACAATGGAACTGTTTTTTAGAAGACAATTTTCAACGAACATCGAACCATCGTCACATATTCGGTGATTTATTAATCGTATCTTTCATTAGGTCCAAATGTTTTTGAATTTAATTTTTAATTTAAATATTTTAACTCCAACATTTTAGTAAAAATTCCAAATAAACATGCTACTTTTCTACGAACAACGTCCCATGTGCTTATAGGACGCTCTTACTTTACAATTCAATATTTTCACATAAATTTTAAATAAAATAGGTTTTTGAATGTATAGTTAGGACGAATTGAAATACTGTAAATAATATAAGTACTAATAATACTTCATTACTTACCTGGATTAATGTAAGTATTATTTTCTTCCTCCGCAATCTTCACGAGTGTTTCATTTTGCAGGGAATTATCCACTTTATGAGGACTCAGTGCTAAGTTTACAAGTCGTCTCGATCTGGTACTATTCATTTTACATAAATTCGGGAATTAAGACTAATTAACACATCAGGCGCAAAAAATGCAGATCGCGCAGGTAAGCGTCCTTTTTCCAGTGAACAGTGGCGCGACTGACGATACGACGCGGCGCTCACGCGCTTTAACAAGATGGCCGGCGGCGGATATTACGATGTAACCTTGTTCTGGGGAACGTTTTACGCATGAATCGTTGTTTTAACTGAAATCTTCAGAAATCATGTATGAAAAAAATTAAAAAAAATATTACATGTAGAAAACACTGAAATAAGATAGATAATGGAATAAAACCTTTTTCGTCATATGGTTACATGTAACTTTGTTCTTCGGGTAGGTCGAGCTGTGTTGGAGTTGTTAATAATCGCCTATGCTTATCGGAATCTCGCGACATTATAATTAAAGTAGCACCTGATGACCTGACAAGTCTGTATTTAAAGGATAAATAGTATTTCAGGCACCTCCGTATCATTGCGATCTCTTTTGTAAGGTGTTACGAGCTTAAACACGGAGGCAAATATTTATAGAATGCGCTGCCAATATCTCATTTAATATTTATTTCGATCTTCGACGTTTATTTCATTAAGTGCCTAGTATATTTCACGTGGAGCTGCGTAATGACTTCTCATTTAATTAAAAAAGGACAAAATAAAATAACATACTTCAACCGTATAAATATACATATTTATGATATATTGTAATTGTGTTGATCGAAGGTAGCAGAGCAGTATTTACTCTGATTGTAAACAAGAGACAGGTAATTTTTTTATTATAATCTAGTTATATACGAATAATAACACTGTAAAGGCTGCGATTCTTTATTAAAAAATAAGTATTTTCTGAAAATTGTTATGAATATCACACTAACGGTTACTTTAATCGCTCATTAGTAAAGAATCACCATACAAATTCTGTACTAAGGAGCGATTTAAGTATCCGTTAGGTAGTGAATCTGAGTTGGGGCGTCAGTGATTTATGTTCAATTACGCTTACTTAGTTAAAACATTTGTTTAATATTATATGTAAGTAATTTACGAAATACGATTTTTTTATTGTTTTACTAAAAGGAAAAATAAAGCTTTTTTGTTTTTCGTTCTTCATTCATCGTTCTTTATTCGAAAGGATAGCCAGGCAATAATTGACATAGTGTTAACATATTAACAGTATCTCTAGTAAAAAGGAAAATATAGAAAACTAAAGTACTAAAACTACTTATTTTGCACAAATTAACTAATGACTTAATCATTTGTAAAAACAGTGATTAATGATGAATCTTACGATTACGTTAAACAAGAAACTAGCTTACATACTAATGTTTATCAATAATTGACATTTATTGACAAACTCTGCTCAGCACTCTGAAACAGTGATAAGATATAATTACTCATGTTAAAACATATTCGTATTTATAAGAAGATTTAAAGTGTTTGTCTCATGAATCTTAAATGTGAGATAATCAACACGACCTGACAGCTAAATGGAGCCACACTACACAGCTACACTTCCTTCGTGCAGTACGATAAAAGCATAGCTGAATATGTAAATGAATAACAGTCTTGAACGAAATGTGGGCAGACACGTTGACATTATGCTATCGAGCTAAAAACGCTACCATTAAAAAACAATTAGTCGGTGAAAGTATTATGTCTGTGCATTTTTAGCTAGTCAAACGGGAGGCAACTCTACATCTAGACGCATAAAAACTGAATTAGGATTAGACCAATAAAACGGCTTAGCAATCTAGATGTTAGTGCTTGACTGATCAGCCTAGATATTGCTGCAAATTAAATGCCAGATTCCCAGTGACTAAGTTCAATAAAATAGGTATAGGTATATATTTTGAATTTGTTAACTCCTTATTGATTTAAAGTTTAATCCCATTAGTTCATTGCCTCAGAAGTAAGCTGTAATTTTTTATTCTTATGATTGAATGTATTTAAACATACAAATTTTATACTATTTTTAAATAAATTACAAAACCAATATGCCTTGAAATGTCAAAAATAATTAATATTATTTACTAAATTGATTATTATGCATATTTGTTGCGTTGATTACGTCGATAAATGAATACTTACGATTGTTATGCAATTCATTGCTCAGGTGTGAGAAACCAATACTGTTAAAATATTTAACGATTTTTTTATGTTTTATATGCATACTAATAATATAGTTATGTAAATCTAAGCCATATTATTTCAAGAACTGTTGTTTAAGCCTGTTGTCTCAGTAGTGTCTTAAACGTCTGATTTCCTGAGATTTAGGTAAATTTAAGTTACATACAGAATAGTGAATTTCAGCTTTATATAAGTTGTAAATTAAAATCTTATTTACATTAAATATATAAATGAATTACGTTTTTAGATGACTTTCAAAATATGAAATAACGTGATCCTATTGTAAGTGGTATAGAGTATGCTAGTTCCTCCTTATTATAAATAACTTTCTAGTGGAAACTTGGTTATCAAATTTCAAGTTGGAACTTCCCAGACCATATGTACGTATGTAGGCAACAACTATGATTAAAGCATGGAATTAAAGTATCTGTAGATAGTTTGTTTTTAATTTCCATGATCTTTTAAAATAAAATCCGCGTTTATGTCATATAAAGTTTTTTTTTTCATTTCCTGCGTTCAGAGTTAACGATTTTTATAGGTACATAACTAGTTCTCACAAAAAAATTATGTCTATGTCATAAACACTAAATTTTCGAAAATTGTAACCACAACAGATTACATTTTCAAAATTCTGCCTTAAAATATTTCGTATTTCGGTATTAACCGCTAAACAGTTTTAAAATAAGTTAGTTTGAGCTACATTTATTTAGAGATTGCGGTCGAATGGGAATCTGAGCGGCGAGGAGGTGCCGCATGGTGTCTCGAGGTTAGGAACGTGGCAACAGGGCGTGAGATAGTTGCGTCGATATCATAAGTACCTCAATTGCGTCCTGCGGTCCTCTTTGCTAACCGTCTACTTTCGACTTTCTAGATTTTTGTAACTATTGCAATAAAAAAAAAATGTTTCACTGAATGAACGAAAAGGATGTCTTATGCCTAAACAAATCGTTGCTAGTGTTCTTATGGTTAAACGTAATTACTAGGAAGGTTAACCGACGCCAGGCGTAGGCGGTTTAACTTGTACTAGTCCATAATAATAAGTTAGATCGAATTATTATAGAAATATTTCTGACTAACAATTAATTTACATGCAATCTAGCGAGCTAAATAATAGTTACAGGTTTAATCAAACTGTCATGTCAGATATATGTAAAAATAAATAATAATCCTTTTCATCGATATACCTCATGCTAGTAAACTAAGTACTTCCATTTGGAATTCTTATCCCTTATTATCATGTGTATGAATAATTTATCAAACAAGAAATTAATCGACCCGTTAGTCTGATTCAAAATTAATATTAACTTTACATTGTAACAATATTCAAATTGGCTACAGTTATCAGTGCTACAGAAGATAGCAATCTTAATGAAATAGTAAAGTATTATCTCTGTAAAATATATGTAGGAGTGCATACCCTGTACTTAGCAAATTGGCGTAATAAGTATGATTTGTAAAAATGTTAAGTGGTTTCTGTACACCGATTTTCGAATCGACACCTTCTAGTAATTAAAGCTCGTCACGCGATCGTGAGAACAAAAAAGCTTAATCGATTTGCGGTACAGGTTTGCATAACGAACTGAGCTGTCATTTCTCCTCGCCCTCAGACTGTAAAAGATCATACACAATCAGTACTCCAGATACATAAGACAGGCGGTTTCGGTAGACCATTTATCGCAATTTCATGGCATTTTCGTCGAACTCCCTACCAGTTTAAAGGCAGTCGTTTTATAGAGATTTGATCTTCTGTACCAATGTTTTCTTTTCGCGCCCTCAGCGATACAGTATCAACCTCGGCGTTGACGTCGCATTCCACTCGAGCAGATCTCTTTGCCGGTATTTTTATCACATTACTCTCGGGTTTATCGTATCTGTGCCTCAATTTTTCGGTGACGTGGAATAATTGCTGACGGCAACTCGAAACTGTTCACGCGGCAAGGCCTCGATGACAGCTGTGCGGTGCCTATCTGATATTCAGAACGAGGATATGCGAAATGTTTTTAAATTAAATCGTAAACCAAGGTATCGAAATTGACAAATTTGATTTAAGAGCGGTACACTTTTAAAAATTTAAGAAATTAATTGTGAATATGTATGAAAATAATGTAAACAACAAAGTATTTATGTGTACTTAACAATTTATAACCGTATCCTGTCGGAATCAGGTTACCTCGAATAATAATGTGTGGGGTAAAGGCGAAATAATTTCTTCTTACCATCAGATGGTCAACTCATTTGTCGGCTATTTCGTAAAACGTGCATAGCTCCGGCCAAGGGCGTATAAAGTAACTGCATATAAAGTAACTTCACACAACTTTGGAAATATAGGCAAAAGCCCTAAAGGTTTGTTTGTTCCTCATAATATTTGCCTTAAATCCTGATATTTTTATTAAAAAAAGTAAAATGAGGAAAAAGTAAATAAAAATAAAGTAAGAGATATTTTTATTAAAATAAAGTAAAAAATCCCCTATCTCGCTTTCTAAATACCGATGTTTACTATCACTATGAACACTATCCTCTGCTTATAAGTAGTAGGTTCATATAGACGTACACTAAATTAACTAGGTTAAGAACCTGTAAGATAACATAATATATCTATGTCAATGTAGGTGACTGTGCTGATAACCGTCATCAGAACTACAGCAGTATGTAAAATTCCAACTTCTCAGAATAATAACTCCGTAGGTCTAATTTGACCCACACAAACAGAGTAAGCTGAATATAAAACTGTTTAATAAAACATATCTAATAATAATTTATTGCGCTTACAATGTAGTCTAAGTTGAGTAATGTAGAGGCAAAGATCATCATGGAAACGTTAAGTCTGTTAGAAGCTTTCTCTGATAAGTAGGTGAGTAACTTTGGCGACACACAATGAGCTTGCCTGCGTTTAATTGGGGTTGTAAAGTCAAATGACAATAACTTTGCGGGAAAACTAGATATGCCTTTTATAGGAGCAGACTTTGCCGTATTAACTATAATTTAACGAGTCGTCCCATTGCATGTGTAAACATCGTGAGAGAAATAATCTTGAATCTGAGTAATGTGCGAAAAGATTTAATACAAAAATGAAAAAAATAGACTCATTCAAAAAAACGAGACTCATTAAAAAACGACTCCAAAATTTACTTCCTTTTTGAAGTGAAAATTTCTTTAGACGCTTTGGGTATTTTTGAGGTGGAATAAAACTAATCAGCTCACGTAATCATTTTAATCCACACCTACCTGTAACGCCATCTCTGAGAGTAGTACAGAATTATAGTTAGTTAATTTACAGCTTGTATTAATATCAAGATTGTAGTTTACATATAATTTACGAAGCGTTGGCAGCCATTCATTAAAAATGTAATGAATAAAAACACTTCATTTAAAAGTATTTCCTGTACAATAAAATATTTCCTGACGATTAAAAAATATACACGTAATTGTTCAAGTTTTCACTTCTATAGGCACTCCCGAGTGCATTTCTTAAGATTTTAAACAAATTGTTAAGTAGTTTTGCCACGCCGCTTTTCCTCGTGTACTCAAATTCTTCCTATTTTAGTTGTTTTAGTATTCGCAGTTATTTTGAATTGCCTTGTAACGAAAGCGCAATTATTGCCAGGAGCTTAGAGTCAACGGCAACTATTCATTAGTGAACACAATGAACAATTCAACCGGGATTGTTTTTTGTTTGATTCAGGAAATCTGACTAATGGAGGTTGAATTCAATTTTAAAAGTAGAATTACCATTATTCGTTAATTGAATTTGCTCTTTATAAAGTTTTAAAGAGACTAAAAATATATTTTATGTCTCAACACCCAATAAACGACTTCTGCCCTGTACATAGTTTAAGCTAGTTGACAATATTTTATACTAATTAAAATATCCATAATCAGATTCGACTCCGATAGTTTTATTATTAGTATAGAATAGAAGACGCATTACCACACGTTATTAAACCACTAATAATTTCCATACTAGTAAAGAATTAATTTCCAATAATACGTATTTGTGGTAATTCGCACGAGCGTATTAAAACTTTATCGGGCACCATCTAAAATATTGCTGTTACATTGAGTCTTACTGCAGTGATTTTCATTAAATTTTGCAGTTTGCAGTTCAAGCCTATAATTACGGGTTTCAATGTGGTTAATAATACGCTTAGCGCGTACGGTACGTGTGACGCTTGATAGCGGGTGAAAAAAGAAAATTCGCAAAATGATTTCGAGGTGTGATGTGGAGTAAATCGCAGCTTGATTACGGGGCGTGGCTCTGTCATTACGTTGTCGGGACGCCCCGGTGGTGGTTAACGAGCATTGTACCTGCTTGATCCAAATTCTGAACTACATCTACTTAACATTAATAAATTAAAGTAACGTTCAGACACTCGTGCCTCTGTATCTACTTAACATTAAAATTTTACTATATCACTGTATGTTCAGGGCTTCCCATTTTCATCGATCCATCGTTTCCTTCGCCGAGATCATTCACGACAAATTCAGATGAAGTATATGTATTCCTATGTAGCTCCATAGTCTCCTTTTACGAAACTACAGCATTGCAAGAGGAGACCCACGTGGTAAATGTCATGCTAAACAACGTGAGGACTCCGCCTTCAACTGCCTTCGGCTTAGGGCGTGTGGCCTCAGGCGTCGCACTTTCAGAGTATTTAATACGTCGACAACGTTGTCATAGGGTACAATCAGCAAAAAAGTTAGACATGCAGAGCAGGATACAAAAATGTTCCGTAATGTTTAACTTTATGATATAACATTGATAAAACACAAAGATCCTCTAATGAAAAAAAAAAAATTCAATGTTAATTCTGATTTAAATTTTATTCTGAACCTTTTTGTATCCTGCCCTGTATATCTTATTTTTATACTGACTGTATCGTCTACTGAAAACATTTCAGACGATATTTTCTTGATGCGAATATTATGAATAAATTAATGCATTCAATGGAGTGATATAAATTTTATTGTCACTCAACGCCATCGCTTCAACAAATCCCTACCGTGAGTGGTCCCGGTAGAAGAAGCGGCAAGAAACTCCCGGGATTTTTTTTTTCCTACTCACAGTTACAGACAGGACTTAATACTACTTATTACATTATTTAATAAAAAAAACTCATGTCCAAGCAGTCTTGTCATTTAAATACTCATCAACTTTGTAATATGCTTTCTTCATGAGAATACCTTTTACATGAGTTTTTAATTTACAGTATGGCATTTCTGTTAATTCTAACGGGATTTTATTGTAGATTTTTACACATCTACCCAGGAACGAGCCACCAGTTTTGCTGAGTCTAAAACTAGGCACAATCAGTCTAGCCTTATTTCTTGTGTTAATATTGTGAACATCACTCTTTTTAAGAAAAGTATCGGAGTATTTTTAAAATACATATTTAATATTTTCCAAAATGTATTGTGAAATTACAGTTAGTATATTGATTTCTTTAAAGAGTTCTCTAAGAGAGTCCCTAGGCCTGAGGTTGTAAAATAGCGCGAACTGCTCTTTTCTGTAATACAAAGATTGACTCAATATCTGCAGCTGAGCCCCACAACAACAGACCGTAGGACATTATACTATGAAAGTAGCTGTAATAAACTAATCTTGCCGTTTCTACATCAGTTAAGAGCCTTACTTTCTTAACTGCATAAGCAGCGGAACTGAGCCTCCCTGACAAGGCTTCAATATGAGGACCCCATTGTAGTCGAGGGTCTATGGTAATGCCGAGAAATGTTGTAGAATTTACTAGTTCTAATACTTCCTTATTTAGGACAATTTGAGCTGGGATCTGTTTCACATTAAGTAAGGCAAATCTGACACATTTAGTTTTTTTCGCGTTTAACATCAAGTTAATACATGTAAACCAGTGTAATACTTGCGAAACAGTATTATTTACGTCGTCATAACATTTTTTCCTCCTATCTACTTTAAAAATTAGAGATGTATCGTCAGCAAACAATACCGTTTCACACATGTCCTCAGTAAATTAAGGAAGATCATTGATAAATTTTAAAAATAGCAGTGGTCCTAATATTGATCCCTGGGGCACACCCATGGTCATGTGCACTCCAGGTGACTCTATTCCATTAATAACTTTTTGACTACGTTCAGATAAATAAGATTTTATAAGACTAACTGATTGTGTTGAGACACCATAATGCCTAAGTTTGTTTATTAATATATTATGATCAACATTCAATACAATCGAATGCCTTTGAGAGATCACAGAATATACTGATAGCATCATGCTTATCCTCCCAAGCATTAAAAATGTGTTTAAGAAGTGCGATGCCTACATCAGTGGTGTTTTTCCGTTTTGAAAAACCAAAGTGATTAGAAATAATTTGTTTGTAGAAAAATGCGATAGTAGTTGGTTGTAGATATTTTTTTCGAAAATTTTACTGAGGGCTGGTAAGATTGTCTGGTCCAATGGCTTGGTCCAAGGTCTTAATAAAATTATTTGGATTAATCCCGTAGAACCGATCAGTGTTGCTGCCTTAATTAGCTGTAAGTACATTTTGAACATTAAGCCAAATGATTTTATTCAAATTGCTGAATTTTCATGTTCTTGTTATGATAATTTAAAACATGATGACCTGCAGAAAAAACGAATTCAAAATGCTTTAAACGTAGGTAGGCATTAGATAAGTTACGTAGAGTACCTACAAGCAGCCGATAATAGTTAAGTAGGAGCATTGGAATTTAGAAGAGTGAATGACAAAAGAGACTGTCATGCACTCTGACACAATACTGATGCTAGTGTGGGAGACCATTATTGTGTCGACAAGAACAGCGTCCGGTAGACACATTGATTAAAGAAAAAGTAGAGGATATGCCCTAAATTGCATATAAATTTATTCATTATGCATATATTATGCAGATATGACCCGAAATACCAAAAATACATCTGTCCTGTTCTTACACGCCACAATATATACTTAAAGAAAGAGTACAATACATATAGCATATTTCTATTTTCTGGCAACATTTTAAAGAAATCTATCTAAGCTCCGCCTTGAAGCCGGTTTTCGGACGCCATTTTAAGATAAGGATTGCTTCTAGGGATGTTCGATCCAGGTGCCTTGTATCGATACTCTAGGTCGATAATTGAATCGTATCGCAGTGTATCGATCCAGGTATCGAATGAATTTTTTTAACTGGAAATAGTCGGCAAACGAGCTGACGATCCACCTGATGGTGAGTGGCTATCGTCGCCCATGGATATCAGCAACAACAAAAGCATCACTGATGCGTTGCCGGTCAAGAAAGAGAGAAAAAGAAGAAAGTAAATTTTTAAATAGGAATGTTTAATCCGGGTGTTTTATGTATCGATACTCCGGTTCGTCATGAATATCCCAATATAAATAATAGTCCAAATATCGATTAATATAATTAAATATATAAGTAAGTGGGTATCGCGGCAAATGAATATCAGCGACCAAAGTGTTGTCAGCCAAGAACGATAAAAAAAGAAAGAAATATGTTAATAAATAAAACATGATACATACTTATTTTATATATTATTTATATTTTATACGTATAATTTAATACGATGTTTTGTATCGATTCATAATCGAATTAAATATTTTAAATATCGTTCTATCGACTATCGACAAACTATCGACAAGCTTAATTCAGTGGGTTTCTAAATAAAGATATATATATCTTTAAGCCAATATTAAGGTTAATCGTTTTTAAATTTTATATTAGATTTAATTTTATTCAAAATATTGTATAATTAAATATTAAAAAAGTTACTTAAGGTTTTATAAAACAATGTGGTATGTAGTAGGAACATCATATAAATAATATCTCACTCTTTAACACTAAATTTGATTTAGAACTCTTGTGTTTTTTAAACTAAATGATCAAAGATTCATATCATCATATATTTTTTTCTTAAAATATTATATCGATATGTGAAACATACAACGCTATTTTATGGGCGGAGTCGACGCCATATTTGAGAAAGTTTTGGCTTCAGATCACGTGACCTTAGTTCTTATCCTCTCTTTTTCTTTAATCAAAGGGTAGACATCATGGTAACCTGTTACGTGTTCGATAGAGTGTCGCCTAAATTCGGTGTTATTATTAATTGTGTTGTATGTCGTAATTGATTGTGGGAGTCGTAACAAGAAAGGAAACTGTATTACATGTTGTAAAGTGAAGTAATGTTTTATTTTGAATATATTACATCATCTAAAAATCATGCTCATGGTAAAAATAGAAGAACAGGAATGATGACAGAGATACAGAGGGAGTCCCGTTAAATATACGTATGAACTCACCCAATTTATGAATTCTTAACTTTGTGATAGAATTAGTTTTATAAAAATAAAAAAATTATATATATCCAAAATTTTACTTAAATTAAATAAATAGAAACGAATTATTTTTCAAGATTGATTAGAGATGTCCATAGATCTCTATTGCCAACCTAATTTAAAAAAATGTTGAATAAAGTAGTGTAGGTATTGCGAATCTTAAAGAAGTGTAAGAAGTCATTTCAAACTTTAAATGATAGTACTATAAAAGTACCTATATACGATTTACTTAAATCAGCTGTGTAAATGTCAGTTTCAGTTATTTGCGCAAAATTCCGTATCATGCGAGTTTCATATAATTACAGACAACACCTTGGAGCAAGAGGTCAAAAGAAATTCACTTAAAACTGTAACACGCCCTACGCGAGAGCTGCGCGGACGCAAATTTATAAAGTCGGGTCAATTTCGAAAACCAGTGTCTGAAAGTGAAACTGCCCGCGCATTTATTACCAAGTAAAATATGTAGATTGCCTGCGAGATAATAATGATATGTGCTCTTGGTAATGAAATTTCCCGCCGTCAAACGGTGCCAAAGTAATTTGCGTTGCTTGTCTCTGGCAAAGTTGCCCCCAAGGGCCGCTTTCGAGGTTGCGCAAGGCGATAATGAGACTCATGTCAACTTTTTATCGGGAGTAAGGCACGCCAATGGGTTTGCTGGCGTTCGATGGCGAACGATGGCAGCCCGGGCAACAGTTATCTATCAGGAGGAGAACCGATTGCTTTTTTAAGACAACATCAGCCCTTCTAAATAAACTATAAACAGGAGGACCATCATCATGCTTTTTTGTTAATTTATGTTACTTAACTTAATTGTCCGTAGACTGTACAGACTGACGAGCGACTCCTTTAGCATACCTATTATAGCTGGAGCGCACCTGACAGGTAAGTCACTAGACTGTGGTTGATGGTAGGAATCTCGAAATTGCCGAGGCCTACTTGGTACTCTATCTCGTTGCTCCCGTACAAATTGCTGAAGGGTTAGTTACCATGTAAAGTATCAGTCTTATGCCGAATATTTTTTTACGTTAACAGCCGGCTTCGATGGCCTTCCGTAGCATGGAGTTGCTTAAGAAATTTTGCCATTAGCGGTCACTATCCAACTACTCACCCCGAATGCTTATATTACCGTACGATTGAGGCATTCCACCGTGGTATGGGCTCTGGAATTGTTATTACATATTGTGATATTCAATGTGATTTAATATTACTGAGCTATTATTATTTCTATTATAATTTTATACAATATAAAATAGTTATATAATAGTATCAGAGAGCACGGCTGCAATGAAACATAATTAATAAATCCGTGCAAATTATGTTTTGTACTTGTATTGCGGTGTTTGCATTGTTTTTGAATGTGACCTTTAAAGCTTTATAATTTTTTTATTTCATCCATACTTTCGAATCGATGTCATTAACCCTGATCATGTTTACGAACCTGTGCGCTGGGCGTACGTCACGTACGTAATAGCGTCGTAAAGTGTGTTTACAAAATAAAGAGATACCTGCCTTCAATTATGTGACTGGAACAGCTCAATGCAATGGTAATTAAAGAAATTGGTCCAGCTTTCGTGGACGAGCTAATTTATTGTTAAGGGCCATAACATTACAAATTCACGGAAGAGTCTCTTGGCCACCCTGCGCGTTCCACGCAGGCGATCGCTTCATATTTGTTAAATCAACGCAACCCTGTAATTTTGATCGATATCTTTATTGACGGCTCAAATTTATTGATCATTTCTTTGCAAGTGTATGGTCCCGGCACATGTAATGGTGATCGTAGGAGCTGTCGCAAGCTGCCGGCGAGGCCTTCTCGGGTACCCTGATCATTGCTTTTGGTTTCATTTTTCAATAGCCCCTCTATATCAGATTGACCTACTTAATTTTAAAGAAATTGAATATTTTACGAGACAATACTGGCAATAAAAAATTTAAGTTCGTTTATTTAAATAATTAGGCGCCATAGTTACTTAATTGGCATGACAGTAAATAAATCATTATCAAAACTAGACCAGGAAATCAAAGGATCTGAAGAGATAACTATTTTTTGTGTCTGATATAATATTGAGCAATGAAGCTAATGAAGGTGACAGTTTTGTTTAATGTACGCAAAAAATGTACCCACATGATATAGCCGTGCCCACTGGTACCTACCACCAACCCATACTAACATTTTGTGCTTAAATTAAATATTGATTAATGGCCTGCCGTTAACTTAATTTAATTACTTATATTATAATACGACATACATACGTATCAATAATGGTAAGATTGGAGGTTCCGTATATTCTGTAAATACCTTACTAAAGTGTGACCTATCAGGTATTTTGTCGTATAGCACAATACAGCTGTTGTATTGTATTGTATTGTATAATATCATAGTAGTCTTCTACTGTATTTAAAAACAATCGGTCAAACATTACAACACGATTAAATTATTTTAGATGTTTATTAGGTATAGGCATTACTTATATGTATATTGAAATTCTAATTCAGAACAGTGTTCATAAAATCTACATATTGGATAGCGGTGTTATTGTTATGTAGTATTGTTATGAAGATAATTTTGGAATTAAAATATATTAATTAGCAGGTTGGCTTCGACCTATTATTGCCTAGAGAATACTCCACATCACTGCTCTCGTGCGGATTGGTTTAGCTTTAGAGGTTAGTGGCCAACCCAAGAGTACCGGATGTTTTCATGCCACACCGAAGGTTTCCAACATTGCTTAACGCTTAATTAGCTGTCATATAATGACATAAAAATATTTAACGTTTTATTAATCTTTAAAAGTGTCCATAATGTGTACAATCGCCCTTTATCGCGAATGCAACAATAGGTTCTACTGGGTCGCGCAGCAGGTTGCATTTTCTCCGTACACACGACTACAACAGCGACATGTCTCGTTTCTCGTCTGCGTGTTTGTAAAGACGTCGGCATTACTAATAATTCATCGTCGCGCTTATCTCAAACGTGTCTGTACCAAATGCAATTATTTATTAGTGAATAGCACTTGTTTTCGTTTGAAGAATGGTAACTTTGAAATGTCATTACTTAGTAATATTTTTTAAAGGTGAACTACTCATTCTAGTGTTAGCAATTAAGCTCTCTTTCCGCAATGGAATATTTTTTTTGTTTCTGTAACGATTAATTGTAATTTACAAAGCCATTTTGCAACTGTTAGTCTGGGATTTATTACTGTATGTTTTTAAAAGATTTATTTAACGTCGTTAAAGTTCTGAGATGGAGATAATAGTTATAATATTTATAATACTCTGATATTTAAATTATTTTAGATGCAGTAATTTAGTATACCTTTTTGGTTATTTCTATTTCTAATAAGAAGATCCGTTATTTCCTTTACAATGACAGCGCTTCGTTCGATCAAGTTCAGTTCAAGATGGCGGTGTCAAGTATTTTGTGTTTTTAAAAATGTAAGTAAAAATATAGTTATTTACCAATTATAATTTTAAATAAACTCAAATAAAGTTAAAACGTAAATAATGAAAACGTTTTAACTGTGCCCAATAAACAATATGCGTTATTTAGGTGTTACTGAGCGATCGGGGTTTTTCAAAAATGACATCTACTTGTCTATCTCGCTTGCTTGCAGCCGACTAAAATGCGTTGGCACCACTTGAAGTCATTAAAGGTGTCCAACTTTTTAGAACTGAACAGCCTGTCTAGTACAGTACATATATACATATATGTTTATGCATTGTCCTCTGAATTACTAAGTCAAAAAATTAAAATATTGGTTAGTTGTAAATTCCATGGCTGAGTACGTAAAATAGACGTACAATTTCTTAGGCGACGTTAAATAATAATTTTATTATATTTTATTTATATTAAGTTTATCAGTGGAAACTGTTATGCTTTATGTTTTTTTGTATCTATATGGTGGAATCTGTAATACGAATGCTGTTTGTTTCCCAAATAAAATAAAATAAAATAAATATAAAAATAAATGTAGAAATATACACGATGATACAGTAAGGTAAAAGTTTTGTAATGACTAGGTAAGTAGCTATAATTTTCTTATGACTTTAAGGACCTTGTGTAATTTAAAATATACAAAATAATTTATGATATAAATACATATTTATTGGATGGCATTGAAGCTTAAGTTAGGTACAATTAAAAAATACAGAGTATGCACAAATCATAAAAGTTGATTGTAAATTCTTGTTTGATTATTATTTATCGATTATAAGCACCACGGTCCACGCATTGGTTCAATATAATTTTTCGTTACAATTCTCCACTTCGATAAAAAAAGCGGCCAAGTGCAAGTCGGACTCGCCCATGAAGGGTTCCGTAGCAGCAAGTAACATAATATAAAAGTTCTTGTACTTCGTTGTAACTTTGATTGATGTTTTTTGCGGTTTACGATTTATGACGTGTTAAAAAAAAACTACTTACTAGATATCGTTCAAATCAATTTTGTGTGAAAATCTTAACGCGGTTTACGGTATACATCTACTGACCAAGTTTCAACAGTATAGTTCTTATAGTTTCGGAGAAAAGTGGGTGTGACATACGGACGGACAGACAGACAGACATGACGAATTTATAAGGGTTCCGTTTTTTGCCATTTGGCTACGGAACCCTAAAAAGGTAAACAAACTATTATTGAACAAAATAATGCTACGGAAGACTAAGCGCCGTTGACTCGTAGGTACGGTCGGCCGCAGAAGTATCTTAACATTATAGTACTTTGTAATAGTAACTGTTTCGACGGTTTCCTAGCAACATCTATGACAAATTCAAGAAATGTAATGTGACAAGGTACTAAAATGTTAAGCTACTTCTGCGGCCGACTGTACGTGCTTATAAATGTTTCATGTTAAAGAAAATGTTTCATGCAATAGTTCAATATAATAATATTCTATTTTTCATTACAATGAAAACACGCTAAAACCAACCATTATTAAATTAATTATGCTACGGAACCTTCAAACCGTTGACTCGCACCTAGCTGTTGTACCTAGCGTGATGTAGTTACATAAAAAATGATGTATTGAAGTTATTCCAGTCCTCGTTCTAGCTTGCAAGGAAATGTTTTAGAGATAAAGAGCATCTGTCCGTACAATAATTTCCAATTTGTGTTTTTGTATGATAAACAGTTATTCTGAACGTAAAATTTAATAAAATTGCACCGTGAAATCGTCTGATAAGCTTAATAATATTTATAGAAAAGGTGCATCATAAAACATGGCGGTCGTAGAGCTCGTGTAGTTCGTGTTGCTTCTTCATCGTTACCCGATTATAAATTTACTAAAATATGGTGTATTAACTCGGGAAGTTTCTATTGAATTCACCTGGATTCTCATGAAACATTTTTTAATGTTTCATGAGAATCCAGGTGAAAAATATTTAATGTACCTAATAGCCAGCAATCACTCAAATGGGTGGATCATTTTCCTTTTGCTGTCCTTCCGTCATAATATCCCAAATACTTAAAAACGTATAGTGAATATCTGGCGCCTTATGAAGTCTGAACATAACAAAATTCAATATAATGCGTATATTTATTCTAGATTAGATGATACAGATTTAGTTTCAAGGTGGCTTTAAAGTCTAAAAATAATGACTAGAGGTAAAAATTGGCAATCTTGCGATATTGACCAAAAGCTAAGCAATAAATAACATCAATAAATATGTATAAGTAATCCCACTGATACAGACGTCGTTACAGAAATGCAAATTTATTACTAGAAATAAAAATTTGGCAATGCTACAGGTTCATAAAAATACTCATTCAAACTGGATTGCCTACTGAAATAAAATTATGCATTTAAATCGATAGTTTATTGCAATTACGTACCTGGTTAACTTTAATGGATTATGTTTGGCAGATGTAATTATTCAACAAGAAAAAGTAAATCTACCGCGAGAACGGTAAAAAATTGTCTTGCATTAATGATTTTTGAAGATTGCAGCCATTGGAGATTTTGTACATACATTTTGCGGCTTCCTGATTGAAACCGACAACACATCAACAAAAATTATCTGATGTGCCTGATGTCGAGTTTCACCAACTTTTTTATCTTTTTCTCACTTTAATTGATGTTGTTTTATATTAATTACATGTTTATTTTTTTCTCTTTGTCTTATATTCACTCATTGTCCTATGTTTATATACCTACCTACAGATTAGTATCTCTTATTTCTTTCATTTCAAAGTTTCTGATTGAAATTGCGACTCACAACAACATCACAGTGGTATTTGCAATCAGTAATTCCCTAACAACATCCCAAATCTATCTACTTCAATGACTAAGTTTCTCAACTCCTCAACTCTAAAGCTTCCGATGTGGTTCCAACGAAGGATAAGAATAAGATTAAACGTCGTGAATTGCCTAGCACGATTTGTAAAGGAACTAGTTAGGCTGGGCCAGGTTGATACAAAGACAAGATAAGAAGTTGGGATCAACGGAATTGGAAATTCAAACGGCTCAAGTTTCGTAGTCAGTCAGTACTACTAATCTATTGTATTATAGATAGGTTGAAAAAATAAGTACTTATGTGGAACTATTGCTGAAGTCGTCAATATGTATGACATGTTTTAAAAACAATTGAAAACGTAGAAAATATACAATGAAAACAAAATAACAGGATCTTTAACGTTTCTTTTGTTATGACTTAATTAGAGCCACTATTTTTTGTATTAACAATTCGTCACTGGCGATCCATAAAATAAACGAACCTTAATTTGGACCATCAAAAGAGTGAGCATTTAAATACATATTTATGTTAACATAAAGAACCTGTCCATAAATTTGCAGTGCTAAGATTGTTTTCACCTTCCGTCCGTTGAATGAAACAAAAAATGACAGGTCGGTTATAAATGCGATCGATAATGAAAACATTGGTACACGCAGGCTGTAGAAAGTGTCTCGACCTGCGTAACCTTTTTTAAGTTTCTGATTCGAGGCGGGTCAATTGAGGTTCGGAACATAAATAAGACGGTAGCGGCCCGTGGCGGCCCTGGCACTACTCTGTTTGTCATTATGCTGCCAATTACAATCAAAGTGAACTCGCCACTCTCGGATAATTTCGGTTTCGCAACAACCATTTCTCTTTATTAAAGTATAATTTGTTTTAAGGTTCGTCTGACTCCACTTACGAGATTGCTTAACGACCACGTAAACTTAAAATATCTACCATCCATCCTAAGTAGTTACTATGGATTGCGTAATAAAAATGCATTATTCAGAGATGTTCTAAACAATAGTGAACTTAGAATTAAATTAGGAATGCGATTGCATGTTGCAATCTGCATGTAAATTGATAGCACTGAACAATTTTATCAATATTCTATAACAATAACATAGTTGAAATTGGCATCTAAAATAGTAGAGTATTGCAAAACGCTGCGATCGCGCGCCGAGCACCGCGCCGGCCGAAATATGATTCCCACGGTGCGCGTGCGCCGTAGCGGGGCGCTGTCGTCCATCAACATCATTATCTATTAAAAATATCACGTCATATTGTTCGCTTTTTGTATAAAGTAACTTTCCGCATCGGATCCGGCCCGCTATCGGCACATTATCTTGAAACATCTATAAATCATTACAGCTGTTACGAAACAACTGTCTCTCTTTCACCAAAATGTATGCAAACAAGATGAGACGAGATGGCAGCTCTGTTTCTTTTGTTGGTGAGTTACTATTATAATATAACAGTTTAGAGAATGGTGTGTACGAGTATGTTGCTTTGAAAGGATATTATGATGTTATTTTTATGTTAATCTAATCAATTAAAATATAAATGTATGGTTTTATACTTGTTATATATATGATATATTCAATTATAAAATGTATGTAGACCGGGGTGCGCGCAGAACGGAATGCGCGGCTGTAATTGCGCGTTCCTGCCACGTCCTAGAAACCGCACTGCTTCGTTACGGCCCTTAACACTGATTTATGTTCGCAATAAATACTTTTTGAAAGTTTCAGTGCGATAATAACTCCATTAATTTTGATTAATGACAATTTCTTAAAAGTGAATTTAAACTCACTGTCATGGGTGCCACATCCGACCGACCTGTCTCGCAGCATGGCTGTGAACCTTTTCCGTTTTAATTATTCCATTTTTTCCGTGATTGTTCCATTTTTGATTGTAATTAATATTTCTTGTGCAGTTTAATGACGTTAACGTCGATCAAGGACCATTAATAACGTTTTTCAGCTCTACTATATCGAGAAAGTCATAATATAATTACATTATAATAATTTATTATAATAATATTTTTTGTTGATTGCAGACTTTTTAACCATTTAGTTCACTGAAAAATGCAATGCAAGAAAAATGCAATTTTACGTTGGTAAGCGCAGACATACCAATCCTGGATCAAAGATACTAAATAAATACACTAACAACAATGATTAATAGAATAATAATCACACACACACACATACATACAAATAATACAACAACCCTCCCACATATGCAATTTATAATAAATAATATATGTTAGTAAAACCACCATAAATTTAGCGTATAGGAATGAATTTGTTTATTGGTGATTGTAAAACATTTGTCCTGAAACGTGGCCGTTGCTAGCGTGAAATATATTCTGCAGCGCGCTTATCGTAGCGGGCCACTGCGCCGGCGACACATTCAGCGAATTTGCATTGCGCGATATTCCGCATTACCATAAACTGTACAAGGCGGAGGGCACACCGTCTATCGCTCTAAGACATATAAATTATTCAAAATAAAGTATCGCTTAACCTCTAACCCGCTGCCGCGCTGCGGCCGCAGCTACCGACGCGGACGTTTTGGACTCGTCCGTTTTATTGTGATTATATACACCGTTATTATTAAGCAAGTAAAAGTATAACAATAATGATAGACATGCATTGAAAACCTAATATCATTCATCGATTACTCCTTATATTACATTGAAATGGGACTTTGGTGGTTATAATTACGTCTACGTTGCCTCTTATTATCAGCTCTTTTTATAATCGGCCAAAGAATAAGGAGACAAGCGACGTAATTGTGATCACAGCAATTCACAAGGAAGATAGATCAAGCTTCTTATCCGGAACTACAGAAGTATATTGCCCCATGATCAGTGGAGGTAAGTTAAGACTCAAGTGTTAAAATAGCTCCTTCAAATCTAAATCAACAAAAATATATAAAACTAGCTGTTGCCCGCAGCTTCGCACGCGGAAATTATGCTTATCATATTATTTATTATCCCTTACAAAAGAAAATTTAAAAACAGGTTCATTTATATTGATGTACTTATATTTAGGAATTTACATACTGAAACTTACGATACAATCACAGATTATTCCTCCGGGAGCGGGTTTGGAATAGTAAACAACATTAACTTTTTTTCTTTTCCCTCTCCCTCTCCCTCTCTCCCCTTCCCCTCTTCCTCTCCCGCTCCCTGTCCCTTTTACTCTCCCGCTCCCTGTCTCACTCCCCTCGCTCTCCCTCTTCCTGTCCCACTCCCTGTCCCTGTCCCGCTCGAGGTCCTTCTCCCACCACATATCCCTCTCCCTATCCCTTTCCCGCTCGAGGTCTTTCTCCCATTTCATATCCCTCTCCCTCTTCCTCTATCGCTCCCAGTCCCTCTCCCGCCCACACCCGCGCCCTCTCCCGATATCTGTCCCGCTCCCACTCCCACTCCCTCTCCCGCTCCCTGTCCCTCTCTATCTCCATCTTCCCCTTCTTCTCCCTCTCCTGTCCATTCTTAACTTAAAAAATGACGAAGTTGCTTACTAAGTTCTTTCCCCTAAATTAACTCTTTAAGGGATGATTTTCCGAAAAAAATAAAATCTAAGTTAACTTTTGTTTATTACTATAAACTTACATAAAAAAAATCATATATTTTATAACTCTAAAACTGGCAAAGTTGATTTGTATGTAGTTGACTACCAACCCCTATTTTTAGGGGACGAATTTCGAGAAATCAGTGATACAGTTATTTTTTGTGTCTAACTATAAGCTTATATACAAATTTTCGCCCTTCGCACTTCAAAACTGACGAAGTGTCCATACTAACTTTCGCACTCTTATTTAACCCTTTAGGGGATGACTTTCCAAAAAAACGTAATATGTACTTCCAAATTTTGTTTCTAATCTGGAGCTAATATATAAATTTTCATGTTTTTAACTTTAAACATGACGAAAAATGAAATCCTCTAAATTAACCCTTTAAGGGATGATTTTCCAAAAAACCGTGTTAAAATTAACTTTTGTTCACAACTATAAACTTACATAAAAATCTTCATATTTTTTATAAGTCTAAAACTGACGAAGTTGATTTATACGTAAATGGCTTCCTACCCCTATTTTTAGGGGATGAATTTCGAGAAAACAGTGATACAGTTATTTTTTGTGTCTAACTATAAGCTTATACTCGTATACAAAATTTCACCCTTCTTACTTAAAAATGACGAAGTTGCATACTAAATTAAATTCACTAAATTAACCCTTTAAGGGATGATTTTCCGAAAAAAATTGTTAAAGTTAACTTTTGTTTATTACTATAAACTTCCATAAAAAATTTCATATTTATAACTCTAAAATTGGCGAAGTTGATTTGTATGTAGTTGACTACCAACCCCTATTATTAGGGGATGAATTTCGAGAAAACAATGATACAGTTATTTTTTGTGTCTAACTATAAGCTTATATACAAATTTTCGCCCTTCGTACTTCAAAACTGACGAAGTGTCCATACTAACTTTCGCAATCTTAATTAACCCTTTAGGGGATGATTTTCCAAAAAAACATAATACTTACAAATTTTGTTTCTAGCCTGGAGCTAATATGTAAATTTTCATGTTTTTAACTTCAAAAATGACGAAGTTGCCTACTAAGTTCAATTCAGTAAATTAACCCTTTAAGGGATGATTTTCTAAAAAAATATATTAAAGTTAACTTTTGTTTATTACTATAAACCTACATAAAAATTTTCAAATTTATAAATCTAAAACTAAGAAAGTTGGTTTGTATGAAAGTGTCTTCTAACCCTTATTTGTACCCCTTAGGGGATGAATTTCCAAAAATCCGTTCTTAGTGGACGTCTCCTTAGCATAAACTAACTCCCTGCCAAATTTCATCTTAATCGGTTCGGCAGTTTCTGAGATTTTTTGTTTAATCAGCGGTGTGTCGCTTTTCAATTTTATATATATGTTACCGGATATCTGTATAATGCAGGTATTCAGCACAATCCCTAGGCAATGTGTATAATACCTGGGTCGTTTTGGCAATGTATTAAATGATATTAATATTATTCACCATTGATACTTTACCTAGGTAATGTATTACGTTTCCCATCTACTGTACAGAATACCTGCAGGTCCTCCGGCAATGAATAAAAATAATAGATTTGGGTATGTGTAGTCAACTTGGATGGAGGTTGGAATTAAGAATTTACTTATAAACACACTCAAAACAAATTGTATTAACCTGCATGAATAGATATTTTTTTATACATTTTAAATTAATGCTCGACCGAAATCCCACTTGATGGTAAGGGGAGATGCAGTCTAATGGCTCCTACACACTATGCCGCCATCACACTGTCCCGCGCGGTATGAAGCCATGGCGACATATTTTGCGGATATCTTGCTGGCGACATGTGCCGCAGAAATCGGCTCAATGCCGGATAGCAACATCAGTCTTGTAGAACACATGGTGATACTTTAATAAAATGAATATTTTTCAAAGTTTCGATTAGGGAGCACTAAATTGATAAAATTGAAAGGGATTGTTTTCTGTACATTTAATATTATTTTTAAATTTCGAATAGGGGGCACTTAAACAACCAGTTAGAACTCAAAAATATTTTTTTAAATTATTATTTGTAACTATGTCTGTTTGTCTTTCCGGGCATCGATGTAGGTAATTGGGTAGGTATATTAATTACATCATGTCATATTATATTACAAAACTTTATATCCAGAGAAATATAAAGGCCCTTGGAAACATTTTAATTACCAGCAATGCTTCTTTTTAGTTATTGAATGACATTTAATATTCCTTTTTCGTGCCAGGAACGAACTGATATTAGGCTTGTGGCTTTTTTATGCGGCAAAGCCGACGGCATAGTGTGTAAAAGCCATAAGATTCACTCTTTTCTTGAAGACCAGATGAGTACTTAAATGACAAAGACGCATGGAAATGACCAACTCTAGAACCAGTTCCGTTCAAGTTAGTGATATTTTTTTGTAATATAATCTAAATTTTACTAACAAAAAATAACCGACTTCAAAGTCTCAAAAACTACATAGTTGTCAGATCTCGTTCAAATTTATGTGAGACTACATGACAAGCGCCTGCTTTCGATTAAAAAAAGAATCATTGAAATCGGTTGGCGTGATATTGAGTTATTCGTCAATTTGTCGCGCACATCTTAACACAAATTTACGACTTATGTGGATTTCTCATGGATGCCATTGTCAGATCTCAATAAAAATTTTATGGGACCACATGACAGCCACCAGCTTTCGATTAAAAAAAGAATCATCAAAATCGGTTCGCCCAGTCCAAAGTTCTGAGGTAACAAACATAAAAAAAATACAGTCGAATTGAGAACCTCCTCCTTTTTTGAAGTCGGTTAAAAATATATACCAATGTATTTTTATTTTTAAAATTTTTAAAAGATTTGCTAAGGAGTTTCTCGACGGCCTCCATCCTCCTCCACGACAAAAACACCTTTCCGAAAACCTGGTAGATTAAAAAATGTGTCAGTGATACCTATATGAAAAAAATATTTTGAATTTTGACTCTCTCCACGTCATTGACGTACTGTACGTACCTACGTACGGGACGGGGTTTTGCTTCCGCTGCGTATGCACTATCGTATACATTTTCTATGAAACGATGTTTGCCTCGTCCCGTCCCCGTTCCGTACGGGGAAAAAACCCGTTACGTATGCATTGGGCTCTAGAATTCTACAAGATTGGCCGTGCCCCACATTGGATACAGCCCAAATTGTGAGATTTATACGTTCCACCACCACTCTGCTATCGTCTGCGTACCTATAGATAACAGGCATGAGCAGGTCATTACTATGTATCAAGAAGAAATCCCAAACCTAGTCGATAAGGCCAGAGGATATATCGGAGCTGGAAGCTTGCTTAAATGTAAGAATGCCAAAGTTTGGGTTTGGCAGCCAAAACCCTTTGTGGCAAGTAAACTTTTACTGCCTGCCCTCACGTCTCGCCCCTCTACCACTTGCTTGTTTTTGTCTTTTACACACATTAACAACTACGCATGGAGTATTGTATAGAATCCCTGGGCGAAGTATGAAATAAATAATATTCAAAACGTTACCTGAACGTTTTAGATATTCTATACATTGCTAGGTATTGTATAGAATGCTGAATTATACAGATATCCGGTAACATATATAGATAATTACCATTACATTGCAAATAAATAAAAGACAATAAATTGTATTACGTCCACATTACAATAAATGTAATAAACCATTGCTATTCGAATAACCGTTGCTACACATTTGTCAAAATTAATCCAGAAATGTTACATAAGCAATTGTACTCAAGACTGGCAGAACCTGTTTTTATTTTCATATAACACACTACATATAATAAAAACTGATGAACCGAATTTATCCTTGACACAAAAAATTAAGAATAACTGTGCTGTAAGCTCCTCGCCTTCTCCCGCACCTCTAATCAAACATGATGCCCCTCGTAATCGCAACAAACTCATCGAAAACAAAATCTGTGACGGAGATCTCAAAGGTGCCGCTCGCCTTTTGTTCTCCAACGACGTGCTATCACCAGATACCCCCGACACCCTTCAGGCCTTACGGACAAAACATCCTCCAGCTCCAGTAAACCCATATTTTCTCGACCCACCAACAGCAGGGCAAGCATGCCTTCAAATTCAAAACAAAGATGTTACGGATGCCATTTTATCTTTTAAACCAGGTTCGGCTGCAGGTTTGGATGGAATCTCACCCCAACATTTGAAAGACTTAACATCGCATTCTGTGGGTGATGCAGGCGAGCAACTTGTAAATTCAATCACTAAATTAATAAACTTTATGTATTCCGGTAATGTCAATCCAGAAATTGTTCCCATTCTTTTCGGCGCGAACCTCATTGCCCTCACCAAAAAGGACGGAGGGGTGAGACCAATTGCTGTTGGATCAACACTACGACGTCTGGCCTCCAAAATTGCTGTTCGACATATTTTACCAAAATTAAATTCGGAATTTGAACCCGTACAGTTAGGCTTCGGTGTAAAAGGAGGGTGTGAGGCAGCCGTCCATGCCCTACGCTCTTTCCTAACTTACGGAAAGCCTGACGTGTTGCTCAAAATTGATGTCAAAAATGCATTCAATTCGGTAAATAGGGATACCCTGCTGACGGAAATAAAACAACATATACCGGAAATATACAATTATCTTCTTCTTAGTTACGCTGACCCTACAAAATTATTATATCGTTCTAATGAACTGTCCTCGGAAGTAGGTTGTCAACAGGGTGATCCCCTTGGGCCTGCAATTTTTAGTTTGGCTATAAATCCGGTAATCAAAAATTTAAATTCTAAATTCAACGTTTGGTATTTGGACGACGGAACCCTAGGAGGTGATGTGGATACTGTATTTTCGGACCTTTTTTTGATCAAAAA
The DNA here is from genome assembly GCA_911387775.1 of Thymelicus sylvestris. Taxonomy (NCBI): domain Eukaryota; kingdom Metazoa; phylum Arthropoda; class Insecta; order Lepidoptera; family Hesperiidae; genus Thymelicus; species Thymelicus sylvestris. Next base: position 8,032,295 of record OU426888.1, read on the forward strand.
TAAATTTGAAGCCATTGGTTTGGAGCTTAATTTTAGCAAATGCGAACTTTTTGTAAATAACTGCGACTTAAATTTAAATGACATAAAACAAAAATTCAATATTTTGGCTCCAAATATTAAAATAGTTAACAGTAATTCCCTTTACCTTTTAGGTTCTCCAATTTTTGATGAAGCTATTTCTGAATATGTCAATAATTCAATTACAAAATTTCAAAATTCTGCTGACCGTCTCCTTGAAATTAGTCCACATTATGCACTTTGCATCTTAAAATTCTGTCTTTTCGTCCCAAAATTTACGTATGTGCTCCGCTGCTGCTCCTTTTGGAATCACCCAGATCTTTTGACACAACTAGACGACTTAATCAAAATTAGCTTAGAATCGATTCTTAATATGCAGCTGAACGAGCAATCTTGGACCCAAGCATCCCTACCCATCCGTTATGGTGGTTTAGGGATTCGCAAAATTTCCAGTGTTGCTTTACCAGCCTTCCTATCTTCTGTCCATAGTTCAGCAAATCTCATAAGTAAAATTTTAAGGGCATCCCCTTCAAACTTTGAGATTGCTGGCTTGGAAGAAGCTAGAAAAGCTTTCATAATTGCATGCCCAGGTCAAAATTTTCCAGTTTCTCCAAACTCACAGAGGAGCTGGGACGACATAAACTCTAAATTGACTTATGAAAATCTTTTGAGCTGTAGTACAGGTTCGGCGCGTGCTAGGCTTTTGGCCGTGGGTGCGCATGAGGCCGGCTACTGGCTTCACGCGTACCCTTCGTCAAATACAGGAACATTTCTTGAGCCTGACACGCTCCGAATCGCAACCTGTCTACGGCTTGGGGTTCCGGTCTGCGCTCCTCACAAATGTCCCTGTGGCAGTGATGTCGACAAGCTAGGACATCACGGACTGTCATGCCAAAAAAGTGCAGGCCGCTTCTCGAGACATGCCGCACTTAACGATATCATACGCCGGTCCCTTGCCACCGTCAACGTGCCAAGTATACTTGAGCCGAATGGTATTGCAAGAGACGATGGCAAGAGACCGGACGGTATGAGTTTGATTCCATGGAAGATGGGCCGGGTGCTGGTATGCGATGCAACCTGTTCAGACACGCTGGCCCCATCCCATCTACATGGAACCAACATCAGAGTTGGTGCGGCTTGTGAAGCGGCTGAAAAAGTTAAAGCATGCAAATACAGGGGTCTAGGCTCCGAATATGACTTTGTCCCATTCGGTGTCGAGACCCTTGGTCCGTGGGGTCCTAGCGCTTTAAGGCTTTTTAAGGAAATATCAAAAAGGTTAGTCGACATCACAGGAGACCGAAGAGCTGGCAGCTACCTCGGACAAAGAATTAGCCTTGCTATTCAAAGGGGGAATGCTGCCAGTATCTTCGGAACCTTGCCTAAAGGGACTCCTTTTAATAATAATATATTTTAATTATTGTATTATATTTTTTAAGGTTTTTAGTTTTAGGTCATTATGTATAGTATTAGTTATTTTGTGTCAACGCTATTTATTTATTAAAATAAAAGCTTCTTGATTCTGATAGTTTTGTAGTTTTATCGTAAAAAAATGTATATTTAGTGTCATAGTTATAGAATTATTATTATGAAAATTATTTTACAATTAACTTATCATAAACCATTAACACAACGGTTATTAATATTACGTACTGAATAGGCTTTCCTATCACTACAAATCATCTAATTTGTACCAAACAACTTCAGTAGAAACAAGACAAATTATTATAGTTTTATCAAATCCATAATGAAATTTTACAAACACTTATTACAGTCCATTATAGTACATTTAGCGATTATTTTCATGATTACAATAAATTATATTATGAGGTAATAATATATTAACTTTCGAAGGATTTTCTGAGGTTTTGCAAATTTTGCGGAGCACTCATGAATTTAAATGTCAAGAAGACCGTCTGAAATTATAAGCAATTTACATTTTTTAGTTATATTTTCAGCACGTGTTTATTAAATTATTAATTTAACAATAGAAATAATTATAAAGTACCGTTTAACAAAAGCCATAAATAGACAATGTCTCTTTATTCATTTCAAGAAAAGACCGTATTTCTCCACTAATGCCACCGGCTGATAACAGGTGCTTAACAAAAACTTAAAACCGAGTAACGGTGCAAACTAATTCAGGCTCATTAAACGAAAATAATAATGAATATCTGTAGAGACTGTAGAAATAGATTAACGAGCGTAGACCGTTTGCAAAGTGCATTAATTGTGGGAGGACGCGTGGCGACGACGCGGCAAGTGTCGCGCGTGCGCGCACACCCGGCGGGAACACAGGACGATGCTTATTTACTTAACAGCTTTCGTAAAACGGCCCATTAGGGATAACTGTACTAAATAATTACTGCAATGTGCCTTTCTATTTCTATGCGCGCGTCGCGCTGCGCGTGTGCATACACCTGCCGTTGATCACTGTAATTATTTACTATGCATGAATGCGGCGGTGGCGGCTGTCTAGGACGCTCCGGACAAAGAACGGTCACTACACAACGGACTGTAACCGGACAGGTTCCGATGACTACTTGGGTGTGCTGCTCAAGTATTTTTATACCTCGTTCATAATTCGCACAAACGACGGTGAATTTTATGAATTGACTGAATAATTTGTTGCTCAATTTAAAAATGTTATTCAGGGGATTTTATTGATTTTTTTTAGCTAAATTATCTGTAAACAGGAGGTGGGTATTGTATTATTATCACCAGCCTACAGATTCTTTTTTATAAATGATTCTGAATGTATGTACGATATTGAAAACAGTTTTCCTAAGAAAAGACTTCAACGGACTTCGGCTGATTATATTCATGAAAATATGTGTCTGTAGTTCCCTACATTTGTAGCCATGCATTATAAATTTATTTATTCTGTATTCAGAAACGTAATAACATCAGCTTTGCATATTTTAAAAGACTTAGAGTTTTGAATTTTAAAGTTATTCTAATCGTATAGTCTGGATTATATAAGTAAAATAACCTTGAAAAAGCTGAACCGAGGTGGTTTCGAACTTCAAAAACCGCCGAATATCCGGATGTTTCAACTCACATCGATCTCAACAACGAGATATGAAATATCAATAAAAAATTGCCGCCGACCTGCTTCCTAGACCATGAAATCTTTATCGCATCACAAATATTATTACTTTCTGATTGACTCGCTGAACATCGTAACAATATAACCATGTCTTGCTGGTTGAAACAAAGAAACTAGAAATAATTTTCATTCCTATCGCGATAAATGGAATTTAAACGTTGGTAGTGAAACACCTGTCTATACTCGTACATTTGTTTGAAAATAAATACTCTTTGACTATTTTTTTGCAAAAAATTCCAGTAAAAGTAGTTTAGTACTTAATTTACTAACTGTTTACCGTATCTTACCAAAGTAACCTTTTGAGGTCGAAAGGAACCATTATAACAAGAAATATTTCACTTTTTAACTTAATCACCAGAATGTTCTTTGTGATAATTTTTAAACAGCATTTTAGTTTTACTTGATTTAGTACGGCTCAGAACTTGCTAATAAGTAGGTATGGCTATCTTATGTTAGAACTGTGTACCTTACAAGTGCATGTTAAATTTAAGTGCTAACTCCACCATCAAAAAAGCTTTCAACTCTTGATCGATTTTAGGGATTTTAGGGTTTTCAGAGGTGATTGAGATTTTGTCTCAGTATTCAAAAATAGCCAAGCTGATACTTCCAAATAAAATTGTATTTTTTTTTCAAGTATAATTAGTCGATGATATGGGGTATAAGAAGCGTATAAACAAAATATTAACAATACCTATAATAATATCCACATAAAAAATTATATTGCATAATAAAACGACATGTTGAAACTTCTAATTAAAGTGCATGTCGTGAGGAGCATTACTCTGCATTACGGATCTCTAGGTAATGTCAAACTTACTAACTCAGGAGGCTAACAATGCCCTAAATCACTAAGTCAGTGTTGTAAAGAATAAATGCAATTAAGTACCCAGCTATAACGTTTGCGCGCCGCACTTCCGCGCGACGGTGATTTACATATTTCATTATATTCAGACTTCAGACCTCTATTTTGAACCCTTTTTTCTTTGATTTACTTATAAGTCACATAATGTGTTTTTGTGCTTCAAAAAAAATATGACATGTTGTCGCTTAGGTGTTATAATTATTGCACTCATACGACATTCCAACTAAGTCTCAACACGTTTTTTTGTAATCGATCAAAAATTGATTTAAAAGTATGACACTATATTGTATACAGTGTCCAATCCAAGTTTCAACGATAAGTATTCCGAAAGCCAAAGCTAACAGCACATCATAATCATAAGATAAATGGTTACAATGAGATGGGCAGTGCTGTCCGTGACGAGCGCGGGTGTGGTACAGACAATTGAATTGATAAGCGACTTTCTAGCGGAAGGCCCAAAGGCCCATTGTTTGAGGCGTGAAACGTCCATTTCAACCATTGACTTCAAAAATAATTGGAGAAGATTGCGCTCAACGTAAATTGAGTAGACTTTGGTGTTATCGAAATGTGAATGTTTATTATAATGTGACCCTAATTAGGTTTTCTGTAGAGTGAAACTCTTCAAAGCACCAAGTAGGTATTACGTGTCTGAGTGTATGCGATATAATGTGATGTAGAGATACCTTCATTTATACTTACTCATGAGTGAAAAAACATACCTACTGTATTCAATAATAATATACAAGTTACCATCTTTTCTCCGCTTAGAGAAACTAAATTCTTGATGATTGAACATTGTAATTGCACCAAAAAAATATCAAACGCTTTTTAAGCATTTTCGTTTTTTTATACCCACGTGTTTACCCTAAACTTAGGTAATAAGCTCACTTTGCGGATCACTTGTTTTATTATTGTTAACTATGGGTAAAAGCGATATAAATGCAGACAATGTGTGAAAAACTTATTCTTAGTTTTTTAATGCACTAGTGGATACCCAACGTGTTGCACTACGCTAAAAAAGAAGCGAACTCAGCCGAATAATAAATCTATATATACATGAAAATGGTTCTTTTCTTGCGCAATCATTTTTTTTTGATAGTAAGTAGGAATTTTACAACACAAAAAATTTCAACTAACTCATATTTTTCTTGGTCTTCCTTTAATTTAAGATAAATACTATTTTCCTTAAAAGTAATTGATCCTTATGAATAACCCTTTCGGTTTTTATCATAAAATACAGAATGTTTTATTTTTCATATTTCACAGGTTCGATTCCGACTCAAGCAGGTGATTTTTCCAAAAAGCTTTAAATGCAGTTTTACTTATTTTTGAAAATAAAGGAATGTTTCCTTTCAGTAAAATTTACTATCATCAATATTCAGGTTATTTTCCTCCAACTACCGTCTTTTATTTCCAGCCTGTATAATACATAGATTGTGATTAATCCTTACCAAGTCGATTTGAATTACAACATCGCTTCATCAATGAAACATACGATTAGGAGAACGTTAGGAAAATTTGCTAAGTGAAGTTAAACATTCAAAATTAAATGTAGGCTTTGGCGACAGCAAAATAATTCATGCATAAAATTTTCGAAAAGTTCATAGTTAATAAGATACTGGTACCTACATATTTGGTGAGTCGTGTCTTCACGAAGTAAATGAGCAGTTTAAACAATAAATAGATGTGTATTTGCCGGTGTTAAATCGCAGGTCAGACGGCACGTCCTATAAACGTTGAATTATACAGTGTGTCCCGGCTTCGACTGGCAATATTCGTATAATATATCATATTCCGTATTCATCGATAATACCAATAAAACGATGATTTATCTCTCTAGTTTTAGGAAAGGCGGCCATTTGAAATGTTGAACTTTGTTACTTATTTAATAAAGTAGTTTCCGCCTGTGAAATTGTGGTTTTACAAAATGAAATCACAAACATATAAATAAACGTCCCAGTATAAAATCTACCCAATTTTTGTCCTACGCATAGACTATTTGTGCGCCAAGTTTTATTTCTAATTCTTTCATTGGCTAGCGCGTGATGAAAAGACAAATTTCACATTTATGACCTAGTAGGATAGTTAAGATAATCTATCTATGGGATAGTTGTCGCGTTGTTGTTGTGGCGTGGTTGTAGTTTGTGACTTTTTCTATCGATGTTCTATCGATACAATTGAATTTAGAAATAACTTTAATCATCGGGGATACAAGGTAGAACACACTGTATATTTGCAATAATTTTGAAATGCCACCCGCATTGTAACTCTTGAAAACGGACAAGTAGAGATTTAATTGACACACATAAAATAGGAGAATCCGGATTCAATATTCCTTTGATCAAGCTGGGTTATAATTCATGTCTTCGATCAATGAAATGATATATTTATGATTTAATTATACGTGTACAGACAGAGTGCTCACCGTAATGGTTCGGTAAGTACTTATACTGTGTGATACTTTAACTGTGTATACCTTACCTAGATAGGATTATGTAACTAAACTTTCTCAATTTTAATAACGACTTTTGTTAGGATTTTTCCTTTATAAGGAATAGTAATCTTGTAGCATATTATAGCTTAAGTTGAAGTGTACCTAACACGTACAAAAAATATTTTTATTATTTATTATTAGGCCTAGAGCATTCTGCACTCCGCTGCTCTATTTCAGATTACTGTTGGTGTTGGTGGTTAACCTAAGTGGTGTTAAGGAAGGTTTTGTGTGCCCACTGTCCACTGCCTACTCTACACTCGAAATATAAATGTATTTTACACTCATAGCAAACAAAGTACCTAAACAAAAGGGTAAAGTGGTTACAAGAACAAAATGTTTTAGAAAATCATTGAGTAGTTACTTTTATTACGTTGTCTTAATATACTAGGTACAAGTAAATCAATAAGTTTTAAAGCGATGTCTTGAATAAAAAGATTTATTATCATATAATAAGTGTATGTTTACTGCAATTAAGTGTGGACTGGGCACTAAGTTAAAAATGAATAGCATTTAAACAACCTCATCAATCAACAAGTTTAACATGACATGTTTATTTTTTATTTAATTTCAAATAGTTCATACATCATTTTTTATTATTTTTATTATAATTTATAAAACTGTAATAAATTTTTCTATATGCTTTATTTAATATCTAATAATAAATTAAAGCAACATGAAAATTTCAGACATAAATGTTTATTGCTAAAAAAAATGTTATTAACAGTGTCTTAAATAAATTGCAGTGTAATGAATGTAGCAATTCGTTTAATAAAAGCATGTTTGCTGTTATGTGTACCATGTTTTTTCTGACATTTTATATCTAGAAGTTGCAAATAGCTCACCTGGTGTTTATCCATGCCTCATAAGTAGGTAATTTTTAAATGAAACATCATTTTGACTGTCTTAAAATTTAATATTAAATTGCCGTATACACTTATCTGTATTTATTATCTTATTATTATTGTCTGAATAATGAACTATGAACTTAAAATTTGCACTCATTGCAATGCATCGTATTCGTCATATCCGTCTCTGAGTTTATTTATTTGTCTAGCCTAGTAATGAATTAATATCACTTCTTGTAATAATAATAAAACTAAATGAGATTTATTGTAACCTGTATTGTGTATGTTTCATACCAGTTAGAGTGTCCATTTATGTTTTCATGAAAAAAAAAATCTAAGCATAAATATTACTAGGTATTTAGAAGAAAATCTATTGCTCAAGTAGTGACCAGAAACTTGAGTTTAAAAATGTCCTACACCGGCTACACTTAAAAACAACAAACATTACAACATAAAATAACATAAAATTTAATCTACATTACAACGTAAGATGTAATTGTTTATGCACATACAAGCAATCTTGATACTTGAGACGAACGGTTTGATGTTGAAGGCTATCTTGAACAAAATAAAAAAATGACGCTCACCGATGCCGGATAGACCCAATGTATTCTCGACGATCGTGCGTCAAGCCGTGCGTTATTAAATAAAAGTAAAAGTAAATCCTCATAAGCTCTAATATTTACTGTAACGATTACTGCAAGTCATAAAGAACATTTTGCCTGTCTAGGAAGTGCTCGTTTTGCGAAAATTAATTATTATTTGTTGAATCGTTAATCGTCATAGTCTGCTTAATGGTTGCGATTCATCACACTCTCCGGTTTTAAGTAACTGTGTATCACAGCCAGTAATCCACTCCGCTGCAAGGTCATCGAGTATAAAAAACGGCGACGTGTTTTGGCTCTATTTTTATTTGTGAAGAAAAAGAATATCAGAACACCGATTTGGAAGTGCCCGCTCCGAACTCGCCGCCGCCGCCGACTGGTCCATACAGGAAGTTGATCCAATTGGACAACAAAAGATTTATGTGTTTTTCTTGCACTTTTTAAGGCTTATTTAAATATACAACTATGTTGTCCGTTGCGAACACTTTAGGTACAGCCACTTAAACATCTATATTTTCGACTTTAGGTAATTAACTTATTATGTAAAAACCAGTTGTATTAATTATTTTGCGAAATATAATAAATAATAATAATAGAATTTAGTAAATAGTATTATGACAGATCATTATATTTTTGATATTAATTATCATTTTTATACTGTTTTCCTTTTATATACCTAATGTAAATTATAAAAATATAAAAGGCTAATACAAAATGCAATTTAAGCAGATGTTTCGTGAAAAGATAAATGAACACGCATCTGACTGTTTAAATTGGAAATATGTATAAGTATATGTAGCAATTGTCCCCTGTAGTACTTTTATCATACTGTATAGTTTACTGGCAACTTACAAATCGAACACTGAAATAAATTTTGGCGTTGTCCATTCGTACATTCATTTATCGTAGGCATTGTGCTTCACAACTTATATCGTTATGCAAAATACGAAGCCCCTCAGTTTGCGATATCTATCTATAAATAAAGAGCGATCGTGAGACCGCGCAGGTGAATGGCGATTTTGATGCGTTATACCATAACGGTCTTGTTTATAGCGAACTTATTGATTGTCAAGATAGTTTTTAAAGGAGAATTTGAATATAATAAATAAAAATGTAGGTACCAATTATATACAAGAATAAACTTTTATTTGAAATAACTACTATAACATTTTATTACAAAACTATAACATTTTTTGAAAATACAAAACAAATGATACGAATACATATATTCCATATTATGTACACCATCCGCCTTCCACAGAGACTTGACCAATTTTTTAATTGGTTCATAATTGCCTGTACCCAATTATAATTATAGCATTCCAAAAGTCATACATATATTCCAGCCATGATCAAATGAGATTCTGCATTGTTATTTATAATTATGACAATTATTTACTTATTTATCTCAGACATTTCATTAAACCCTCTTTAAATGTTTACACATTTACACTTAAGCTATAAAATCCAAAAATACTTTTTACAATTATTGCATTTAGACAAATATGAAAAAAAATAATAATTAAAAAACTAAAATACCACTGTATTTTTATTTTTAAAAGATGTGCTGAGGAGTTTCTTTACGGCTTTTCTTCTTCTCCATGACAAAGCACCTTGGCGAAAGGCTGGTTCATTAAAAAAATGACGTGCATAAGTGTATCAATGATACCTACATGAATAAATGATTTTGATTTTGAATTTGAAAATCCCGACTGAGTATAAACATAAAAAGAAAAAAACAAGCTCAGTATTTTAGAATGTTGTTGAATTAATACTGAACAACTACATTATAGAAGGATTAACAGTCGGGATCTATTCTTCAATTACTCAATTCATCTCACAGCCATCATAATAGTTTTTTTTTTAATTTCACTTATCTAACAACAGTTGGGTTATCAAGACGAATCTAACGACATCTTAATTATATAAATCCGTTCAGTTGTTTGGAAGATACGAGGTAATAAAGAATGTTACAATCCTTCCTTGTGTGAATCCTTCCTTGATAGTCGGGTAAAAATAGAAACACGGCATATCGTAAAGTAGTTGTATTTTTCGTTCTTGTATACTGTTATAAACGATTATACTTAAGTGAAAAAAATATTATTGCGAATCTAATAGATGAGTCATAGAGATAATAATTTATGAATACGGACTTCGTAGTACGCTATGGATAGCGGATATTATGCTTCCTATTGTGTAGTGATTATTAATACTGGTTCACAATGTGAAATTACGATTGAAAGACCCACTTGGCAAGTTATAAAAGCTTTAGATACGGATCGTAAAAAACATTAAACTGTTTATGATGAAGTACTTTCTATGACGGCATTATCTTTATGGTTGATCTCGCACCTCTACCCCTCGAGCTTACCCTATCATTAAATTATTCAATTACCTACATTTTATAACACAATCAATTTTGTGACTACAGTGTTGATCTTCAAGTATGGTCCAATAATAAATTTTATTAACTGGATACCTACTTAATATTTTATTTATTACTGGATTTTGATAATTATGACAATTTTTATTAATTGGTATAACTAGCGCGGAGCGCCTACAGTGTCTAGACTTTGCAATTAAACAAAACCAGTTTATCCAAATCCAATTCCGACTCCGACTCCGATCCAAATCCGAATCGACTCGTTTGACTTTCAGGCGTACTGTGATTATCCAATGTTAAAGTCCATTTCCTGTGGAAATTTTTTGGACACAGTTTTCTGTATATGACTCATAGATGCGGGTTTTCTCTTTGTGATGGCATATTTTTGTGTTAATCGTGCCACCCACGACACAGGGAAACTTCTAGTGCGCGTTGGTCTGTGAGTGTTAATCTACTCGTATATATATAAAAACTTGAGAGGTGTCAAGGGACACCCGGATGGAACGTAGTTCCTTGCAGTCAGTACTAGGATAGCAAAAACATGCGGCAAGTGTGCCAAAACAAATCTAAGCTATTAAATTTCGTGAGAAAGTTTTGGCACACTCGCTTGCATGTTTTTGCTATCCTAGTACTCTGGCTTGCTTTCTATGTAAAAAAAACTACGACGGCAAAAAGGTTCGTAAACTGTCAAAAAGTGTCGTTACCAAATTTTCCGCCTAGCCCCCTTTCGCAACGCGCGATAAGGAACTTCGTTCCAATAATACAGGGTGTCCCGTAAGTCACTACTTAACCGTAGCCACTGCCGTAACTGTAGCCGTGAGCCACTGCTCAACCGTAAAGGGTAGATATATATCTTGAAAGTGGACCTACCATTATGTCAAAAAATTACCTTAGTAAAAGTGTCAAAATATCGAGATTTTGACCTTTTTTAACATTTCAAATATTTTTGTTTCTGATTTTCTTGAACACAACTAGCGAGGTAGTTGAAAAAAATGTACTGGGCAAGTATGGCACAGTATTTCAAAAACTTGTCTGTTAAATACAGATTTTAAAAAGGTACAATACAGGCTACTTTGATAGGAAAAATTTTCAAGTAAAAGCCATTTCAGTGTCAAAGGGGTGAATTTTAATCAAATTTGATTTTATTGCTTACTGTTTGTAAATAAGTGTCAATATACATGTTATTATTAACACTACGTAAAGAAAATTAGATGTTTCATTGTAAGACAGTTAAGGGTCTTGATGATTCTATACCTATACACATTCCAGGTATCTTTATCTGTCTGGTTTAATATGATTAGATAATTATAAATAGTTATGTTGCTTACGTCTATTGCAACCGCCTTTAGTGTTTCCCACTGCCCTAATGACAACCAGCAGATGATGCTTCCATTAAATCCGCATTTTTTACTCTATGTACGTTTGTAATGTAATTGTACTTTTAAGTAGGTAGCTACTTTAAGGCGCAGTGTCATAAAGAAATTGATTAATTAGTTGAAACTAAAATCAACCACGTTATCAGTTTATATAGCTGATAAGGACTGTACTGACGTATTTTATATTTTAACACTTAGGTAAAAATATATCCCATCAAAAACATGAATGTAAAGTAAAAGCCAATTTAAAAAAAAAAGAATTGAGATCTAAATGGGTGCCAAGTTCTGTGTAGAAAAGCCTAAAATTTTAGTCACAAGAACATGTAATTCAAGCTCCACATTTGACTTGGTTAGTTTTCACGTACCTATCTAGGCTATAATATTATATTTGTATAATTATCTTTGTTAAGTCTGTTAGGTTGATGACCTATGTTACTTTTCTAAAATTTGGTTTGTTGGTTGCTAACTAATGAAAACTAGCCAATTCAAATGTAAAGCTTGAATTACATGTTCTTGTGACTAAAATTTTAGGCTTTTCTACACAGAACTTGGCACCCATTTAGATCTCAATTCTTTTTTTTTTAAATTGGCTTTTACTTTACATTCATGTTTTTGATGGGATATCATTACTTTTTGTACAGAAATTATTACGTCTCACTAATCTGTACGTAAATAATACGTACGAACACTGAAAATCTTCCCCCCGTTAGAAGCTTCACAAAGTACTAAAACTGATATGTTTCGATTAAAAAAAATTAAGGGTGGTATTCCACTCGTTATATATTCCACATAATGACCACCTGTCATCAATTTTGACTGCTGTTCATAAATTTCAGGCGTTATAAGAAAGTGTTCCTAATAGAATCAATTTTTTGAAAAATTATCATAAAATGATAAAAATTTACTACTTTCAGATTTATTCCTTTGTATTCACCCGACTACCTATCTGCATGCCAAATTTTAACTTTCTAGGTCACCTAGAAGTTGGATATAGTTTTGATCTATAGGTCAGTCAGTGTTAAATTTCTCGATTTTTGGACGTTAATATCTAAATAACCGTTTGAGATGTGTTTATGAAATTTGAAAGACGTATGTATTTCGCAAGTCATAATAAATGAGCCAAATTTGACAGGTTTATGTTGAATAGTTTTTGAGTTATGAGGTAGTCAAAAGTGGCTCCAAATGGTTCGTGTAATATTACACATGGTGCTGCTCGCCAATTCTGTTAGCTAGAAAATTGGCTTACACGCTACCGCGTGTTTAGATTCTCACGATATTTTTCCTTATTCTTCATTAGCTTGAAAATGCACAGATTGACAAATTTGATAGAGCCGTTCAGCCATGTTGTCGTAAACGTATTAATTACTGGATAACCTGTTTTGTGTTACTTTCAAGTCTAGACCAAAGTCAATGTATTACTTTATTGCATTCTTAATTGTTCCAACACAACCTCACAAACTAAGTCAACATATTTTTGTTCTACGTATAGGAAGTCTATAGTTTTAAAACGATAAATTATTAAAGCACGTAATAACAGTGTGTCATATTGTAAATTATATGAAACTAAACCAAATATCATTAAGTAACATCATTTATACGCAATAAATTACTTTTAAAATTGTTATGTCATTGATATTACGGAAGAAGAACCTAACTTTCTGGTACATACGTATACCTCTACATAATTTTTTAAACTAAAAATGCAAATACGAACTCTTCAGAGTCACACACGAAAGAGGACCAAAAGTAATTAGAAAGTTGCATTAACTATGTAGTTATCGTAATCATAATCATGTGTGATTATGATTCAACAACACAAATTGGTGTTTAATTACGCTGTCTGACCTGTTCATCTGTTCGTCCGTTTCCATTATGACACAGCTTACAAAGCTCAGTAATGTAAAACGAATTTCGAATTAACCATTCTACGAAGAACGGTGTATGAAGCGTGATATTCGTAGATCATCATATTTCATAACTTGTAGTAATAACTCGCTGGAGTGAATATGAATTGATTTTAAAATTCACAATACATTATGGCAGAGACAATATTGTTCGCGGGTCACAGCGGGGGTTCGAGATGACATCTCGCAGCGTGCAGCATTACCTCTAGCTCGTGCGCCGCTCTAACCTGCACTCTGTATTTATATATGCCACATAGAGTCTATTTTTCAATGGATAACACATCAATCTCCTAAAACCGCCTTTAAAATGCAGATATTAAAGCTTAATTTTAAACACTTAGTTCCATTTATTGAAAATAAAAGCATAGATAAAAAGACAGATAGAGACAGTTACGAAATTAAGCAACCAAATGGTTTTCGATTACAAAGTTCATTGTTTGATTCGCAACGTGGTTTGTATTAGTGCGGGCGCGAGCGGCGCAGGCGCAGGCGCGGGGTTATCGGGCGCCCGTCACGGTTCCCACGGAGAACGGTATTTTAAATACCTATTTATCTACGTACGGCGACAGGACCGGTGCATTCTATTTGAGTAGCCTCTTCTGGATGGGTCAAGGATTCGGTGATTGCGGATCCACTCGTTCGTGCGACGTCGACCTGGCCTTGTGAACTTACGTATCGTCATGTTCTATTATTCACTCGCAACTAGTGCAACCGGTCAAACGATCTCATTGTCTATAAGTATTATACTCTTGTTAACATCCTATTGACCTTTTTAATTCTGACTTGGTAAAGGCCTTTGTTTTTATCCATTCACAATCATGTCTCTCTGTGTAACAAGCTGGATAGGTGCTGATAATAAAAATACACTTCACTGATTATGTAAAACAAAATTGCAGTAATGAGTACTTTAGTAAGACAAATGATTAAGGAAGAAGTGGCGTTTAAACCCACCAATTAAATGGGATGTCGACAATAATCATGATTCACATTTTACCTCGACTTCAGTGAAAATAATTTTGCTGTAAAGCGAGGCAAAAGTAAAGCAAGAAGGCGGTGAAAATTTATAGCTTTAAATGTAGGCCGTGGAAGCGAACCGACGGTAAAGGGGTGCAGCGCTAAACCAGGTCTTAAATAAGTTGTATCGTTATTGTTTATCAGTATATTATTGTTTAATCTTAATACTTTACAGTTCACACGATTAGTAACATATTTAAAAGATATATCCACTGGATAACAGAGCTATTTATCTTCTGATTGTGAGTTTTGACATTCAGCTAATATTTTATCAATTCAAATAATGTTATCAAAAACACCATTTTCTTTTCTTTTTTAGTGTCGATAGTTATGATAAATGGCTTTCATCACTAACTTCTTATGATATATTGAAGTAAAATGAGACATTTAAAAAGCCAACACTTTTTCACGAATGGACGTATTGAATTTCATGTCACATTTATTTAGTTTTTGATTGTAAAAATATAAAATGTGGATATTTATAATTTTTGATGAAAAAGTTGACAAAGTAGTCGGCTTGTGAAAATTGCATTGGGTGGAGCCTACTATGGTCTGAGTTACGAGCCAACATGATGAAATTAAAACCTGTGTTGAGATGGTGTGAATCTGGCCTTAAGTCGTTATAATACGTAACGCCTTTTTGTGATTGGAATCCTTGTACTCAGTGATATATCATTTTTCTTATTGAAATATTTGCTGGGATATACTTACCTGTGCAAAAGCATTTATTTAAAAATTATATATGGTTAGATAAAACATTTTGTCAAATATAAAATGTGTATTTTTTTTAATAATGTAAATAATCGCGTTCAGTTTAGTATAAGAACTCTGGTAGATAAGTAGTTATTAACATAGATTAGTAACAACTATTTATCAATTTTATAATGAACAAGCGAACGACTTATGTTTACCTAATATTTCTCTCCAAGACTACAACCGAAACACGTAAAAATATATCCCAGAAGTAATTGAAGACCCCAGAACGGTAATAGCTAAGATATATGAAAAAACTTATTGCTAAATTAAATTCCACGAATACAATAATTATATCATTAGGGAGTAAGTTAAGTGGTATAGAGTCGGTGATTTCTAACAAGACTTGGCGCAAAAGCTAAGTCAGGGTTTCAGCTTCGCGTGCACAACAAACTAACCTTCTATAGATAAGCTTCAAATGATAAACTAATATAATTTGTAACTTAATGAACATTATATTATATTAATAAAATAATCAATCAAACTTTCTTCTAAATATTATATATACATTTGTTTTTCCCATTTAATGATAAAATCCTTTAGTCGTTAAGTCTGAAAGCTCGTCTTCTTTTTCAAAGTTACGGTTCATGTCCGATTGAGTTCCTTATCTAAGATTGACTGTAATAGCTTGTTAATTTTTTGTAACGTGGGAATCGTGATAGCTGACTACCGATTACGCTGATCGCTATCTTGATGAAAAATGAATTAATAATAACATCGATACTCTAGTGATTTAAGATACTGCGGTGATTTAATCTAAGAGCATTTAAATTTAAGAATGTAATTTGACACAGTACAATGATACACTATCTATCTAATGCTCCTGCGCGTAGTATTCTATTGTCAAGGGATTAATGTTTATATTGTTGTGTTTATAGCAAAGGTAGCGTTTAAAACACTACAGTTATTAAATAATATATCCCAAGACTCTTAAACTGAATATTCTCAACAATCGATGAATAAACATCAACATAAGAATCACATCTGTTTTTTTTTGCCTTTCGTCTGTCAAACATGATTTTCTTTGGACCTGCTGGACAGAAAAGGTTAAAATGTAGTTTTAATAGTAATCAATTTAATTTGGTTTGGCTAAAATGTATTTAAAACGAGGCAGAAATTTTAATGAAGATTTTGAATTTCTGTTCTCGGTCCGTGTGTGTGCGTTTTGGTCTTTGTGTGTTGCCCATGGCCCCCACAATGAACCCACAATGAAATGTAGGGGGCTATGAGTAAGCGTTATTTATTATTACATATTTACTAACAATTAACAAAATAATTGAAAATTGTCACTCCTGTCGCAAAACCAGGTTTCATTCACGCCATCCGGACACTCGATGTTCGTTAGCGGTGAGATTTACGCGACACTTCCTGCTGTACAAATAAACCATAGACCGGCCTTTCATATGCGGTTTTCCCACAGTACTCTGACACAGGGTCTTTTAGAAGCGGATTCATCGCTTCCTTCTACGCCCTATGCTGTGGTGATACTGGTGACCATAATCATTAAATAGTTTCTGCTAGTTAACGATAGCTTTTTAAAGCTCATATTTCTCCATCATATTGGTATTAATTCTTATTTCTTTTAGGAACGAGAATATAAAGTATTAATATTCTTACGCTGAGTGATTGCTGCAGTAATAGATGTAAGATTTGCAAATCGGATTAATATATCTAAAGCCTTGCATATAGCAGACGCACATTCTCGGCATTGACCTACCTACCATCAAAAGCAATTTACTTGTTTACCAGCAGTTATGGCCACTTCACTCACCCTATGCAAACCCCTTTTTACACACTTAAAGGCTGCATTTCCCAAATTCTTTCATATCGCTTGCCTAGGTCCTGAGAAGGAGTCTATAGTCCAAACTTCGTAGTTCTAACATCAGTAGTTTCAGCTTTGCGTTTTGAATCAGTTGCCTACTCGAAAAAGGCCTTCTTTATAAATTTGTAGGCAGTGATAATTTTTGTCTTGAATTGTTTCTAATAACGTCGGTTTTAAACATTATGTAAAATAATGAAGAAGGAAACAAGATAAAATGTAAGTTATGAACATGATAATACAGTGTAAATAATAAAAGCTCGACTTAACAACTACCGGTATGGTTTTTGTTGTATATGGCAGTACTAATTTTACTTTGTATCTTGTAGCTCTGTTTTTATTACTTTTTCTTACCATTCGACTTATCCTGTGCCGATAAGTATGTAGTAGGTAATAACTTCAATATTTTATGAACCGACAAGAGTTTGGACACAAAAATTAGTTCTTATGTCGATTACGGCGACGACCGGATATACCTTGGTCACTGTAAAGCCTTCCATTTAACGACTACATGTCTAATAAAAGAATACAAATTTTATGTCCTACTTAACATTGATATAGCATTTACTTCCGTTTCTTGTCATAGCTTTAGCGACAAACAAAAACTAAAGACGTTATATAGCTGTTTATGAACCGAAGAATAAAGACAACCCCTGAAGCCTATTGACCCAGCCTTTGAAGCATGAAGTCTCGGGCTCGATTAATTACTGGGTAGTTATTGATGTGACAGAGAAATATCTATGCTCGGGTCGTGAGTGTTATAATGATCTCTTAGGCTAAGCGCAGATTGAGACTTTTTGTCTCGGAGACTTGACAGTCGGGTGACAGTCACGTCACTAGATGTTGCCGTCTGCTAGGAACTAGGTATTTGTTACCGTGCTGTCATGTCACCATAGTCTGCGCACTCCCATAGGTATATCTTCATAGCACTCGACTGCGTGACAAAAAGTCTCCGTGACAAAAAGTCTCAATCTGCGCTTAGCCTTAGGAGCGCCACAAACGAAACGCAGTTCGTTGCCGCGCGATGCGATACCGCGCGGTGCGATTATAGATCGCCCCGCACCCTGAGCCACGATGCAACGATTGGCCGTGCATAGTTTTTCCACAACGGAAACGGAAGAAGCAGCTTGCTTTCTTCATTAATTTTCGAAAAATTATTAATATGCGTCTGTATGATACGGTGAACATCGGGGGCGGCACCTTTCAGTTGTCAACCTATCAACGGCCAAGCGCTGCACCGCGCCACAGTATAAGGAATAATTTTAATAATATAAGGAATTTTAATAATTTTAAGGAATAATTTTATTCCTTTACTGTCATCGCGCTGCGTCTTAACCGCGTCGCCTTTGGTGTTCATTGTTTCAAATGGACGCATATAAATTTCGACAGCCACGATCACCGCGCCGCGCCGCGTTTTGTGTCAGTGTGTGGAGCTCTTAATTTGTGTTGACCATGCCACCCGCGGGGAATTCTCGGGGGTAATGAGTGTGTAAGCGTTTATTTTTATTTTG
Source organism: Thymelicus sylvestris (assembly GCA_911387775.1). Classification (NCBI taxonomy): domain Eukaryota; kingdom Metazoa; phylum Arthropoda; class Insecta; order Lepidoptera; family Hesperiidae; genus Thymelicus; species Thymelicus sylvestris. The sequence continues at coordinate 8,050,985 of OU426888.1, forward strand.
TTATTGTAATTTATGCCGTAAAAGCATAATCATCGTGGTTTGTAAATATTTCACGGACATGTAGAGTATAGTATACGCCGATACTTCCGTAAGTCATCATAACTGCAACTTTTAACTATACGTTTTATGACACGCTTTTAACCTTAAAAGTATTATGATCACGGATACGGATGATTACAGATAGGCGCATTGCAGAGGTGTTACAGAAACCATCTCGATTACGAGAATTCTTTTTTTTTTTTAAGGAAATAGCCGGCAAACGAGCTGACGATCCACCTGATGGTAAGTGGCTATCGTCGCCCATGGACATCAGCAACACCAAAGGCATCACTGATGCGTTGCCGGCCAAGAAAGAGAGAAGAAAAAGAAAGAAAGAACTGGCTCTCAAGCCCCCAGCCGGAACACGACGAGTCGTTTGGCGGCTGACTCATGCTCGAGGGTGGTAGCTATCCAGGCAAACCCCATGGAGAAATAATAATCCCATCAAAAACATAAATGTAAAGTGAGAGTCAATTTCAAAAAAAAAAGAATTGAGATCTAAATGGGTGCCAATTTCTGTGTAGAAAAGCCTAAAATTTTAGTCACTAGAACATGTAATTCAAGCTCCACATTTGACTTGGTTAGTTTTCACGTACCTACCTAGGCTATATTATGTCTATGTAATTAGCTTCGTCAAATCTGTTACGTTGATGACTTATGACACTCTTCTCTAATTTGGTTTGTTGGTTGCTAACTAATGAAAACTAGCCAAGTCAAATGTAAAGCTTGAATTACATGTTCTTGTGACTAAAATTTTAGGCTTTTCTACACAGAAATTGGCACCCATTTAGATCTCAATTCTTTTTTTTTTGAAATTGACTCTCACTTTACATTTATGTTTTTGATGGGATATCATTACTTTTTGTATAGAAATTAACTGCAATTAATTCAAGCTTTACATTTGACTTGGTTAGTAATCAAGAATACCATTAATTACATACATATACCAAATTTCACAAAGATACAATGATAAATGCAGTTTTTATTCCAATTTGAATCTTTAAAATGCTCTACTGTAAAATTGCGATTTTGGGGATACAACAACTTACGTAGGAGGTATCGTGCTCATCAACTAAATCTGTAGTTAGTGCGCCGTGGTCCGAAATACGGTACCTATTATTTCATTATTTATAAGTAATGATCTTCCACTATTGATGTCCGCTAAATATTGAAATAATAATTAATACTAAATCCCAATTATTATATCGTAATAAATACGAAAGTCGACTATACTCTTATTAGTTACGAGTGACCGCCCTCGCTTTGCTTTGGTTTTCTTATTTTTTTACACCTTGGGTTACGTTATTGAAGTTTTATTAAGGATCCCTAATTTATTTAAAATATAATATAGCCTATGTCACGCGGGGATAGTGTATCTTCCCAACAGTGACGGAATTTTTCAAATCGGTTTAGTAGTTTCGGAGCCTATTCAATGCAAACAAACAATCAAAACTATTAGTACAGATAAGTTGTTTGTGTTCGATGACATCGTGCAACAATAAATTTTGAAACAATAGGTACTTCGAATTACTTTAAAATGGTATAATTACGGAAATAATACAAAATTTTGTGGTGTAATCTTGTAGATTAGAGAAAAATAATTTTTCACACATTAAAAATAAAACGACGTAATACACTGGAAATAACGTCTCCTGACGAACCACTAATCTTCACGTAAATGTATATGTGCTGTGCACTTCTCACAGGCACTTGGGACACTGAACATCTTCCTCCCGTTGAAAGCTTCAGAAAGTACTAAAACTAATATGTTTCGTTATATATTCACCTTGGAATCCACATAATGACCAGATGTCATCAATTTTGATTGCTACTCTTAAATTTCAGGCATTTTAAGTAAGTGTTTCTAATAGAATCAATTTTTTGAAAAATTATAATAAAATGATAAAAAATTACTACTTTCAGATTTATTCCTTTGTATTCACCCGACTACCTATCTGCATGCCAAATTTTAACTTTCTAGGTCACCTGGAAGTTGGATATAGTTTTGATCTATAGGTCAGTCAGTGTTAAATTTATCGATTTTTGGACGTTAATATCTAAATAACCGTTTGAGATGTGTTTATGAAATTTGGAACACGTATGTATTTCACAAGTTTCAATAAATGAGCCAAATTTGACAGGTTTATGTTGAATAGTTTTTGAGTTATGAGGTGGTCAAAAGTGGCTCCAAATGGTTCGTGTAATATTACACACGGTGCTGCTCGTCAATTCTGTAAGCTAAGAAATTGACTTGACACGCTCCGCGTGTCTAGATAGTAATAATGGTATTAATTAATAATTAAAATCAATATTACTAATATAATCCCTCGAGGGGCCCTACCACCAGCGGGCCGGATTTAGTCGCCTTTTACGACACCCATCCGGCGTGGGATTGGGGTTAGTATTCTAAGCCGCCCCAATACGGCCTCTTCTTCTTCTTGGGCCGCTATCCAGTCTTGCTTTGTTATATTATAATATTTACCAGATCATAGTGTAAAAAGATAAATAAACAAATAATTATTACCGTATCGTTTCCATATAAACATACTCGTATATCCTAAGTTCATCGAGTAACAGGCTGCTTAACCCATAAGATAACCTAAGACGTAATCTGACTTAACTATTAAATAACTAATGATTACATGCTTATATTACTGTCTGTAAAGTGCATAAATACTTGAAACGACGTGTGAAAATTTATAATTTTGTAATTATTTATACTATAGGTACCTAATACATAATATAGCAATTAGCAAGGATATTAATAACATTAAGTACCTTAAGTAGCTTTATCAACAAGTCAGATGATAATAGAGGGGTATATTTCATATCTGCATAATGATTGTGAAATAGAAAACGTGTAAGTACTCGTGTAGAAATTTTTACACGGATACGCTCTTAATTTTTCTCTTAAAGTGGTTGTCTCGAGCATAAACTGAGGCGCATAACAGGCGATAAAGCGTGAACAGTCGGTGTCACCGCGCGACCTCGCCACGGAATAAATGGTGTAATTAAGTGAAATTATTATAATTTTCTTTCAGAATTAAATGGATGTCCGAACATTGCGTCCTTAAATTGCAAGGCATTCGATAAATGTTAACATCTAGATGTTTCGTTTAGTCATTGGGTGTGCCGGACCAGTCGTCGAGTGTTTCATGTTTAATTGCTTTTACATTATGTAAATCTGTGTCATAAAAGAAAGAATGTAATGTTTTCAGTCTGCAAGTCGTTAAATTGCACCCAAATACAAATAACATTCTAATTAAATGTTATATTCCTATCTAAACAGGTAGCACACATGAATGTAAAAAATTGTAGGTAAACATGAATCTTTAACTTGCAAGATTTGTTTGGTCAGCTAAAACAAAATAAAAGATTTTAAAATATATTCAGACTGAATATTTGATTTGTATATTGCAGTATACGGCAGTGTTTTTGTAATATTATGTATCTTTCTAAAGTCTGCATATTATTTCTTTCTCAATATTACTCGTGCCTTTACTGAAAACTACAAGGATCATCAAAACCCAGTTTATGTTAAGGAGCAGTTTAAAGAAAATACGACACCTCCGCTGAAAAATATTTGAATAAAAATAACGCTCCTCATAATAATTATTACCTTAGATTGTTATTATATATCACTAAAATTGAATTCCTTCGGTTTATTTAGTCCATAAACATAACTGCAGATAGAAATAAATCTTCATCTCTTTTCATAAGACAATGAAATAGTAGCTACAAATAATTATAATCGTACTCTCGATCGGCCAATAAAGTAACGCGACCGTCGAAAAAAGTCAATTGTATTGGTTATCAGTCCATTATGGGCACAAACAAATGACACGGATTAAAGCCTTTTAAGCGGAGTCGTGAGTTGTCGAGCAGTAATTAGCTGGAGCGCTCATTGTGTCCAATGGTCACAAGACAATCTATACAGACACGGACGTAGGTATAATCGTTGGGATTCGATTAGGATTCATAAAGCTTTTTAACAAGATCACAGTATGCATTTTTTATAGATCGTAGTTGTCGTTAGCCGACCACGTGGTATGATTTCATGTTGTTTGCTTTTGTGTTTAAGCAAACGTTTGTTTTTAAAGTTCTGAGAAGTTTATTTAGTCATTTCTTCTTGTACGCTGTAAACACCGTTTCAAATTGTTAGTATATGCAAATATAACATTCATTAGCGTATTAACTGATGACCTATCTACTTGATGAACAGTTTACTACTACGTAAAATTAAGTCATAGATCTGATATTCTAAAATCGCTATCTGTTCACTAGACATGTCATTAATACAGAGAAATATTTATAACTATTTTGTGATCTGTATACAAAAAATAAGCAGAAGTATTTTTAATATATTACAAAGTAAGGGTACCTAATTACAAAGTAAGGGCGTATGTTCTTTGGCGAAATTTATTTTTAAAACGTTTCAGACTTGTGACAAATTGTCTGATAACCTTATTGTATATTGGACACAGAATCGCTACGGTGCACTCGATTAACTGCATGCTTGTGAAATGCATCTCAATGCTAAACTGTCACAACTTTTATTATAATCTCTTATGAAGCAGTAATGTATAAATACCTACATACTTTTATAAAATGATTATTATATGTATAGTATAAGTAGGGTGACCAGGGAGAGGTGAAACAAAGGTAAGTTGAAACAACTGAAATTTCTCGGAAACAAAAAAAACACTAGCAAGTTACCATAGTCGCCAAATTCACCCTTCCACTATCCCCCCGCCCGCTCGGTACTTATTTAGGCGCCATGGTTGAAGCTTACGCCGCTATTGAATATCAAGTCAAAAACTACATAAAAGTAACTTTTCGTCATTATTTTATCCTTATCTAAACTTTGATGAATTACTTGCTTTATCCTATTGCTAACTAGAGCTAGAGAGTGTAAAAATAAGGTAATAGCATTAATAACATAGACTTTAATTTTGATAAATTTTGATACTTAATTTTTTTTTTGTGCACCTAAAATCTCAATATTGTAATGAGGTATGAGACTGACAGTGATCAAAGCTAATTTTAACTTTAAAATAACGTTTCGCTTCAAAAACTGCGTTTTCATCAACAGTTTCTTCCCATGTAATAGGTGTTTCAGCTCTCCTAGGTCATTGTTTCAATTTACCTCGGTAGGAGGAGAGTTGGAACAAAGTCACCAAATCAAATCACAAAGTCTTCAAATCGACTTTTCATGGGTAAAAAGGAAATAGTGGCGGGTTTTGTCCTGATCATTTATTATTCAAACAAACAAGGTTTCATTTAGTCTAATACACTTTACATACCTTCGCTTTTTTAAAAAACTACGGGCCACAACGTAAAAACTGTTTCAACTCTCCTCGGTCTCCCTACTATTTATTTATTCTGTGATACCTACTTCAAAGGTAGGATGTTGATTAAAATGATTTATAGGATTTAGTTTCATTTTGTATTCTTCATACATATTTCCTTTATTGGAATTTCTACGAAATCAACACGATTCTCAGACATATATACTCCTACTGAAGGGGCTTCACTGTAGATAATTTTAAGACTATTTAAAACTCAATAAAATATTGTAAACTAAAATATATCAGTTGCAAAATGAATCCAGCATCAAGGGCACTAGAAAGTACATTACGAATTGTTTTCAAAGGACTAAAAGGACATAAGTTGTCCACGTTTACGTTGTGAGTGATAATAATATTTAAACACTCATGTAAGAAGATAAATCTTCAGTTGTTTGTCCTACGTAAATACGAAATTACTTTCATTTAAAAAATGACGTGCATAAGTGTATCAAAGATACCTACATGAATAAATGATTTTGAATTTGAATTTGAAATTATATTTAATGTTTGGATATTTGCACAAGATGCATTAAATTTTCTTATTTAAGTCCGTAAATGTAAACATGACGGAATTTATTTGACATAAGTACAATCATCATTTATTATAAAGGTATTGATAATAATACTTCTATAAATCATCTCCCAATACAAGAACATAATTACATATTGCGTACGTTGCGTATTACCTTATATTCTTTGCATTGCGTGTATGAATACATCAGTGCAAGCGTTCACGTAGCTCATAACTATGGATACAATCAACATTACCGGCTGATGCAAACACTGAATGAGCATTAGCCTCGGTTCTGAAGCTGGAGAATGGGCTAGAACTACCGTACCGCATTTCCTTATTTTTTTATGTAAGACCAAGCAGATTTCTAAATTTCTAAGCTCTGCTAGACGCTAAATGTGTACATCGCCTAACGCCTAATGACTACATCGCCAAACTTTTTGTGAAGTAAGCCCTCTATAAGTCTAAAACCCTAAAAAGATGGTGAAGCCTAATGGTATACGAATTGTGTAGCATAAACATAGGTAGAGTTAAGTAATACGGTAAAGCGTTCAGTGGATTGAATTACCAATGCTATTAGCGGAAATGATTTCTTTTATCAGTGGCCACGTTCCTAGATGGTCGTAATGCGCGGGCCAGCACGAGGTAGAAGACGTGGTGCGATGAACGTGTGCGATACCATTCATTAGGCGGCGGCCGGTCTCGCGTCAAATTAGTTGGGGCCGCGCTTAATTAGACGGTGCAATCCGGTGCATCGGCGCTGCTAAGCTGCACCCACCTTTCTGTCGCAAATTACGAGTAAGCTTTGCGTTGTGAACGTTACGCAATACGCCGTAATAATGCCGCGTAATTTCTGTTTGATGCGCAAACAGCGCAAGTCAGTCAGAAAGCTAATGCGTTTTGTTTGCAAAATTTTTATTTTTAAGACTACACTTATTTAATAATTTTTTTTATTTATAAATAATAATTTGCTAAGTATTTATAATATCGTAACTGGTGCGGAACGTGTTGCTTACGTTACTGTTTAATTTTCAACTTTTTTTATTTTTTTGTAAATGTAATGTAGGTACATTGCATATTTATAAAAATATCAAGTGTCTACGGACGGATTAAAGAAAATTCCTACAATTATACACTGTATTTTTTATATGTTATAATATTTCTTCTATATAATCTTTACCTCAGACAGAGACATCAAGATCACTCGCGATTTGAGAAACATAGTAATTTTAATGTGAAATGTGAATGAATTTGTTACAATTTTGCAGCTACAAGTTTACTTAACGGTCTTAATTTTATAGTGGATCATACATTTAAGAACTTGAAGAATGGCATAGCTTCCATCAATTAAAGGATCGCACATTGTATAACATCAGCTGCTAGGCCGTTACTCGGCACGCGAGCGCCGCGGATGTGAAGATCCGCTACTCCAGTTGTGTACTTTTATTACTAAAAAGTTGAGTACTTTTTCTTATAAATGTGTACGTAAAATTTAACCATATTACATTATCATTTATTTATTTATTATTGCTTGAGCCTTTTATAAATGGAACAAAAGGCGGACTTCAAGCGAAGAGCATTTTCTGCCAGTTAATCGACAGTGGAAGAACAAAATATAAGGCAGCCGCAATAAAGAAATCTGCTGTTCATAAAAGAATTCTCTATTTGTTACACAAACATTCTAAATGTAATAAAAAGGAAAACGCGTATAAATATAAGAACTACAACATATTGTTAAAAAAATGTGTCTATGCTGCGAAAAAAATTAAACATAATAAATACATAGATAGGCATAAAAATAAATGCAAAGCTACATGGAATATAATACAAAATAACATTAATAATACTGATACTCGAAAAACTTACCCGGATATTATTATTTATGAGCAAAAAACATATCATGAAGCTAATGACATTTGTGAAATTTTCAATAATTTTTTTATTAACTTGACAAATCAAACGGACATTACCCAAATACATAATAATAATAATAATAATTCATTGACGAAATATAATTACAACAAACCTCAAATCGAAAGTAATTGTAAGTCTATGTTTTTATCACCAATAGATGAAAAAGAGATATGCAATATTATCAAATCTTTGAATAACACCAACGCAGTAGGTCATGATGGTATAACAACAAAAATTATTAAGGCAAGTTCTCAGTACATTTGCAAGCCATTATGTCATATTATAAATACATCGTTTGTAAATGGTGATTTTCCAAATATATTAAAATTATCGATCATAAAACCTTTGTACAAAAAGAATGATCCTAGCGATGTTAGTAACTATAGGCCTGTTGCTCTCTTACCGATTTTGTCGAAAGTTTTTGAAAAAGCTATGCTAAACCGCTTAAATAACTTTGTAGCAAAGTATAAAATATTAAAAGAAGAACAATTTGGATTCATTAAAAATAAATCAACAACTCTTGCTTGTTTCAATTTAATAAAAGAAATATCTAAAGCTTTAAATGACAAAGCACACATAGCCGCTTTATTTCTAGACATGACGCGAGCTTTTGATTTTGTGAGCCATACCATATTGTTAGATAAATTAGATAAATATGGCATCCGTGGACAGGCATTAAATTGGCTAAAAAGTTATCTCACGAATAGGAAGCAATGTACTGAGGTTTCAAAAATTGTAGGTGGACGAAAGGTAACCAGTCATTCAAATTACAAGGACAACAGAAATGGAGTTCCACAAGGTAGCATACTGGGGCCTTTTCTTTTTCTTATCTACATTAACGATCTTCCAATGGTAACAAGACATAAATCAATATTATTTGCAGATGATACCACGGTAATCATACAAAGCAACAACCCTAGGTCGTTAAAAGATGAAATACAAAAAACTTTAATGAGTGTGATAAATTGGCTTGATGACAATAGCCTCAAAATAAACATAAGTAAAACAAAAATAATTCAATTTAAAACCAACAGGGCAATCAAAATCCCGCTTTCTATAAAATTCTGCCAAGAAGAAGTAGAGATAGTAAATGAAATAAAATATTTAGGTATAGTTATTGACGAAAACTGTAGTTGGAAAAGCCATATATTATCAATATGTAACAAATTAGACCGTTTTACTTATGCAATTAGACGCTTAAGAATGATAGTATCAAAAGAAGCAGCACTTAGTGCGTACCATGGATATGTTGCATCACTTTTATCTTATGGTCTTCTACTGTGGGGAAATTCAGTAGATAGCATAAAAGCATTTAAAATTCAGAAAAAAGCAGTAAGAGCAATCGATGGGGCAGGGCCATTAGATAGTTGTCGGCCATTATTTAAAAAACTGGGTATCCTGCCACTACCATGTATGTATATTTTAGAAGCATGTCTAATAGCTAAACAACATCCAGAATATTTCCAACTGTACCATGACGTTGTTGATTCTAGGGCCAGGAAATTTAACAATTATCATCTTTATGTACCGCCATGCCGATTATGGATTGTGAGGAAAAATGGATACTATTCGGTTATTGATATTTATAATAAATTACCAGTAGAATTTAAAAAAATGTCATTCCCTTTATTTAAGTCAAAGCTGTCAAAGTGGCTGTTATGCCACTGCTTTTATAGCGTTAGGGAATACTTAGGCAAATAATCAATGTTTTAGAATGTATAATTATAATTTATTATTATTTAATGTATTACGATTTTTATAATATTATTTAATTAAGTTTGACATGATGAAATACATGTATTGACATTGTTATCATAAAATGTAATGACATAATAGATTTAATGAGTAGAATATTAATAATAAATGTTTAATTTACTTTATAATATTTGCACGCCTCTTTAGGCAGAGCATACGGTTGAATTCAGTTTGTAACAGCTTTTTGTACACTATGTTCTAGCAAATAAAAATCTTTGACTTTGACTTTGAAGATATAAAAAGGAGAATTAATATAACCTTGACTGTCTTTAAAAAATAATCTGTCATTTATTTGTTAAATAATGCAACTGAAACTCATCAATGAATGCATATTAGCTTGCTTAGAAGTAGACAGTATACTTTATCAGCTCAATCATTCAATCAATCAATCAAATTCTTTATTTGCAGGATAAGGTTATTTTACATAGTTCTTATAATAATGGTATTCCAGATCTCCTATCCTCGCCTACTAGGCGTGCAAAGTCAGGTTAGCAAAATTTGCAATGAATTAAATATTAGTACAAAACATCTGAGTACAAAACATTGTGCAAAAACATTGTGCAAAACAGCTTGCAGAGATATATTCAAATTGAATTTTTTACTTCAAGAAAACAATCTTCAAAAAATGGACCTAATGGTCACTGACATTGTCTCACTTATAAGTCCAACATGCACAGCGAGCTACTAATTTGGACTCTAAAATAGATAGTAGAGCTCCTTCTATCCATCCCCCATATAATACGCAATGTTTCATAAAAATAAAATAATATTATCATAAATATCATGATTATACAACTTGGACTAACCGACCGCTTCGGTACCACAACATCGTACCAATTACTCACTTGACACACAATAATTGTAACGCCTCGTCTCTCATCAATTACTTTTTACCAGCGAAGAGCATCTTGCTGATATTAAGTAACCAGTTAGATTAATAGACACGCGATAACGATGCTTTTTACTGATACATTTTAATGGCTTTAGAAACTGCTATACCCACGTTGGCTACATTACACGGGCGACCGTTTCATGAAAATAATTAAGTACCTACCTACTGCGGAAAGATTCAGTGATATTTCCTAAGCGGTTAAACTAACGTGTATTACGAAAGGACATAATTAACAAAAGAAAAGTAATTAATGTTTCTTCTATATTCTTATCTTTTCTTAATACACTGCTTTTTTATTTCGATGACTTTGTTTTCTAGTATTTCAATTTTATACTAACGGATACCTGCGACATTAACGATAAAATGAATCGTTATATTGCGTGTCACATAATTATTTTTAGGATTTAAAATACGCATCTTTTCCTTCCGGTGAATTTAAAAATCATCTCGCGATCCTTACATTTTATTTAAGTTTAATTTTATTTACCTCGGACATTTAATATCTCCGTTATTTGAAGATTGCTTGGTAGAGAAGTATAAAACTATTTTTCAATTTCTTCATTTATTTATCTATCCATCCATCCATCCATCCATCCATCAGCCTTTGTAGGTCCACTGCTGGACATAGGCCTCCCCTAACTTCCGCCACTCTGACCGGTCCTGAGCCTTCTGAATCCAGCGAATACCCGCTGTCTTCTTCAGGTCATCGGTCCACCTGGTCGGGGGGCGTCCTGTGCTCCTTTTACCGAGGCGTGGTCTCCATTCGAGGACCTTTCTTCCCCAACGGTTATCGGTCCTTCGAACTATGTGGCCAGCCCATTGCCACTTCAGCCTGCTAATTCTCTGAACTATGTCGGTCACCCTCGTTCGTCTACGGATTTCATCATTTCTAATTCGATCGCGTAGAGAAATACCGAGCATAGCTCGTTCCATAGCCCGCTGGGCGACTCTAAGCTTATGCATAAGGCCAATAGTGAAGCACCACGTCTCGGATCCGTATGTCATCACTGGCAACACACACTGCTCGAACACCTTCGACTTCAGGCACTGAGGTAACTTTTTGGACGACAAGATATGGCGTAGTTTCCCGAACGCAGCCCATCCGAGTTGGATTCTACGAGTGACTTCTTTCTCGAAGTTAGACTTACCCATTTGGATCACTTGTCCCAGGTAAATGTACTCGTCTACAACTTCGAGAGCAGCGCCGTCAACAACAACCGGTACGGGTGTGACATGGACATTCGACATGATTTTCGTCTTGTCCATGTTCATCTTAAGACCCACCCGTTGTGAGGCGCTGTTCAAGTCCCCGAGCATTGTACCAAGTTCCTCCAGGGATCCCGTCAGGATGACTATATCATCGGCATATCGCAGGTGTGTGATGTATTCGCCATTGATGTTGATGCCACGTCGTTTCCATTCCATCAGCTTGAACACGTCTTCCAACGCAGCGGTGAACAGTTTTGGGGATATGACATCCCCTTGCCTGACACCTCTCTGCAGTTGGATGGGGTTCGTTGCTGTGTCTTGTACTCTGACGGACATGGTGGCAGATGAGTATAAACACTTCAACACCTCGATATACCGGTAGTCGATCCGGCACCGTTGGAGAGAATTTAGTACCGCCCAGGTCTCGATAGAATCAAAGGCTTTCTCATAGTCCACATAGGCAACACACAACGGCAGATTATACTCCTCGGTCTTTTGTATAATCTGCCGCAGTGTGTGTATATGGTCTATGGTGCTGTAGCCTTTTCGGAATCCTGCTTGTTCGGGAGGCTGGAAGTCGTCAAGCCTGCGTGCAATGCGATTCGTGAGCACCCTCGAAAACAGCTTATAAACGTGGCTCAGAAGTGCAATGGGCCTGTAGTTCTTCAAAAGGGCTTTATCCCCCTTCTTGAAGAACAGCGTCACCACACTTCTGCTCCACGCTTCCGGGGTAGTTCCAGTATTAATGACGGAATCGAACAATTTCTGGAGCGCCACTAGAAGGGGTTTACCTCCAGCTCTTAGTAGCTCGGTTGTGATTCCGTCATCTCCCGGTGCCTTGTTGTTTTTAAGCTGTTTGAGAGCCTCTCTAATCTCATACAGGCTGACGTCCGGGATATCCTCTGTGTAGTGTCGGGTCAGTTTAGCTCGCTTGTCGCTCTCCTCGCGAGGAGGTGGAGCTTGAGAGGAGGTATACAACCGTCCGAAGTATCTCTCAGTCTCTCTCAGAACTTCCGGTTTCGACGAAACCACGGTGCCGGAGTCGGTCTTCAACCTCGTAAGCTGACTTTGCCCAATAGACAGATCCCTGGCGAACACTTTGGAGCCCTGGTTTCGCTCAATTGTGTTTTTTACACGATTTGCGTTGTGTTTTCGCAAATCGCGTCGCCTGCACTTGGAGATCTGCTCATTGAGCCGTCGGTATTCCCTCATAGAGGTTGGAGACTGCACACATAGTTCTCGTCGATCCCTCATAAGACCGAGAGTTTGTTCTGAGAGAACCTGAGATCTACCACTAGGGTGGGTCTTGAAGTACTTCGACCCTACCTCGTGGACAGTTGTTACCATCCTGGTGTTAAACTCGTCTACTGACGTGCATGATTCTAGGCACGCAAAACGATTTTGCAGCTCAAGTTGAAAGTTTTCAGATCCCTGGATTTGGACGGATGTTGGGCGAAGCGTAGACTTCATCAGGCGTGACCGTTCCAGCTTCAGGTCGATATTTAATGTGCCTCTTACAAGTCGGTGATCGCTCCCGGTTTTGAACCTGCTGATCACAGAGACATCATTAAATATGTGCCGTTTGTCTGCCAGAATGAAGTCTATCTCGCTTTTCGTGGAACCATCAGGACTTATCCAAGTCCACTTGCGTTGTGGCTTCTTTCTGAAGAAGGAGTTCATCATGAAGAGATCTTCCTTCTCCAAAAAGTTGGCCAGCAAGTGTCCTCGGTGGTTCCGTCGTCCAATTCCGTAGGGACCCACTTTCGTCTCGGCGCCGCTCTGCGTGCCCAGTCTCGCGTTGAAGTCCCCCATCACAACATTGAAGTGAGCCTTAGAGGTATGTATGGCTCTACTTATGTCCTCATACATAACCTCAACCTCATCGTCGGGATGTGTCGAAGTCGGCGCATATACCTGTACAACCTTCAACGAATACCGTTTAGATATTCTGAGTGTAAGGTACGCTACCCTAGCCGACACGCTCCCAACTTGCACAATGTTGTTGACGAGGGACCTGTGAACGAGAAACCCGACACCACCTTGGGACAGGTGTTCGCCCTCCCGGTGATAGAAAAAGTTTCCGGATTTGAGTATTATCGTGTCCTCCCCCTGTCTTCGGACTTCAGATAAACCCACAATACTCCAGTTTAACTTGTCTATCTCTTCTTCCAGCTCTTTTACCTTGTCGTCGGTCCTCAGTGTCCTGGTGTTATATGTTGCCAGGTGCAGAAGTCGTCGTTTGGATTGGTAGCCCGATCTCTGCCGGAGATTCTTAGCACCCCCTGCCCCGCCGTTACCATAGCCGCTACCGTAACTAGGAATAGCGGGGCTGCCGGGGACTGGGGGCCGAGGCTCATTCGTGTCTGACATGCGGGGGTTTTAGCCGATAGTCACCACGCTTGGCTAGTGCGTGTTGGTGACCGCAGGAGACCTGACTGGTATTCGTCATACACAGAAAGATGCTGCTGCCCATCTTCTGGATTTGTCCTATTAGTCGCCTTTTACGACATCCCAGGAAGAACGGGAGTGGTGCTATTCTACAAAGTGAACCCGGACACCACACGGGGGTATTTATTTATCTATAATATTTTAAATGTGAATGTAAGTTTGTTGGTTACGCTTTCACACGAAAACTACTTAACCGATTTGGCTTTTGGAATGGAGATAGCCTATAACCTGGGTTAAAACATAGACTACTTTTTATCCCGGAATAGTTCAGGGTTCCCGCAGGATTTGTAAAAATCGATCTCCACCGCGGGCGAAGCCGCTAACAACAACTCTATATTTTTGTTAAAGTAAAATAAACAAAATTTAATTCGCTTTATAGGTATGTACCTAGTTATTTTAATAAGAGCACAGAGGAAATAATAATACATTTAAGACTATGGTTTTGGAAAATAATTTGTATTGTTATTTTTTCGTGCACTTGTATTGTATTGTATATTGAGTGTACATTATTACTAACACCTAACACACACTAACCTAATTTAAATTGAGTCTGTATACGTTAAGTAATAATAAAACCTATGATAATACCTACTTCTAGTAAATATGTTCGTATCGCAGAACAATTAGCGTAATTACAACAACGGTTTCCAGAGCAGGTGTAAAACTGCGACAACAACTCATAATTCCTAGTAACGGAATTGGCTTAAGGCAATACTAGGGAAGCGTGCTTGTAGGCTGCAAAATTACTAGCTCACTATAATCGATTCCTGTATAATTCTAAGCTCCTTCACCTGACGATTTTAACGGCAATTGTTCATTGCGAATTACCTGCTCAGTGCTTATAACGATGATTATAGAGCACGCTCAATAATTTATAAGGAAGTGCGGTATTTACAAAAACTTGTCTAAGTGATTACGGATTAGGCAATGTATGATACTTGGGATCGTGTGATAATAAGGCTGTTCTACAAATCAAGGCGGGTCAAGATGGATAAGGAAGAATACAATGATACAATTCTGTTTTGTTTTCGTGATTCGTTGTGAACAAAGTGTTGGTAACATCTCGCGGCACATAAATTTGCCGGGTTCCGTTGTGAAAGCCAATATTCTTTGTGCGCGGAGCGAGGTCTATTTCTAACATTAAATAAATTACAGCGATATTACAAGAACGAATCGGTAGAACTTGTTTTCGTCGGACGTGTCTGGCCTGCAGACGTTACATAGCAAACATGAATTTTGCATTACCTGCTTTAAAAGTTATAAAAGTCGACTTGTTCTATAGCTTAATTATTCTTTATTTTGTGTAACATAAATTAACCATCATTTTAAATTTTTTATTGTACAGTATTTATTATGCAGTATTTATAGACTGTCACTTTTTCCCAACTTTCTAAATTTGGCGGTTTTAAATGTACAAATCACAAAAGAAAATAATTATAATTAAAATTAAAACTTTACAAAGTCACAATTACTGAATAAAGGCTTATCGTACAATAGGGTCATAAAATGATACACAATTGATATCTGTGTAAGCTCTTGCTTTACGCGAGCGTGCTTTGTTATACAAATAGGTATTGAAGTTATTTGTATGGCATAATGGTTCTCTGGAAACTATTACGCATCATCTAGGTGTAATAGAGGTTTAATTTAGCTGTAGTAAGTAACCATAACTTTGCTCATTTAGGCATAATATTTACATTTAAAACAACTTTGTAACTAGATAGTTTGATTAGCATTAACACGCTTCTGTTCATTATTTACTACACCTATGGCTTTATTACAAGCCGCATCGAATTATCGTGTTCCGCAACATCTCGCTTGACTAACAAATTCACAACTTAGGTCGCCTGGCTATTAGTTTAGTTTGGTATTCCATTCCGGCCCACGTTCGCGTACCGAGGTGCGAACGGGGCAGTATTTATTCAAAGTTTATGGCTCAATTCAAAAAGAACTATGTGCTATGAACGCGAATAATATAAATAGTAGGCTTTCAGTTAGCTGCGGCGAAGTGTTAGCGCCGCAAGCAAGTTCATTATTGTTTATGGACATCATTAGGCTCCATCGCCTATACATGACACGCGTTTAGTAATCGAATATAATAGCTGCTGAAAATAGCTTATCATTTCTTATTGAAAGATAAAGATACCTGCTTCGCGTGAGGTTGATAGAGACCCATCTAACATCTCTACATACTCTACAGTTAGGTACATCTTCTTAATATATATAAATTACGTGTCACGTTGTTTGTCCGCGATGGACTCCTAAACTACTTAACCGATTTTAATCAAATTTGTACACCGTGTGCAGTTTGATACAATTTAAAAAACTACAAATACAACTCAAAATAAAATAAAATCTTTTGACAGAACGAAGTCTGTCCAGGCAGCTAGTATATCTATATAGATCTATACTAATATTACTAATATTATAAAGCTGAAAAGTTTGTTTGGTTCAACGCGCTAATCTCAGGAACTACTGGTTCGAATTGAAAATTATTTTTGTGTATCCATTTATCAAGGAAGGCTTTATGGCCTATAGGCTATAGCCTATAAACATTATATATTTTAGTAGTTTTTCCACAAATTAACGCGGGTGAAACTGCAGGGAACAGCTAGTCTTGGATAAAATTTATGTAGGTATATAGAGTTAGGTATCCATATCTTAGATACCTACATATTGTATTTATGTATATTTTATGTGGTTTACTAACGAACGTCTAATTCAAAAAACGAATACTTTTATAATATCATTTTGTAAAACGTACAGTAAGACCTTCATTAAAATTGTTGTAATTAAGCCGTGTTGCTCCAAGATTTCGTATCAATAAATCACTATAATTTAATTTTAACAACGTTGAACATAGTTCTTAAGAACAAACTCATTAAATCTAATGAAATATACTTACATAATCAAATTTTGACTTTTAATGCTTAAGCAACATCGAAAGTACCAGCTTATATTAACAATTTAGGTGCACAAACTGTCCTTGGAGTAGAAGTAGACAGCAGTAATCCTGCATGTAATCGGTGTAAAATATATTGTTTGCGGTTACTTTTATTTAATAATGTAATACCTAGTTGAAATTCAACTAAGTATCCCTCAAATGAAGAAGAAGAATAAATAAGCGCCATAACTACAATGACAGCCCAAATGGTTATTTTAAATTAATTACATACATTAAACCTACATGTAAAATAATATACTGATATCGTTCAAGTGCTTAAATTTGTATGTGTATCTATCTATAGGTTCACGGATCAAAAGTTTAGTCGTGAACCTTTCATAACGATTGAGTCGATTAACATTAACGTACAATATTATATTATGAGGTACTAATAGAGAGAACCCGAATGCCGTAATATGAGTACAAATATAAATAAGTCAAGTACCTATAACATCATTTATTGGTAATATTTAAAAAAATCATTAATTTTACAGTCAGACTGATACTTAATCTGGATTACATTATAAAAAAGCAATATTGAAAAATATAATACATTTCAAATTACATCAGTGCCGGAGGCTGCGTGTGCCGTACCGCCTTTTCGGAGACTGCCTATCACCACTCTGTTATTTATTACTTCATACTTCACACAGACATTGTTCACAATGCATAACTGTTTTATATTTCATGCCAAACACCGCCGGTGACACCAACTATTGAATAATACACATTGCTTTAAATATTGAACACTTGTATTTAATATGTTTGAAGCATAAGGCTACCCATTTATAATCGTCAAACCACCAAACATAGGTACATAGTAACAATTAAGTATTAATGCTTAGTAGGTAGTATTATATGTTAATAATCTTATGAGGTAATTTATTATATTTTGCGATATTTATTTTTATCTCCTGCAACATTCAGTTATAAGAATAAGCGAATAATCTCCAAGGTTTATAATATTTATAATAACGTAAGTGGCAAAATGGTCTCTAACTCTATTCCCAGTTATCCGGTTCCATAGTTTGATTTCCCATGTTTTTGCGACTTTTTATTACTTGTTTAGTCTATCCATTCTTGATAATTTAATTTAAATTTGACGTTATGTCCATATTTAAAATCATAGATTCGATACATTTCGCCACCTTGTCATATCCTTTATATGTATAAATCAGTTGTTATAGATTTAAAAAAGATCTTTTAACCTCCACCAACATACGAATATTAAGGTAAATTGTGGTACTAAATATAGTTCTAGGCACAAGAATAATTAATGTACTTATTGTCGAATGCTAATATCGAAAATTTCAAGCAGTTGTAAAATGAATTGTG
Organism: Thymelicus sylvestris; assembly: GCA_911387775.1. Classification (NCBI taxonomy): domain Eukaryota; kingdom Metazoa; phylum Arthropoda; class Insecta; order Lepidoptera; family Hesperiidae; genus Thymelicus; species Thymelicus sylvestris. The sequence continues at coordinate 8,069,380 of OU426888.1, forward strand.
TACAAGATACCAAAATATTTTTTTTTCAGTGTAGGTACTCATTTGTAAAACTTTACAATCTTTGCCGACTGAAAGAAAGAATCTATGGTGTTTCTATTATTATTCTCTTGACAGTTTTTGTCTTTCGATGACAGTGCATAATGTACAGAAATACGGAGACTGTAGATCCACTATAATGTAAAGAAATACACTTGCGCCGTATTGCTTCACACTCGCAGTAGCTATAAACGGTTTGTTTATAACTACTAGCATGAGTCACAGGTCAACAGATTTACTTGAAGCCATTACCCTAAAACATATTTATACAACTACCTATTTGTATAAGAAATAAGGTTCAAGCAAATAATTTATGCCTGTGGCGCTATTCGTGTCAATGTTAATGAGCATGCCAATCTCCTGCACTCTCATAAAACTCGTCGATTTCAAACGAACATTAAAACAATGGCTAAAGATTTTACCTTTAATTAAACCTATAATTAATTTATATGTTGAATGCTTACCTATTTTGGTCACTTTGTGCGAGGAGACCCCGAACCCAGCAGTGGGACAATAAATGAGTTGTTGCTTTGCTTTTTACCTGTTTTGATTTTTGAAAAAAGGAAAAAATAATCAGCAATGAGAAAAAAATTCGATATGTTACTTTTATATTTAGATAAACAGTCCAATTGATAAAAATAGTTCAGTTTTTGTATGTTGATGGTCGACATACATGTAGGGAGCCATCACAAGTCCACAAGATAAGTCGGTAAAGTAATTATCAAGTTCTTGCCGGCGAAAAGGAAGTGAAGGCCGAGCTTAGGTATTATTGGTTTTCTGACACTGCAACTGAAATACGTAAAAAGCGGTTTATTTTACAAGTAGGCAGATAGGAAAGCTCTGCCACCGCGCTGCCGCGCTGCTACTGAACGCTTCACTTGGTAGTAACCAAAGCAATTCACCTGCACAAGATAGAAATACTTGAGTGATTGGTAAGATTGAAGTCCAAATGCACCCAAAAGCTTGACTTATCGACCCACTCCATTTGAAATACTCTCATGTCATTAGGGTACAACGGGAATGAGCATATTAAAAAGAATAATAAAAATAAAAGTAACTGCAATTCATTAAATCCAATTCTTTACACAATTATCATATCAATAAGAAACGTAGATTGCCAGAGAGCATTATTTATCCCTCGGGGCCAAAAATACTTACCAGCAAAATTTTGTATGAAAATATTCACTTTTAATTCAATTTCAAATAGGTACCTATAACAAGTGCAATGATAATTAAAAATTTATAATTAAATACAAAAATCCGTTTCCCTTCCCCAAATAAAAGCATGGGAAATTCTACCAAATTTCCGACACACCTGCCTCGTTGGTCAGCCCGACCGCGGAATCAATGGCGATAATAGCACGCGAAGTGGTTACCGTAAACAGACCGCTGCGCTTCGGTGCACGTGTTTAATAAGCATTAAAATAATTTTGAGCAGCTTTATATGAAGTTAATTACATTAATAAGCCTCATTGTGGCCACTTGCCTCGCCCCAATGCTTTCGGCTAATTTGCGATGTCCTGTCGAAAGTGGACGGTCAAAGAAATTTATTCGGACGCAAGTGTCTGCGTCTCTTGGATTACCGGACAATGTTTGTCATATTGTCGAATTGACAATTAATGGTATGTTAATAATAGGATAATTTAATAGCCAAGTGCCAATTGGATTTATAAACCGATGGCTTTGTAAAATGTAACAATAGATTTTCTAAGTATGGGGAACTTTATGTTGTTTACATTATCTATTTTTTTAAACGTAATTATTTCTTATCTATATCAGTATCTATGCATTATACTGTATATTATAATGACGTATCTTATATAAGGTATTTACCTGCTCTCCATAATAAAACAACGAGTGAAAGTTATTGAATACAGTACAGGAGCTTATGAGTCAGACAGCAGTATAAGGTAATTTCGCAGATCAATCAGTTGTTTGCGGAAATACTTAAGCAATTTCATAGGTCCAGTGAACGGACGATCGTTTATTCGAAACAACTTAAGACCGGCAAGACCTTCCTCGTCGGATTTCAATACTCTGTTATAAATTATGATCAAGTTTTGACGGTCAGATCCTAAATTAAGATTGATCTGTAATTTAAAACCTAATTAGAGATAGCTTAGCAAGATGTTAAACACTAATCATTTTCAACGTCGACGGGCGTAACGTAAAAATGATATCATTTACTAACTATTTACTAACTCTAATTGCAGTGTAATGACTTCATTCATTCAAGTCAATCTCGTCTGGAGATCGCTGGATTCTATACCATCTAACTTAATCCCGGCTGTACTTGCATGGTGTCCACCAATGATTGCATCGTATATCGGCATAACATATAAAATTGAATACAAAGATTTTTATAGATGCACTTAGAAGATTTATTACAGAACGTTTCTTTTTCAAATTGACTTCTCCACCCTTTTCGAATTTTTTCTGACCTTCTTTTAATACCAACGTCATAACCAACCCCTGGGTATTCTATAACTGCCCTTCTATCCGCTTTAGCAACGCATCATTATATCCTACCCGTGTTCATTTTGCTCATCAAATAGTACCCATTAATATGCCAGTAACCTGATATTGTACATTTTCCGAGTTGTGTTCATTTTGAGTTTTGTACATTATGCTCCGTAGGGATAGTCTGTAATAATAAATTGAAACTAGACAGAAAAGAGGAGAGCAGTTCTAAAACTTATAATAGATCGAAAGATCATGGAGAAGAAATTTCAGTTATTTTTTATTTATTTATTTATTTGTTTTCCGGGACTTGAATAACCTATATCTTAATACAAAATCATGGTCTACCTGTGTGTTATGTAAATGTCATGAAAATTCGTTCAGTATTTTTGAGTGAAAGAGTAACAAACATCCACACATCTCCATAAAGTTTCACGTTAAAGTTGAACGCACATTTTATCCGCACCGTCCGCGCCGTCCGCACCGTCCGCGCCGGACGCATTACGTTTGTATGAAATCATATGAGAGCCCGATGCGGGTGGCGGATGTCGCATCTATCTCTCATATGATTTCATACAAAAGCAATGCATCTGGAGAGTTTAACAATCAACATTATTATGTTAGGTATGGTAGGACTATGTATGACTAATAAGCTCTTTTTACGTCCTAAATCTTTTTTAATTTGGTTTATCGATTAATTTATCTACCTATACGAGTACAGAATAAATGTTCCCAATTGATTTAGTTTTCTTATTTTATTACATCGTATCTTTTAACATACAGTATACGTCCATACAAATACTTCTTTATTAAAATACTTACATACTTAATCATTTGGATCATACAGTTAAGGTGACTTGTTTATATTCACTCATAGTACAAACTCTTCACCGTTATTATTATTGTATACCTTTTATGTACACGTAGCAATTAGTGCTAACAACATTCAATACACGCTTATTGCATTTTAATCAGCGATCGTAGAAGCAAAAAGGGAGCTTTCTTGTAGTTCTTCTGTATTTGGCTTATAAGTATATTTTAACATAATTTTTTAATGAAGGTACTGTAATTTTCCCCGATAACTTCGCTTTTTAATGGTTTTTAAAGTTTTAGAGCATTAAAGACTTTAAAAATAATCCTTATTTCATTCACAGTACTTTTGTAACTTTAACAATGTACTACAATATGCACCCTAAACAGTAATAAATTAAATATAAAGTAAAATTCCAGTTTAGTTTCTAATACTTCAGGTTTCACGCGAATATTATATGTTCCTCATGTAAAGATCTAAAAATAAGTCAGTGGGAGCATATATTTATGTATTTGTATTTTTGACGTGATAACGTCTATTAAAACGATGAACACCGGGTGCACGCACGAAAAAGCAGTCATGAGTCATCATTGTCCCGTTCCGCGCGAGCAAGAGCGCGGAACAAGCGATAGAGAGGCACGATCGGTTACAATCGGCCGAAGCGCTCAATTTTATCTATATAATCTAAATTTTACTAACAAAAAATAACCGACTTCAAAGTCTCAAAAACTACTTGTCAGATCTCGTTCAAATTTATGTGGGACCACATGACAGCCACCAGCTTTCGATTAAAAAAAGAATCATCATAATCGGGTCGCCCAGTCCAAAGTTCTGAGGTAACAAACATAAAATAAACAGTCGAACTGAGAACCTCCTCCTTTTTTTGAAGTCGACAACGACGTCGTCACTTTAAACTACCGTCCGTAAACCGACTTTACAGACAACCATTTTTTGTTTGTATGTTTGTATTATGTATTTGTGCATGCCAAGCTTAAAGCTTCCGTTAATTTGCCACACAGTCACAAACAAAGCAACAAACACAATATACAGCATATAGTTTAGATTGCTAAAACACAGGTTTAGTCACAGCTGTTAAAATAATATGCCAGACTAGATGACTTACTCAGTTTCCTTTTGTTATTACAAAGAGAACAAAAGCACGTAGTAATTTTAATTAAGAATACATACAATTTTATAGTTCCCTATAATTAAACTCCCGTACGAAATAAATAGGCATAAAACATGAGCTGTGTGTGGCACATGCTCGCCACGGAGGACGGAGGCACGGACGCGTGTACGCAACACTCATTTTCATTTCGGTAATTTATCAGACGCTTGCGACGTCCTTTATCCGACGCCGCGGATGAATTTAATTTGGTTTTAACGGCCTCAGTATTCAAATTTATGTAATCAATCACCGGATTGTTATGAAAGTGTGCGATACAAGACGATTTCTCGGCCAAATTTGCATCATCGTTCCGAGGAGGTTAAATGTATATTGCACCCACTTCTGTTAAAAATGTATGATGTGTGTACCTATGAGTCCTTAATAAACTATAGCTATCAGCTGCTAAAAGTACAAATAGCTTTTCTTTTTATTATAATTAAGGTAATAAATTATTTTATTTTTGTACATTTATTCTTTACAAGGTATAAAAAGCCTGGAAAATTTTAATTTGTATCTATCGATTATTTATGACAGATCCATTGGCATAAATATTCTTAGGATCCAGACCAAGCGTAAACGTAAGTGGATAATCTTCTACTTTTTATTAATAAGTGGTGAAAAATATAATAAAAGTAATGAATTCCCATTGGTTACTTCAGTAGTAAAGTTAAGGCTTGATTTTTGTAAATTCAGGCAAATTTGGGTTGCTTTGATGAATTACCTTATAGGCAACGAAGTAATGGTGGTCACTCACGGTCAGTCCATCGCGTCATTTTTGGAGCCACACCAAATGACATATATCAAAATGGCGCGATTTGACATACAGATTTTTTTATCACGCCATCAGTTTTTCACATTCACGATCAAATTTTGGCTGTATAACACGCGATTTGACGCGATGGACTGACCGTGAGTGGCCACCATAATAGTTACATTTAAATCTACGTTCCTAATAATTGACAAACAAAGATCGAATTTTATAGCATTTAATAATTTATAGTACGTCAGACTATTGTCCTTAATATCAGTCGATATCTCGATCCCACACACGAAACTATAACTAATGATCGTTAAGAGCCGACGATCGAGATCCACTACTGAATCGTTAGTCGAAAGAGTGCACGATTTGTTTCCCTGAAGCGAACCGAAGCTCGCCTAGACACTTATCTCAATAAATGAGCTATTATTCGAGAGAAATCGTTTTACTTTTGGCCGTAACTGATCTATTACATAGCTATATTGTCCTACGCATCAGTCACCCGCAATCTTATCTCGCATCGTGGGAGTTGGACACTCGGTGCTGCATGCGACCGTTATACCAATGTGCGCTACTGATTATCACGTGGTACTACAAGTATTGCTTATTAAATTATCAAAATTAGAGCCATTGTGGGACGTGTCTAAAGGCTTGGTTAAACATAATTCTTTTGTACAGAAAATAACCATAAAGGGACAGTTTATTATTTAAAAAGAAGTTATTATGAATGGAGCTCTACGCACGTTTCCCTCCTTTATCTCTCATTAATTTTCATTTTTCTCCGTCATGTTTTGTTTGTCATTAAGTTGCGGACTTGCGATAAGACAAAAAATAATGTGAGCGATTAAAAAATGTCCTCTTTTTAATGGTTCTCAATTTTTGTATGCTTAAAGTCACAAAAAAGCACTCACTCTAATTGTTCGTACGTATAGTCCTAAGTAGGTGCAATGATCAGACATTGGCACCGACGCGACGCGCAGTAGCAGCAGCCGTGAGAACAAAGTAATTGATCTCACTAATCTCATCTACCGCATGATCGCTACTATGTATTGGCAACTTATTACACATACTATTAAGTCATGCACTTAAACAACATTAGCAAACTCAATTCCATAATCAGTATTGTAAAGATTTCTAATACCTAGGTAACTAAATCTTTTTTTGATTGGCAACATTGCGCAAAATCAAAATTACTAACACATACGGCACAGTTTGTAGGTAATAAATGATTGACGAGCGAAGATTCATCGATTTGTTATTTGTAAGTAATAACGTCCGACAATTACATTTAAAACTGCTTGCAAATAGTAATGGATGGATTTCTGACCTCTAGGATACATACGATTATACTAACCACTGTCACTGGCAACTTATAAAAGAAGAATTTAAGTCGTTATCACCAACATGCAACTACTAAAAGACAATTTAAACATTAACAGAACTGAAATCGTATTAAAATCGTAGTAATTAACTTTTTAGTTAAGTAGTATATTGCAATTTGAGTACAAAGTGCAATATCAGATACCCTATTTTTTCTAATCCTATCCATCGCGAAATAGAAAACATAATTAATTTAATAATATTCCTCATAACCTGCGGCTGACTTACGTAACTAAATCATAATTTCCAGTTACCATACAATCACTCATCTTGTGTATCTCTCAAGAAACCGTTGGGTTAGTCATCGCCAATGCTATTTGGCGCATTTATCAGTGCGGTGCCGGTGTGAGAAAGCCAATCACTCTTTACAAAGAACTGTCAATGTCGACCTAATCCTTGCATGCACTCTCCGGAGTGACTAATGTTGCTTATATGTAAGGTTTAGTCGGGTTTAGTCAGTCAAGCGAGTGCGCTGAGCTGGACACTAATGTGACAGGCTTAGATACTGCACTACTCTTAGCTGCAACAACATCGCTTAAATTTAAAATAAGCAATTGTTGTTGTCTATTTTTCAATACGTAGATAGAAGCAGTAGATTCAAAATTCTAAAACAATTTTTAAATGTATATTTTGTATACTTATAGATTTATATACGTTTATGTAGATATAAGTAATTATTTATCCTATTTTTATATATTTAACATTATAATTAATATGCAGTTCTGTAGCAGTACCTAATAAATTACATCTATACTTGGTACTTACCGTTTTAGTTAACAATATTTTTCATTTTGTAAAACCTGAAATTTTGCTGGTCTACAACACATAGGTATTTAAGGACAGAAAATCTTCAAGTATTTAGTTCATGCATACATATAAGAGACCTACCTACCAACGTTAAATAAATATTATGTACCTATTACTTTAAATGACAGAAGTATTTTGTTCTTTTATTCGGTACATCCACTTACACACCTTGCTGCCGCTCAGTTATGATTAAAGAGAAGGTCAATTCTTCGTTTGATTTCAACATAGTAATGAGTTGTACAACATTGTAAAGTCATTCTACATTTATAGGTAAAAATAATAGTCGTAATAAACAAACCTTGAAGCTTGTCGGAAGGAAGCAATAAGCAATATTTGTGAGTTTTTTTTATTTAAAATAAATGCAGCAACGCGGAAGCTTCACCGCAAGCTCGTTGTCTTCGTAAGCGTATCAGACCGCACCCTAGTGCACTGACCTTGTTGCGTTAATGCACCCTAATTTCACCGCATCGTAAATGCACGCCGAAAACTGGCACGTCATTTTGTTTGCACGACTTGCGATAAATTAATGCTGTAAGAGTGCCCCCGCAGAACGCAAGACGCACGACGCACGACACACGACCAGGAGCCCAATTCTCATTTCGTAGAGATACATGTCTAATAGAGATATGTCGAAAAAATATGGCCGATTGGCCTCGTTTTGTTCGAGGTCGGCCATGTTTTTTCGAGATATCTCTGTTAGACATGTATCTCTACGAAATGAGAATTGCCCCCCTGTGCCTGTGCAAGTCGCTTGTTGCTTGTCGGCGCGGCAAGACACATGTGTCCACTAGCACTGCTAACCAAGCAATCTTTTGGTGATGGGATTGTTGTAAACTCGTCACAAAGTAAATTCGTCACGAAGAAAAGTAATATGTGTAAATTCACCACAATTCTAATTTATTTCTTAAAATTCTGGTGAATACGAAAATTTTAAATGCTTATAAAAATGCGAACAGATTCATAGAGTGATACTCCCACACTTATCCTTGTGCTTATTATGGTTGGCACAGACTTTAAATTATATGATTGGCACCTCAGCGGGGGTCATTCAATAATTAAGGCGTTAAAAAGTTAAGCTTTTAAAAAACGCAATAAAAATTTATCTGTAAAATAAATACAGCAGTAGACTCTTGCAGTATTAATTAATCTGAGCATCCTTTGTCAGCATAATATTAAATGAATTTAACACTCGTGTCGAAATGTCTTCATGAAATTCTTAAGACTATTCAAGAAGAGCTACGATCCTTGCAGAAGCAAAATGTGTGATAAGTAATTTGATAAAATAGCAGTGAGAGCGTAGCGGTTTGAATGTTGGTGCTTCGAACCTGACCCGAGGACCTGAGTTCCATATCTGCATGCACCTGAATGAATGAAAAGAACATTAGATTCTGGGGTCACTTTCAGCTTTGGTAATGACATTAGTACGAGTAATTAACTTTTTTTCTAAGCTTCACAGCAATAAATGAATGAAACTCTACTAATTATTGCAAATTGAGTTTTACACAAACTTGTAAGGTTTCACTGATTTCATCTTTGTTTACTAAACAATATACTTCTATACTATGAAATGCTACAAAACCAGGGTATACTAAGGCGACCTTACAAAACACATCGGCAGTCGAATCAGTCTCCAACTTAGCTACGAACCGTTCATCGTATTCCGAGATCTATTGGCGAGGCACTGATGTCCCGTGTAAAAGGATTGAGAACTGATTAGCGAAAGCGATCGAATCTTGGGCCGAAGGGCAGATCAGCGATAACGGCGACGTCGGCAGCGCATGCGTAATTAGAGATAAACAGAAAATAATTGGCCGCAATCACGCGCTCCTAGGACGTGCTAGGGCGGCAAGCGGCACCAACCGCTAGTCGCTGAGCCTGCTGGCGGAAGTACTGACTTTCCTTTACTTTTGACATTCGAACGGCTATAATATGACTCACCTGTATGACTCGGGTCCCAGTACATATGTGTAGCCACTTCTTATCGTTGATAAAACGATGAGCAATTTATAGTTGTAGATAAAACAGCACAAAATATTCATAATTAACAAATTACGTTTATCGTCGCGGCATTGATCTCTGATTCATAAGTTATTAATACATTGTATCATATTATTACAAAATTGTACAACAAGAGTAAATTGATATATTAAAGTTTCATTGAAAGAATAAATAAAATTCTAAGATTTTGCTTAGAATTATCAAAGCTTACATTTATCAAAAACAATCTGTTTAAAGGTGTACTAAAAGGCCTTATTCTGATATATTATTTACGTGAAGTAAATTGAGGCCCGCAGCTATTAGAGCCAATGTTATCGAGATTATTGCCTAACTGCTTAATATACCTGTCTAATTAAAATGATCAATAACATCGGAGCAATAAATTTACCGTGGAATATTTGCGTAAGTAAGAAAATGACTTATTTAATCATAATATTTTAAAAATAAATTAGAACATAATTATGAAACTGAATCAGTCCAGGTAGTTATGCTAAAATGTTTAAAAATATTCAAATTAAATGTTAACCTTAATTAATATTATAGGTGGAGGCGTAGGTGTGGTGATTAAGAAATATCTATTTCTGGTGATGCTATTTTTCTTTTTACAATGCTTTATTAGGTATATCTGTAGTGTAGTCAATGGTATATCTGTAGTGATTATATAACTTCTTCACTTCACTTCACTGGTTGAAGGAACACACAAAATGTATTTTGTTATAATAAGATCATTGTTCACAGCTACGCAACAGTTTCTGCTGTGCTAGGATCAAAAAAAGAAGAAGAAGCATACGTGTATATCATTTGATAAAACAAAATTGAGTCACAGAGAGACTGAGAAAAAAGATGAGAACATATTTTATTACGTCTCCTTTAAATGTCTATAACTAGTGTTTTCCTGGCCATACCGACGAACAGTTTAACGAATTTAATAACAGATATTAAATCACAATGTTACATTCTATTACACCATGGTTTCTCTGTATAGAAGTAGTTTTGTGAATGCACGGCAAGGTCGAGATCCATCACGTCAGGGAAACACTAGCTATAAACACTCGATTGAAGCATGATAAAAACATGTGATCAATTTTGTCTTGTCAAACTATGTACGATTCCTGGTTAAAATACGTATTTGCTAATCATTCATAGTTGAATAGGACTTTAAATTGTTGCAGTGTATTTATTTATACTATAAAAAAAATATGGACATTTTTCAAAATATTTATTTTCAGAAATAAACATATTTAACTAAACTTTATTTTATTTAACATACCTACGTAATACCCATCTAAAATAAACTCTTTGATACTCCGCTGAATAGAATACCTGAAGTCAAACTAAATTCGTTGACTCCCTCTAGGTACTCAAGTTAGAGGATAGTCATAAAAAAATACGGCGACGAGCAAGTTATTATTTATGACTCAGTGGATCACAATATGCCAATAGATGGTTCTGGGTTCCAATTCAGCGAACAGAACTGAAATATTTTCAAAGTTCTTTCTGCACATTATCATCCCGAAGAAGAACTCAGATTTATTTTCCGATAGAATTGTACTTGAAACTTGTAAGTATTAAGCGGTGATTCATTATTTTATTATTATGACGACCCTGTAACCTAGTTGGTAGCGACCCTGCCTGCGAAGCGAGGGGTTCCGGGATCAATTCCCGGCCGGGGCAGATATTTATGTGACAGATAAATATGTGTACTCGGGTCATGGGTGTTATTGTGATGTGTGTGTCGTCCATGCCAACCGCGACACAGGTAAAAACCTACACCGGGGTATAAGCGTTTATTTAATTATTTATTATACAAGATTTTAAACTTATATTATACCAACCATTACCTAATGAATGAGAATGAGGTGATGATTTCGTCTGAATCAAAGTGAAACTTGTCGAAAAATGTCGCTCCTTTGTTCTTTTGATTGGGACAAAAAGTGACTAGACTCTTGATATAATACCTACTTTTAATAGCCACATTATTCAGTAGCGTCTAAAGACTCCGATTAAAACAAAAATATGTAAATGAGGCGACGGACATTTTAATAGCTTTGTTAGATAACAGGGTAGGTTATTGCGGACGTTTCCTCAATGTGCCGAACAATTTTATCGAAACGTACGCTGTATTTATTTTGATTTATTTTTATGTCTATGTTAGTACCATGTTAATTTTTTGTAGCAACGAGTGTGGTTATAAACTGGCGCTTAAATTTAAGTGTCAAGTTTTAATTCAAATGTTTTTTGTGTTCTGTAAAGGTGCTTGTTATTCTAATTTATTTTAATAAAAACTCTGTTCTACAAGTTGCTGCAAAATAGGTACTTAGCGCAGTTTCTAGACAAAACTGAAGAACTGTGAATCTCTAAAATATTAATAGTATGCTTTCTCTGTTTCAGGGTCAATAAATAAACACAATCATTAAGCAATTCTATACAACGGTTCTTTGTTTCAATGAATTTGAATTTTAAGCAAGATAGCACAACAAAGAATCTTTGTTTCACATAATTCAAGTATTACCTACGAGCGTCAATAAAATCAAATTTGAGAATGCAAAATGGTTTACTAATCGGTATTAGGTATGATTACGATGGTTATAGGTCGTTATCTCCGTCGATACGTGAGGCGAGCCTTCAGCTCTCTCACCTCAGGGACGGGCGTCGGATTAACGACACGAAATCGATGTTTGTACACGTCCGACCTCTTCCAATAATAGGAGCTGATCGATCTCTGAGGCGGTAAATTGCCAACTACAGACACACTTGGGAAATAACGAAGCACTATATCATTGTATTGTGTGCCTCAAAACGAACTTGTGCTTGTACGACAACCACTTTAATTGCTAGTTACATCAGCTACATTTGTACATAGCTTAGAATATTGCTAGATTCTTCGTTTGTGCGCATGAAATTTAATTTTTGATTAATGTAATCAGATACTAAGTAGTATGTAAATTTAACCAGCGAAGCAATTCGTCTTCTCGGTGTATTGGGTAATGAATCAATCCCGCGGCAGGTTTCCTCAAACATGTCCAAGCACTCAATCCATGGCCGACGGCGGCCAGCCTTAATTGACATATGCCAGAATGTGTGCGGCTGACCCGCGGGTCATGCGAGAACACAGTTTGTTGCATTCCGCCTGTACTTTCGCCAACACACTGCTCGCTAACCGCTCTTGATTATACTTTATTATGATTTCGGACCGTCGAGTTTAAGTACACAATGGAACGGAATAGAATAGCTCCTATTAAGTTTCAATAGAGGAACTCGTTACCTACCAAACCTCCATTATTACGAAATATAATCATACATCTATTTTCCTTTAGAGCTTTAGGTCGATCAGTGATCGTTTATCCGAGGTGTAGACGTCATTTGAATGTTTTAAGTCCCCATCGGTTGTCATACTTATATGCCCATAAAGTGGCAATCCTTTAAATTTAGAATGTCTACTGAGAATACTTAAAGACAATCATCTATTAGCAATCAGAATTATATTTAGGCAAAGCTCTAATTTTAAATCGGATTCTACATAGAAAAAATATAATTATCATAATTAACATTGCAGACAATCACATCATTTAGTTTCTACGATTATCTCCAAGATAAAAACGATTGCAAATATCTTATTGTATTAAATGCACATTTGACTGTTGAATTTTATGGATCAACTGATTTTGCAATAACCAGTACATTGAGTATGAACATAAAACCTATCTATTGTGTATAATGCCATCGATATAAGGCAGTACTTAATCGTGATTTTGTGCAGAGTTTGTATCGCGGCACTTCGCGCGGCCCCGCGCCCCGCATTCCGCCCGAGTCCTGAACTGCGCTGAACTTTGCTCTTATTGTCAACTCGTGCAAGCACAGTACAGTAGTGCGTCTCGGTCTGTGTTGCCACTGACGAAATAGAAAAACGGGATAGGGAACATCAATTTCCTTCTCATAGAAACTCATTTGTAATACTTACTTAGTTGTCCCTACTTCGGAGTTCTAAGAATCTATTCCACAAAAGTTCTCTACATATCTCACGTCTACTCTATGTCACTTTATATATTTATGATAATTTAACATTGTTAATGAGGCAATAAAAAGGATGGGATGAACATACACTGCTCGGAAAAACTTTTTCCTAAAATATGAATATCGGGTTATCAAACATCTTTCGCATATAAGTTTGAACCACTGTATCTAACACGTAAGTTTATTGTATGCGTTTCTATGTTGAAATCGATTTCATTATCATTAAATTATACACAATTTATTCACAAAATAATATAAATCCATCTTCGTGTTTACACGCCATATCACAAGCAGTAATTACGATATGTTATAAATCTTCTACTCGATTTCTCTGGAATTATTAGAACTTTCACACTCATCATTTGTCATAGGTACATTTACAGCAAGTATTGAGTAAAGATACCATATCTGGGGATGCAGTTGTAAAATTGGTAGGTATATTCTAGCAAACGTGCAACGTATGGCTACACAAATCGTGTTTCTAAACATTATACCCATTTAAGAAGACTCGAAGATAAACTGCTTTGTTCGAGGGTGGTTGTCGCCGTGTCTTCGGAAATTACGAGATAGGTTGGGAACAATGCCTCTGCATGGGCTTACCCAGTAATATACACATTGCGCTTGCTTATTTATTATTCGATGCTACTATTGTTTACGTATTTGAGTAAACCTTTATCTACATTAAATCGAATCATTGATTTTTACGACTGTTTTATCATTTACATATTAGAATTGTTTAGGGACCTGTGTGTGCTGTTTATATAATGTATGATGTAAATGTTAAGCAAATTAATAGTAATACTCAAGGGAACTGCAATGATGACTGACACTTGTTTTAAATATCATGATCATAACCTAAACAAGTTTGTTAATAAGTTTCGTTAAAATGTACACTTATGTAAATTAATAATTATATGTTTAACTGAAACTGCAACCCATACGAGTTTGGGATGCGATAAAATTTTGCTATGTAAAAACCGGGCAAGTGCGTGTCAGGCCACGCGCAATGTAGGGTTTCGAGGTAGTAAGTTTATCGACTTTTACTTGTAAATTCATTATATAACCTATTTTTGAGAATTTTTTCGCTTGTCCAACTCCAACCGATAACCAGTTGAGGACACTTGACTCTAACTAAAATAAGCACTTTAAAGCCAAACATTTCGCAAACGGCCCCAAATTCCAAAAATGGTCTTAGAACACCCATTACATTTTTGGAAGACCTTTTCAACGATAACCCACACTATAGGGTACGCGACGAATAAAAAATTCATCCTCACGTTACCTGTAGCGGAGGTACCCTGAAAAAATTTCGTGATGATAAGTGGTCACTACCCGTAGTCTTTCAAGTCAACTCACATCACTCACATAACTATTGCCAATCAAAAAGACGCTAAGCTATGAACGTTGTTACAAAAACACGTTAAAACACGGATCTTTGACTTGTATTTAGGTACATATTTTTTTAATTATTGTCACGTCACATTGTTTGTGCATCCGCGGCATTCTATTTGAGGTCGAATGTGGGCGGCCATGTATGGCAGTAGCCGTTCGCTATCTGATAGACAGCCTACTCGAATAGCTTATCATAAAAAGCTCTCTTACGTAACCGCATGACACTTTATGTTAATATCTACATAGAAACTTCGGATGAGTAATTGACGAAACTTAGATGAAATAATTCATAGATCAAATGATATTATGTTGCATGGAAATTATGAAAAATGTTTATGAAACGTTATATCTAAGATTAGATGTGATAGTTAAGTTTGTTTTTACAAGCTTTTATTTAATTTCATTTGTTTGTTACTTTGTAGCAAGAAAAAGAGTTAGAAGTAGAACTATATTCAGTACTTCCTCTTACTCTACGGAGTTGAAATTTCACATGTTACTTTGGTTGCGATGACACTGCATTGTTATGATAATGGTGACTTGATACTTTTTTTTATGGAAATAGCGGGCAAACGAGCCGACAATCCATTTGATGGTAAGTGGCTATCATTGCACATGGACATCAGCAACACCAAAAGCATCACTGATGAGGTGCCGGCCAAGAAAGAGAGAAGAAAAAGAAAGAACGAACTGGCTCTCAAGCCCCCAGCTGGAACACGACGAGTCGTTTGGCGGTTGAGTCATGCTCAAGGGTGGTAGCTATCCAGGAGAACCCCATACTACGCTCAGGGTTGGCTCCTCACCGTTTAACTTTACAGATAATATGAAGTTTTATAAGGTAGGCATCCAATTACCATAGCTCCATGCCAGAAATCTTCACAGCGGCCAACAACACACAAAATTTTAAAAGTATGAAACTCTTTTTTTTAATAGGTCCACAGAAATGGCAACTGACTCATTTTAATTACGTTTTATTAAAAAAAAGCTTCGATCATACACAAATGCCGTCGGTGTTAACTTTAGGTGGTTCATAGGCCAATTACAGGAGATTACAAGATGATAACTGAAAGGATGGATATGTGCCATTGCCTTGAGCTCATTAGGGTTTCAACCTAAGATTGAGAAGAGAGAAGATTGTACAGAGTAGGTACTCCTTACGAGTACATCTAAACACACTATTCCTTTTATACTCGTCCTTTTAACGGCGTCAATGAATGAAATACCCAAGCAAGCCTAAAGCTTAAAATCTATACATTCTTATAGTTTATTGTTCCACCGTGTCCTCGAATATTAAAATATTAGATTCAGCGCAACATAATTATATATAAAATAAATTAGTCACGCAATTGCTGTAACAATAGTACGGTACAAATTCAATTCATTGTATCTCGTGGCAGACGATTCGTTGACGCAACACTAAACAATGGGGTTTCGGTTCACCGACCTTTTGGGATCTGTGACATCGCCGCGAAAATATGGGCACAGCATCGTTCAAAACATTGCTTTCATGAGACTAAGCATAGGTACTCACAGTACCATACACATTCTCATAAAAATACTTCTAACCTGTTGTCTTCAACTCGAAGAATAACATTCAGTTCAAAAGACACAATTTCTAAGGTGTTATAACTGAAGTGGCTAGCTTAAATGCTTAATATGTAATACATCTATCCTTTTTGTATGGCTCAGCGTGAACGGTCCCACTGAATGTCTTACGATGACGAGATGAATGGCGCATAGCTCGTGCTACGCTACGCCCCATTCAATTACGGCACTCGCAATGTTGAATTTTAAATTAGGCTATGTAAGCGCTTGTATAAACTTATCGGTGCTTAGGTAATTGAAATGACGTCCTGTGTGACTCACTGATAGCCGAATGCTCAAACTATGCTATGAATTGTGCTCAGTTTCTCACTGAGTAAGATTTACACGAAAATTCATATTGTGTTCAAGTTGGTCGGTGTCGGCTCGCGCGCGCCCCCGGCGAGCGGGTAATGCGGGCCCTAGGGCTTTAATAAGAGTAATGCGGCCTCTTTACCTCTCGTGCAGCGACGTCTTATTTAGAACCAAACGCGGCACAAACGCGCTTCAAATTGAAGCCTTTCAGCGCAATTACCTCCACTAGCAAGACTGTGCGTTTAGCAGCCGACTATCAAATCAAGTATGGACTCCTTCACCACTAACCTCGGCTTGCATGAATTATCTTTACAGCGCTATTCGGGCTTCATATATTGCGCTTATTATGTTTATGATAGTTCTGCTTCTGCGTGCTTACTGCCTTTTGTTATCGCATACATTTTTATGGTTTCGACGTACGACTAGCTAGTAAACTTCGTGCACCACTTCCCACACACACTTTTAGTTAAAGCCAAAATGTCATAAGTGAAGATTGAATTACTTAATTAAATTTACAACAAGAATTCCTGTAACACAAAAATATTTCAAATCCAACAATTTACCAAGTTGTTGTTTTCATTTAACAAAATAATTTCTCGTCCGTTGCAGCATTAAATTGTTATTGCTCCAAATACAGTTTCGAACTATCTTATCTATGAGTTTCACAAGAGCATTGTTCGAGGATGTTGGCACACAATAGAACACCAAGAGCGAACCTGTCGATGGAAGTAGGACGCATGAGGAGCGTCGCGGCGCGACCGCGGTGGTGAAATGCGGTGGGCGGCGCCGAGCACGCCGCCCCGCACAGCCCTTTCACTGCCCCGCCTCCTCCCTCCTACCCCTAACAACCTTCCATTCTGACGTTACGTAACCCTCAACTAAACCCTAACAACTCGCCCGAGGTTATCATCCAACCCGCAATAGAAATGGTTGCGACACAAAACCCACGAGCGAGCTCCAGGACCCCTTCCTCCTCGAATTGTGGCGATATCGTGCATTAGCAAATGGCCAGTTAAAACATCACGATTACTCTATAAATTGTTCTCGGCGCTTTAAATTTGCCATGGGAAATCTTTTAATTATTTACGAGTTAGTGTTGTCGTGCTTAGGTTGTAGAGACCTTACTGCCATTCGTTGGACCCGGCTCGTAATGAGAATTAGCTCGGTCACATTTAGAGATTGTATTTAGTTGTAAACGCATAAATTATGCATTAACAAGAATATACGACCTGTACGGGTGAATAAATTGAAATTGTGGAGTACGTAACTTAATGATGAGCTGCACTTTAGCACTTTATACTCTTTCGTATATACCTATTAGCAATTTTACCTATTACCTATTAGTAATTTATAAAATGAGCAAAGGAATACAAACCTATTTATTTTATGATAACAGAAACTAATGTTCCTAGTAAAGTCAGTGGTATTTCATTTAAGCTTGTTGTAAAAGTCATGCACATTTGAATTTTCCCATGTAATTTGCTCGCGTTACCAAACGTAAAGATATTTCATTCCATTATCTCCAGAACAATCGCGAGTGAGTAGGTTAACAAACTCAATTAGTTGGGATCAATAACTGCCGCGAGTATACGTTTTATGTATTGTTTAATGTTCAAACCCCACAATGGATGAAAGGTTAAAAAGCTCAAATAAGCGTGCATTAGGAAAGAGGTGGCCTGCCGGGTCGCGGTTAGAATGCAAACTGCCGCCCATACATTAAATCTGCTGCATTGGAATTGCAAAGTCGTGATTTGTCAAAGCATAATCTAAAGAACCACGGTATTCGCACATCGTAATTATTATCATTGGTAAAATGGCACCCAAATCTTCGCCGGCATCTCACGGCTGGGGCACACGCATTCTGCACCTCCTGTGACAGTTACTGTATAACAATATATGACCCGGATAGATAACGGATCATGCAGTCACGCCGAATTAAACGCTCGTATTATTATCGTGTATTCGTCATGCAATAAATTATATTCACCATTATTTATTATATTCGATACTTGTTGCCGAAGCTATTTTGTTAAGTAACTTAATACAAAGCAGATTTCGTATTGATACTCAGTTCGTGTGGAATGCAATGTTTGTTTTGGGACTTATGATTTATTTAACACTTCACAAGCATTATTGTTGTGCAGGTATATCTATTTATAAAAGCATACAAAGCTGATACTTACATACTTGTCCGTCAAGTATTCAGTTACATGTGTTATTGGGGCATCCAAATTTGGAATTGATGAACGATTTGTCACATTATATTTGTCACATTATATTTTTTTTGTGTACTAGAGTAAGCTCTTCAATTGCTTTTAATAATTTAATTCCAATAAATGAGCAATTCTTATCTAGATCAAATGTCGACGCTAGTATTTTTCTTGACTACCTAAATTACAAGGGTTTCGATTTCAAACTTTTATGATTGACAGGTAACTTTTATGATATATTAAACTCACATATAAAAGTTACCTTAAACACTTTCACCAATCTCTTTTTAACACAGGAGAACCTATAGTTCACATTATCACTACATAGTCACCTGACATTATCTAGTTGTAATAAATGTTTTGTACTTTTTAGGTCGATAAACATGCAGTCGAGATTAGTAACACTAAGGCGCTCCACCCACTGCACCGCGCCCCGTCGCGGTGCGCGGGATGGCAGATTTTACCATTGTATGCAATTATGTCAATTTATATAGAAATCACGCCTAGCACAACACACTGCCGACGCGGCACCGCGCGGGAAATCGCCCCGCGCGCAGTTGTGTTATCCGTCGCTCTGCGCACCGCGGCGGGACGCGTCTTCAGTGGGTGGAGCGCCTAAAGGCATCATGGACGCGTTGCAGACCGAAAATAAAGGGAGGGCCCAATTCCACTGTCTCTCTTAAATTGTTTTGGAAATGACCTATGTATTAGGTTCTCTAAGCAATTACGAATGGATGCAATAAGAAATAAATAGATTCATGAATCAGGTCAAGTCCACCTTTAGGTACACTCATTGTCCTACGAAATGGTTCCATTGTATCCTGCAAAAAATGCAAAGAAGTTGACAACACATTGCGAATGCTGCAGTGTTATTAGATGTATTCTAGCGACAATTATCACCAAATATCCAGCGATCCCTTTGCTTGTTTGCCTGCTTATAATAATAAAACAATGTAATAATATATGTTCCCTCGATAAATTGAGCGCGCATCTAATGAACTCAATTATCTGTAAAGATAAACTCCAATACTATAATTATACTTATATCTTTTTTACATACACTCAACTGCTAAGTACCAAGCTAAGGTGCCAAACAATAATATTTATGCGCGCTATTTGTAAATAAAGGGCTGTTGCGTCCAAAACATCGCATCGTTCCTGTTTTGTCGCCGTTCGTAATCCAGTCTCCTTATCGATATCTCTAAATTATTCTTTAGCCTAGGGTTGATAACTGTTCTTTAAAATAGGTTAAAGTTTCGAAATATAAAATAAGTTTTGCATGTGGTACTTAAAGAGCAGCTGTACTAAGAACAAAAGACTTCAACGATAGTCCAGTGTTGTTTTTTATTGTATTCATAATTTTAATGCGAAAAAAATATGCAAAATATTTTCGCAAAAAACAGTATACATGAGCTAAGAAAATTAATAAATATCATCAAAATCATTTCAATATAGGTAGATCGAGTAGCTTCAGCATAGTATCCCGTGTTGTGTTCTGTTAATACAGACAAAATCTAAAGGTGTAGTAATTATAAAACTTTTAAAACATAAAATTATTGTTTGAATGTTAAGTGAAAAATATGTTACTTGATGATTAAAATAATAAAATGCGATGGGACGGAAAATTCCCACTGGGGACCGAAAACTCCAAGCAAATAAGGGAAATATACTACATAGGTATAAATTTAACACAAACGACGTTGTGAGATAATTGTGTAAATAATTGTAAAAGCGACAACCATAAAGTACAACCCTAATAAAGGCGATGTGTCTGTTAAGACAACGCGTCCTGATAACGCTTTGATTTATCTCCCGGAATATTTAACGACAATAGACAATTTAAATTTATTATAACATATTACACCATCTGCCTACCGTCGTACGTTACATGCAAATTTACCGCTTACTATATTGACGATTACGGCTATAAAGGACCGAGTTTGTCTTTGGGATTTTATTAGAGCGAAAGAAATGAGATTCACAATCCGTAGAATTTTGCCTACACTTTACGAAGAGTCAACCACGAAAATTTGAAGTTTTTTTACATAATATTTAAATAAAATATAATGTAAAACAATATTTAAAACAAATAAATAAATAATTTAATACTCGCACATAGTCTGTAAGGGGGGGCAATCTTGAGTTTCAATTAAAACCAACTTTTCTTGCCCGCGATGCAGGGTGCAAACGAATGAGACGACGTCAACAGCTGTTCCCTCTTGTTGGGAGTGGCTGGGCTCTATACCACCCAATTTTATCCCATCGGTACTCAAGCACTGTGGTTGCTTTCATAATAATAAATAATCGACCGAGAATTATTCATGTGTTCGCAGAGTGACGGAGGGAAATAATGAAATAAAGCAGGGACCCCTGCTTTTTGCCAGCAACGCATCGGTCTTCAACTAACGTCACTGGCCGACGGCTAATGCTTACTATCATGTGGCTTGTCTCATAGTTTTTCAGGTATTAAAATAAAAATATCGGTGTTACTTACTGCATTTTTGTAATATAATAATACTCACCTTTAAATAAATATTGTTTTGTAATTTTTATTACTTTACCTACTGGTGTACAATAAAGAGATATTGTATTGTTTTGTATCGTATTGTTGTTTGGTGAATTATATTTGATTATTTACACTGTTTATTATAAAAATAAATACTTCAAAGTAAAATTAAAATTAATTATAATAAATTTATATAACTAGGTCCCTGCTAACTAGGGCTTGTACTATCGGAAGGTTTTCAATATCCATATTGATTTTCGATATTTGATGCTAATATCGGAATTCCGATATCAATATCGGAATTAAACAATTTTTTTTAATAATTTAAATTTAATTTTATATTGTAAAGTACGTCTTGGATAGCAAAAAGGTTTTTAATCAATAGGATAATGAAATAATAACGTTTTTAGTACTGTTTTATTCAGGTTCGTTGCAAATATCACCTAAACCTATTCAATTCGGTTTTGTTTTCGTTTTAAAAATTCACGACCTTAATTTTTTAGAATTTTTGAATCGCAAAATAGTTTTTACTGATAGATGAAATTCAGCTGTACCAAATGTGACAGCTGTACGGCAGAAGCTATGCTTTATACAAGGATAAAAGCTGAAGTGACTTGAAATATCGCAACACATTTGCTAGGACGCCTAGTTTCCTGGCAGCTGCCTTAACTTTGGATTCAATAAACCGCTCAAATGTAAGGTTCAAGGATATCTCAATTTCTTGTGGTGGGAGTATTTCAAGGATACATTCTGAAAAGTAGGGCCAAAATAAATGCTTCTGTTTTTGTGGCGTTGAATTTCACAAGGTTGGCGTCGCCCTATTCGGTGACTTCAGGCAGTGATTCACTCTTTCAACCCGGGCCTCTCTTCAGACTGTATTTTGGTCGTTACTGGTCGGAAGCTTGTCAGGTATCGCTCGACTAGATCGTTGATATGCAGCAGGAATAGAGTTCTGGAGATAAAAGATCTCTGAGAAAGTCCGGCATTGTTTGTGATGTAAGGTTGCTTGGGACGAATAATCTTTGATAACGACTCTAAATGAACGTTCACTCAGAAAGTCTTTAACCCAGCTGATCTGGCCAGGGAATAGGACATACGCAGGAAGCATGATCAATAGGCTAACATGCTAAACCGTATCGAAGGCCTTCGAAATGTCAAGGGATAAAGGCAACCGCCTCTACATTATTCTTAAGGTCCTCGCCCCAGATACGAGTGGGTGAGATACGCTAGAATGCGGTAGAGTGGTATGCGTTAGGCTATAGCGCTAGGGTCACTAAGGAGATCATTGTGTTTTAGGTATGCAACGAGGCGCATGTTCAATAATAATCTTCCTGAGTATGTTGGTAATTGAAATTGGCCGTTAATTAGCAGGGTCAGCTCGATTGCCATTCTTGGGCACGGACTGCACGTTGGCAAGCTTCGACGCCTGAGGAACTATGCTCGTCTTAATTGAGAGACGAACCAAGCGTGGCAAAACAGTAGATAACTGGAGAGAGCTGGAGAGAGCTGGTCCACTAGCTTTGTTCACGTCTAGACATCGTAAGGTTTTAAAAACCTTTGTTGTAGATGTGCACCTCCGATGTACAATGGTCAATGAGGTATTTGCGGTGAATGGCCATTGACAGTTAGATGCGAATTCTCAGCAACTAGAGATTCGTATAGATGATCTGCAGAAGATAATGAAATTATTAGGTATACCGAGATTAAGAAGATAAATTATGTTTGGAATAGATTTTTTCCGTGTCGCATTCTTCGTGCAGTAGGCTGAGCAGACTCACAACAGGAATACGGTTAAAGATCCTACCTCCCTACACAGCTAAAATATTTATACTTACTTGCTCAATTTTATGACCTATTGGTCAATATACCTAGTGGCACGCATTAAAATCATTTTGTTTAAATTAAAATAAAAAAATTACTGATTGCGATATTACGATATCGAATCACTCAGTATCGGAATTGTAATATCGGGTTTCACGGTCCGAGATTCCGATATTTCAAGATTCCGAGATTCCGATATTCAAGCCCTACTGCTAACACGCTGAGCAAGAAAGCTGACGGGTCGCTTGTATTTTCCTTTAATTTTTTATTAATTTCTTTAAAAAGATATTGAGCATCGGGACCCCACGGGCCAAGTGTTTCTACACCGAATGCTTTAAAGACGTAAGTGGATCCTAAATTTCCATATTTGAAATGTTTTGTTTTATCAGCCGCTTCTGCCGCACCTTCTTACCTTTTGTCTTCAATAAAGTAATGTTGAAAGTGTTGTACAATGTACTGTCGATAATAAGCACATAACCAAAAAAATTACATGTGTGCAACCCAACACAGCTCAAAATTAGATCCACTATGTGCAACACAATATAACCAGCCTATCATGGTCGTTAAATTATTTATAATATGAGAAAGGTAGTAACCATAAACTTATTAAAGCTAATTAAATTACCTACATGTTTTGTTCCAGTGTTATCATGACAGGGCTTATCTTTCCTGTGCGATCGTTGTATACGATGTACCACAAATGTGCGTGTATAGGAACTATTTGCTTAGAATATACGCACGATGCGCTCATAGCCAGCGGCTTGTGTCGATAGCAAATGATCAATGAAGTAAAGTGAACACAGTCGCAGTCAAGATTAGGATACAGGATACAGTCACACGTTAACATGTTCGTGTCGCTATCTCTGTCATACATGCGCTATGCCTATGTTCAGACGCGCCAAGATACGTCGGCCGTACTGTACCTCTTAAGTTGTTAGTGTTGAGGGACGTTTTCGGGTTGTTACAGTATAGGTACACCAATCGCCCTGAGGAGGTATTAATAAATATCAGATCTTTAAAGAAATTTTATCGTTTATCAGATTTATCAAATACATACAATGCAGACATGCATGCAAACAATCCGCTACTTGTACGCTAACAGCCTATGTTTGTATAAATGAAAAGAAAGAGGACTAGATAGAGTCTAGCTAAATGATATATCTTACAGAACACATTTGAAATTAAAATTAGTAATAAAGGAACAAAAACAACCTAGAAATCCTGTTGAAAAAAGTCACAAAAATTAAGAAAATAGAAAATTAAGGATAAGTAAGTTTAAATAACCAATGAAGTGTAGAAGGGGATCAGGGTATAAAATAAAATATGACTCTACACTGTAGAACACAAAATGTGATTAATAATTTTATTGGGAAGTTAAATGCAACTTTAATGTATAATATCAATGAAGCAAATGAATGTTACTAAATAACTAGGTGGAAACAGTTTGTGGTAACAGCCGGTATTTCCATTAAAGTCAAACTATGAAATTATTATGGAGCATAAAGTAAAATTACAGATTAGCTAAACGGTTCCAATACAGAATTAGCGAGCAGCATACACCGCAAAGCGATTACACTAGTCATTGGAAGCGTGAGAGCGAACTACCCTCAGCAACTCCAATCGAAATTACAACAAGCACGAAGCACGACCACAGTATCGCACCGGGACGACGCCGTTAACAATTTATTGGTTGGACGGGCAAACGCTCCTTCAATTATTAAGCATTTAATTATAGTCAAGAGTGTAGATAAATCGCGAGCAATTATTTCTAACTCCTAACGACGCAGCGGATTGCCCAATGGCCGATATTTCTCGAGGCTCCTACTAACTAAAGGCATGGGCGTTGTTAGATTGGGCTCGATCCCATATCCGATGTTTCGTTCGTGTATCGATTTCATAAAGCGCAATATCGGATGACAAAGCGTAATTGAAATGTGCTATATTAATACAATCTAATGAACGAGATAATGATAAGATGATGGTGTTTTCTAAAAAGCGCAAAATTAAGCATCCGCGTTCTTCTTGGGCCGCAATGCAAAAGCGACGTGTTCCGAGGTGCGAATGTTTATCTGTAACAGTAAGAAGTGGCGTTAGGTATAATTTTTTTCATCATAAAATATTTTTAATGTATTAGAAATTTGAAAATAATAAAATAGTAGTTAATATTTTTGTGTGTTATACTTAGACGCAATGAAAACAACAAAAATTATCAAATTAATATCAAAAAATATCAAATTTTAGATGCAATCTCCCATAATTATCTTTATATAAATCCAAATGGTCTGCTATTCTGATAGTCTTTTTTACCTTTGTAGTTATCTGATACAGGCAGAATTTAATCTTTCTGTCATCCCTGTTTTAAAAGGCAGAACCTCCAAATTCCTGTATTAAGCAACTAAATTGTACAATATTTCCCCAATACGTTTTATTACACAAAAATATAATGTAATGTACGAAAAGATGCATACATACGTATACAACTGAACATGATTATTATAGCCAAGAGTAATAATTGAATTTCCTCTGAGAACAATTGCTTCGATTACAGTGCACCCCGACACGGATCGACGCCTAATGAATCTTGCGCTGTCTAGTTATTTACCGAGATAAACTCTGTTTACTGGATACATGCGCATGATTGCACGAGCTCAAATAAATTAGATTTATCGAGGGACAAGATAAATACTTACTTGTGTTATGTGTTAGAACGTTAAGACACCCAGTTTAAGCACTTCTGAGCTTTGATGTATGCG
Organism: Thymelicus sylvestris; assembly: GCA_911387775.1. Lineage (NCBI taxonomy): Eukaryota > Metazoa > Arthropoda > Insecta > Lepidoptera > Hesperiidae > Thymelicus > Thymelicus sylvestris. The sequence goes on from OU426888.1 coordinate 8,095,386, forward strand.
GAATGTGGAATATGAATGCTAATTTAGCTTGTATCAATTTTATTAATCGACATAATTAGTTTACGGGTAATTTGCGTAAATATGCATAATGATATAATTTAAAAGTAAGGTGTAATAAAAACTTCAATTTTGAATTTAAGCTAATCTAATTTAATGCAGCAACATGTTTTATATTAAATGACTTTACAAACTTGTTTAATGTTACATGGTGCTTCTAAATCGCATATAATTTTCATTATGCAACACGACTTTTGCGACCACTTGTTTTTGGGTAGTAGAGAGCCTCCTGTGACCTCCAACAGGAAGGACCTGTCTTCATAATCTCGTCGTGCAGTGTGCACCAGGTCGTCTTATATTTACTTCACTCTTTGCTAATTGTGATCGGAGCTCAACATAACTCCAATGCAAGAATAAAATAACTAAAACAAACACTAAATGTTATCCCAAGCTTATTACAATACATCAGTAATAACCGTATCCAAATCAGTTAAGCCGTTACAGTCGTTGTTATTGGAGTTATTGCGTTGAAAAATAACTCTAATAAAAGTTGTTCTCAAATATCTGTCATGTACATAAATCGATCAGTTACAGTTTTATTATGTGTAGAAGATTATGAAAGTAAAGATGATAATTAAGATAACTTGATAAATTGAGTGTAATTAGATATCAAATTTACGATATCTTGTTATAACAGTAAGGTACCTTACTTAATATTTCGTCAGCCGCGGTGAGTAGTTTCGCATCTTAACTGGCTCTCAAGTTCTCAACTCACAATGCAGGACTCTTGTCCTTGATTCATTATGAAGATTGGCAATTGTTACGTTCCGCTCCAATCAGTTTGTAACAGATTAAAAATATTGAATATTTTTATCCCTGTAAGCATGAACCAATCAAAATCAAATTATTATAAGTAAATGTTTTGCATGTTTCACAAAATTGGTAAGTAATAAAAGAAGTTTTTGGCTCATGTTATTACATCATTATTGTAAGGATATTTTAATCATGTTATAAATACAAAATTTTAACAATTTATCTCATCAATAACAAATTGAACTTTGTATACCTAATCTAATATTTTGCGTTAGGGTCGTAAGTTGTAAAATTAATAGGTTGGTTTATTGTATTTGAAGAAATATTAAAATACATAATTAAAAATAATACTTTATTGCATACTTTGCACTCAACACGTATTAATATTCATAAAATTTTAGACAAAGAAACGTTGCTGATGAAATCGTTAATTTATGGTAATTCAACAAACTTGTCAAATAACACCAGGCGATAATAATAAAAGTCGATGATGATATTGTCACTTCTACGATCAAATCACGACATATCAAATCAAATCCGGCACTACTCGTATACTTATGCTGTAAACTTATTGTGTTTTCCCTATCGAACCCTATGAACCGCTTTTATTTTAGGGTGAGGGCAAACGAGCGGATTTTTTTTGAGCTGTGACTCGCGAAAAATTGTTCCGCTCGTTTGGCCTCACCCTTAAATTCTATGACCGTATAGATCTACGCTGCGACTGCTACGAGTTCTCAACTTTTTTAAATCTACATTTTATATTCAAATCAAGTGGAAAATTTTGATAAGGAATATAATAGCATTTAGATTGTCTTTTGTTTTTCTTTGCATTGATTTTGTCTCATACTTATTTTGAGATAATATCTTGTTTAGGCATAATTATATTCTTATCATTATTTACTGGAATAGTCACGACTACGCACATTCTTATGCAAAAATTGTCACCAGTGAAATAATCAATGCTAGTTAGGGTGACTTAGAATTTAAATGGCTTTTTATACCTAAAACATTAACATAATATAAACGTTTTTAAGGTGAAAAATATTTCATAATTTTTATCATGAATTATTATCATAAACCATTAATCTTGTAGTCTATCATGCATTAATATTTAAAACAGCTCAAATTTTATTGTATGAAATAAGCACGTAAAAGGAAATAATATCTATACGACGTCTATATGTATAGAGAAGCCAATCGATGACCCGAATACTAATTCATTTCATAATAGGAAACAAATCAATTCGAAATAGGCAGTCGTACGCATGCGCACGCGCAACCCATCAGACCTCCGCTCCGCTACCGAGGCTTCAATCAGACACAAGCTCCACTTCACGATTTCAATATATTTTATTGAAATGTCAGCACTTTGTGATATCTGCATTCTGCATTATGTAATGCCCTACGTGCTTTCGTTTTATTCCCAAGTCGATCATATTTATAAGTAAACAGATTATTATTGTGCAACTACATTATTTTCAAAATGCAACCAAATTATGCAAATGTAAGTTTTTATGCAGCGTATTTAAAAGCTAGACGGCTACAGATCCGTGATAAGACAAAACGAACAGTTACTCATAATAATAACAGCTTGACGCCAGCAGGTATCTAAGGATAAAGTAGAATTGATTAAAATAAAAGCAAATTAAGCTCGTCGATCGAGGCGGCAATGATGGCAACGGAGGCGCGGTTGCCGACTGGATGTTCAATATCTATTAGCGGTAATATCTTAGCGAAGAGATGGCTCTGGCCCAGATCTGGAGCCGGTCGAACCAGTTCTCCGGGCATCCTTGCGTAACAGCCGCTCGCTCGGGCCGCTTGCAAAAATGCATTACCAGCCACCCAAATAACACTCACGCCCCTTGAAAGCATTTCAAGATTCGCGAATAACAGAGTACCGGCCCGTGACGGGACCTGCGCCTGCGCACCGCAATATTCAGATTAAATTCATCGCCCTTGCATAACATGCACCGATTTTCGACAGTGAAAATGCATGACCCGAGACTTATTGCCGAGTTAATATAAATCACTGAATATAATTACGCGTATCTCTACCACGCCTTCGAATGACATGCAATTTTATTTCGGAAATTATACAGCAATGTCTTATTTATTGCGCTTCTTTTGATCATTAGCATACCTACCTGCCTGCGCGATCATTTAGGAAAGAAGTCGACCTCGAATTTGAATTTCAAAAAGATGTATATAGTTATAAGTAACTATATCAGCTGTATCTATTTAAAAATCTTGGTATCTAAACCCTATCAATGCTCTCTACTACAATGTAACTAATACATTTTATATAGGACGGTATATAAATAAATTTATTTGTAGTACATTCCATTAGAGTAGTATGTTAGATCACATTTTAGTATTGAACAACATGACATGTAACGTAAAGTTATTAATAGCGTGGGTTATTTGAATGGGAGCTACCTCTAACCAAAATAACTTTAGAGAGCTAGTTTGTAACCCTGAATGATAGCTCACCCTTGTCGTTTAATATATCTATGTCACACGATGACCGAATTGATAATGAGCATTGTTCCGTTCTCTTTATTCTTTGTCACATCATATCATTTAAATAGATTGTTGATATCATTTAAATACACACACACGAATCAAAATTAATCAATTCTATACAAGGTTGCTAATAAATTATGGCAAGCCCATATTTATCTGCATCGATATCTTTGACCGGCAAGCAATCATTTATCCGTCATTGTATGGTTATCCGTCGCTGTACCGTCTAATAGGTTCCCATAACGGTTAGGTGCCGGTAGAAAACTGCTACATTAGAACATGATCTTCGTGATAATTTATCGGTAAAATCGTAGGAACCATAGAACGTGCGCAACCGGCCGGTGTAAAATGATGTAGTTCGAACTCTACAACTTTGCGCCCGTGCGCTCTCCATCATATTAACGGTAAAGGAATACTCAGCTGTTCATACTATCAACGTTTTAATGCCTACGAAAGCTTTTTAACGTAATATTTCTACTATTAACAAAATATGTTTCTGTTGTTATTAAAATGAACATAAATTGCAAAACCGGTTGCAATACAACAACTTAACGGAATGCACTTCAATGTTAATAAAGAAACTCTTTAAGATACACATTTTCTTTATTCGCTGAATAACAAGTATATTTTAAGATATCATGTAATAAAACTTAATGTAAACCTATGTTAAAAACATTTATTAGCATTCAGTGAGGCGTTAATTCTAAGTGGGCGTAATTATATCACTTAAGCTCATAATGCTTTCGTGTATTAGTTAATGCTACATCGTGAATAACATTATTGAGAAAGACAATTTTAAGGTACTTAGGTATATACTTATTATATAATTTATTATAGTATAGATAGTCCAATTAAATACCCAGTCACATTGAGAAATAGAATTTGAACTAACGTTAACCGTCCCGTATAAAATAAATGATGTTTGGCATTCGACTGTAAATCATGAGTAGGTACGATATATTTAATTATAAATGATATTCAAATATGCAGACAAATTGTTAATTTGGCCATAACATATCCAAGGAATAAATCTCTAAGAATTATTCTGTAATTTGTCTGAGATACTATATATTTACTCATGGAACTAAATGAAAGAATAAATAATGTATTTGTTGTCTTTAAGAATATAATTATTTTAAGAGTTATCAGAAAATAAAGACTTTCGGACGAAAATATATTCTGGTGCTGGTGGCACTAACAGATCATTATTCAACCCAGCTGAAGCCAAGGCAGATCACTAGAATGATACAAACGTGTCATCACGGACTAAATAGACATTACTCGAAACTCTAATTGAAAAAAATATATCTTAAAGAGTGGAGTAAGTGTACTTACGTATGATGATACAACTGAACAATGCTGACGTTTAAGGGACAACTACAAATCATTTCAATTTTTCACGATCACAAATCTGACAAAACGATATTTCCCTACTTCGGCAAGATGGTTGTTGGTCGAAACGTGGCGTGAAATGGCCAGTTAGTGAGTAATATCATGTTATTTGAGGCGACGAGGGCGAGGGCACTCGTGACGTTGCTAGAGATGTCCCACTACGACCACTAAATGTATTTATTCCATTCGAATCATTCATTTCGAATTACAAAGAATTTATCGAATGACAAGATAAATTAAAATTGTACTTGCCGTTTCTTCTATTAATAATGTTTAATATAAAACATTTAAATGTAAAAACAAAAACAATAAAACAAATGAAAATCGAATCTGGATGCCGTACATTAATCAGAGATATTGTTATGAACATCAGTAGTCGGAGTAGTTCCAGTTTTTTTTTATTTAAAACATCAATTTGTAATAATAAAATTTGGCGTTATCTAAGAAGGTATTACACAATATTTCTCAATTTGTAAATGTACTCAGAATCATCGACTACTTTTTTCCACTAAAAAGTCCCATCCCTTACGAATCCGCCGCCCGGTGCGCGAGTCTCGGTCACGAGTATACTCTGCTGACCCTACCGGCAGGCAATACCTTCACATCTCAAAACGATGGATTTAGGAAAAAACAACCTTTAAACTGTTAATTTCAGCCTCTTAGCACAGTAAAATCTGTGTAGTCGTTGACTTTAAAAAAATGTACAGATATTTTATGTTATTAGCCGTATTGGGGCGGCTTAGAATACTAACCCCAATCCCACGCCGGTTGGATTCGTAAAAGGCGACTGAATCCGACCCGCTGGTGGTAGAGCTCCTCGAATGATTATATTGATAGGTGATCCATGGGTGACGATAGCCATTTATCATTAGGTGGATTTCTTTTGCTGCTCATCAGGAGCTCATTTGCTGGCTATTTCCATAAAAAAAATATTCAATGTTTTTTTAATGGCGAATATTTCAGCCTACATTTTTATACTATAAATATTTTTTTACAATTTAAACAAAAAAAATGTCTGATTTTTTGTTTAAAATGTTTCAAGAAAATGAAAGTTTTTTTATTCAAATTAATTGAAGTCCATGTACAGACATCGTGAGTTACAGTTTTATTATATGTATGATATAAGATGATGTGCGTTATAAATTATATTCTCTCTTAAATTTTATATTGTCTATGTCTAGCTGAGGTCACCTTCATACCTAAGCACCTTACCTCACTCCTTTTTAACACATGTATGCCAAATAAATAAGGAGGTATGGTATACGTTACTAATTTGTTACATGTTGAAAATAAGTGATTTCCACATTCGAGCAAGAACCTTTTAAATATAAAATTGTATGATTAATGTATATTTATTATAACGCTTATAGAAAGGGATTCTGCAAGTGTGGAACGTGTAAAATAAATTAAACGGTACATGTATAATTTTACACTAAGCACATTAATTTAATGCCGGTTGCATACGAAACCAATTTTATTAACATTTTAGCGAAGGTAGCACACAATCAGCCATCGGCATGCATGTTGCTTAGATCTGTGTTAAAATGTAAAATCGGTAGATTATTTCCCTGGGAAGTTGTTTGTATTTGTTAGCAGTAATAGATACGTATCGTGTTTTATACATCAACGAGTCCAGTAATGAGTATAGATAATGTGGGAATATTATTTAACATTTACCTTAGAATTATTACTGGACAAACTTTAATTATTATAATAAAATAAAGATAATAAGAATTGTGACCTGTCGTATCTCTGCTTGGGTTGAACAATGATCGGTCGATACTTGATCTATCACGCACGCATTGTAAGCTCGCAAAAAGCTCAGTTTTTCCCGACTTAACATGACTAGCAATTTTTTTACATTTAGAAATATTCATGATAATAATTCGCCTCTGTCCATATGAAATAATAGGCCTTTTAAAAGGTGACAATTTTTGTCAAATGGAAGCCGTGGTTCTGGCGAGTTTAATCAAATCAGATATACAAACTGACCAAATAAATAAAAATATTGAATGAAGACTACAAATTGGGTAGATTATACTGTCACAATAAAACGTTACATTTACGCATTCTAAATATTTACGCACACATTAATTATTACTTTTGTTCACAAAAAACAGATTGAACCCCAAAAGTTGCAAATATTTACCGAATACTCTTTAGTACTTACCTCAAGTACCTATAAAGCATGAGATCAATGACAGCTGCTTTCTTTATCGTTAATTGGTATATACCTACACGCAAAACACTTTATGCAAAGTACAACGTAATCTTGACATTTTGAAATTACCTTCTTAAGAATTGGTTTATCATTAAAATTATTGGAAGTTATAGTTGAAATTGATTTAATCAGTGAGAATTTTTTGTTGAGAATTTTTTCTTCCGTCCTGACTCATTCATCGATGGATTGACCTGAATGTACTTAAAAAGTTAACGAGTTGAAAATCAAGACCCAATGCCTACTCAACGTTACAGTCCATATTACAAAGTACCCAAGAACATGATTCTTATTGACAACAACAGCTTTTCAGCAGGCATAATGACAAATGATAAATCAATTAAAAACTTCATAAGGCAGTTGTTAACCTCTTGGCATTGATGAAGTTAACCTAGTTATCAAAGTTGAAAAGATTTAACGAGTTCAAGACCGAATGTAATATGACCATTTATAACTCGTGTAATTTCTCGGTGCACGATTTAATTTTGGATTTCGGAACATTTCAAACAATAAATACGATAAAATTCTGATGTATATTATCTGTTGTAAAAAGTTCTCCGAAAAGATTTTAATTATACGTATATGTGTGTTGTGTAGTATGGAATATTCAATGAAAAACCCCTGTATTGCCTATCGCATCTTTCTGTCAATAAATATTCTACAAATTATTGTACCTCCTGACCAGAATGTTACAGTTTTATTCCCAGTCCCATCCAAATGAATGAGACTGAGTTAGATGAGCGAACGTGTATACCTAAGCTTGGTTGAAAACAAACAAATAATGTTGTTTAAAAGTTTTTCTTACCCTCCTGACCATAAGATATTATATTGAAAAGTAATGAAGGTTAAATGTTGAAAAATATAAGAAATATAGATCAGCAAAGCAATTTAATGCAATTAACTGGAAAATCTTTTCTGAAAACCAATTCCCCGATTAACCAATAGAACCTGTCATGAAATTTCACTTTAGATTATGTTGGGTATTTTTGTTTGATCAAGTTAAATAAAGTTCTCAGAAACGAAAAAAACTGTATTTTAGGTATTACACTATTGTTTAAAACCTAATGAACATTAATAATTGGGAGATGAGAATTGATACAAACATGACAGGTACAACTAATACGTACTGCAATGAATTCAGAATTTGATTTATCAGAACCTTGGTTTGAATGATTGTTTATCAAACGGTTTTTGTCTTTATAATGCTTAGGAAGTTTTGCGGGTCCAATTAGACGCCATTTCGTAGCGATTAAAGATAGCTTCGTGTGCCATTGTTCGGTGACAGTTTCGTCTGCGATAGAGGAAGTCATGGTGGCAATCGGTCAATGGCTGTCAGGTGGTAATGGTCGGGTGGCACGTTCAAGCAACCACTCCATCATCCAACCGCCTTTTTTAATAAACGTTTGCTGATAAAACTTCAAAATGACCTCTCTATCGCCCACCGTCTCGATACTTTGTTAACTGTCGCATAGACAACCGTTTCGAGGGGACCTTATTAGTCGTAATTATTGATTGCCAGCAGATTTGTACTTGACTTACTTACTCATCAATGGATATTTTTTTCAACCAGACATGTTGATGTATAATATACGTACATACTTGGCCAGTGTAAGTCATTAACTTACCTTATTGTAAGAGGATAAGTAACTGAGCCAAACTGAGAGCTTCTATATATTTTGTTAATGGAATGCGATGGCGTCACGTAGTATGTCATCATTGGGTTTAAATCATTAATACCCACTACTGAGCACGGGGCTCTCCTCTCGAGGAGGCCTAGAGCATACTCCACCACGCCTTCAGATTGGATTGGTGGAGGATGTAGGTATGTATGTATGTCATTATTGAAAACTAGACATAACAGGGACTCGACCTGATCCGGTAAGAGGCTTGAGAGACCGTTATTTCTTTCTTTCTTGGGCGGCAACGCACTGCTGATGCCTAAGGTATCCCTGGGTGGCAAGGACCACTTACCATCAGGTCACTCACCTGCCGGTTTGCCTTGTTTCTTCATAAAAAAATATATCTTGAAACTAATTTTTTTTTGCTCTACCTACTACAGGAAACAGTCCAGTATTCACTGCTACGTAGGTATTTGATAACTAAAGTTCACATTTTAAAGAATTTACATATCTAAGTATAAAGTTGAAAATATTTGAAATTTTATGTGTTCATTTCACTAAAACGAAGTTGAATGCAACGATTACATCCTGCTACGTCAAGGACCAAGTTATAGCAGACTGGCAAGTCAGCGTTACTTGATACTAGTTGGATATGTAAATGTTTCTGAATCTATATGTGCATTAGTTACAAAATTCGTTGGGCGTGCAAACGAGTATTTTACAATGTATGCATCAACTTTCGGTACGAATGAGATGTCGCAGGCCTTGGAGCACCATATTAACAAAACGCACACATAGACATTTGTTGAACATCCGCACTTTTGACACCGCATTAAAATTTTAGATTAGGAATAATTAATTGTAAAGTATATTGTATATATTTTATGTTAAAAAATAGCAAAGATTGGATTGAAGATATTTTATTCTAAGTGATACATCCGCAATAGCTGGACCGTCTCCGCGTCGCCTATGCGTTGTTAGCTGAAAAAAATGGAACTTTATCGGTTCAATTGCAATTGTATCGGTACAACTGAATGTATTACATTTGTGACTCTGCAATTGTAACTTGTTAATAATTTTCACGAAATTTACGTCAGTTGAATGTTATCCAAAGCCACCAGATTCCTACGCTAACATCTTGTTCTTTGCGGGACTAGTTTAGTATGACATAAGACATGTAAAAGGACATGGTATCATAAGTATCATCGGCATTTCTTTCAAAAGTATGTGACTGGTAATTTGTATAATGCAGGTATTCTATATAATCCCCAGGCAATGTATAGAATGTCTGGGAAAAATTATGAATATTATTCTCCATTACATACTTTACCTAGGTAAATTATACATTTGTGTAGACACTTAAAATATTGATACTTGCCTATTATGAGGTAAGTATATATTACATATTACATGGTACCTATACCTCGCTACTTTTGAATTGTTAATTGTATGGTTTCAACCACTTTTGCTATAGCTATAAGCTACAAGCATAGCTTACATTACAACTAATAAAATCTCTATATGATTGAATAATTTCCTATTGGCTTCCCATTCTCAGTAATTTATTACAAACATTTTCATGATTGCTTCCATTCTCTCAACAACACATTCAGTAATTAACAAGTAGTAAAATTTTCGAAGGCTTTCAAGCATGTCGGTTGGTTAAGCAGCGCTTTTTGCTCTATCAATGATTCCTTCGCAGTTCGTTCCACGCCTTCGCAGTCGTGAAGAAAAACGCTAATGATTGTAACAACTCAGTTAATTATTACATGTTTGATTGTAGTTCAGTACCTACCACACCAAATTTGTAAATACGAATTATCATTAAATTTATTTTCCTTATTATTACAACTAGTTATCCTTATAAATTATAATACAATCCTTATCAGTAACGATGTAGTAATTGAAATATAATCACAGTGAGAAAACAATCAAATTTGCATGATAAAGAGGAAATGTTCTGTTTAATGGTTTCGATTCGTGACTTGCTGGAAAACAGAGCTGTGATTAAGTTTTTATAAATATTCATTATCAATTTTATATACCGACCGTAATATCCGACCGAACTGGTCTGTTTTCTCTTTCGACGAAGTCGTTCAAGTGCAGGACAATAAATCAGAAGTGTAAAGTTGGCTCAATTTACGCTCATTATTTCAGTCTTATGTGCAATTTGCCGAGGGCTAATTGTATTAATTAACGCCCATTAAGTTTGGATGCGTTGCAACTGTTGTGTACGCATTTTGGTACCCACATTTCAAAAATTTTACCTTCCAAGTTGCGTGCGGCAATTCCCATTATGTTTTTTCTTCTATACTCGAGAACTGTTACGGAATTGTTTGTTGAAAAAATTTTCATGGAACGCAAATAATGTAAATTTTATTTTATGCAGCCTCTTTATTGTCTTGCATGTTATATGAAGAACCCATACCTACCTATATTAAATTTACATTAATTTCCGTTGATGAAATATCGCCTCAGTGACAGGTAAGCGATAATTAATTAATATCGTAAGGCTAATTTTACAATCAAGCTGTGAAAGATTACATCATGAGGTTATTTAAAATACACATTAAGGCGAAACGCGATGGCTTCATCCAACAACTACCAGTATTTTAAGATCATAAAATTTAAATACACTTAATTGATATTGGTTCCTTGGGTGTTAATTTCTTAAGTATCTTCTACTTCAATATGTCTCCTAAGTATTTTATTAAAATATTTTTTTAGTTTACCTAACAGGATATTTAAGCAGTTGATTGGGTGAGCTTAGTAGTTAAACGTCATTTCCCTCCATCATGGAACTTGTTTTGAATACTGCATTTACCTCCATTTATATGTACATATTGAGCACATATGAGTACATATGAGCAGTGATAGCCTAGCGGTAGAACGTTGGTCTCCCGAACGAAGGGGCCCGAGTTCAAACCCTGGCACGCACCTCTAATTTTTCAAATATTATGTGCGTATTACAAGTTAATTATCACTTGCTTCGGTGAAGGAAAACATCGTGAGGAAACCTGCACACCGGAGAGTTCTCCATAAAGTTCTCGAAGGTGTGTGAAGTCTACCAATCCGCACTTGGCCAGCGTGGTAGACTATGGCCTAATACCCCTCACATTGTGAGAGGAGACCCCGAGCCCAGCAGTGGGACAATTATGGGTTGTTGCTTTGCTTTGCTTTTATATGTACATATTTCTCAAGTTGTGTAGATATATTATGTACTAATTTGACATAAATATTGATAACATTTTTGTGAACTATACCTAACTGCGATTTTTCCATAACGTATTTAAGGGACCTGCTCAACGATGCTATGAACTCTGTGCACTCGCAATATAATTTTGACAGGTAATCCGTGCCCAGCAATGCGCCCAACAATTGCTGCAACGTAGCCAATAATTGTCCCTGATAAAATGGTTTGTAATGCATCCTTTCTATTCGTCATTTTTCTCTTTTGCATACTTATAAATGAAGCGATGAGAACATCGAACAACTATATCTATAACTGTATCTCCAAGAACGTCATTAGCTGCAACATCTAAAGTGAAAAGTTGCAATTTGAAAAGCACGTATGAGCGACAATTCAGCGTGAAGCAGGTCTACGATTGAATATAATTAGCGATTTTACACAGCCCTGTCGGCACAGTGCGGCAGCGGCGAACCGATGACTGACCTCTCGGCTAGGGTCAGCTGGGCCAACCGGCCGACATGCTTGCGCCACAGACTATCTAAACCTTTCATAAAGTCAGCCAGTAGGTAGTTACTTTTTCAGGGGTCCAACGTGCGTGATGTCATTATGTGCAAGGTGAGACGCAGTCCCGGATATCTAACAGCATTCGGGGAAATACGTTGAGATTGAGACTGTGCTTTGTAAAAATGTAGGTTCTAGGTGTATAGAGCACCCGCACAGTTATTATTCCTTTAACTGGTACTAAGTAAGTATGTAGGTATTATTTTGTAACATGCTGGAATCCAGGTTATGATGTTTTTAAATTTTCCAATTTTCCAAGACGAAGAACTGCTGTACAGTGTGTGTGTCTGCTGTAAACCCTGTGATTGCACCATACGCCTGCACTACCGAATGAAAGCATAGGGAACTGGGAAACATTGGATGGACTACATTTGCCTATCCTTTCGCCTGAGAGCTTTGTTTATTTGGTACACGCGACATCGTGGGACAAAAGGCATTGTTGAGGCTATTTGGACCGGGGCCGCAGCGCACGCCTATCTTCAAGGCGGGGCGTGAGCATGCCCATTGGTTACCGTCAGAGCGTGACAACAGTTTCATTGGACAATTCAACAAGAAGTGAAAGTGACGAAACGCTCCTCGCAACACCTTGCGCAAAATAATTAGGCATAGGTAGGTCAAATTGACTCAAATGCAATCCTATTACCAAAGTACATTATTTAATAGGCACTTTATTCTTTTCATGTTAAGCATCGTGTCATTATTTTTAAACATCCTCAGGTAACCCGTACCTATTAGGTACAGGCTTTCTCAGAATCATATTAAAATGGATGATGTGAACTACCTAGGTACCTTAGTAATCGCTACTTTTATTTTATGAACAAGTATGAATATCTTTAATTAACAGAACTTAGTCGCCTGGTGTAACCTGGCCGATAACTAATGCATGGCCGGAAACCGGCATAATGAGCCTATCCCTATAGGTTCGTAGGTTGCAAGAGAATACTGTTACTTAATTACCTACTATAATTCTCTGAAACTCTTTGATATACCTAGTCCGCAAGTTCTAACATTCAATTTAACAGCATACCCTTATCAAGTAGGTGAGTAACTAACTACCTTCTTAACTAAATCACTTTTCAAGACAATTGTAACATGCAACTGATTTAATGCTGAATGCGACCCACCCTACGTAGCCATTTTATCTGGTCGTAATATAGAATGGATGTTAAAAAAACCTAATAAACGTAAAATGGTACATTTAAGTAAAGCAGATAGGTATAAGTACCTGCTAATTATTTACTGACATTTGATTACTAAGTGGTAGTTAAAACCACGATAAGATACTCTAGTATGGACGAATACCTAGTTAATAACACGATTAACAGAACTGTGAAACCTTAATCTACGTAACACCACATGACAACAAAGAATGACCCTAATAGCTAACCCGTCGATCTCAAACAAAACGAATGCATCTATTATAAACAAATAATCTCAGCACGGTTACTACAAAGAGCATTAAGATGCAAATTGGTACACGCATAACGAGAAAATTAGCATTATGAACGACAATATTGAAGAATGACTCAGCGCATCAGTCCATCAGCTCCGGTTACATTGTGCAAGCAGGGAACGACCGACAAGTTGACTAGAGCTAGCCCGCCCAGGCCCTCGATCAATAACCGTGAAATTCAATTATAAAAATGAGGCCATACTGCCTATGCAGTAATCACACTTGCAAATCACATGCGTAAACCACGAATCATTCTCAGTGACTATTACGATTCACTTTTTCGATATTGATTCGGATTTATGTAGGTACCTATCTAACATAGATACATGTTTTGTTTTTAAGAAATACTTTAAGTGTGGATAACGACGTGCTTTAATAGAATACCTTATTACTTATATGGATGGATGGGCTGGGCATACTATAAGTACATGATGTTGGTGATGGCGAGGTTCTCAACGTACGAGAGATCTAAGTGGGTATTTCTGAATATGTTGCAGAGAAACGAATGAATCCGTGATTTGATCAAGTCCCGCAAGATGATAGAATGACGACTCATAAGCATTCCAGGGTTCCATTTTCTTAGAGAACTCTTTAAAGAAATCAATATACTAACTGTTAGTTCACAATACATTTTGGAAAATATTATGTATGTTAAAAAATACTCCGATACTTCTCTTAAAAAGAGTGATGTTCACAATATTAACACAAGAAATGAGGCTAGACTGATTGTGCCTCGTTTTAGACTCAACAAAACTGGTGGCTCGTTCATGGGTAGATGTGTAAAAATCTACAATAAAATCCGGTTAGAATTAACAGAAATGCCATACTGTAAATTAAAAACTCATGTAAAAGGTATTCTCATGAAGAAAGCATATTACAAAGTTGATGAGTATTTAAATGACAAGACTGCTTGGACATGAGTTTTTTTTTTATTTTTTATTTATTTTTTATTAAATAATGTAATAAGTAGTAGTAAGTACTGTCTGTAACTGTGAGTAGGAAAAAAAATAATCCCGGGAGTTTCTTGCCGCTTCTTCTACCGGGACCACTCACGGTAGGGATTTGTTGAAGCGATGGCGTTGAGTGACTTTCGAAAAGTGTTTGTAACAAACCTACTTCGAATAAACTAAACTAATTTCAAAAATTAATTAATTTCCACCTTTCAGTTCCATCAACATTTGCTGAACATCTGGTTAAAATGAATACATCTAATGTAGACGAGACTAATGAGCCCAAAGTCGAACCAACTAAGCATTGTTAATTGTTATTTAACGAATGGTTTACTAAATAAATACAATTAATTTCCAACACATGTAATTTTCTGCTACGCACGTGTAAACTGTGGCCATGTGCGGCGGTGATAACTTACCATCTGGTAACCTGTCTGCTCATTTGCCTGCTCAAGGCATAAAAAAACAATTGTTAGAAAGTCGATGTGTTGACTAAATAACGTGGAAACACGCAAAACATGCGACTGCTAGCGTAGCCAGTCTTTTGTGATTTTCACTGAATCTCTCTAGTGAAATGTTTCATCGAAGTCATCATTCTATATAAGGTAGGTAAATGAAATGAAATGAAATGAAATGAAATGAAATGAAATGAAATGAAATGAAATGAAATGAAATGAAATGAAATGAAATGAAATGAAATGAAATGAAATGAAATGAAATGAAATGAAATGAAATGAAATGAAATGAAATGAAATGAAATGAAATGAAATGAAATGAAATGAAATGAAATGAAATGAAATGAAATGAAATGAAATGAAATGAAATGAAATGAAATGAAATGAAATGAAATGAAATGAAATGAAATGAAATGAAATGAAATGAAATGAAATGAAATGAAATGAAATGAAATGAAATGAAATGAAATGAAATGAAATGAAATGAAATGAAATGAAATGAAATGAAATGAAATGAAATGAAATGAAATGAAATGAAATGAAATGAAATGAAATGAAATGAAATGAAATGAAATGAAATGAAATGAAATGAAATGAAATGAAATGAAATGAAATGAAATGAAATGAAATGAAATGAAATGAAATGAAATGAAATGAAATGAAATGAAATGAAATGAAATGAAATGAAATGAAATGAAATGAAATGAAATGAAATGAAATGAAATGAAATGAAATGAAATGAAATGAAATGAAATGAAATGAAATGAAATGAAATGAAATGAAATGAAATGAAATGAAATGAAATGAAATGAAATGAAATGAAATGAAATGAAATGAAATGAAATGAAATGAAATGAAATGAAATGAAATGAAATGAAATGAAATGAAATGAAATGAAATGAAATGAAATGAAATGAAATGAAATGAAATGAAATGAAATGAAATGAAATGAAATGAAATGAAATGAAATGAAATGAAATGAAATGAAATGAAATGAAATGAAATGAAATGAAATGAAATGAAATGAAATGAAATGAAATGAAATGAAATGAAATGAAATGAAATGAAATGAAATGAAATGAAATGAAATGAAATGAAATGAAATGAAATGAAATGAAATGAAATTAATGAATGAATGAAATGAAATGAAATGAAATGAATGAAATGAAATTAAAAATTGTCATAAAAACGCGAAATCTACCCTTAACCCCAAAAAATGTGTCTGAAGTAATCCATATCGTAAAAATCTACAGATGAAAATACCCAACGAGCCCCGTGGTGAGAACTCCAAGTTCATTACCTATACCTAGGTAGGTATATTGATTCTAACGTCGATCTATCTTAATCGGATGTCTGGAAGTGTAATGCAAAAGTTTAAGAAATGTTTCACATGGCAAGAAATCCCAAAGGAAAGCTTCGAAATGGGAAGTTACTAAATCAAGAAATACAGGTCTTGCTTATTCTGTAAAATTATAATTATTGTAATCGTGCACACATCAATATAAATTAATAAACCCGTTTGAAGTCTAGAATGTTTGCTGAACTTCGACCTGCACTGTTGCTTAATCCACAATCTAATTCGCGATTACCGCATAAAATGAGCTTTGATGATTTTACCTACTATCTTATGTACGTAGGGTGGATTTGCCCTAGTCGTATCAGAGCTAAGTCGTAGGTACCTCACTAATATTTAGCTTTTCGCTGCTATACATGAAATTAATGTAGTTATGTTAAATTTAACTAACAGCTCAACAATATTGTTGCGACTTTATGTGCGCGCACTACGAGTTTTTCGCAGCTTTGGCTTTTCCTAAGGTACCTGCGGGTAGGAAGAGCCGGTGTCTATCAAGGTCCATTACTACAAAAACACATTTCTCATACATTTATTTAGATTCCATTCACATACACATCTAAAGGACCAATGGGAAGGCTAATAATCGAAAGAGCCACCTCGTGCGATCTGCCGTCTTGTCACTAGCCACGACACTGTCCGATGAGTAGGTTTACGTCACTCATTATTAAAAAAATTTGCCAAGAATAAAGAATTTTTATCCTAAAAATATAAAAAAATCTATAAAATAAAATTAAGGACTTCAAAAAACACATTATCACGGACAAATCAAGGTAAGTTTACCATTAATTTTACTTTGTATGTACATTTTTCATTTGATTTTGTAAAACTAGTCTTAAGAGTCTAACAAGAGCCATATTCCGGGCGAATAATAGAGGCCGGCCCTTTAGACCTATGAATCTTGTAATATTTTAACATTATCTTGGTTAGACTACTAAAATCGATTTTCTATAATATTATTGATATGTTTCTAAGATTGACTGATATGTATATCTGCTACTTAATATTTCGTATGTTCTTATGGCCCTTATTGGATTTGTACTTTCTATCTAAAATTGTGAAAGAGTAAATAATTCTTTATTCAAATACATGGTATTTTAGTCGAGATTGTATCCAAAAACTTTTTTATTGTTATATATTTGTTACATAAGTTTAATAAGGTCCACGATTGTTTTTTCCTATAATTAGTTGTAGCTAAATTGTGATTCAATGCTAAAATGATAATGTAAGATAAAAGAAACTAGAAGGCTGAGTGACAGTTAACTTTACTCTTTTAAATAATATAATAATCTGTGGTCCTTATTATACTACCCAAGTTTAATAAGGGCCAAAGTTAAGGTTTTATAAAGACCCTAATTATTGATGAAACTTGTGATAAATCACCAATTTTTGTACTGTTTTGGACGAATAAAACTTTAAATATTTCTATTGTGATTTAATATTTTGTTTTATTTATTAACTTAAACCATTTAATCAGCTTTTAATTAAGGTGGCGTTTGTTTACCCCATGTACCTTAGTGCGATGCGACCATGCAACATTGTGCAGCTGCGGTGTTTCGTCGTGCGGCGAAAAATCGATATTTTTTTTCTCTTCAATCTCTCTTACGCGGAGTAAGACTACTTGATTGATTTATATTCGTATTTCAAGATTTCTTTTTATTTTCCTATTTTATTGTCTTTGCTGAATAGGTATAAGTAGGTATACTCTGCAGTACCTACCCTTTTTTGTATCACATTCCAATCGTACGAAGAGTTGCTTGGAAGAAATTGCTACGTAGCGATAAGGTAAAAACTTCGTAGCGATCTCCTGTTTAATGGAGAAGTTTGCCATTTTATTGGAGAATATGAGGTCATATTAATATACCTAAGTGAAATATTTTTTTGATCTCTATTACTGTAATTTTGGAAACACTTCAAGGCGCTATAGCTTGTGCAATGTGCTAAAAAATGCATATCCGACGAACACGTTATACCTAATTACAACCTCTTTCACTTGAACTTCGGAGCTACGAGAGGTTCATTTTTTTTAATACTAGAGCTCTTATTTTTGGACCTTAACTTAGTTATGTAGGTATACTTTCATCATTATCTAACTGCTGGAATTGCTTTTTAACCAACTTCAAAAAGGACTAAGGAGGAGGTAGGTACCTATTCAATTCGACTGTATTTTTTTTTTCATGTATATTATCGTCCGTTTTTTAAGATGAGTCCTCTAAATTAAACAAACTTACATTGTCTTTTTATCGTTTTTTGTAATATACATATTATAAATAAAGCAGACACAAATTATTGATAATAATTATTATTTAAAAAGGGGTTAAACATTTGAGGCCAAAACTAATTTCAGTTTACCATTAATTATTATTTTTAATGATTTTAAGTTAATATTTTCGTTAAAAATATTGCTGAGTTACCTAGTTTATCAATTAGGTAACTAAAAAATGAATTTAAAAGTGCGTTTCAAGCAAGTTCGCAGGGGCCTTAATGTTAGTAGCATTGAAATGAGTGTTTTCAAAATTTCAAAAACCGTATAATTATAGGGAGCCAATAAAAGCGTTGTTGTCACGATCATCAAAGGGAATAACAATAATATTATATAAAACATTACATTTTGTAAAACATTTTTAATTAGTAAAATCCTATTTCAGTGCTAATATAGCCAAAGTTAGCTATATTCATAGAGTAACTTTGTTGGCTATATCTATAGCACGTTTCAAGCAAGACATATGCAGAAAACAGTCTATGTTGTAGTACTTTGTCTGTGATATGATTTGAAAGTTGACAGTACCTTGTCTTTGGCTGAGCGTATTTACGCCAATGCCATGAATGGAACAAAAAAAAAAGTTGACATTGACAGTGACACTGACAGTAGATTAACTTGCTCAATTTTCGTAAGAACTTCCTGAACTTCACAATGAGTGAACTGTCAACTGTGAACTGTTCATGTTGTGAAAGAAACGCAAGAAACCAGAAGAAGATTCATAAATAACAGGATAAAGCATCAGAATTTGTATAGTGAATTGCTTTGGGCCCATTACAGGTTGAAGATAATATTTTTACGAGAACTTTTGGAAAATACTTTACTGAAGTGCTGGATACACAAACAAATATTGTTGGTAATTCCTTACTCAATATGATCACTAACTTTGATAAATTATGTGCAGACTTAGAAAAACAAGAATTAGAGGTAAGTGCATTATAATATAAATACAATTTAGGTTTATATGTTCCAATTTGCGTTATGATTTCTTTTGTTATAAATAGACTGTTTATCAAATTGCAGGCCCCAACTGGTGTGGCGCTACCATCAACATACGCTCAGCTCCTTGCCATTTATTTATATCAGAATGATCTGTAAGTACCCAGTTATCAAATATGTAGGGTGCCTAGTAGTGTTATAATTTTTTTTAATTAGCCTACAGTCGAAGTCAAATTCTGTTGCTAGTGTTTATATATGATGCAACTTTAAAAGTTTGAATCAATAAAACATAATTTTTAGTATCCTGCTACTAGCTAGCCTGCTACTAGTAGTTCTTTACAACTTTCTTTATTTTAACTAGCTGTTAAGTTCAGTCAGTAATAAGAATTAAAATTGCTGAGATATTAAGTTTTATCTTCCTCCTGTAAAATCATCAAAAAGCAAATACGCAGTCTTTACAAGTTGCACTTATGCGGATTTGCACGCGCAGCGACGATATACTTATATTGTGTTTGTTTTGTCTTCAACACTTGAAACTCTTGTCGACCAAAGGGCACTGAAAGACCGTCTCGCTCTTCTGTGCTCAAGGCCTTTACTGGGATTAGTAAAAATTTTCTTCTAATATCTGTATGATATTTGACTGGACTTTTAAAATTTTTAGATGGTGTCCCTATAGGTAAATTGACCTAGCTCTCATTAAGTTCAAATAATTCATGCTCGTTGTACAGCCTATAATAGGTCACAATAGGTGAGGATTTGGGGCACCACTTACACATTCCTGTGATATGCACCCAGCGTATGCTTAGTATAGTGCTTCTTATGTTAGCAGCCACTCTCCGAGAATCAATTGTAAAATATATGTTTCAATCAGTTAAAAAACTAGTAATGATCCTATCCACCTCTTCCTTCCTTAATTACTCTTTTCTGGCGATAAGAGATTCCCTTGATGTTCTGGACTTCCAAGGGCAGTAAAAAGAGACGTAGCAAGGATAAATTGCTATTACTTTATTACAGTAAAATTTGTATGTATGTAGCTGCTACCCAATGATTTTTTTATTTTTAGATGCAATGCCAAATTCTTATGGAAAAGGATACCTCAGAACATTACCAGCAGTAACCCAGAGATAGGAGCTATATGGGCAGTGGGCAAGAAGATGTGGAAAAAGGATCTGGCTGGCACATACCAAGCCCTAGCTGCATACACATGGACTGAACCAGTTGCCCACATAATTAGAGCTTTAGAAGGTACACATCTCTTTACTAAATAATAATCCAGTAACCCTCTTTGTTTTTGATGTATTGCTTGCTGATACTGGGTAGTACCTCTATAGGTGATGTCGACCATTTACCATCGGGCGGCTTATTTGCTTTTTTTATCAATTGAATAACTCAAAAACTACTTGTCAGATCTAGCTCAAATTTAAGTAGGACCACATGACAAGCACCAGCTTTTGATCAAAAAAAGAATCGTCAAAATCGGTTATCAAAATCGACTGGGTAGTCGAAAGTTCTGAGGTAACAAACAAAAATTAAAATGTGTGCAATTCACACGTGGTAGAAGTGAAACCTTCAAAATTTTTGTTGTCAAGATAATAAGACGAATGTAAAATTTCGGGAAGATGATAAATGTAGGTTTCACTAATCTACTTCACTCCGCTCCACTCCGCCCCGCTCCGCTCCGCCCCGCTCCCCTACCCCTCACTCCCCTACCCTACCCCTGTACAATGCTTCCTATCTCACTTTAGAATTTATGTGTTCGTCTCTTTTTACTGGACAGTTTCGTTTCATAAAATTTCAAGTCACCCCCGTACTAAGTAAAGAAAATCCCATCAAAACATGAATGTAAAGTTTAAGCCAATTAAAAAAAAAGAATTGAGATCTAAATGGGTTCCAAGTTCTGTGTAGAAAAGCCTGAAATTTTAGTCACAAGAACATGTAATTCAAGCTCCACATTTGACTTGGTTAGTTTTCACGTACCTATCTAGGCTATAATATTATATTTGTATAATTATCTTTGTTAAGTCTGTTAGGTTGATGACCTATGTTACTTTTCTAAAATTTGGTTTGTTGGTTGCTAACTAATGAAAACTAGCCAATTCAAATGTAAAGCTTGAATTACATGTTCTTGTGACTAAAATTTTAGGCTTTTCTACACAGAACTTGGAACCCATTTAGATCTCAATTCTTTTTTTTTTAATTGGCTTAAACTTTACATTCATGTTTTGATGGGATATCATTACTTTTTGTACAGAAATTATTAGTAGGTAATTCATAACGTTACTGATTAATTTTGTTACCTTATACATGAACTGTAATAGTGCCCTTCAACTAAATCCGTAGTTAGTGCACCGTGGTCCAAAATACCTATTACTTCATTGTTTATAAGTAATGATCTTCTACTATTCATGTCCGCTAAATATTGAAATAATAATTAATACTAAATTCCAGTCTGTTATAATAATAATAAATACGATACGATACGATAGTAGTAATAATAATAATAAATACGATAGTCGAATATACTCTTATTAGTTATAAGTAGTTTGTGTTCGATGAGATAACGTGCCATTATATATTTGGAAACAATACTTCGAATCACTTTAAACTGGTATAATTTCGGAAATAATACAAAATTTTGTGGTTTACATGCCATACAAGATAAGAGAAGAATAATTTTTCACACATTAAAAATGAAACAATGCAATACACTGGAAATAACGGCTACTGACGTCTCACTAATCTGTACGTAAATAATACGTACGTACACTGAACATCTTCCCCCCGTTAGAAGCTTCACAAAGTACTAAAACTGATATGTTTCGATTAAAAAAAATTAAGGGTGGTATTCCACTCCACATAATGACCACCTGTGATCAATTTTGATTGCTGTTTATAAATTTCAGGCGTTATAAGTGTTCCTAATAGAATCAGTTTTTTGAAAAATTATCATAAAATGATAAAAATTTACTACTTTCAGATTTATTCCTTTGTATTCACCCGACTACCTATCTGCATGCCAAATTTTAACTTTCTAGGTCACCTGGAAGTTGGATATAGTTTTGATCTATAGGTCAGTCAGTGTTAAATTTCTCGATTTTTGGACGTTAATATCTAAATAACCGTTTGAGATGTGTTTATGAAATTGGGAAGACGTATGTATTTCGCAAGTCTTAATAAATGAGCCAAATTTGACAGGTTTATGTTGAATAGTTTTTGAGTTATGAGGTGGTCAAAAGTGGCTCCAAATGGTTCGTGTAATATTACACACGGTGCTGCTCGCCAATTCTGTTAGCTAGAAAATTGGCTTACACGCTACCGCGTGTTTAGATTTCACTTAAAAAAAAGCAGTCAAATTGAATACCTCCTTTTTTGAATTCGGTAATAAAAATCACTAAAACAGCACACCTAATGCTCAGTAAATTTCTCTATTAACCATGGTAAATGTTGTGGTAACAAAAAAATTACAAAACAAGTGGGCTCCATAGGTGTAACATACTATTCCATCTGTGACTCTAGGATCTCTCTATAGTGCGACCAACAAAACTGGATAAGTCTGACTTGTATTCATGTTACCTACATGTATGATTATACTAAACCCAAAGACTCGTGGCAGGCGGAGTAATAAAACGTGCAAAGAGACGGCGCACATCATTTTCTCTCTCGCACTTACACTGTTTATGGAAATTAAGTGTTTCGCATCTCTGTGCCTGTGCGCCGTCTCTTTTCACGTTTTATTACTCCGCCTGCCACGAGTCTTTGGGTTTAGTATAGTATACCATCCCTTTTCTATGGCATGTATTGAGTGAAATTGGACAACTATCATTTTGTATGGAGATACAAGTTAAAAACATTTGGTTTAGAATATGCCATTTTTTTACAGGTCATTGTTTATTAGAATGTTCTGGGATTTGTAACCGGATGTGTTGTTTCAGGTTTACTAAATAACACTCAACTACAAAAATGGCCTATAAATATAATTAGACTATAGATATAGATATAAGTAGTAAGAGTCCAGAAGTATAAAATTACATACAAAAACCTAATAACTAATTATTCCATATTTTATTACAGAAAAAGTTCGCGAACGAGCGTTCAATCTAATTGGCCGAGCTTACAGTTCTGTGTCCATAGACACTGTAGTGAACATGACTGGGCTAAGCAAGGAGGCCGTTCTACAAATATGCAGAGATCGCAAATGGGAGCTGAATGAAGACGGTGTCACCGTCAACCCTACGCCACCTGTCCAACCGGCACCACTCCACACGTCTAGTGAAGATCAACTCTTTAAACTCACAGAATTTGTGTCGTTTTTGGAAAACTAAGAAAACTTACTGTAAGTTTTATTTAAGATTACTAAAGTATGGCTAAAACACTTTAATTGTAAATTAATTTTGTATGTTTTCAATTATCCATATAAACTGGCTGTAAACACAAGACCTGGGTGTTATTATTCTATCACACTTGTTATTTAAACATAATGTCATCTCAACTTACTGATACACGCTACATTGTGGCATAGGCAATAGTTTTTCTATTACGTTAATCGTGCAGTTACGCATGTAATTGGTTACCATTCAGAAGCAATCCAGTTTCAAAAACACAATCAGTAGATCAATAAGTAATATCACCATTTTGTTTTGTAATATTTATATTCGACTGAAATATTTTACAAAAATTAAAAAATACAAAACATAAGTTGTAGTGGCAGTGTAAACACCTTAAATTTAAATCTATGAAAATGGAAGGAAAATATTGTTGCAGAATTAAAATTGTGCAACAAAATTAAGATTAAATATCACATCCTAAAAATATTCTACAACTAAAAGTTTCGTTGTTAAGTCCTTTTTAAGTAACATTAAGGAATATCAATAATTTTACTATCCAATATTGAGTATCTACAATTTATTATCCTAGGCACTTTGTCTAAATTCGTACGTAATTTTGGCAACTAAGGATATGCCAATGAAGTTTTCATTGATATCTTCCTTGGAAAGTGACTTGATTTTGTCTGGGCTGAAGTCTCATTGAGTTGGTGTCGTCTTCGTCACCCAAGGTGGTCTCGTACCCTCGGTTGACCTGCCCTCCATTCGGTTCAGCAAACACGTCTTTCACTGAGATATTGGCGGTCGACGTACGGTGTCTTGGAACACCATGATTGTTATTTAACTGAAAATGTATAAAAATTTATAATAAAAATCTTTATTTCCTTGATCTTAAAGCATTTTTATGTTGTTCTTTACTATAATGCCGGAATCTTAAATAATTTGTTTCATATTTTGTAACCTATTCTACTCAGAATAGTAAATGTCTAAACTATGTAATTTTTCTTAGGTTAAATTAAAAAAAATCGTTACTAATATTTCATAAACTTTTAACTCTTTTATAAATTTTAACTTAATGAGACTTCAATTAGGTAAATTATTACTATTGGGTTATGTTAAATTATCATAATTTAATGATTTAGTGAAAAATAGTTCTTTCTTAACGTCATTTTTGAAACTTGCCTACATTACTCTATTATTTCATCAACGAGGCGTGACTTGAGCATAAGAACTAGACATAATAATGGAAGAAGTTCTGTTATAAGCGGTTCAAGAGTCTTGGCGTATGTCAGTGATAAGTGAAAAGAAAGCTTACAATGCCGGTGACTCCGTATTCGTTGTTGGCGCCGAGTGTTTGCATTTGCGATTTTCTTCTTTCTGCCATCACAGAATTCCTCCTCGTTTCTAAAGCCTTAAGTGTTTCTCTTCGCAATGTTATCTTGCGATTCAACACTGGCGTACCTGGAATTGAGTGGTCTATCTTTGAAAATTTTGAAGTTTTAATACATAGGCCTATGCCCCTAGGAACACACTAGTGTTGATATTTGTTACAAGATAAATTGCGTTGCGCTGCATTGCAAGGGAATTAAAGAAATCATGATCATCACGCAACGAGTTGATTAAATTATGTAATTAATCGTACCTGGGCCTTCATTTGCATTCATACTAAAGAACCGTTTCTTGAAAGCAACATCAAGAGTTCCAATGTTCCTCTTCTTTTGTCTTGCCTTCTCCAAATTGTGTATAGTTTTTCTTCTACCCACATTATGCGGGCCAGAGCCTGAGTCGTTGTCGTAATCATCATCCAAACCATTTAACTTTTGCAAGTCTTTCACTATAGCTATAGCATTCTTGTCTAACAGAGCATCTTGAGATAAGTCTTCTGACTGAAAGTGATATTATAACATCAGTCCTCATACTTCTTAAACCTACTCAAAACAATGGTATTGTTGCTTATTGACGTAAAAAATAAATTACCTTCTTTGTACAGAACCAATTCAAGTCCGTCGATGCTAATATGTGTGAAATGGTTCCGAATCGATGGAACATCATTGCGGTAAACTGAATTACCAAAATCAGGGCAAAGAAGAACACAAACACTAGACCAATAGGTTCTAGTTGCAAATATTCCTTTGAAATGAGAACCTAAAAACCAAATTATATTTGTAATTGGTTAAGTAAATGCAATTAATGAACTTGTTAGTAACATAAACATACCTATCACTTAATTAATCCAATTTATAGAAATATTATAAGTAATTTTATAATGCTGAAGATAAAATGTTTGGTACTACTTAACTTTCATTTTCAAATATTAGGTACAATTTTATAAGTACCCGCTTAAATAAAACTAAGAACTACATGTGCATTTAATAATGTACACAAATTCAATTAATTAAACGATAAGTAAAAATCAATGTATAAATGTGAATTGTGCAAGATGTACCTACTTGTTGCATTTACTTTTTTGAAAAATACTTAACTTATGTGAACTAAATAAATCTAAATAATTGAATGTTATTGACCTTAAATTTTACCAAAATCCATTATTACATGAAATATTAAATTTAGAATAAAAGGTAAACGTTAAATCACACAAACGAAGGTAAAATAGACAACAATTATTATGTACAAGGAACACCCTAGGACCGTGTTTAATGGAAGAATTTCCACCACCTTAATAGACAGAAAGACACTTTTCGGGTTACATTGGGGAAAGTGCACCATTGGGATCGATTGTGACGTTTAATTTTTCCCAATATCAAACACATTTCACTCTCTAAGTGTACTTCTAGTGTCGTGTATATTTATTAGGATATGTCTAAAACCAGTAGTGTCCAACCCAAGTTGTTTAGTTGTCGGTGTAGAAGATGTCTTTTGGATCTCCATGCTGGTGTGCCATCCCAAGACAGACCGGTTAGAAGAGGGTCGTTAGACTTGTGAGGGGACACACGGAATTTGTAATACTTGGCTATACCTCGCCTGTTTCCTCGATGTATGTAATGTTTGTCTTTACTCCCAAAGGCCAAATCACGTGGAGTTGATCTTTGTTTAATTGCAACAAAAATACGATCAATATGAATAAAGCATTGAACATAACAAACGCAAAAACTGATTTATTGCGAAGCTCTATCAAATCAGCTGCAATGCGAGCCTGTAAAATTACATTAAATAAGGTATTAATTTCATCAACTTTCAAGGGTGATTGGGATGGTGACATTTGAGTGATTATCGTTCATTATGACTAGTCGTAATCCCGAATCATCGTTGAAGGCCGATCACTTGGTATTGGATTCTCACGTTACCTCTTGCGTAACCTCATCATATGTAATGTTAGTCTTAACTCCAAGCGGCCATTTAAAATGAAGGTTGTCCTTATTCAGTTGGAGCAAGAACACAATGAGGACAAAAAGGGCATTGATCATAAAGAATGAGAAAACAGATGAGTCCCTCAAATCTTTCAAATCTCTGGAAATACGGGCCTAAAATTGTGGGCAGATAAAGTAAATTAAATAAACATATTATTGGATTATAATCTTATCAGGACCTGAAAACAAATCTTATTAGTACATTAGCATCACTCGGTCGCAAAGCAGAATAAACGCTTTATTTAATTTCACATTAGCTGAAATATTATGAATGGAATAAGTTGTTTCGTCGAAAAGTAAAGTTGTTGTCGTTGAGTAAATTTTTTTATATCTATATTACCTGTTCTTCTTTGTTTGCATCAATGGGGTACAAATATTTGTCAATAAGGTCTTTCCAAAAAGACAATTCAGATTGGCTCAAGAAATCAACTTCTCCTTTCTTTAATTCAGGATCCTCAATCCAGTAAGGATTTATAAGGTCATCGCGCTTTTCCTAAAACATCATAAAAATATTTATTACTAGATACTGTATGTAGATTCAAAAGTTTCTTGGTTATCTAATATAATTTGATTCTTACTCTTGGAGTAGTAGAAAGTGTGTCCGTTTCAGAGTCTGAGTCATGTTCATCTTCTTGACCTTCTGCTACCGAAACCAATGGATCACCGTTCGTGCTACCTCTGAGCCCAATTGACAGTTTACGACTTCTGCTTTGACCATGGGGGTCAACAGTTCTGAAATTAGCAATGAAAGTGTAAATTGACATTGAATAAAAATTTAAAGATAGGTATAGATACTACAAACCCATGTATACTCGTAATATGCAAAAGTCATAGGCTACCTTTCCAAGTTATCTAACTTCTTTTCCATTTTTTCTAATGTAGATGCAATGTGTAATAGTTGTACTTTCTCTTCGTTTCCTTTAGGATGTGTACACAATAAACACTTAAATAATCCAGCAAAAGAAAATTCAATAGATCCTTCTTCTTCGTTGGCGTTAACTCCTTGAAGAAAACTTAATAGTGAATTTTGTTTAGCTTTCTTTTTAGCTTCCTCTGCTTCTTTCTTTTCTTGTTCAATTTCCTGTTAATATATCAAGTTATTAATATTATTGTTCAGATTTATTACAAATTTTGGTGATCCATATTATTATTTTGTATAACTAACCTTTTTAGTTTTTTTCACTTGTACTTCTCGAGTACCCCAAGATACCACGTTTAGATTTATAACAGAGTATAAAATCAAAAGTAAGTACATAGAAGGTATAGATAACAAATAGATGATACCGGGGACAATACACCAAAACTCTTGTGGATGTAAACATGCTGCTATAAAGAATGAACTTGAGAGTGATATCAAGAATATAGCTGATGGAGATCCTATTCCGTCCTCGCCTAACTGGAGCGCAGTACCGACGATTACAGCCATCATTATCATTGCATATGCCGTCGAAAGTATTTGTGCCACCAGTAGCTAAAAAAATATTAGTATTTAGTATCATTGTTCTATGGTTTTATTTCTCTCATAGATCTATGTTAACGTACCTGATATTCTGATTTCATCGTGAAACATACGAACATGAAAATCAGTATGGGATACAGGTTATACTCGAATGAAGTCCAGTTGTCAATTCTAAAAGCCGCCACGAAAGCACCCACCAACATAAGAAATATAGTCCCAGGGCCAAGGATTGTACCACCCATCAACATCATCTGCAAAGTAATTTTATTGCCATTATTATCCATTCAGCATTTGACATTAAACATCCAGAATTATCATGGACGTAAAAGATTAAAGTTACAATAGTTACCTGATACGCAATATAGGGTGACGAAATATTATCGTTGATTTTGATTGTGTGTTTGTAGTCCACGAGCAGATCCATAATGTTGGCTATGGTGGAGGGTACCCAGCGACGACGTTGATTGTAGAACTCGTTGAAACCTTCAGGGCAGTGAGTGTAAGCATCGGACGCAGCTGAATATTCTACTCGATAGCCACGTTGGAGTAATAGCGTGCACAACCAACGATCTTCTCCTGTAAAATTTTAAATAAACTATCAGATAAGAACTTTAATAGCATATGCGAGATGTTTAATGTCTTAAAAAGATGCTAAACATACCCTGATCGTACTGAACGTAGTGCCGAGCTTCATCGGATCTCAATGTGTACTTTTTCATAACGTTGTCGTCCATCAAAGCCTTTCCTCTGAAGAGAGAGAAGCATCCAGGACTACAAAGTACGCAGCCAATCATGTGTTCAGTCGCCTTTTGCAGCCAATGACCAATAGCGTATTCGAATAATTGATACCACACCATAGGGCCTAAAATTTGTTCAATTTGTTTGTATAGTGTATAAGACTAATAAAATAACAATTTCATAAACATGCATTTAAAGGCATTTATTCTTACCAGATCCTACAGGGTGAATACGGCCACAAGCGGCTCCCAAGTTTTTGTTCTTTTTCATCAAATCGATAAGCAGTCGTACAGCGTGTGGTTGGAAATCAATGTCTCCGTCGAGGGTCAGCAAGTAAGTATTCTCAGCCATTACTTCTTTACGATCAACTGATATAGGTAGCTCCATTAAACGATGTCCAAGTAAATAGTACATGTACATCACCTGCAATATAAAATCAGTATTTGAAATAAGTGAATTAGTATTACAATGAATAGTAGAAAAGTATCAATTGCTAGTTGGAAGGTCACCTGTGACCACCGTTTTCTGTGACGAATCTTCGCTTTATCTTTCAAGTGACAAATCATCTTCGTCTTGCCTGGTAAAACCCATGTTAGTCTCCCTCCGTACGGTGCTGGAAACTTCTTTGGAGGTCGTATACGAATAATGGTTTGATGTACATTGGATGCAGCTTCGTCCAGTGTATCGACAAGAAGTTTTACGAATCTATTCACTTGGGATTCATCGTCACTGTGATCCGATATTTCAAATGCGTCGTCCAAGAAAATGTGTGCTGCAAAAATAATTTATCCCAAATTAAATCACGACTCTTGACTAAATATAAGTTGTAGTTCTTAATGTATTTATTTATCATGATTAAAGAACTGAAATTATTCATAAATTAACTCACTTTCAAATTCATAGTAATCAGGGTCTACGACTCGTAAATACTTTTGAGCTACTCTTCTAGCACACTGGTCTTCATCTAATCGCAGAATTGATTTCAAGAACTCCATCATCTCATCTTTAGTTTCGTGCCACATAGTAGCGCATGCGTATATCCTTGTGATTGAATCAGACGACTTGACAGTTTTCGGAGAAGATCCGGTATTGTCCGTGTGAACCGAAATGGTTTCGTAATACTCGTCACCTTTCTCTTTTTCAATTTCGGCAAGATCCTGTAACAAGCCGACTTAAATTACTCTGGAAGTATGAATCTCGACACGTTGATTAGTGGGATTTTATAAATGGGTAGACTTGATAATAATACCAATCATGCAACATGGATTGATTTTATTTGAAGAGCATTTGAAGTATCCAGACATTCCAGATTTCCGAAATTGGTCGTGAAAACCGTGCCCTTTAGTATGCCAGATTGTATCTACTATTTTTTATGTATAATTACTGTTATTTCTTCTAGACTTACTTCAGTTTTAACATCTCTTTGGTCATCTCGTTTCCTGTTGAGTGCCATGCTTTGATCTATAAGTAAGCCATTGTACATTGGAAGTACAAACAGTTTTTCCGTGGATGCCAAACGTTCAGCTTTTGGAGTCCAGATATGAATTGTGATCCATGTCTGAGATAGTAGCCATAATAACCATACCCAGGCCATTTGTCGAGTAATAAAATCACTGAGTGAAAACACTGAAACAAATTACATGAAATTTTTAATTTGCATTAACTCTTCAGACTCTAGTGATGATACTCTATATTATATTAGTTTAAACTTCTCTTCCTCCGCATCAATCTTCCGCATACGAAGTCAGTTCCAAAAAATACTGCGCGGGCCTCTATTTTTCAATGTTTTAGAATTTTAGAAATTTATTTCTCACTTAGCTGCAGACACGGTGACGTGTGAAAACCTGCGAACCTAAGAGTATAAGGTCCTCAGATATCCTCAATACATATATATCATCGTGGTTTATATAATATATGTATCAGTCGCGGTGTCGGAAAGCCAGTAATGATGACCACTCTACGGTAGGCTGGTCGGTGTTGTCTTTCGTGTTGCTGACGGCCATTGGCAACCGTGGCCAGCTACCATTAGGTGGCTTGTCTGCTCGTTTGTCGGCATTAAATCAACTGATTCGCGTTTAGGTACCCATCGCGATGGATCACAGGCATGCAATCTAACCCTCACATTGTGAGAAGAAACTCAAACCCAAAAGCAGAACAAATGTTAAGGATGAGAATGATAATGGCTCTTCAGGAATGGTATTTTACAAATATTATTACATACCAGATGGGCTCTCGAAGAAAAGATAATCCGGTATAGTTCCATGGAATATACAATAATCGCCGTTCCTCAATCCGCAGGCAGCAATCAAGAAGTTGACGACCAGTGGGATCACCAAGTTAATAGGAAACGCATAACTGAACCCTTGAATGACAATTTTACAGGCAAACTTTCCAAATATATAACAGAAGTAAGCAGCGAATACTTGTATAAGCATCACGTAGAATGCAGACTTGTGAACCGCCGCAACTTCTACTGAATCGCCAGTCAGCGTAGCATTTACAAGATCGGGTATCATAGTGCCTCCCAGTTGAATTTGGATCTGTAAAGTAATTATTCAAAATTAGTTGGCAAAATAAACATCAAAATTCGATTCATTATCAGCTTTTATCGATCCTCTGCTGAACATAAATCAATCAAATCGTGTTCTTATCTCCACTGATCTGATCTACTTAAAACACTTTTTTGCAAAGGTCGTCGGTCCATTAGAATGGTTGACCTCCTCATAATATTATGTTTGCATTCGAGAATTCGTCGTTATAGGTAGCATTTTATATGTTTAAAATAAATCTTAAATTAAATTCTTATTCATACCTCTTCTACAACTATGTTGTGCGGACTGAATCCTTGGTTAAACAATTGGAAGAACATTGACGGTTCATCACCCTCCATCCATATACTGAGGAGAATGCATAACATGAAGAGAACAATTTTCCAGATAGATATAAAACGATAGGTGTAGTAGCGTGTGAAGTTCAACTCGGCTTTTAACCTTCCCAGGCTTTTGATTATTCCTAAAAAATATTATGTGATATTAGAAGACATTTCTTTACTGCTGATAAAATTACACAATGCGTAAAAAGACAAATTATTTCAAAAAATGTTTAAAGAAAAAACTTATTCTCTTGTTCTTAGATTTTCTATTGCTCGTTTCTGTGTTGTAAATTATACAATATTTTGGTGTTTCAACCGTCAAAAACATGACGCAATATTTATGCACAATGCCATTTGAATAAACGTAAAATATCAAGGCATTGAAATACCAACCGATTGGACTTTGTCGCGACACGTAGTTCTCCCACCATCCTAGCGAGATGCACAGAGATGAAATGGGGATAAGCCACAGCACTGGCTTGTTCTCGAGTAGCGGCCACACAATGAAACCAGTGACTTGCGCTACGATGGCCGCCATATCGACAATGACTTTGATGAATCGCTTAGAATCTTTCGAACTTCGAGAAAGTAAGCCAAGAATAGCCGGAATGACGCAGAGGCAGTTCGTGATCATAGCTCCCTTAACGACGTCCAGTTCTGGAAGTATTTTGAAGCACAGCATCGCCATTCCTATTGTGTGCAGAGATTCCGCTATAAATATCTGAAAATGGAGAAACGTGCTTAGTTATTAAACTATCCAGTATAAGGTTAAAACATAATTCAAGTTTGAAAAGCAGAATTAGTTGAAAACATGTTAACTGTCAAATTTTAAATGTCTAAACACGTTAATTCTTATGTAAAAAAATCGAGAGAAAGAACTAGAAAACATACCACAACAAATTGCACAATCGTAGGGCGTTTCGATGATTTGAAGAAGCAGATTCTGACGGACCGTATTAGCGTCCCTACTTCGGGTATAGCAAACGCAGCTAATATCGCCCACATCCACGCCACTCGCTCCTCGTCGGGTAAACTTACTATAAATTGTTTATCTCTACCTGAAATTTAATATTAGTCATGTATCAGATCAAAACTGACAAATAACATATATGTCTATGTATCAAATAAAAACTGTATTCGATCTATTTAAAGTGGTTACCGCATGCATTTTGACGTTTTTTAATAACCGTTAAGATTAAGTAATAGAATTATAGAAATGAAAATTATTAGGTAATTATTAACGGCCCTCTCTTTACATAGGTTGACGTGTAGATCCCAATTTTTTTGTAAATAAAATATAGCCGATATTACTCAGAAAAAATAGAGTTATTGGAAATATTGCTTAGCTTGCAGCGTTACGTGCAACTGGAAATGTTGTAAAAATCAATACTACGTGCGTAATTCAAAGTAATTTGAAAGTAAAAATAGCAGGTGTGACGACCATAATAATTATAGTATAGGCCGTAGTAATTTTAAGGTTGTGCTCGTACTATCAAGTATTAGATAAGTAAAGAAAACTCCTAGTAATCTTGTGCAGATTTACATATTTAAACTTTATTTATTTATTGAAATCTGATATAAAGCACCTTTCTAACTTTTCGTTCATTCATTTCATTCCTATTTTAAATTTTGTATGGTATTACTCGACAGTTCTACGTAGAAAAGCATACAATGTACCTAGAATGAGCATGTAATAGCTTAACATATTATGTTATGATTTATTAGCTGTGTAGATAATATTTTATTTTAGTGCGAAGTTTAGTAGAGTAGTTTGTACATAATTTGAAGTTGATGTAAAAAGCAACTAGGAACAGGAAGGTGTATTAATTATATAAATAAAGTTATTCATCTTCTTTATATAAATCATAGATGCATAGGTATCGTATACATCGTATTATTGTTCCGAGGTCTTATTCTTACAAACAGTTCATTTGTTTTGTTGATATAATATTTCATAGTTATATGTATAATTCATTCAAACTATTATAGCAATAGTTAGGTAAAATTATATTGTAGAAGTAAGTGCGTCAGGTAATTCTTACTACTATAGGAATTGTTTACTACTATTTATATACTAATTTCGCTTTTATATATAGATAATTACTAAATAAATTATAGCTTATAATTACTGATATGATCAGGTGTAGGTATGAAATAAAAAAGTGAGTGGTGTCGATGATTTTCGTTACAGAAAGCAACTATCGGTTGACGCTTTTCTATGTTCTCGCCTACCCTGAGCGAAGCATTAAAATCTATTATTTAAAAGCTTTTATCTAGCCTGCCCTGTTTATTTGAGTCAAATCTTGCAAACTTGCTTAGAAAACTATCACGGAAATGTTAACATACCTAAGTAATTAATGAGTAATCGACGCACTTGCCCGGTTTTATTTTACTAATAACTTGTTTCATGAAAGACTTACCTAAATTCCTATTACAAAAAGCCAGTCTCCTGTCCTTTCTTATCTGCGAGGTCATGAAGAGCATAGTTCCTTTGGCGATGACCCCGGAGCCCAGGACCACGATGAAAGTGACCACGTAGGCCAGGACCTTGAGCATTCGTACCGTGACCTCCAGCCATTTCTGCGTCTCCATGGACACACTGTCCGATTTTGGCGGGAACTCCCTGAACACGTCCCATCCTTTCGTTTCTTGTACTGTTCTTTGACTGGAATTAAAAAATATAATTTTTGAAAATTATGAAATAATTGGTCATATAAAAATGGTTGAGGTATAAACTAATCTTCCTCCTAAATTACTTCTATCTTCTGCCGAATGATATTATTAAACAAAGAGTATATTTAGATCTACATAAGTGTTTTAAATTTTAATAATGCAGTGAATAATGAATTGTTTTGATTACTGTTAATTTTTACTTTCACATGATTAATTTAATTTTTACACGTATCTTTTCTTAACGACTGACCACCGTTTCTTATGCCACCTAAACGTCTTCCTCCACATTACTGTATGTATGATTTTATTTACTTCTACCATTAAATAAAATGCTACTAGCGAACAACCTAACTGTTTACGTATTTTAAATATTATACGACAACTATATATCTTCGAGTATTAGTTTATTACTTCCTACTAATTGTATTTTAATCGACATTCCTTTTATTTTATTTTGTCCTCAAAAATGAGACATACATATCGTTCCATCTCAATTGAGTGCATGCTATGTGTATCAAGGCGGATCGCCGCTATCAATGTCGCAAGAACAACAACTTTCACACGCAACCCAACAAGAAATCTTAGTTTTATCGATCATACTGGTACACGTACTTCCTTCCTGAAGTCCTGTCTTAAATTGTACCGGTAACCTTCACGCGCAGTTTTGCTGGTATTTTACACGGATAGAAAATCGTTACAATGCATAATTGTTTCGACATAGCCGTACTTGCCTCGCCACTGTTGTGACAGTGGGGTTTACGTAAGTAATAGAGCCGGTATGACGGCGTAACCCAATTAGACGTTGCGAATATTGCAGCCGGCCACCGCCGTAACACTCCTTAGACAATATACTTTTGAGATAATCACACTTGACTCGATTTAGTCGAAAGAAGTCGATAATTTACTTGCTTGAAACTTGTTAAAGTCTGATATTTATGTATTTAAGGAACTAATATTAAATAACGTTGTATTAATACTATAAAAGGTACCTAGGTATAATTTGCGAGCTTCTTGCTCAGCATTTTTTTTTTCGACCAATAGTCAGTGTAGAGAAACTAGAGAAGTGCTTTCGTTTTTCGAAATCCTATTTTTTTTTATTAAGTTAACATGCGTGTACCATAAATACCTGTTAACCTAGATAGTTGTGTCATTTTGATTCTCGTTAAAAAATCAAGTAATATCCTACCTATTAACTCAGAACCTGGTAGGTAATGGTAGCTAATGTGGAACAACGTTTCAGTAGCACCTACTTAGTACTACTAAGTAGGTGCTACTGAAACTACTAAGTTAGTAGGTAGTTAGGACTTTACATAGGTACTTTAGTGCTGTAAGGTACTGAAAGTTGTCCATAACGATCTTAAATATGTGTGAAGTCGGTCAATTTGTATGGTGTAATATGGCCTTAATCCTTCTCATTCTCTGGTACAGCAATTGCATAGTTATAGATGGTGATTAAGACGATAATGACTTAGCTACGTAGCTTTAAGAATGCTTTAAAAATAACTGTCATAGTTTCCCACTCGTTGCGTCCGGTAATAAATTAAATATGCCGTCTTCCACATATGACATTGGAAAGTCTGTTACGTGTTACGTTGTTGGTACCGGGTGCATTAGTACCTTGGGTTGGCGCAAATCACTTTCTTGTATATAAAATTAATTATAACTTAGGAAAGTGATAAAAGTTGTTGAATTTGAAAAATCAAAAAAAAAGGAAATTAAGAAACATGGTAGAGATCAATTAATCAATTGATTTATTTACTTGCAATGCATATTTACCTACCTAATTTGAATTTTTTTTAGTATTTTTTTATAGACTTTGTCTGTTATTCAAGTTTTTTCTTTTTAATATTGCAGGTGTAAAAAATTGGAAATCATTGACAAGGTGTAAAAAATTCAAAATCATTGACAAGTATTCTATTTTAATAAGGTGCATTTATAAAGGTTTAGATACCTGTAAATACTACAGTAGTGTATGGTCCCATTGCTGTAAATTGAATTGTTATTGGCGACGTATATTGGTTCTTCGTGTTCCTGCTTTTCGTAATGACTTCTACGTTCGTTGTCACTCATTTTTCTAATTTTAGTCCAACATCACTCCACTTTATCACTAAGTAACTAAACTAATAATTTTATATAATCACTTTTAAAATCATTTTTGGTTGTAACACCAAGGAACTATGAGAAATTAATTTTTCCGCGGACAAATAATGTTCAATAACTCATTGTTTTGTTCGATCGGGGACAGCAAACGGTGTGATCGCAATACCGACTGCTGAAGGAACGCGTGCGCACCACCAAATGGTCCCCTATTGTATATCATGCGACAAAATGTGAATATTAATTCTTTAACATCGCCAACTGTTACTACTATATTTGTATATAAATTTCGGTATACAACGTGCAATGAATATTCATTTTAAAATTTGAAACGTGCTTGAAAAATTGTTTGTTCAAATTAATTGTAAATTTCTGTATTTTTATAGGACGGAAAAATACAAAGTTGCACCAGATACTGGGTTTTAAATTATTATTGATTTTTTTTTAACTGCAAGTATTAAATATTTATTTTCATTAGGTACATAGTACATACCAAATATTGAATTTCAGGTAAACAAAGGCCGCTGGACTTAGAATGTAGACGTACTTTAAAACAAATTACGAAAATTTCAATAGTTTTCATAGTTTGAGACTTTTGAATTAAATAATATTTTTTCATAAACGACATAAAAAGAAGTTAAATAAATTGTTACCTACTAACTTAATAAGACTACAAACAATAATAGTGCTATAAAGTACTACTAATAATTTAATGATACTTTGTAGATAAATGGGTCTAAAAAATATAAAACTTGGCCAAAGAAAGTCTTTTGTAAACACTGTGCGCCGTTCTTCGTTCTGCAGCAGTGAGCTCGAGAAATTGCATCGGCTGCTAATTATCACACTCGCATACCGATTCCATGGTACTTACTGGAATGAAAGTTATTTTCTTTTGAGTACATTTTCTGTTTATTATTTATTTATTATATTTTTCACTTGCAAGAACAAAAAAAGTAATATTTTATTCTACTTAATTATCTTTATTTGTAAATATCGTAATTTCCTGAATAATAAAAAATTCTGAATATGTGCCATTGATTTCCTATTTGTGGTCAACCGTAAAAGACCATTTTTATTAGGGTTCCGAAGTAAAAATCGGAACCCTTATAGTTTCATCATGTCCGTCCGCCCGTCCGTCCGTTCGTCTGTTTAGACATAGCGCCGAGACCCTTAGTGCTAGGAAGCTGTAATTTGGCATGGATATATTATACACATACACAATAAAATTCCAAAATCGCAGAATAAAATATTGAAAAATATTTTTTTCAGGGTATAGGTTTCCCCTACAGGTAACATTTTTTTTTTCGTTGCCATAGTGTGGGGTATCGTTGAAAAGGTCTTTCACAAATATTATTGTTCTCCTAATACCATTTTTGAATTTAGGGGTTTGTTTGCGAAATATTTGGCTTTAATGTGCTAATTTTATTTAGAGTCAAGTGTCAGGGGGGGGGGGCGTTACATTGCGCGTGGCCTGACACGCACTTGCCAAGTTTTTTTAAACTAATATGCAGAGTTTCTAATCTTACAGCAAGTCAGTATTGCATAAAAATGATTGTCTGTAAAGTCGGTTTACGGACGGTAGTTTAACGTGACAACGTCATGACAAAACATTGATGAAATGATTGCATACTTTTATAGATAAAATTGAGCGCTTCGGCCGATCGTAGCCGATCGTGCCTCTCTATCGCTTGTTCCGCGCTCTCGCTCGCTCGGAACGGGACAATGAGTCATGCTTTTTGGTGCGTGCACCCGGTGTTCATCGTTTTAATAGACGTTATCACGTTAAAAATATTTATTGATCACGTTCACCAAAATTATTTACTAAGATTAAACGGCAAAAAAATTCGCATTTTCGATTAATAAAAATTGATCAATATTACCAATCTGGTGGATTTAAAACAGCATATAAAAACTGCATATAGCCTTCAAGCAATCACGATCCAAATCTATGTTGTCGAACTATCAAACTTACAACGATATTCGTGAGACTAAATGTCGCACTATGTCGCTTTAATGTTCATGGCCATACGATTGAAAATCGATTGAAATGCGCGTCATCGTGAAATGCAACAATAAATAACAATAGCGCACTCAATGTCTTCTCCAATCACGAATAATTACGAAAGCACGCTCATGGACATACGTGCTTGGGTACACTGGCCACTGGTATCTAAGTTGGAGAGCCCTACTAATAGCTTGTCCACTTCAAAGTTGATTCTTGAGTAACCAAAATATAGACTATCAACTCTTAGAAGAAAGTAATAGACGTGTCTAAAATCATACTTTGATTTTTTTAACATATTAAAATTTGCCTTTGACTTTGCCTTTTAAATTATACAAAGAAAGACTTTATTTAAGAGTCGGTAATTTTCATTTCTTCGTCGAAACAATGTTCCTATAGTTAATGCTATAATAGCTGGGTACTCATTGAATTCATATGCATCAATAATTCAAAGTATTTTTTGTGTTCAAAATAAGTTTATAAGAAATACTTTTTGATAATTAAATTAACCATTACTTCATCAGTGGTCCTGGTAAAGAAGGGGTAAGAAACTACGGTGGTGTTTCTTTTAAGGCCAAGAAGTAATCTTTACTTTAAAATAATAATTGAACAAATATAAAAATAACAAGACTAATATAATACCTACGTTTAAAAACTTTATTACGAAACGCAAATATTTTTATACCTACTCGTATTTAAGAATATAAAAGTAATGTTGGATACATTTCGAAATAAGTAGATGCTTAGTAAGCACTATTTTTTATATTTTAGCATTTAAAGTGAATTGCATCGATTCTATCAGTGTATCTGTCCAACCTAACTTCCAGTATGAAGCGTAATTTGTTAGTATGCGTACCACCATCTCCAGATTCATGCCCGAAGTCCGGCGGTCAATGACCATGACATAGCGAACTGTTGGAACTCGCTTGCACTCTTTACTTTTACACATTTATACCGTACGTAGTTTGCATGTACATATGATACGTTTTAAGCAATTTTGTTCTTGCATAGAGTAGGACGAAACTGGCTGGCAAGCCGGGCCCGTTGTAGGGGAAGGTGGGGTAAGACGGGGTAGCGAGGTAAGATGGGGACCCTACCAAAACAGATAATACAGTGTCACTAGAAAATTTATTTCAACGCCATCTAATTGTATTTAGCAGTACTTGTCAGTGTCACAAAAAGTTTGATCGGAGAAGTGCACGTTTCAACTTGTTAAGTATGTTTTTTTTATTTTAAGTGGTTTTATCTAATTATTGACGCATATAAAGTGCGTGACTGCTCATAATATATGATATGTAAGATGTGTGACATAATTTTTTATTGATGTTTGTTTATTGTACTATTCTAAACTCATTAATTCGTTCCGGCTTCTTTTGATTAATAAACCTCAAAAAATTTAATACAATTTATAAGTCCAGTTTGGGAAAGATGGGGTACCTACTTGCGGGCAAGACGGGGTTTGTACCCCATCTTACCCGCTGGTTTGTTCTTGTTGGATTTCGATTTAATTTAAAAATATCGTTATTAGTTGGGTAATGGGTTAGCCCGAAACAGTTAATGCCATATCCACGAATGGCCGAAAAAAGACCAAGATAAGTTCGAAGAAGAGGAAAAGCAGCTATTATACTGCTTCTCCATATAAAACAGAATTAGAAAAAAGAAAAAACAGTAAGAACTCGACAATAAAGGTAACAAACAAAAAGAAAATGAAAAAAACAAACAAGAGATCTAAAAAATAATATTTAAAAAAACCAAAAAAACACGCTTTTATGGAAAATCCAACTAAAAAAAATAGAAAATTAATTTGAATTAAGAATCGTGTAATTGTAAAAAAAACGTGGTCTCTATAAAAAAGGTTTCAATAAAAGCGTGTTTTTTAGTTTTTATAAACTATTATTTATTTTTTCATTTTTAGTTTGGTTTTATGAAATGAAATTTAGATTTTTTTCATTTAAATATTAAATATTGAATTAAAATTTAAATTTAAAATTAAATTTAAATATTGAATTGTCATCGATCCTCGATAAGTCTACGAAGTTTGAAAGAAATCTGACTGTTTAAAGCTAATATAAAGCGTGTAATTAGGTTTTTTTTCTTTCTTTTCTTTAAATATTGAATTGTCATCGGTCCTCAATAAGTCCACGAATCAGGTCCAAAGAGAAGTTACAAACAAACAAACATACAGGTGAAGCTAATATAAAGCGTGTAAAAATCAAGAAAGCTGACGATGGAGCTCAGACATCAGATAACGAAGATACAGAATGTCTGTACTGCCACGGCTTGTATTCCGAGTCTAGTGAAGGATGGATCACTTGCCAGACTGGCGGTAAGTGGGCTCATTGTGGCTGTGCAAGAGTGGAAAGTAACGATGACGAAGCTGTCTATATTTGCCCTATTTGTGAAGAGAACGACGCTTAAATATTCTATACCCCATCTTACCCACGGGGGTACCCCGTCTTGCCCTATAGGTGGGGTAAGATGGGGAGATTTAGTTATTTTAGTTAAGTTGATATTTCTATGAGAAGACTTACTTTTTTTTGTTTTGACTTATTATAATTAATGGAAGAAAGACTGATTATTTTCTTAATAAAAGTTCCTATATTGTGCAATTAAAAAATGAGGGTTTTATTTACGAAATACGTTAAGGTCCCCATCTTACCCCACCTTCCCCTAATCTAATATTCGTCTCACGTTCGACCCTGTGGCCGGTAGTTGGGTACCAACTGTATCTATGTTACGAGAAGTATCTACCTACTACCAAATAACTTAAACTACATACGGCCGATTCTTGTATGTAACTTATCTATCGCTAAAATTAACGATCTGTTTATTTTCTATATAGGTACGTTACTTTTATCTATACTAATCTATACTAATTATTATAAAGAGGAAAGATTTGACTGTTTGTTTGCATTGAATTGGCTCCGAAACTACTGAACCTGAATTGGAAAAATTCTTTCACTGTTGGGAAGCTACACTATCCCCGGGTGACATAGGCTATATTATATTTTCAAAAAAATA
Organism: Thymelicus sylvestris; assembly: GCA_911387775.1. Lineage (NCBI taxonomy): Eukaryota > Metazoa > Arthropoda > Insecta > Lepidoptera > Hesperiidae > Thymelicus > Thymelicus sylvestris. Next base: position 8,137,659 of record OU426888.1, read on the forward strand.
GGGATCCTTAATACGACTCCAAAAACGCAACCCAAGGTGTAAAAAAACAAGAAAACCGAAGCAAAGCGAGGGCGGTTACTCATATTTAATAAAGGTGTACACATAGTTATTATTGTTATCTAATATCACGAAAGTAATGAGTTCTTACGAGTAGGAACATTCTCTATTATAGGCAACTCAGTAAGTTCTCAACTAAGTGCGCTTATAGATATTAGATAGTATTTTGCTGACTCAATCACGAGAAAATGTTGACAAATCGCTTTGTTGTTTCTCGGCCTTCATATTTCCAGTGGATACAAAACATGTTTTGCACTTTAAACTTTTATAACATTGAACATAACATTCACAGAGCAACAGAATATAACATTGAATTAATAATACTTACAATTAGATACAAATGGATGCATGGATGACTTGACTCAACCTGATGCGACATCTATATTGCTGTAATTTATATTTTGAATAATATTATCTACATTTAAGCAGAGATATCTTAATAGTTAGAAAGCTATCGAGTCATCCTGGCGTTCGGTTTTTGTATTTTGCTCATACATTAATTTTATTATTATTATATTTTGGAAATAAAAAATGACAATAATACAGAATACAAAGAAAACTGCGCTTCTATTATAAATAAAAATATTATATTTTTGTAAGTTTAACTTGTCTCAAATTGGGATCTTCGGTACATGAGTTAAATTAATTAAAAAAAGTATGGTAATATAGCTGTACCTACTTGTACTCTTTTCTGGGCAATTTACATTCCCTTAATTTTATATAGTAATGAAATAATTTGAGTACCTAATATTAAGAAATAAAGCAGGCAGTGCGATGCGCTTAATGTGTCTTTTACACGAGCTTTAAAACAATAAATCTAATGTAGTCCAATGGCATTTGAGCATACGTGCCAGGCGAGCCCTCCCGTTAAACTTTATTCGCAACTTTTAAAAGTAGGTATATCTTTATTCTAATTGTTACGTTTGCTTAAGGAGTCTACCCATTACAGCGTACCATACCATAACCATAGCAGGAACGTGTCAGACCGAAAAAATCTCCGTACTGAAAAGTATGACATTGTTCCCACTGGGCCATTAGGTATGTCACCAGTGGTAGTTGGTCGGCGCGTATCATGCATGGAGCATCAAAATTAATCAAAATTTGTGTATGAAAATGTATTTAGGGCATAAAAAACCGTCGATTCGTTTTAGTGGATAAGTATAGTAGAGCGGATTGTGTTACTTTCGTGCCTGATACGTTCCTAGGACGGTCATACTCGTTTAAGGCCAACAAAATTCACAGGCAACTCTAAATATTGTTTTATAAATATAGCTATTTTCGTCCACGCATACGGCACACAAAGGTGCAAATAGCACGAGCTTAAACTCGTTAGCGCGACAAGTTATAGCTGAGCTATTTCTGCCTTAGAACACTACTGACAAGTGGGGCGCAAAAATGTGGCGCACCGTAGCCGATCGAAAGTTGTGTCGTCAGAGTTGACAACCTTGGCATTTGAGCTGGTTCCGGGCTCCAGCCGCACTGACCGAACACAGCGCCAGCCGACACGCCGATCTCTCAGTCTACAGAATCAATTCTATCTTGTTTCTTTTGTTCCTACGTGACCTTTGCCTATGTCAAATGATAATGATACTGCGTTTCTAACGCAATAGATATATAGATACGCGTTCGTTAAATCAAATATTTTATTCAAATTCAGTTTGTTGCAACTCTACGAAAGTCAATTTACGTCTACGCTTCAACAAATCCCTACCGTAAGTAGTCTCAGGAGAAGAAGCGGCAAGAAAATCAAATATCTCCCCCACTTTGAAGATTCCTAACTACGATAAATACCTGCATTCATTAGATTAATTAAATCATAAGGAACTCTAACGCTTGATACTCCCAAAATATTTTTGTATATTATGTACACAATATTTCTCTAGTGTCCCAGAAAATACGAGTAAATCGCCCAAATATATGCTCTTTATTAATTTCGTCTCTCTCAAGATTATTGGAACGAAGTTCCTTATCGCGCGTTGCGAAAGGGGGCTAGGCGGAAAATTTGGTAACGACACTTTTTGCCGGTAACGACACTTTTTGCCGTCGTAGTTTTTTTACATAGAAAACAAGCCAGAGTACTAGGATAGCAAAAACATGCAAGCGAGTTTTGGCACACTTGCTGCATGTTTTTGCTATCCTAGTATTGACTGCAAGGAACTTCGTTCCATCCGGGTGTCCCTTGACACCTCTCAAGTTTTTTTTTTATCATTAAAAACCCTAAAAGAATGTCGTCATACTCGTACATTCTACGTATTAGATAGAATGGCTGACTTATTGTATGAATATTTCAGCTTGCACATAACAAGCTTTTGATGCACCGTATAATATTGCTCAATATCTGAATGGTTATGAGAATCTAATGCGTTCCTAGGCTGCGATGTTGCGCTCAGAGCCTCAGACCGCATTGTTGCGGCTTATGAAGATTTATGTAGCTTAGTCATGTAGGGGAAGGGGGGGCATGACGGGGTCGCGGGGCACGACGGGGCCACCCACAAAAACAAGTAACGACGCACACTAGACGTTTGCAGTTTTCACTAATAGATGACCATTTTGTATCAATCTTTAATCCAATCGTGAATGGCGACTAGTCTGCACGCGTTTGGTTTTTATGAAAATAAACTTGTTGAGACGTGTTTTCTTCTAATTTTGAGTGAATACGAAAACACATGTAAAAAGGAAACTGTTTTCATTACTATTATTGTCTATATATTGTGTTTTTCTAAAGATATTATTTATTGATCTATTTTGAACAAAATCACTTTAATTATTATTCATTTTTTTTGTCAATTATTTCAAATAATGTTACGTGTGGGGGCATAACGGGGCCATGGCTATGGGGCACGATGGGGTACCCCAATATACAATAAAAAGTATTACAATATATTAGATCCGAGATTGAATAAACCTCGAAAAAACAAAACATCAAAAAAGCTCACTCTGATATATTCAAAACGTAGACGAGGATACTTTATGCCTATATTGACGATAACCATACATTGTACTATATTTGAAGTCTGCGGAGGGTTGGGTGGCCTGCCAGCTATGTAGACGTTTGTGTCATACAGACTGTGCTGGTGTTGACGACGAGAACCCAGAAGAAATCCACATCTGCACATATTGTGAATAAAATAACCATGTACCCCATACTGCCCCGCCCTAGGGGCACAATGGGGTTTTCATAAGGGTTTCGTAAAATTAAAATTAAAACATTATTTGATTAGTTGCTTCGCCAAATTCTATGCCAAATGATAGCCTAACATGTAACCAAAGTGCTATGATTAATGTTAATTACTTAATATATTTTGTTTATTCTTTTATTGGCTATTTTCCTTAACGTCCCCGTTATGCCCCCCCTTCCCCTACACACTTAATGGCAGAGAAATAAGTGGATTTCACATGATTGAATCTCTACGCGAAATGACTAAGAAATGCTATCAGACATGATAACTTAGGGTCTAGTATTTTCGTGTACATTTCTAAATTTTTTAACTCCCGACGAATAAAGAGGGGTGTTATAAGTTTGATGTGTCTGTTTATCTGTGGATCTGTATGTATGTGGCATCGTATCTCTCAAACGGATAAACTGATTTTGATCTAGTTTTTTTTTGTTTGAAAGGTGACTTAATCGAGTGTTCTTAGATATGTTTAGTGTAAATAAAACTGTCGGCGGCTTTTTAAATTTTCATTTAAGATTACGAATTACCAGAGATATTATTTTTATATTATTATCACATAATATGTGTTAAACGATGGAAATTATTATTCGGTGTAATTGCGTTAAGGCTTTATCTAACAATACAATTTAGATGGCTCTATGGACATGATCGGGAATATAAGAGTTATATACTCGTATAATTATATTTGTGTTAAATACCAACCTGCCTCCATAAATGTCGTTGTTAAGTGGCAGAAGTTCGTCGTCGGAGTTGTCGCTCGCCTCCTCCCGACGCGACTTCCCCCCAGACGCGGCCATTTTTGATTACCCACCCACCTGTAATTTAAACATATAAAACTTTTAGTATGGAATTATATAATACTAAATACATAAAATAATAAATAATAATTATAATTAATTAATCGATTAAGTAATCGATACTGATAATGAATACAACACAATTTTGTATAAACAAAAAATAATAATGATAATTATTACATGTATCATTAAATCCTACCACCTATTTAGTAAACAACACAATATAAATACATACGCACTGTAAACTATCTAACCTGTCAATCCATTTTCAGGATTTTTAAATAATTTGGCAAAATATATGTATCCAAAAAATCCAACTTCTTCTGGATTTCATGTAGAGATATTAGGTTGATTCAGGATTCATATGAATAACATCTACATACATATGTGGAGCTTTTTACATCATCCGGTTTTATCGACGCGTCAGACAAGATGACGTTATTTCCCAAACTACCGCCTGGGAGGATGTTTTAAGACCTTGAACTGGAAAAGTATCAATTTAAACGGTGATATTTTATTTCTCACCTCAGGAATACAAATTATATGATGACATTCTTCGCAGAAGCCAATTCTTCGCAGAAAACCATAGGAAATGCAAAGATTAAATGATGTGTCATGTTGGTGGCACTGTAAAGTCTTACTAAAGTACCTAGAGTACACCAAAGGCGTCACTGATACGTTGCCGGCCAAGAAAGAGAGAAGAAAAAGAAATAACTGGCATAAACTCTTACGCCCCAACTCAGAGTCACTAACGGTTACTTTAATCGCTCCTTAGTAAAGAATGACCATACAAATTCTTTACTAAGGAGCGATTTAAGTAGCCGTTGTTGACTCTGAGTTGGGGCGTTAGTTCAAGAGACAGGTAAAATAAGTTTATCTTGGAATCTAGTTGTTATATTAATGTGTGTTGTATTTATGTTTTATTTTACATAATACTTTCCTAATGAGATATTTTAAATGCCGTCTACATTAAAATTACCTAGGACTGTCGAACATAGACAAAAAATGTAACTTTTTCATATAAGACGCGTTTACTTACCTGAAATTAATTGATTATTTGCCATAATAATTCCCACCCGACTAAAAATTCCTTACATGGAATGATAAGGCTTCCCATGCACCGTAGTAATAATTCCTGATGGTAGGGTTTCATTATCTCACATATTATTTTTATTCTTCATATCTTATGACCAAAAGGCTACTATATCACAAGAAATAAAATAGTTTAGACATATTACTAGTGTAGGAAGAAAGAATTGACAACTAGTAGGTAATGTAGCACATACTATTATGTTTAAAAATAACAAGACCCCCTTACTGAATTTTGGTAGTCAGGAAAAAACTACATTACTTTCCGCGATATCGTGACTCATTAAATTTTCATCTAAAACGTGTTTTTGATGACGCTATTTAGTAATTCCATGTCCATAAATTAATTCCATTATAAGAAATTCGCACTGCTCTATTAATTACATAATTACAAAAGCCTTGTTTGGTTCGTTATGTGTTGCCGTATTATGTTTAAAAATGTGAAAATTACGATCACAATAACTTTTAATTTTTTAATTACGATTACATTAATTTTCACTTTAGAGATCATGTTTAGAGATAACTTTCTTGTCTTGCCGGAAAAGTAGGGCTTGACTTGTGACAATTTGCCATACTTTCTCAGTAAACAATTATTAATTTTCTGTTAAGAATATTTAGCTTTAAGTTTATATCGCGATGGAGATTGTACAATAGAATCGTCTATTTAAGTTAAAACCAATTAATGTTAGTAAACTTTAGTACAATGGTGAAAGAAAATAGAAATCTTTTTTGTCAATAGGTAGTACCACTAAAATTGTAATCAAGTAAAAAATCTTCTCGACAGCGCTAGAACGTCATGAATCAGTTACCTTGATGTAGATAACTTTTCTTTGTGTCTCGGATCTTTATGAATAATTACATGAGATATCGATTGCGTGAATCACGTCTTTGCACAATCCACGCGCATTCCTCGTAAGTAAACCTCCGACCTTAACGGTCATTCATCCCTTGTGAACTGTACGTAGAGTAGTCTAATTTTTTTCTGACCTTCCTTCTATTTCTCACTATCGAAACTGTACTTATTAAAAGCACTTGCGGAAAATTTACTGAAAATAAAGCAATTTATTTATACACAAATGCAAAGGTGAAATAAATTAAAATAATTTAAAAAACGCTTGTGACATTTAAAACATTTAAATAAATACATTATGCAGAAATTATCTCATCTAGCCGTAACGTCCTATAAAATAAAATTTAAAAACCATTCGGAAGACCTGTAAGCCTTGTAACTTGCAAAATAATATTGAAAATGTTAACTGCAATTTCACTAAGCATGTCTTCTCAATTTTTGGTTATAAAATAATGTTTCGATATGATTCAATTTTTTCAGGTATTCAATATAAATACCTCAATGTAGGCTGAAGTAGGCACTTACTTACTAGCTGTTTAATTCCGATTGCAATCTCATTTCTGCATCCTAACAAAACAAAGTCTGTGGCTAGCGGAGGCGGAGGGCCGTGGACGTTGCAAGGTCAGCGACTCGGACCAGCCTCGCCCTAGCTTTACATTCTAAGGCGTTTTCAGTCGCCTACCAACAAAAACAAATAAACAATACAGCCGATTTGTAATCGGTACCGCAACTTTATTTTTATGGCACTCAAATGTCATTTAAAGTGTAGTAAAATGAAAATATAGCGCAGCGAATTGTTAACTGACTTTGAAATGTACATAATATATATATATGTTATTGTTTTTTTTTAAAGAATAATACTTTCTACTAATCAAAGTACATAACGTACCTAAGTACTTAATAAAGTACATAAAATATAACCTGCATAGTTTTGTATCTAAGTACTCGTATATTACCTACCATGAAATTCGAATAAAATTTTAAATCTTGATTTTTAATTAACCAAGGATGTTGAGGTACTTTGTTGTTATTTTTAATGTCCTAGAAAACCTCTAAAATTTGAGAAAAATTAAACAATAGTAGCATCGTCACGGCCATGATATTTCCGGTGAACGCCAGATCGAAGGTACGCTAACAAACACATGAACGACACGTATCAAGTACACATGTTGTATACACAGGTGTTGTTTAGTTGCAGTATTTAAATACATGTGATTATATTTTGAGGTGCTGTAAATAATTCCATTTGATAATAATATCCTAATATAATAATCCTACTAATATTATAAATTTCAAACTTTGTTAGTATGAATGTTTGTTACTTTTTAACGCAAAAACTCAACGGATTTTCAGGAAATTGAGCATACAGGTAGACCATGATTTATTTATTTTTGTACACGAAGGAAATCTTACACAAAACAACAATGATGACACAATTTGCACAAAGGAACTGCTTATTTCTTTAAGAAATCTCTTCCAGCAGCCCTGTGAGAAGGAGATAGTCATTAGATGGTAGACATGATCTGGAATAAGATATTGATTATCCCGGAAAATGAGTGCCAGTTTCATAAAAACGCTCGTTACGTTTAAGCTTATACGCACAAGACTTTATATCTAATTGAGGAGCCCTGGATTACTTTTCACACGCGGCCAATTTGAATGTCGGAAATTCTTCCATCACATGAAGGCCTATGACGTAGCTGAACAGTTATGCAACGATAACAACTGGGTCCTAAGTTAACGTAACTTCCATAGCTTGGAAGTGTTGAATAAAATTTGCTGCTAACGGTCATCATCATCACACTACCAATCGCGCCTGATTTTGCATTTAGGATTTTCTGAAGCCGTGAGGTTAAACGTACTACGTACCTATGTATATAAACGAATGTTTTCTGCTAACTCCATTTTTATCATCGTATTGATCTAAACTGCTTTAACGTTTTCATAGACGTTCATCCATGTAGATAGCAATAGCAATGGTACCTACTATTATAATTAATACTACAACAGTAGGACAGTACAATAAAGTACATTAGGGTCTAGAATAAGTATGCGTAGGTAGATAATTATTAATCAATGAACATTATGAATTCCTATTAACTCTACCGTCCATCTGTGAACCGAACTTGATATGGAAATTAGTAACTAAAAAATATTTAATGGTATGCAATGTAATCTTGCATGACGTCACGCACACAAGCAATTTTGTTATCGGAGAACAAAAAGCAAATTGATTTCCTACGTAAGACCATGTGTAACTAGCTCTAAGCGGCGTTGGAGGCTGACGCGGAGCGGACTTACTTTCACTGGTGGCGGCCAACAGCTGGTCCCCCCCCCCCTTCGCCCCCCTGCCCCCCGATACGATCTCGACTACGCAATACTGCCTTACATTCCCAGCTTTACATTCTTCGTTATTTATGTTGACACAAGTACATGGCAGATGAAATGTTGCCTGAACTACAAAGCAGTTTTGCTCAGCTCAGATTATACGAATATCTTTGTAGGTGCGATGAATAAAACACGGTTTGATCCGATCATAAATGTTATTGAACCGGCTTTAAATCTTTGTAGGTCCATGTGAATTGCGATACGGCTAGGACTGACAAGTATTTTTATATTCAACTTTAAACCTGTGATCAAGGTGAATCTTTAATTTGAATACAAGTCGCATAACCCTGTTGAATTTAAAATGATTGATTATAAATTAATTGACCTTTATCTTTTGATCAATCATGACACATCAATGTAAGTTCCGCGTGGAATAAAAATTAGAAAATTACAATTAGTGTCTATATTCATAATTAAAACAGTAGCAGTTGCATGGGACTGAAACAATAATTTTAAACATAGTGAAATCACTATTACAGGTATCATAAGGTCTAAAATAGTTTGCATACATTAAATCGTATTGTATTGCTAGGTAGGTACTATGCAATTTTATACGGATAACCTTCCAAATATACTGGTATCAATATAGTATAACAACCTGTTCATGATACCTAAAATATTTTCGTACAGGTAGTCAGGCATCAAATTAATGCGCTAGAAATTCGCTAGAGCGTAGTAAGTCGGCGTCGAAGGCAGATCGGATTGTGGAGGGACCAAATGACCTTGGATGGTTCTCTTACCCTACTTATAACGATAAAATACCAGTTATAAATTCAAAGCAGTCAAATACGAGTTTTAAAACTTAAATGTATCCAAATTAGCTCCATCTGTAATAACTAAGTGTGGAAACCTACTTAAACTTTTAATTCGACATATCTAACCATCAAAAATGATCATCATATGATATCATAATATCGCAAAAATTCGTGATGCAATTTTTTAACTTAATAGTGTCGATATTTTATGCTCGAGGCTGACGCTTGCAGTGCTGAACAATTTGCTTTGACTGTTGCGGTTAATAGCCTTCATGTTATACAATTCTTAGCGTTCTTAGTGCAATCTTAGACGACAACATATGAACACTACATAAAAATTAATGAAAACAGCGGCGAAGAACAAATTGGAGTCGCATCATATTTCATACTATAAATCATATTAATCCACAAGCCTGCTATGCTCAGGTCTTTTTTTGTGGAAATAGCCAGCAAATGAACTGACCATCCACCTGACGGTAAGTGGCTATCATCGAACAAGGACATCAGCAACACCAAAGGCATCACTGATGAGTTGCCAGCCAAGAAAGAGGGAACAAAAAGAAAGAAGGTCTCATCTCACAATGAACAGTCCACCACGCTCTGATCCATCTGCAAATCAACACGTGTCACATGTTTGAAATCATTATGGATAGAGAAATATCAGATATGCAGCTTTCGTCACGAATCACGATGTTTTCCTTATTCATAACACATAACCATGAAAATAAACGTGATGAGTCATGCAGGAGACTGAGGTCTAAACCACTAGATTAATAATATGTTTATAAAAATTTTACTCAGGATTTTTATTTTGCTTTTTGCATGCTGGAAGCATTAACTATGTGCCGTAATTTAATAATATTTTCTTGTTTTAAAAAAATAGCATGAGACAAAAGTTAATGACCCCATAATTCTTTAGTAGATAGCATAAATCTAAAAAAGGAAGTACGCTATACAATAGACATAGTTGCGGTTCATTAAAACTTGTTAATTTTCAGAAACAATTTAAGTAGGTGACTAATAAACGATTTGTTCTTGCAATTTCACCATTATTAAGTGATTAGGCCTAGGAAATTGTTAAGTAAGTTAAGTATTAGAAAGTTTAATTTACTTTATAAATTGTTGTGCAGCTTTACGTAGTATATGATTATGACTGCATAATATAAATGATCATTACATGACATGACGCTTGCGCGCGCTTGTCGCGTGCGTTGATGTCTTTTCCAAAGGGCAGTTGCCGCTACGAGCACGTAGACGGAAATTTTGCATTTATTTATATTCATTCGATAAATGTAGTTCCTAAAAGATACATGTATATACTTTATGTAGTATGCATGATATGTATGTATACTATTTAGGTGGAGAAATATGAACGGAGGAAGTTCATAAGCATTACATAACATATGCTATAAAGCATAACAGCTATAAACAACAAATATACAACAACACAACAAATATATAACAACAGCTACAATAAATGAAGTAATTTCGGACAAGTCAATAGTTTCATGTGTTATATCGTTAGTAGCAAATATTTCTAAGCGCTCTCGTGCTTAAGGGGGCTTATTTCCATTATTTTTCATGGTAATAAAGCAGTCTTTTCCTGGTGCAACCAAACCTTCTAAAGCACCCTGATGGAATTACTCTACATTTTTTATGGGTTAAAATAACTACACACATAAAAAATTTCAAAAGTCATTAAATGTTACGGTGATCTAGTTGGTAGCGACCCCCTGCCTTTGAAGTGAGGGGTTCCAGGTTCGATATTTATGTGTCAGATAAATATTTTTATTCGGGTCATACACAGGGGTTATTGTGATGTGTTATATGTGTCGTCCATGCTACCTGCGACACAGATATAAACCTACTGCGGAGGTACCCCCGCAGTTTTATGAGTGTTTAATCGTTTTTTCTTTGTTATTAGTTTATGTGAACGATGATTGCAGTGTGATGTGGTTGACATTTGTGGGAGTTCCAGAGAGAGATTTGTGATAGAGTGCGTAGATGTGTGCGTAGAGTGTGTGTGTAGTCTTTCATTTTTAAAACAAAGTGATTGTTTCAGTTCATTTTTCTACTTTCTGATTATATATCACTCTCACAACCTAATTGAAATGAATATATTCCTATACATAACGTATACGTCAGTCATAAAAATTAATGTGATAACTTAATTGTTACTGCAGTTTGCGTGCAAGATAGTCTTTCAACATATTAGGAACCTGGATAGTGGTAATGCGCAAATTAATCAACAATAAATTTCACGATTGTTATAGCCTTGGCCGAGTTATAGAACAAAATTACGTTCATTTTTAACTATTTTAGTTTTAAAGAATTGCTTCTTAGCGCGTTTTAGGAAAAATTGTTGTAACAAATACATTATTATGGTTGAGATAAACATGTTTCAAAATTAAATAAATATGTATGCTATTATTGCTATTTAATGCACACGTGCACTTAATTTAGTGCACACATAAATACAAGGTTTAAGTAGGTACAATTTTATCCTGCGGATATGCTTATATTTAACAACATGGAAGTATCTATTATGTTTTAATGTAAATAAATAAGATTAACTTGTATAAACTTGTGAAAGGGTATAGCCGGATAGCTTTGGGAAAAGTGCCCCCAAAGCCTGGGGTTCGAAACTATGTCCAAATGGTACTTTATATAGAGATAACATGATGTGCAAAATTCCACCCCCCCACTACCCCCCAGGGGGCTACGGCACCCAGTTAAACCGAAAACTGTTTTATTTTTTTTCTCCAAATCTATGTAACTGACGCAAATCAAATTTTGCACAAATATTGCGGTGATATAAAGTAATAATATAAAAAATCAAGAGCTCTCTAAGTACTCCCTATATTGAAAAAAAAGATAAAAAAGGAAATGAAACATCCTGTATAATGATTTCCTTTGGTGGCACAAACACCGTTTTTTTTTCTAAATGTGTACCAACATCCAACCTATGTAAAACCCAAGTTTGGTCAGTCTATCATAGGTGGAACACTATTAAATAAATTAACTTATAACGTACTTTATCTAGAATCTTGTTTATTTTTCACATAATGGGTTCTAAAGAAGAGTAACATAAAAAGCTTATTGTTAATAGAAGTATATACAAATAACTTTAAAAAAAACTTAAATCCTCCTATTAATCGTCATCACTATTTTCGTTAATAACCGTAGAATTATCTATGTTATAATCAAACATATTTGTCAGAATTTCTGCAGGTTTTATAATTCTGGAAATACATCTGGCATGAGATAACTAATAAATCACTGTAGCAGTGTGTGAGCAACAACCGGCAGTGCGATTTCCATTGGGGCATGTGCAGCAGTGGGTGTTGATACCTCTGTAATTATTGTGATTGGGTTCATAAGTAAGGAAAATATGATAACTCTTTTTACTTATATGTCGAGACTGGATATGAGTTCTTAAAAACTCATTTTCTTTCTAAAGATTATTTCTTTGAATACTCTAGTATTCAAAGTTATTGACTATCATGGCGGATTTTATCTTTAAATTGGATATTATTTCGTGTGTGTTTTGACGTCGCTAAAGAGGCTTTTACGAAATAATATCCAATTTAATGGTGTGTCAATAACTTGACACAGTAAGTAAAGGCAAATGAATGGATAAGAAAAAAAACCATTTTTGAAAATATATCAAGTAATGTCTTATTGGACTTTCCTGAGCTAACACATAAGGATCTAGAAATATTCTTTGGCAGTTCGTATCAGTTAAAATAATAAATATGCTACTTAGCCGAACTCCAAAACACAGATGGCTCCATTAACCTTGAATACTCTAAAGAAAATAAGCTTTTCAGAATTCATATCCAATCTCGACATATAAGTAAAAAGAGTTATCATATTTTCCTTACTTATGAACCCAATCACAATAATTAAAGAGGTATCAACACCCACTGCTGCACATGCCCCAATGGAAATCGCACTGCCGGTTGTTGCTCACACACTGCTACAGTGATTTATTAGTTATCTCATGCCAGATGTATTTCCAGAATTATAAAACCTGCAGAAATTCTGACAAATATGTTTGATTATAACATAGATAATTCTACGGTTATTAACGAAAATAGTGATGACGATTAATAGGAGGATTTAAGTTATTTTTATATACGTCTATTAACAATAAGCTTTTTATGTTACTCTTCTTTAGAACCCATAATATGAAACATAAACAAGATTCTAGATAAAGTACGTTATAAGTTAATTTATTTAATAGTGTTCCACCTATGATAGACAGACCAAACTTGGGTTTTACATAGGTTGGATGTTGGTACACATTTAGAAAAAAAACGGTGTTTGTGCCACCAAAGGAAATCATTATACAGGATGTTTCAATTCCTTTTTTTATTTTTTTTCAATATAGGGAGTACTTAGAGAGCTCTTGATTTTTCATATTATTACTTTATATCACCGCAATATTTGTGCAAAATTTGATTTGCGTCAGTTACATAGATTTGGAGAAAAAAAATAAAACAGTTTTCGGTTTAACTGGGTGCCGTAGCCCCCTGGGGGGTAGTGGGGGGGGTGTAATTTTGCACATCATGTTATCTCTATATAAAGTACCATTTGGACATAGTTTCGAACCCCAGGCTTTGGGGGCACTTTTCCCAAAGCTATCCGGCTATACCCTTTCCGGAAGAACTACGCTAAATATAAGTAAGAACAATATTAAGCCAATATATCAATTTTCGTAATGCAAATATACCAATTTGCATTAAGAAAATTAAAAGAATTAGTGTATAAAATAAAAATGCGGGATTAGTAGTTATTAGTTACTCCTAATAGGAGTACTTCCTATCAGGAGTTTATTTCAAAACCATTAAGGGAACATAAATGTATCAAATTTGAGTAGGTAAAGAAAGTAAAAAAGCAATAAAATATTTTATTTACATACTTGTACCAATATTATACCAATATTAATTAAATAATAGAGTAATAGTTGCGGTATAAGAAGTGTATTTATATTCCGTGTATTATTTACTACGCTAAAAATATTTATGACTAGGACGTGACTTGTCAAAATACTATACGTCAGACGAAATGCGTTTAAATGTAGTTATAGCACCTATGTAAAAGGATACAACTAACTAAAACGTGTCGTACGTGACCCCAAAGCTCCGACAACTATCACAAACTAATTCTAAGTAATCGCAAGTCTTTGTTTAGACCTTTCCTAAACGAGATTTCTCGTCAGCTTCGTAACGTAAGACAGTTTACTGTCACTATAAATCTACCGTCTACTTTAAGTTGACTATTATAATAACTTACTGTGCTTTGGAAGACATAAACCTTATGTTTACAAATAGGTATCAAGTCCGGAATAAAAATATTGCTCGTTAACATTAAGTAGTAGTAGTTAAGTAGTAGTTATATAGTAATAGTTAAGTAGTAGTTATATAATAAGTACCCACCTACCTTATGTCTTATTCCAGATCATGGTATATCTATGGGCTTTTCATGAAAATCTGTTTTTGCGTGAAGAAGTAACAAACATCTATACGAAGTTTCACATTATAATTATAAAATACGAGTAACCGCCCTCGCTTTGCTTCGATTTTCTTATTTTTTTACACCTTAGGTTACATTATTGGAGTTTTATTAAGGATCCCTAATTATTTGAAATTATAATATAGCCTATGTCACCCGGGGATAGTGTAACAACAATGAAAGAATTTATAATATTAAGTAGCTAGTAGTAGTGTAGTAGTAGTAGTAAGTATTCAGTAGCTTCGGAACCTATACAATACAAACAAACAATCAATTCTTTCCTCTTTATAATATTAGTATAGATTTATGCTTAACCCATTCCAATCTGCGTTCATTCGCAAGCATTATAAATCTGAGTAGAAGTTCCAGAGATTAGCGAATTTAAACAAACTCTTCAGCTTTATTATATTAGTTAAGATAGTATGAAGAGTTCGGTATAAAATTCAAACCTATTTTAATAATTAATCGAAGCCGTTTGACGGCATAATTCACACGAGTACGTCATTGTTTACCAAAAAGTTAAACGATACTAAAACCATTGCATGACTAAACGGCTACCAATATAAAATCACTTAAATTGGAGAAGGATTACCAAACATTATAAACTTGTTCCTTAAACGAATTATGCTAATTCACAAGTACTTAGATGTCGTGATAAACGAACGAAATATAAAACGTTACAATTTTTGTAGCAGGCAATTGGATTGCGCAAGTTATGTATTCAGTAATTACGTTTATGTAATTACTCGCGGAAATCACAAAATTGTTTTGTTCGAAGTGAGAACGACCCTCCAACGGAACCGGATATGCGTGTGGCCTTAGGGCTGCCACGTTATCCTCCTGTGTAATCAAAAGTGTATGGAAAGAAGCAGTAACAGTACCCAGTAATAGCCCGTTACTAACTAATTATTTAGGCCGTCAATGCCCTTGACGATAGCATTACGATTGAGTCATTATGTGGTGTCTATCGGACGTTAATATTGCCATGATGATAGGCCTTTTAAATTAAGTAACTGTATGCGTACTTTGTAGGTGTAGATAAGACACACTTGTTTTTATATTATGTTAAATGTTAGTCTATGTTAGATATTATTATATTATTAAATGCTACTAATATAAGCATAAAAGTATATATTCATAAAAGCATGGGAGCTTTTATGAATTTCAGCTTATATTAGTAGCATTGGCTCAAACTGCAACTACAGGAAACGTGTTCTATTTACGTTCACTTTTGCGATGTAAACAGATAATAAAAGCTCTGTTACATCTACATTGTAGTTATTATTGTTAGTTTTGTGATAGATTTTTTTGTCTTTCATTCAAAACATGCTACTTTTAATTTATGGATTCATTGTAGAAGACGGTACATACGTCACAAACTCGCACTTTCGAAAGTGAAACTCATGGCTTCGGCGTCGATCTAGAAACATGTAGTCCGCGTTTTCTTTGAAATTCGGAAGAGAATTTAATTATCATTATGCATATGCTTACACAGACCTCGCATACTTTCGCAGCTGATACAGCCTCGAGAGTGCAGAAAGGTCAACCTTCGCGAAAGTTCGCCTTTATTTAAGTGATGTAGAGTACGAGTATGTACGAGAGGTACGTACCAGCGGTGAGATGAAGAGTGAAATCCTGGGAGTTTATCACTTCACAGTGTAACAATAAGGTTTGTTGCACACTCGCGCGTTGTCGTGACGCATGGTGCGCATGCGGTCGGTCGGGTCGCCGCGCGCTCACTGCGCCCGCGCTCGCCTCAACCTCGGCCGCACTCCGACCCGTCACTTGCTTACAATCTCCTACTGACTCATGCAGGCTTTTGGCCCCTCAGTTACTTACCAGTAACACTAGTCCGGTCATTTTGTCAAACTTATTCGGCTGTAGCTGGCTCCACCTGTAGTCCATTAGTGCTACGACTCATTAAACAGTTTAGGTCGTCTACGATACAACTTGGGTACAAAAGCTTTACAAATGATGTTTAGTTTTGGACAATATGTGCACACCCTTAAGCCAACAATGAAAGGATATATACACCTTCACTCAAATTCTAGCAGGACCCAAAATTGTAATCGAATAGGGACAATCTATGCATTAAATCTATAGAGTAAGTTTCTCAAGAAAAGATGATTTTCCATTTTCTGGAATAGTCGGTCATTATAACATCTAATAGGTACTACAAATAAAAATTTAAAAGCATGTTATCGTCAGTTACAACATACAAAATATGTATGTAAAAATTCCGTTATAGGTCTGAGGCACCCAGCAGAGGACAATGTTAAAACTTTTGTGACTCTGTATTATTATTGAGGCTGGACAACGGGATCCAGTTAGTGGTGACAAAACGGAATTGAAACCGATCGACGTTTTGTGACATTTTGCTGATGCTCGTACGAGTATAGGGTGCCGTAGCGAATTCATGGGAAATTGAGGTTTGAGGTAGGAAAAATATACATTCACTGAATTAAGCACGGTTAGGTGTTATACTCCGTTTGTACATAAATAATTCTTAAACGTTTAATTTATCACCATGACATTCTGAATAGGACTACGAGAAAATCCCCCTTGTGGGATATGAGGGGCCTTACTGGATCATACATGGATGTCACGAAATCAAATATCATTGCCAAATGGACTCTAACAAAGATTGTTCTAAGAAGCATCTTCACAATTCCTCATTACATTGTACGATATATTTTTAAAAATAAAATACTGAAATTGTGAAATCAAATTTTAATAGCACAAAGTAAATAAAAAACACTATTTAATATCTCTGCAAAATATATAATTGTTTATTTTATTTCTATATTTGAATATTAATTTATTAATTAAAATTACATAAAAATTAAAAATACTTCATGATACAGGTACATAGTTTACTGACAAATCCCGTTCAATATTCCCTTTTGGTCCCGACCACCGATCTCAATAATATACATAAATACAATTATATAAAGTATAACTCATAATATTAAATGTATTTTACAAAATAGATGTTATAAGACAAAGATACGCGCAATCAGCTCTACATATGTGATAGGAAAGGAACTAAATGCTTTCTATTTAAAATGTTGTTTATGACTCCACAATAAAGTTATTCTATAATGTCACAGACTCCCGCTAATCCTTCGATAAGCTTATAATGTTAAGTTTTATTGTAAATTTTACAATGATAGGTTTAAAGCCAATGAGTGATGAGTGATAGTAATTTAATAAATAGTAAAATACGTTATTAAACTATAATGACATAATTATAATCATGATTACTAAATATATTTATATTAGAAAGATCAGTGACTCAGAGCTTTATTTAATTACAATAATTAATTAAAGTAGCCAATTCGATATTCATTTAATTTAATGACGATAACCTGGAACTGTAATAAAAACGTAATTTTAAATAACTAAGTCGATATCGTTTTATTACTGTTTCGTATAAGTGAATACTGGTCAATAAATGAACAATGTGTTGTTTATACTCATTTTATAATCGATTTTTTATTACTTTTTTATATCTTATTTTTTATCAGACTTGAAAAAAGGAGAAGGTATTATTCAATTCAACTGTTTTTTTTATTTTATTTTAATTTTATCATTGTTACCTCAGAACTTTCGACTGGATGATTTTTAATCGAAAGCTGGTACTTGTCATGTCGTCCCACTTAAATTTGAGCGAGATCTGACGAGTAGTTTTTGAGTTATCCCTAATTTTGAAGTCTGTTATTTTTTGTCCAGAATTAAATAATTAATAGATTTTTATTACTTTTTTATATATTATTTTTTATGTAACTGGCTGAAAAACGAGCAGACGAGCCATCTGATGATAAGCAATCGTCGCTCTGACATCAGTAACACCATCACAACAGTGGCATCATCGAGGCAAGAGAATATCGGGGTAAGGCCGTCAAGGTGGCCTCTTAAAATATAAAATTTTATAGAAAAAGCAACATAAAACTAAAAGACTTTTCTAAATACGCCCAATTTGCGGCGCGGCTGCGCTGTAATGTATAATTAACATCTTTTAAAATCGAGTTACACTTTTTTGAAGTTAAGGACTTACCTCCTATATCACAATAAGCATTTTGGCGGCCTCATCCATAATTAACTGAATTATCGTATTAATGGCAAAATTTACTGATAGAGGTTAAGGGAACATTGTAATACAGGACTTGTTCTATCTAAACCGAACGGTGCTCCGTCGCGGCAGGGGCGTGGCCTCCTCGTCGCTGTCGATGGCGGGCTCGTACCCCTTGTTCAGGTACACGCCGGACGCGCGCCCGCCCAGCTCGGTCAACTGTCGACAAACGTTAATGATTGAAAAAAACGATACTTATGGTTCGTTGGAAAATCCTGGTTTTTGTTTATGGAGTGGGGGTCTTACTTTATTTAAAGATTCGTTCAAGGAAGAAGAAAAAAGAAAAGAAGGTAGTATTTATATTCCTTATTGCGGCGTTAAGATAATAAAATTGATGCCACGATCAAGACACAGATCACAACGTCGCCGCCGCGTTCAATTCTGCTGGTGGAACCGAGTGTTCTCAGTACCACGTTTTCATCGCGCGTCCTTACGCACTAATATAAGTACAGTATATGTAAAAGTCAATGTTATTACCCCAATCATAGGATCATCGTAGGGGTACCCGGTGGTGGAGTCCCTGCGGGACTGCGATCGGCGCCTCTCGGCCAACATGGAGTCCCGCCGCGTTTGCAGCGCCTTGAGCGTGGCGCGCCGCGTCGACAGCCGCCCGCCGAGAGATGGCATTCGGGACGCCATGTTCTCTGAAACACCGAATATTATGTTAATTCATTCTTTCATGTCAACTAGACGACAGACGAGCGCACGATCCATCTGATGGTACGTACCCACCACAACCATGGAAGTCAAACGCATACACCAACTCGAATGGAAACCGATTGTACCGAGCCGACTCAAATAGGAAAGGGTTGCCGGTAATTGACATTAAACTTATTCTGCTTAAATTTTTATTTTAAAAATTGGAAGTAACACTTTGATAAAGCCTTTTACAGCCTATATTATTAAATAAGCTCTATTAATTTTTTCTAATACATACACATTTTACAGTAGTAACGAACTTACCGTCAGCGTTCTGCAGAATAGTAAGTCTTCGTTT
This sequence comes from Thymelicus sylvestris, assembly GCA_911387775.1. Classification (NCBI taxonomy): domain Eukaryota; kingdom Metazoa; phylum Arthropoda; class Insecta; order Lepidoptera; family Hesperiidae; genus Thymelicus; species Thymelicus sylvestris. The sequence continues at coordinate 8,157,417 of OU426888.1, forward strand.
AAAGTTGGCGTCCAAATTGATGACGCTCTGTTTGTTATCGCGCGATCGTTCAAGATTATGAAGGGTCTTTCGTCTGGATACATTTGTGTCGTCCACTCGCTGGTCTATGTCGTCTGTGTTCAGCTTCTGGAGGTCTTTAGCGATGTCTACCGCTCGCCTTTCGATCAATGCGTTCTCTGTCAAGTCTTCGGCCTATAAAATACAAGTTACTTTTATTGTACAGAGTTTCGTTGGTCCTTCGAGCAGGATACTAGCAGTGTATAATAAATGAAATGTATATTGTTAATAAATAGTTCTCACCTGTTTAGTGCAGTACAAATTGAGTTGCACAGTAGATAGTAGATGTGTCAGAGTACCGAATCGATGGAGCAGCATGGCGCCAAACTGGATTATCATCACAGAACCGAAGAAGATGAGAAACAGAAATCCAATCGGCTCCAATTGCAAATATTCACGCTCTATTAAAACCTAAAATTAAATATTATAACACATACCGTTTTATCACCAAACGCAAAAACAACTTTTAGTTGATACGAAAATTAAGTTATGTCGTAAAGGAAGGACAGTAAAAAGTTTTACTTACAACATTGATGTCGTCCTCGTAAGTGATGCCCACTTTTTGTCCGAAGGGCCATTTCAAATGCAGTTGGTCCTGGTTGAGCTGCAAGAGGAAGATGACCAGCACGAACATGGCATTCAGCATCACGAACGCGAATACCATCTTGTCACGCAAGTTCTTAAGGTCTTGTTTGATACGGTCCTGTAAATTCAGTTATACGACTTTTCAATGTATCTATCAAATAATCTCTCGGCAAGTTAGGAAAGTTGAAACATCTTTTTGACAGTTGCTAGACAACTGACTTGAGGATTATGGAGGAATAGAATATTGAGAACGGTTAAATTAATGTACTCGTAGATAACTTCTCAATGCACTTATTAGGATATTGAAAGAAATTCCTCAGCACATTATAAGACTGACCTTCGTCCGACAAAACAAGGACAGCCAGAGGAAGGCAGAGGCAGCCAATAACGAAGCACAAGTGTGTGTGTGGGTTGTGTCGCTATTATAATAAAATTTTGAATAGACAGTTTACCTGTTCCTTTTGGTTTTCATCAATTGGCTTCAAGTAAGTGTCGATTAAATCTTTCCAGAAGACGATCTCAGCCGTAGTTAGGAAATCCACTTCACCCTTCATCAGATTGGGGTCTTCGATCCAGTAGGGATTTGCAAGGTCATCGCGGTCCTCCTAAAAAGTAGTTTTAAAACTATTATCACCATATTATCAAAATAATCATACATACATATGATAAACCTATAACCGACCATTGTTTGCTCTGGCTTATCAGAAATGGCTTAATCGATTTTGATGTAAATTCCGGTCAAGTATCGTAGTAAGCTTTGGGGTAACATGTAGTTTGTTTCATTTCAACCGGCTCAGAAAATATGTAAGATATGTCGATTTAATTGTGTAAAAATAATTTAATTGTGTTAGCATCAGGCCGGGAAATAAAACGGTGAACTCTTCAATCTTTACATTTGTATTTATAAGTATAATTCCAGTTAATTACATAATTTCTTAGAATAATAACGCCTAGAAACCTATTGCGAGCACGAAAAACGCGCAACTAAAACTTAGCCATATCTGGCTAAGTTTGTTCCGCGAGCTGTCAGTGCTTATCGTCACGTTAAGTCGAACACAGCTCGCGAAAAATAATTCAAAATGACTGTCTGCACTATAAAGAAGTGTTCTAGCACATCAGACAAACAAAATAAAAGTGATCAAATTTCATTTCATAGGTAAATACTTACATTTTATAGATTTTCTGTACGTAAATCGACTAAAAACAAATAATTTGAAACACAATAACCTATCACTACACAGTGTTGCTAGTTGTGGGGGAAAAATTGCACACAATGTTTTTAGTTGGTTCTTAACGTTGAGTTTAAAGAAAGTTGGTAAGTATAATCCTACTAAAAATACAAAGATCTGTTTAATGCATTTTCACAAAAAGGATATGTACACAACGAAAAAAGGTTTGCGAAAAATACGCCGTGGTGCTGTGCCAGCAAAGGTACCTAAGGTCCTAGATATGTAAAATGCATTAGCTCATGTCAAGCTAACTGCTTGAGGATGGAGCGGCCTCTGGCTCTGCAGTTAAGTTGGTGTTGTGTTGTGTATTAAGGTACTTAACAATGAAAAGGTAAAATTCAGGTAGCTATATCCTAGACTTCCTAGAGGTTAATTTGTAAAACTATATTGTCAGCGATGTCAACTTATACATATATATTATGAGAGATGTTGAATCAAAGCGAAAACTTTTTAAGAAACAGATACAATTACAGGGCTTTTAAATGGGAATGTATTGCTTTAATTTAAGAATGGTTAAATTTCAATATGTTAAACGTTTTTTTTATTATTGAAATCCTTATTCACCGATACTTCCTATATCATTTGATATCAAACAGGTTTTTATAGTAGTTGTCATAATTTTTTTAAATCAGATTATAGTTTTGCGTCTCCTGCAACTAATTTTCGCGAAAAAATACAAACATCTACACAAATATGTTTTGCATAACATTTGTCTATGATTTTTTTGGTTTGATAACGTTTTGTATAAATGTTTCACGAAAATGTTTCTCACAGAAGATGCGTCATAATGTGAATTTACACAATCATACAGGCATTTAAATTTAAACGCATTAAACGGCGGCATTCATCATTAGATTAATGGTTGATAAATTTGCTGTTATTTTAAAAACATGTAATATATTTATGAATATAATCATATTCATGTTATGTATTTAAAGATCATATCAAACACATGACAAATCATCGCATAACAAAGCAGCACGTTTTCCCATTTTTTGTGGGTAAACGCCCGATGATGGTAACACTGGAGCCATATATTTGTGTGCGTTAGAAGAGCGTAGATACATACGGCTTACGCACACAAGGATAATGAAATGGCACGCGTTTACGCTTAAGTTTTGTTTCAGACGCTACTTCTAGGCGTTATTATTCTAAGCATAATTTATATCCAAAAGTTTACAACCATTTTTACTGTTCCATCGACATTGAACGACAGACAATATGTCAAAAATAAAAATATCTGCGGCGTCAAACCAAAAGATTAACTACCAGCATCTCATCTATCTAAAACAGTTTATATAACATAATAAAAATACTCGTCAAACATACAAGAGCTAACAATTGTTTCTAACACTTTAACCACCATCCCGATGAGCTTAAAATTTTGCAAATTTGTCAAAAGCACAGAAAAGGACATACCTACATATTTAATCTTTGCTACCATTGGCGTACTCAGTTTCTGGACCAGGTGGAGGGGGAAGATTACACTTCCTTTAAATAGATAATGAATAGGAACTTTTATGAACAAAAATGCTACCATCCCCCCCCTGTCCTCACCTCGGCACGCCCATGTTCGCTTTCCCTAGTATCCAAAACTAACGGAAACGAAGCTGAAGATAATAGCCAGTAATCAATACTAATAATATAAAGAGAAAAGATTTGGTTGTTTTTTGCATTGAATAGGCTCCAAAACTACTGAACCGATCTGGAAAATTCTTTCACTGTTGGGAAGCTACACTATCCTCGGGTGACATAGGATATAATTATATTTTCAAAAAAATTAGAGACCCTTAATAAAACTCCAATATTGTAACCCAAGGTGTAAAAAAATAAGAAAACCGAAGTAAAGCGAGGGCGGTTACTCGTAAATAAATAAATAGAGAAACACTAACTCTAAGTATGGTCGAATCTTCGCTGTCGGTGTACTCGGGCAGTGTCCCCAGCGTGTCCGCTCGGATGCCCATCGAGGACCGTCGCCGCGGCACTATCTCCGCTTGCTCTGGTGACGCGCCGCTAGTTTATTGGGAAACATTACTTATATTTTCCTTATATTTACAGTTTCTTAATGCTTCTCTAAAGCTCTCAAAATTGTGTGAAGTCTGCCAATCCGCATTAGAGTGGATGCGCGTGGTTTGAGAAACTCTAGGCTAGCGTTGACACAGTAAGAAGTGGCGATGAAAAAAAGGCGTCTAACTGACGGCTAGCGTACGATTCTATTCCCAGGTCAAAGTAAATTTTAGGTTGATTTTTAAAAATAGTAGTAATGCGGTAATTAACTAGTATAAAATTCTACTAGTATGAAGAGTATGGATTTAAGCAGAGTAAAACTAGCATTTGTAAAGGTAGAGGCTGCCTCCTCGTGGTCTATGGTGAACCTTAAAATGTACTTACAGTGAATCCAAACGTTTCTGCATCTTTTCAAGCGTAGTCGCTATCTTCAGCAGATGCAGGTCTTCCTTGTAGTCCTTGGGGTTGGTGCAGCACAGCACGCGGAACAGCCCCGACACGCTAAATTCCAGGGTGCCGCTGGTCTCCTCCCCTCCCTTCCCGAACCACTTCAGTATGCTCTGGTTGTCCATATTCTTCTTCGCTTCTTCAGCGGCTTTCCGTTCCATTTCCATTTCCTTAAAAAAATAATTTTAGTTTATACAAAATTTCATTGCACTTTTAGATTCATTAAATATAAAATAGCCAAAAGGTTGATTCTTAAAAATAAATACTTTAGTTTTTATTAGGACTGAAACGCAAAAGTGTGTCCGCGAGACACTTGTGGGTTGCTAAGGGTTAAAGGGAAGACAAAAAAAAAATTTTCATCTACCAGCCATTCAAATTACATCTCTTTACGATCCTTGTCTTAGAGAAGCTGCTAAAGTTCAACGCCGGCCTTGAAAGAGAACCTTTTACATCTTTTTTTAAGAACTCCACATCAAAGCACTCTGGAAAGAAAGAAGTTTAGTTACATACCTTTTGGGTCTTCTTCTGAACGACCTCCCGAGTTCCCCAGGTAACGTTATTTAAATTGCACAGCGAGTAGATAATGAGCAACATATACATGCTAGGGATAGTGATGTAGTACACCACGATGTACATGAGACAGAAGAACTCCTGGGGATGGAGTAGCGCAGTCACGATGAAGATCCCAAAGGTTGCTAAGGTAAATATACTGGACGGCGCCAACCATCCATCTTCGACGATTTGCAGCGCTATGCCGACTATCACCATCAACATCAACATTGCGTACAAACAGGTGATCAGGCTTGCTAACATTATCTGAAACAAAAATAACTAACATTATCTAGAAATATAAAATATGGTTCTTGTGGACTTCAAAAGAACTGGACAGAGTCCCATGAAATTTTTGGTCTTCAGATTAGCCTAGCGGGTGATTCTGTGAAGTTTAGTAAGGATCGGATGAACACTGAATAGGTTTTTGTGTTTATTATTGCTAATCGTGCGAAGCGTCCACGTTATATTGAGAGTAAAAAATCGTTTCATTTTTATGCACACACGTGAGATTTAACCCCCCCATGTACCTCCGAAATGATGTGCTTTTACATGTCGTTACATTCAAATAGACCATACATACCTGTATTTCAGATTTACAGGTCATACACACGGCGATGAAGACAAGTACTGGTACAAGGTTGATAATGAGAGCGTTGCCCATGCTGACGCCGGTGATGGCGTTCATAGCGCCGATCATCATCAGGAAGATGGTGCCGGGACCCAACACCATGCCGCCCATTAGTACAGACTGAAATATATATCCAAAAAATAATTTTTTACCGTTGTATTAAACCTGTTATTCTTTAATTGTAACTTAGAAACTCGGTGCAGATTCAATTTATCAAAGTCGCTAAATATTTAACTCCTTCAAGTGTCAGACGAAGAAGAGAAGCTAATGCTTAAAGTGCCCTTAGACGCCAGAAAGCAAGCATTATTAATGTAAAACTTTTGAAGCTAATTAGAGCTACTTAGCTAATTGTAGGTATGCCTACCTGATAAACAATATACAAAGTGGAGATATTATCATTGATCTCAACGGTCCGCTTATAGTCGGCGAGCAAGTCAAAGATGTTAGCGATGGTAGAGGGTACCCATCGGCGGCGCTGGTTGAAGAACTCGTCGAATCGCTCCGGACAGTGCGTGTAGGCGTCTGATGCCGCCGAGTACTCCACTCGATAGCCGCGTTGGAGCAGCAACGTACAGAGCCAACGGTCCTCGCCTGGTCGAGGGACAAGATAGAAGCATTTCCTTGTTTATAACGTTAATAGGGAGTCTAAGAGATACAACCACGACTTGGGAACAAACATAATTGTTGGGAATCTAACTCAGGACTAAACTCTCGTTTACCAGATTTTCTCCCCCCAGGATTTTGTGTACTCACTGTCGTCCATAAAATTGTGGGTTAACTTCTGAAACAAATCTGATTTGCCTACCACCCTGGCCAAAAAAAAATCTGATTTATAGACTAAAAGCTGGGTACGCTTATGCTTAAGTATACCAAAACATGTAACAGACTCCTTTATCATACCTTGATCATACTGCACATAATGTCGGGCTTCCTTCGAAGTAAGCGTATACTTTTTCATAACGTTGTCGTCCATTAAAGCTTTCCCTCTGAAGAGAGAGAAGCACCCCGGGCTACACAGTACACAGCCGATCATGTGTTCGGTCGCCTTTTGCAGCCAGTGACCGATAGCGTACTCAAACATTTGATACCAGGCCATGAAACCTGAAGAAAAGAAGAAGTCATTAAAAGAATAAACAGATACACATTCATAGATATATTTTATAACAACAAATATACATATAGGTACCATTTAAAAAATAATAGAGGTATTATTAATGTCAAAATCTCAGATTAAAGAACAAACTTTATCTATCTATATACTATAATAAAACTCAAAGGGCAAATTTTCTGTACATTGAATATTTTTTAAAAATTTTGATTAGGGGGCACTCCAATAACGTGTTAGAGCACAAAAATATTAATTAATTATTGTCTGTCTGTCTGTCTGTCTGTTTGTCTGTCCGGGCATCACATGAAAACCCTTGAACGGATTTCGATGAAAATTGGTAAAGTTGTTACTAATACTCCGGGTCATATTTTAGGATACTTTTTATCCCGGAAAATTAAAAGGTTTCCCCAGGAAACGGGATGAAAGTTTGTATGGAAAATTTTTAAAACGTCAACCGATTTGCTTCAAATTTGCTACAAATGTTCATTGCTTAAATTGATGAAACACATATTTTTCAGTTTTTTAACATTTTGCCAAAAAAAGAAAAACAATACAAATTAATGTGAATATTGCTTATTTTTCAAAACCCGCTCCTGGAGCAATCCTTTGTGATTTTATCGTGGGTTTCAGTATATAAATTACTAAATATAAGTACTTCAATATAAATTCACCGTTTTATAAATTTCCTTCTGCAAGAGGTACAAATAAGGTAAAACATAATTTCCGTATGCGAAGCTGCGGGCAACAGCTAGTTATTGAATATAAACGTACACCCATCATCATCATCCATCCATCAGCCTTTGTGGGTCCACTGCTGGACATAGGCCTCCCCTAACTTCCGCCACTCTGACCGGTCCTGAGCCTTCTGAATCCAGCGGATACCCGCTGTCTTCTTCAGGTCGTCGGTCCACCTGTCCAAACGTACACCCAGCTAAGTATAATATAATTCGTAATAAATAAGATAAGAAGTAATAAAATATTGGAGAAGACCAACAACTAATGAAACTGTAATCGTTTTCGGGAATCGTACATCGAATATGACGTCACGATTACCTGATCCAACAGGATGAATACGGCCACAAGCGGCTCCCAAGTTCTTGTTCTTCTTCATGAGATCGATGAGCAGCGTGACAGCGCAGGGTTTAAAGTCGATGTCGCCATCGAGAGCAAGTAAGTATGAGTTCTCTGCGATCACCTCCTTGCGGTCAACGTTGAGTGGAAGATCCATTAGCCGATGGCCCAGGAAGTAGTACATGTACATCACCTGGGAACAATTTTGATTTTAACTTAAAATTTTGCATAAACAATCGATTTGATGATTTGAGTTTACGAGAGCATGACGTATGTCGACAAACAGAATAAGATGAAAGGCAAAGTTTCCGAAGAGCGAGTAATGATGTAGATGGATGTATCACTTTTAGTTATTTATCTCACCTGTGACCACCGCTTCCTGTGCCTTATCTTCGACTTGTCTTTCAGATGGCAGATCATTTTATTTTTCCCGGGTAAAGTCCACACCAATCTTCCACCATAAGGGGTGGGGAATTTCATAGGGGGTCGCAATCTTACGTTTGTCAAATGCACTTCGGATGCCGCTTCGTTCACGGTCTCTACAAGCCTTTTAACAAATATGTTGACTTGGGAATCTTCTGAGCTGTGGTCCGATACTTCAAACGCATCGTCCATGAATATGTGCGCTGGAAATAAGGTTGTTTGGATTTTAATTGAAGCATTTTTATGAACAATTATTACTTTTATTACGTTTATGTCCTGTACCTTAAGTTGATTACTTATTGTGTTTGTTATAATTTTCATTGATTTATATCTCTAAGTGTGCACAATAACGTATTATTGGGATTTAAGGGGTACGAGTCTCCATTCCACTCTTAAGTCCAAGCAAATTTTGCTTGGTCCAATTCATGCTGAAGGATGAACTTGACAAGTCTTGTTGTCTATGAATTTTCAATCAGTTTGTACCTATTATTAGATACTCATTAATTATTATTGGCGTATTTACACAGCCAAAGCCATTGAGCCGTTTGTGAGAACATTTTTCTCGGCCCACAAAACGTCTAGATTTATTCCTGATAATAAGCTGGATTTAGTATAATAAAAATATAGCTTACCTTCTAACTCATAATAATCAGGATCGACAATTCCCAAGTATTTCTGTGCTACACGTCGCGCACTTTGATCTTCGTCCATACGGAAAATAGACTTCAAGAATTCTATCATCTCATCTTTTGTTTCGTGCCACATCGTAGCGCAAACGTAAACCCTAAAATTAACAATAAATTAAATTTAAAAATCCCATCTATCAATTTGTCTAGGCCACCAAATTAATTAAATGCAATGCATTTTAATATATGGTACTAAATATGTACTGTGGTACATAAAGCTGGTTGAAAAAGTTTGTAGGTAACTTTATAAACCGTATGATAATCTGAAAGTAACTATATACATTTTACAGAAGGAACATATGCAGGCGTTTACAGGGTATGAGCTAATCTTTTTTTTTCTATCATCCCCTAGGCAATGTTCAAGACAATGTTAAGGTTTGTATTGACAAACAAAACACGCTTTATGTAGATACGTTTTGAGTGTATAAGTATAATAAGTTTTATGGACGTCAAATAGGTAAAATTATATATACCTGGATATAGAATCGGAGGGCTTGACCTCCTTTGTGTATACCTCTGAACTAGCGATACTTTCATTGTCCTCTTGGCGGCGGCTTCTTATTAGATCCTTTAGAAAAAAAAATACTTAACATTAAAGAAAGCACGATGGATATTAACTCCGTAACCCTATTAGTAATGACCCTGGGTGCAACGCGAATGTTTTGTCAATGCCACCCGCGACACGGAATCCTAGTGCTAATATTTTAATGATAGGATTATTCTCGCAATGGCTAAAAATTCAACCTTAATTTTTTTTTCTACTTTTATACATTCGTTAATTTTATACGAGTCTGTTCACTTTTCTATATACTATTTACAAAACAAATCAATTTTCATCGATTTCGAAAATAATTAAAAAATAGTAAAATTCTTAATTACCTCAAAGTTGATATCTCTATCAGCATCCGCAGTCCTGTTAAAGAGCAGGGACGTGTCAACCAACACCCCCTCGTACCAGGGCTTGGCGAACAGCTTGTCGGTGGCGGCCAGGCGCTCGCAGCGCGGCATCCAGGTGTGTCGCGACATCCACGCCTGGCTCGCCAGCCACAGCAGCCACACCCACGCCATCTCGCGACCCACGTAGTCTCGCAGGAAGTATACTGGGGAAACATTGATTGATATAGCGATTCCAATAGTAAATAGCAGACAAGCAAACTCCACAAATCCACTTGGAGCAGAGTGGTAAAGAATCATCATACAAATTCTTACTAAGGAACGATTTAAGTAACCGTTAGTGACTCTGAGTTGGGGCGTTAGTCCCCTCTAGAGACCCGTGCTCAGTAGTGAACCATTAATAGCTTAAAACCATGCAAACGACACATCTGAGACAGAGAAGTGGTTATCGATATTTTCATTTAAGATTTTCGTATCTATATTATCAAAACTAAACATGAGATCGATTTTCAGGAGTATTGATAGCTGCAGCAGTGATTGCCAAATAAATCGGTAAAAGAAAAGGAAAAATGAAAGTGTTTCAACATTTCACTAATTTGCCGATAATTCGTAAATAACTGATACTTCATCCATCTATCCATAATAACTGATACCTACCGGGTGGTATTTCGTAGAACAGGTAATCCGGTATGGTACCTCGGAAGACACATGGGTCAGAATTCCTCATTCCACAGAATAGAATAAGGAGATTGATAGTGACCGGTCCGACGAGACTGAGTGCAAACGTAAAGCTAAACTTCTGTATGAGGATCTTGCAAGCGAATTTCGCGCTAGTATAACAGAAGTATGCAGCTACAACTTGGATTAAGGCCACCCATAATGGCGATGCCCAAGACACCGGCAACACGAATTGAGCCCCAGTAATGTCGTAGTCCAACACGCCACCGTTTACATCATTTAATATTACTTGAATCTGTGGACAAAGATGTACTTAGATTTTAGGTGTACCTATCTACCTCGGAAGTGATCAGAATTATATATCGTGGCTATAGGAAATGATATATACCTGGTGAAACCGTTATTCAGCACACGTTGATCCTATACCAAAGCGTAACAACTTAATGGAAGGTCTCTTCTATCATTAATAACGACTACCTAAGTCAAACTCATGCAAATTGGTGCTAGTGATACTGGTGGTCATAATATTTGATTTAGGAATAAAATAGGTATTGAAGAAAGTTTCATAAATGTACCTAATAAAAATTGCATCATTAATAGTTTCTTAGAAGTATCATACCTCGTAAGCTGTATAATTTCGTGCTCCAAAAGCATCAAACATTGATGTGAAGAACGACAGGGGGTGATCGCCTTGAAGGGACAGCGATATGATGATACACACCATAAAAACAATGATTTTCCACACAGATAGGATCCTCTGTGTGTAATATCTTGTTTGCTTCAGATCGTACTTCAGTTCCAAAAGATACAAAATTGGTACTGTAAAATAATGACAAAGAAATTTCCAATAATCAGATCGTTTTATCTGTACGTGAATCACTTATACCATTATAAAGCGAATTCTTTCTTTACATGATGAAATGCTATGCACGATGAAAGCTAGGTACTAATTACAGAAAATTCAACATTCTCTACATCAAAGAACCTACTGATTGTCATCCATAGTTTAATCTACTTGATGCACATTAGGCACAGCGAACTTCAAGAGAACGAACTAACTTAAAATATCCAACATTCCAATTTATTACCTTCTATAATTTAATAGAACAACGTACAAATATGGTTCACTTTATATCATAATACTCACATGAAGTATGTTTGTCAATGTAGGTTACGAAATTTTCCCACCATCCGAGAGAAATAAGCACGCAAGCCAAGGGTATGGACCACAGCACTGGATTTCCGTCTAAAAGTGGCCACACAAAGAATGCCGTCACTTGAGCAGATATGGCGAGAACATCCAATAAGATCTTCACAAAGTATTTTGACTCCGAATTGTCCCTGTTAAATGGAGTGAGGATGCCGGGTACGAAACATACCGCATTCATCAGCATAGCGCCTTTTACTACATCAAGCTCTGGTAACACGACTAACAACAGCGTTGCTATTCCTATAGTCTGCAACGTTTCTATCACGAATGCCTGAAAAGATTTAACTTAGTTAACCCAAAGAAATGCAAACTTTTTACATTAGGCATTAACATTTTTCCCAAAGAGCATTAAAAAAGCATAAAAAACCCTATATCATTTGAAAATATAATACAGAGGACCATCGAAGTACAATTTAGAAGGAGCACTTAGGCATTAACAAAACAAAAAAGCAATACACACCGCAGCAAAAATTCCGAGCGATGGTTTTTTAACAGTTTTAAAGAAACATATTCGTGCTGCTCTCAAGAAGATGCCCAGTTCCGGCACACCAAACACAATCAAGGCAGCCCATAGCCAGGACACTCGCTCTTCTAATGAATGGGTCGTGAGGAATTGTTTATCTAAAGCTAAAAACAGAGAAATTATCTTCGGATAAGACCTATCTGGAGTTTAAAATCTGCTTGTCCAAGCGCTCAAAGTCCCGATAATTTGATCGATCAACTGAGTCAATATTGGATGCAGTCTGATGACTGGCGGACTTGCGTCTATTTTTATTTCGTAAATAGTTAGCAAAATTCTTTATTAGTGAACAGGACCAACGCTTGACCGAGAACGCTACGAACCGCGAATAAAATTCTAGGGTTTCACTGACCACCACCAGGAATTATAACAGTAACTTCCTAATAAAGGAATTTGGATAAAGTATTTTCATTTTACCTAATGCTCTGTTGCAGTGGCTAATCAGTCGGCCCTTTTTCAATTGTGACGTAATAAATACCAAAGTTCCCTTTGCTACGACTGCCGAGCCCAGGACCGCGATAAAAACTATAATATACGCGAGGACTTTCAGCACTTTTACACTGACGTCGATCCATTTGGTTGTAACCATGGACCCACTCTCCTTCTTCACTGGAAACTCCCGGAACAAGTTCCATCCTTTTGTTTCTTGGGCAGTTCTTTGACTGTAATGAAATACACAAATTATATTCCCAACAAAGTAGGTAGGTACATTGATACGTAGATAGGTACGTATATAATTTTGAAAATATAATTCGTAGATAGTACAGTATGTAGATACATACTCATTGTCAGATATTTGCTCGCTTTGCTTGCTCTACCTTTCGACTTTCGCGCCGTATTTCAATTGTCTCTAGAAGCCTAGAAGGGTATGGGGATGTTTCGTATTTACCTAAATCTCGACTGAGCCAGAGAAAAACCCGTGGGGTCAATTGTAGGAACCACTCTAATTATCATTTAAATAACTACAATAGATTTCTTATCACGTTTAATCATCCATGTTATTACGATGAGATTGTACTTAAATGTAAAATGTACCTCAACATAAATTATTTATCACAAACATAAAATTATATAAATAAAATACTTATCTTTGACAGAAAACTGATAAATAATATGTGAATTAGAGTATGATTAAGGCAATTGGATTTATCCTATCTCCTGATTTTTACACACTCATTTATTGACAAATAGCAGGCCTAGTTCTGCGATATAATTATTCATCCCACTTTATACCTACTTATACTTTACAAGAGATTACAATATGTAGCCATAATTTCTATGCGGCCAATTATAAGCAATGGGTCTTGTCTTGAATTTGAGGGAGCATAGAGCGTAAGCGTACTCTACCAAGCTGATCTACATATAATAGTTCCGAGTGGTGGAGGGGTTGGTGTTCAAGCTAAATGTCGAAGATTGTATAGTGCCTGAGGCGTTCGATCATGGCTTATGGCTGCTTCATTTTTGCCCGGAAAATCGTCTGAAATATCTTTGGTGTTGATGTGCCTGGACGACGATGACCACTTATCAGTTATCCTCGTGTGATAACAAACCACTTGTTACCCTTGTCTGTTCGTTTGTAGAGTAGGTATTTAGTTTACATAAACAAAGAGTTTTCGAAGGGTTATGAGGGCCAACACCCGAAGTGACAAAACATCGCGAAAGAAGCCCTTAGCTCAGCAGCGGATCAGCTATGGACTGTGGTGATGAATACAATATCAAAATAGAACATGGCCTAGATTTTCAAGTAAGTATTAACAATAACCTTGCACGATGATTATTGTAGAAAAATGATAATGTTCTTCAAGTGTAATGTGAGCTGTATTGAAAAGGTATTCCTCTATCTTATCGCTGGTGCTGTCTATATGTCGATATTATTGCATATAAATTTCAATAATGCATTGAGTACAATCAGTGGTGTAGCGTGGGCTCCTGCCGACCGGGGCCAACCGAAAATTTGCCGCCCCCATATTATGGAAAAAAAATTATTAATTAAAAATGCTTTTTTCTTGTTTTATTCATAACACAATTTACATTAAAATTAAAAAAAATTCTACCTATAATTTTTTTTTTATTTAAAAATCGAGTGGCTTGTCGCCTTCTCTTCATGCACCACCCGGGCCATGCCCCCCCCCCCCCTTCCCCATGCTACGCCACTGTGTACTATACCTATTGGTAGCTTTGAACTACTGAAAATTAAGAGGTTTTTATTTTTGTTAAATGGTTAACATACTCTAAATCGTCAGTGTCGTCATAAAGGGGCTTGAACTCCGAATCCGATTCGCTGTCTTCTGAGGCTTCATTATAACCTGGTTTTATCGCAGCCATGCCCCAAATTTCTGAAATATAACACAGTCAGTCCTTAACTTATTCATCGACAGTTTTTACAACCTTTTTACTAGTACTAGGTACCTTAGTATACCTACACATAACTCTATATTTGTCCTACTTGAGATTCCTTTCAAATCTGTGACTCTACAATGTGACAAGTAGGTCACCTACAGGCACCTACAGGCCTTACCGCCGCGCTAGTCAAATACGGATTGGCATAAGCACTTCAAACTTATTTGATCTGAGAACACTATGAAGAAGTCTTAATAGTTGTACTTAGAAATATTTGTGGTGCGTGCGGGATTTGAATTCAGGACCTCACGTTCGGTACACCAACGATCCAGCTGCTAAGCATTCACTACACGTTAGGTTGTCTAGATATAATACCTTTTGAGTACCTAGGTAGGTATCTAACAAAGAATTCGCTGTATAGGTATTAACATAAATTATTTGAAAAAAAAATGTGATTGATAAATAAAATTACCGATAATTTGATGTAAGTGCCGAAGATAATTAACGAGGAAATGAGCATTTTCCTGAAGACTTGATTTAGTGATAGTGTTTAGCCGTATTAGGACAGCTTAGAATAGGAACTAGCCCCAATCCTAATTAGCATGGATGTGACAATGTAAAAATAACAATCGAGAATACTAACCTGAAGATTTTCCATAATAAAATTACGTCCAGCCTAATACGTAGTACCTACCTAATACCTAATTTAACCTAGGTTTATTTTCCAATTACAATTAATTTTCAATTTTATAATACCTTGTCCCTTCAATGTTTAACGGATATCGACAGTAACATAGGTATGTAGGTAACATTTACAAGTAATACCTACTTACGTAAACCAATAGATTAATAAAGGTAAGTAAAGAACCTTAATCATGAAGTTTGCAATAAATATTATTACGCATTTATCATTTAAAAAACAATAACAGATAAGCAGCGGTTTCCTTGAATTCCTTCTAGCCGACAACAGCCAACGCGCAATGTAACACCAGGGGCGTAGCTACCGCCGTATCAATTGTACGGAGCCCCCACTGACACTCCCAAAAAAAGCTCGCTAGCGGCCTACGACCGCTACAGTTGGCACTCCTTTTATATTTGACGTTGAGGGGGCCCCACAACAAATATTGATATGGGGCCTCCTTAGGGCTAGCTACGCCACTGTGTAACAGACTAACAGTGATGTGTTACAGAGGTCCATTCTTGCAGTGCGGTCTTGTCTTGCTATCAGCATGACCCTACTGCTTATTTCTAAACTATTTAGGTATTTAATAATAGCTAAGTTGAATAAATAACAAAATATAAGTAGGTACTCACTTCTTTACCTATTCAACATAACTATAAACTTATCACGTCACTTCACTGTGCTACACCGCTTTAGAAAGCAAACAAAATGCTAAATTAAATATTCGATAATAACTGGTATCACAAAATGACTGGAGATTAAGGTACACAGGGAATCGATCGAACTCCTTAATGAATACTATGCAAATAATCAACGCATTAGCAGTCTGAATGTCCCCATATCTCAACGTCACGAAATTATCAGGCTTTGGTTTATCGGCAATCAAACTATTCTTGACCGTGATTTACTTGTTTGAAGAATGCGATTAGTACCTACATAGGTATGTAGGTACTTGTGTTAATTTATCACGACAGCTTAATGATATCTTATAACTAGACAAGTATTGGAATATATTCGCTTACACCACACGAATAAATATTTTTTTTATCAAAAGCTGACTAACAAACAGATGGTCCTCTTTCTCGAGAGAAGTGACCACCACAAACATCCGTAACATCAAAAGTATCACCAACGCGTTGCCATTGCCACTGAAGAAAACTTACCTAACTGGGTGGGTACTTCTACTACCTTAATTGCTGGCTCTCCCAGGAGACAAGTTAAATACATTTCGCGGATGATCCTAAGAGGATGTTAGCAAGCCAAACAACCAAAAACTAAGTACAGTACTGAGGGTGATATAGAGACCAACGAGCTCCAAAAGAAGAGTCAGGTATTTCCTCGTCTGTTCATTCTTGCTTCTCGTCTGTTCTTGCTTCAACTAAAGACTGGAAAGAAGCCCTTGGTTCAGTCCGTCACACTACTAAGTACATCATGTAGGTATAATTAAATACTTCAAAATTAATGTTTTAATACAAGTAGGTACGTAATTAGGTATCATTATACCTAGCTAAGATACTATTAATACCATTATTATTATAGACATTAGGATTTGTCTTTTAAGGGCTCCTAACATGATGTTCAGAAATACATAAACTCTCGGGTGGTATGTGGACTTAGCAAAACTATAATAACGATAATGCCAGTAAAAAAACGAGCGACTTATAAATCCAATGTTATTTATTCTCATAAATTATCACGGGTACACTTCCATGACTTCCATTTGTCGAAGACAATTTTATAGAGATGGATAATATAGAGTTAGACCAAAGATTTAATACGCAATAAAAATGCCGGATATAGATTCAACAATCAAATTAAGTTTACCTTCCGGTAATGGACGACACTCATACTAAATATAATATCATATTATTATTGTTTCGTGCGTCATATTGTGATGACTTAAGATATGGTAAATTCATTATTGACGAAATCTAAATGTCATGGCTTAAACATAGATTAGAATTGACGTGATACAATCTGTCTCCCAGATGGTTTCATTCCTGTTCCGGCAGAGACATTGAATACCTACTGTAGGTAGATAAATAAAAGTTATTTGTAAACCTTTGTCACCTTTGTGTACCTTTATGAAATAATCACACTCACACAGAATTTATTTCCATATAAAAAGTTGTAAAAAACACAATTATCATCAAGAATTAATTATAATGACGATTACTTTAATTAAGAGTTAACTCATATTTTCTTACATGCATAATGTTTAAAGCACGCACAAAATCAGACTTAAACTTTAAGAATATTTCGTATTCTTTCTAAGATAACTTAATTCGTAATTAAACTTTATTATTCGTCATTGAACAGCTTTTCCTACATTGTATCTATTGTATCTACATCTACATACATTGTACCTACTGACCATTACTGGCATTCATTGACTAATTATAAAATAACTACTTGCAAAACGAGACAAAAAAATAAACATGTTAACTTTCTAATAGGTATGTAACAGTACAGCTCTGCATTTCATTTCATTTATTTTTTTGTTTTAAATATGGTACAGCTCGAGGTGGTAAACATAAATTACATGTTTCACATTCAGCTACACATAAGCGTGCAAATATTAGGCATACATAAATGATAAAAGTTAATTTTATTTAAAGGTAATAAAGTATAGCTGACCTGTTTGATTACATTAAAACATAATGTAAATACGAGTCTATTATCCATTTTTTAGACGTGTCTTGTTTGGCAAACAATCTTAGCAATTTTTAGGGTTCCGTAGCCAAATGGCTGTCTGTCTGACTGTCTGACTGTCTGTCTGTCTGTCTGTCTGTCTGACTGTCTGTCTGTCTGTCTGTCTGTCTGTCTGTCTGTCTGTCTGTCTGTCTGTCTGTCTGTCTGTCTGTCTGTCTGTCTGTCTGTCTGTCTGTCTGTCTGTCTGTCCGTCCGTCCGTCCGTCCGTCCGTCCGTCCGTCCGTCCGTCCGTCCGTCCGTCCGTCCGTCCGTATGTCACAGCCACTTTTTTCCGAAACTATAGGAACTATACTGTTGAAACTTGGTAAGTAGATGTATTCTGTGAACCGCATTAAGATTTTCACACAAAAACAGAAAAAAAAACAATAAATTTTGTGGGTTCCCCATACTTAGAACTGAAACTCAAAAATTTTTTTTCATCAAACCCATACGTGTGGGTATCTATGAATAGGTCTTCAAAAATGATATTGAGGTTTCTAATATCATTTTTTTCTAAACTGAATAGTTTGCGCGAGAGACACTTCCAAAGTGGTAAAATGTGTCCCCCCCCCCCCCCCTCCGTAACTTCTAAAATAAGAGAATGATAAAACTAAAAAAAATATATGATGTACATTACCATGCAAACTTCCAACGAAAATTGGTTTGAACGAGATCTAGTAAGTAGTTTTTTTTAATACGTCATAAATCGTAAACCGCAATTTACCTTGATCAAAGTTACAACGAACTTCAAGAACTTTTATACTATGTTACTTGCTGCTACGGAACCCTTCATGGGCGAGTCCGACTCGCACTTGGCCGCTTTTTTTATTAAATTTTATTAAACAAAAATAGGTTTGACATTAAATGATTATCTGTTTTTAAATTCTTTTCATTTTGCGTCAGTCTTATTTTTAAATTATCTACAAATAACGATGAAAAGACCCGTCCAAAAAATGGACTTAACCTACTAGTAATTCATATTACTATTTAATCAAATCCGACAGGTATTGTGCATTTTTTACATATTTTACCCAAAACCTTTAACACGTTAAGTACGCGTACTTTCATTGACATATTTTATTTTATTCTATTAGTGGAGGACTGATTTGGCGCGATCATAATCGATGGCGAGTCCAAATTGATACTAGAACTGTAAATTATCGAATTTATAAATCATTTTAAAAATATTTATTTAATTACTTTAATAATAAATATTACAAAGGGAAATAATGATTGCCTTTTCCACTATTCTTATCTAATCAGACATTGATAGCATCTATAAATCAAAGTGATTTCAGTCACTCAATTAGATAAACATTTTGTCAAACACACTGTCGCACATTGACACTATCACAATTTCTTTTATATAAAATACGTACTAAGTGGCAACGAACTTTGAGTTTTAATTATCATTATCACTGTTCATATCTCTACTCTTATTCATACTGTAATCTTGACCTTTCCCGTAGTCTATTACATCATCTAGTTTGGAGAAGTTTCCCATCGCCACTTGCGCTATAGTATCTACCATACTGGATGCACTTGAATACGAATGAGTGGATGACGTCAAAGCTTGAGGTTCCTCCTCAGAATGCTTTAAACTCTGACTACTATAATCACTTAAGTAATCCGGCATTGTCGTTTTCTTAGTCAATTCTAACATTTGGTTTAAAAATGAGTCGCCTCCTACCCGCGATGGCATGCTGAAATCTGTGGCTTGCATATCGGAAACCGATTTCGATGTATCCGCCTTCGAAGAACTAGTCTCCGTATGTTTTAAGGAGTCCAAGGGGCTTTCAATTTTGGATTTTCCCACGCTCCCAAAGTCAGGCGGCAGGTAATCCTTGTTGCCCTTCAGCAAATCATGTGGAGACTTCATTAGCATGGACTGATCGAGACCGACTTTTGAGGAAATTGGACTACTGCTCGACAATGGTTTCATAAGGGATTCTTGCATCTTTAGCAGCGAAGGAGACAAGAACATGTTGTTAGCGGCTAAAGTAGATTTGGACATGGGGTCAGGGATGCCTAATATACCTGCACTAGAATACTTGCTAGCCGAGAACAGTGCATTAGCGATATCGGCAGAACTCATCATTAAGTTGGAAGCGATGCTGCCAGGTATTGGCGAAGCCGAAGTAGTTGTACTTGTCGAGGTAGTAGTCGAAGTTTTTTCGTAATTCCCCATGCCACCGGTCAGAGTTTGTAATGAAGCAGAGTAAGACGGTGGTTCAGAAAGCTTGCTGCCTGATAGACTGGCTGCTAAATTAGGCGATAAACCTGGTGTAAGGCCACTTAACATGCTATTCGCAGCGGCCAGACTCTCAAGACTACTAGAGCCTAAAGGTAGAGGCATGTTTGTTGTTCCTAAACCTAAAGCCATGCTTGTCAGCATGTCTAACCCAGATGGGTAACTTGGTGGAAGAGGAGTGCTAGATTTGGATGACTTTGACGACGTTGGCAATATCGGTATATTGAGTGGAGGAGTCTCGAACTTGTGTGGAGACATCGAACCGATTCCTGAGGACACATTGATAGGCGGGACGCCTGCCGGTCTACTGACCATTTGCTGTAATGTACTGACTGAGGGGAAGTTAGGAATGGACGTCACTTGACTGGGCTTAGATGCTGGTATTGGCTGAGGGACAGCTAATAGGGCGTCTAGATCCATTTTATCATCATTCTCCGAAGAGCATCCTAACTCATCACGAATAAAATGCCACAGTAAGCCATCGCTCTGTTCCCGCGGAAACTTTGGAGTCAATGTGCATTTTAGTTTGTCCAAAAAGGTGGTATCCGGTTTGTAATTTTCCTTGAAGTTTATGAAGGTATCATCAGCAAATGTAAAGTAATACTTTATGCTCTTCTTTATTTGCTCCATAGCGTGCGTCGACAAATGGCTGTCGTGGATCATGTTATACTGCAGCAGTAGCGGCCTGGGATATTCAGTTGGTCTCTGTTCCGGAGGTGGCATCACCCAAAAAAATGTCAAAGATGATTCTAGGACTGGACTCTCAGGGTTGTACGGTGCTGAAAAATGTTATTAAGTCAGAATTATTTTCATCGTATTTATCAACAATATCGATGCAAAGGAGCATGAACACACACAAAATATGTTTCTTCACAAACCCCCACAACCTGAGAACACACATATTATATCACATGGTCACATAAATGTTTGCTGTCTGCAGCAATTCAAGGGCCCTCAATCAGAAAGGTCACTAGCCCTTGATTATTTAAATGTTAATAACCATTCACACCAGACCTAATAATAATGTGACTTTAAATATTAATTTATTTAGGTAAATGAATACTTACAGCAAATAACTCCAACACATGGTATGTAGGATATCTCGGAAGGTCCCCTCATTTTAATCTGATATTCCAATTGATTGTCACAATCTCTCAAACTAGGCATTGCTGGATTAGTTGGATGCGAATGGTACCACCCTAGCAGAGTCAGACCCAGCTTTTCGATTTCCATCTGAATCTCAAGTTCTATTAATACTCTTGGCCGAGGATCATTCTTGCTTATCAAACATGGAAATGTATGTGTTATCATCAGATCTGGAAAAAAGCATTGAACAGGTTTTTATAAAAAGCAACAACTTTTGATTTTTCAAAAATCCTTTCTTAGTTTTCCCCCATTTTTTATAATGAAGCCTGGACAACATTTTATTTTTCTAGGTTAACTGCTTTATGAGCTGAGCATTGTCTTACAAGCAGTAACAGCTAGCGTTCAATTAAGTTGAGAGCCAGCAACTAACTGTCTATCCAATGTAAGTTACACTTACTGTGACTATTTAAATCCCAGGTCCCCGCCAAATATCCATAAACTTCTTCCTTCTTCAGATGGCAATGAATATCAAGGACAAGAGAAGCATTGGAGCTCACTGACACTAAGAAAGGTTGGACCTTGCCAGCCGACGAGAATGAGACTGCTTCTATCAACATATTGGCATCACTAAAACAGAAACATTTGTATTGCAAATTTTCAACATAATATATAATGTATTTTAAATTTAATAGGTAATTATAACTTTCGACACACAATAATAAACATGGACAAAGAAATATAGGCATGAAATAATTATAATACCTAATTGTGAGTACCCATCACATAAAATTGCATAGTTGATTGATTGCAGGAACAGAACCTACTAGTAATTTTTTTTCATATGGCATAATGACTTTACAAGGTACTTGAAGTAAGACTTTTGGATATGCCGATCCATTTTCCAAAGTGAAGCCATCCAATGCCATCAAAATCATTGTTAAAAGCCTTTTAAATATATGATGTTTTTAGATATTAATACCATAGCTTATACTAACTGTTGCATCATTCTGTTGGGGATGGTATTGTGTTTCATCACAACCCTCTGCGGCGGTGGTTCCGGGGGGCTCTCAACTTCCATCTCTACTTCTTCTATCAAATATAAAACACCAAATTTATTATTATTATATTACTAGCTGCCCGGACAGACTTCGTTCTGTCAAAAGTTATTTATATCTGAACAATAAATGACGATTACTTACAAAAATAAGTAATACAATAAAAATAGGATACCATTTCGAATATTTACCATCTACCATACATGCTGAAACAAATTTTTATGTGAAAAGATAAGTATTGTTTTATTATTGTCCGCGTAATTTTTTTTTTTTTTTAATGTTATAAAAACCTTTCGTGGACTCCAAGGAACATACAAAAAAAATTTCAGCCAAATCGGTCGAGCTGTTCTCGAGTTTAGCGCTTAGCAACATCCATTTTTATATACAGGGTTTTTTTGAGGTTGTGCACAAACTTTACCAAATGATTCTATAGCATTTACTAAACATATCTTATACAGGTACTAGTGCATTATAAAGCTTAGTTTTTAAGTTATTGGTAATTCCATTTAATATGGGTGTACCTCCACCAATCCGCACTGGAGCAGCGTGGTGGAGTATGCTCTAGGCCTCCTCAAGAGGAGAGACCCGTGCCCAGTAGTGGGCCATTAATGGGTTGAAGCCATGGGTGTACATTGTAGAAGAGTCTTTATTTGTGCTATGTTGCTGGTCAGTACGGTCATAATCATTCAAACTATTGTTTCATTTTAAATGTCATGTCATTATTGGCTTGACTTATCAATAAAGGCCCATTTTGACGGAGAGCTTCTCGTCTCGAAGAAGCCACGATCGAAATAATAAAAAAATCTTTCTTACATTTACACCTCTCGCTATTTGACGACAATTAAAAAAATAAAATTTCAAAAATAAATTTAAAAAATAAGATACAAAAAATAAAAAAAATAAAAAATTTCAATAATGAATCCATAACGAAAGATGACCAATTTAATGGGCTGAATATCAGGCCGAAGTTTGTGCACAACGTCAGGAACACGGTGTATATTAGATTTAGTTATTATATATTATTATGCATTACAATTTAGCCAGGCCTGGATCTGGGGGAAGCGGGGGTTGAACCAGGACAAGAGCGTTTGAGCAAGAGTCGCTATTTATTTAAATGATTATGCGGAGTGAGTCTTCAATACTATTATGTCTTCTGTGGTATTAACAAAAATATCATATTCTAATTTTCATAATAGGGACAACCAGATTATTATAATAGTCTCAAGTATAATATAAGAAATATCATATTACCATCACTATGCATAGTCTCCCTCTGAAGCTGTTTTTTTCTAAGATATGTTGCTTTGATTGTATCCAGTTTTTTGCCTCGATATTTAACCGAGGCCCATCCACAGCCAGAACGTTTGTCAGGGTTAATGATACGCTTACAGTGTATGGCCCAGGCTGAAGGTGAACAGAATATCGTCTCTGTCTCATGAGACTTTATTTTACCATCTGGTTGTAGGTCTCCAACAAATTTCTGACCCTGAAACATCAAGTTCAATTGATCTGACAACCAGTGTGGCGCAATGGTTACCATACCGGATCGCCGCACCGAGGGTCCTGGGTTCGATTTGCAGCAAGGTGGAAATTTGAATGATGAGTTTGAATTTCTGTTCTCGGTCTGGGTGTGAATGTCCTTGTCTAGTGTGTTGTTGTCCATGGCACCCACGACACAGGGAATCCTAGTGTGGAGCTATGAGTGTGAAGCGTTAAAAAAAAAATTCACTAATGTTAATTTTAGCTGAATTTCTTACACATGCCAGCTCTGCTATATCTGATTTTTGATTGCTATAAACCTCTATAATATGATAGTGATTGTTTAATACTATCAGAATTTACAAAAGTCGAAGTATACATAAATTATGGAGTCCATCCAGTCGTCATGGTAATTCCATTCCAAGTCCTTTTAAGAGGCAACAGATAAATTTCATTGTCCTCAGCAGCTCTATTGAATTTTTCGTATTTTAATTATGAATGTTCAATAAATACAGAGTAATTTAATTCTTGCAATAAATGTAAATTAGGTACCATACCAAATATTCTATAGTCATAGCAGCTATGCCAGGTTCCAACATTTTATCTTCCAATAACATCTGCAGAGTCACTCCTCTGCCAGGCATAGATTTATTTCCAGTTTGTGCTTCCAATTCCTGAAAAAGTAAATTTATTAAGAACTTTGATGACCAGGTTAAGAAGCTATGGACCCAGACTGATATCTTTAGAAGTTCGTGGCTCTATGTACCATACTATATTTCAATGGTATTTTAACCTGATGGTAAGATAAAGGTAAAACAACTGTGATATGTTTAGAAGTAAAATTATGACAAGCAAGTTTCAGGAATTCTTTATCTACACCATACATACATTTTACCTACACCATAGTTTATCACCTATTACTGTAAAATAATGGCAAAGGTGTAGTGTAAAATGTGAAACTGTTTATAATACTTTCTTGAACACAACCACAAAGTCACTAATAAACTCAGGTGTAAATTAACAAGCCACAAGCAACCCTGTTTTAAATTGAAGCATAATATATAATTAGATCTCAGCCACCATCTATTTGTGCATAGTTGCGTTTCTTAGTTTTCATTTTCATCTATACTAATATTATAAAGAGGAAAGATTTGATTGTTAGTTTGCATTGATTATGCTCCGAAACTACTGAATAGATTTGAAAAATTCTTTCACTGTTGGGAAGCTATACTATCCCCGTGTGACATAGGCTATATTATACTTTCAAAAAAATTTGGGATCCTCAATAAAACTCCAATAATGTAACCCAAGTTGTAAATAAATAAGAAAACCGAAGCAAAGCGAGGGCGGTTACTGGTTATAAATAAATAAATGATGCACCTCGTCAGTAAATTCTTCTCCACTTCCAATTTCTTCTTTCTCTTCCTCTGCATTTCCCTTAGGAGCTTCAATACTCGGTTTCTCATTCTTACTCTCCTCATTTACACCACTCCCAGGTGCTTCGATGGGCTCTGATGGTGTGTTATTGTTATTAAATATATTTGTACCGGACATTAAAGCCGCAGCCAAGTGAGATGTTTGCAAGTCCATTTTAGACGGCGACCGATGTATTTTAGATAAATTAGTATTCACGCAACGAATCAATTCAGTCAATTTTGCAAGACGTTTGAGCTCATGATAATACAAATATTGGCTTGACTAATTTATCTAACGATTTTACTTCATTTTGTAAGAAAATGTAACAACATTCAACAATAACAATATGACAACTTGACAAGATTGACAATTGACAAGGCAATTAGGCAAGCCAAGAAGCAGTGTTATCAACTCTCAAAAATATTTATCCCTAAAATTAAATCAAAAACCCCTA
The DNA here is from genome assembly GCA_911387775.1 of Thymelicus sylvestris. Classification (NCBI taxonomy): domain Eukaryota; kingdom Metazoa; phylum Arthropoda; class Insecta; order Lepidoptera; family Hesperiidae; genus Thymelicus; species Thymelicus sylvestris. The sequence goes on from OU426888.1 coordinate 8,182,966, forward strand.
AAATCTCCCAAATTACATGCAAATCCCTAAATTTTGGGGAAAAAACCCCTAAGTTGGAAACACTGTATGGAATATTGAGGTAGAAGAAGGGCCATCTCATTTGAAGGGAAAGTTGAAAAAATGCAGCTGTTTACAGAAAATAGAGGGTCCAATAATGGTAATAGTGTCTGACAAATAGCGATATGAACCATGAACATAGCTGTTGTAGACGGAGTGAAGTTTGCTGAGTTCAAATATTTAAAAAAATTATTCATGTTACCCTCCTTAACGCCAGTATACAAAACCTCAACTATTACAATATTGACTAACATTACATTTAACTACGTAAATAGTTAAGGTTTTGTATACACTCCACCTAAAACAACTATGTTCATGGTTCATATATCTATTTGTCACACATTAGCGCCATTCAGAAATGGCCAATAAATGAAAGCTCTACTCGTATTTTCTATAAACAGCTGGACATATTTTCAACTTTCCCTTCAAATGAGATGGCCCTCCTTCTACCTCAATACTCCATGCAAGAAGAGAAAACAGATAACCTAAATAAAAGTCCGATCACCACAGACTATTAAGCTGCAGTTATTATAGATGCTTGCATGGATATTTACGTATTACTCTAACTGGATAGCTTCGCAGTGGTACCTGAAGACCGATGACGTCATAACGGAAGACCATTTTTATATTGTGTCCATATTATCTATGGTCCCAGGATATATCATTCGATTGTGATTTTTCAATTTACTCTTATTGCAATAATTTAAATTCGGTAATTTAAAAAAAAATAATAAAATAACAAATATATCTCTATTTAAGTCGAACACAAATGCAGTGATATGCACGCTTCAGCTCCAGGAGCTAGCTTGTGCATCATAAAATAATAATAATAATAAAATATATTATTTTGAATATTATAATTTCTACCACCAGAAAAATTACGTTTATATAACATTTAATAAGACATGGCATAATTCTTTAAGCAAGTGTGGCCATCCTACAATAATTACAAAGGACAACCTCAATCTGGCCTGTGATTGGTCGAATGGTCATTCCGAATTTCCGAATCGATGAATATGACGTCATCGATCTTCAGCTACCTCTACAAAGTCTCTGATTCAGATAGAGTATTATATCAAGACTTCAATCAAAGTAATGTCTTTGACAAAGTAAAAAAAATGACAACAATGTCACAAATGACAACTTTAAAATAAATAATTGTCATTAATGTCATTCTTATGTCATTCAGATAATCATTAATGGAATCGGTTCAATCGGTTTGTTTCGTTACGAACAGAATAAAAAATTCAAGAAGCATAAATTCAAAGAAATTTATTTTAATATTGATTGATAAGAATTGTGCCTGTGTCCTGTTCCATGATTATTTTAATTTGCTTTTTTGAGTGCTGCATATATTATATATCTTGTAATGAAAACTAAAAAGGATGTGTTTTTGCTAATCAAGTGAACATTTAGTACTTAAAATTCCAAAGGTGAGACGATCCAACAATGGCTATCGTGAAGACTCCAGTATTAAAAGTTATATTATGCGGAGAATATGGTGTGGGAAAAAGTTCTATGTTTCGACGGTTTATAAATAACACATTCGTTCCGAATTCAGACCGAAGATCTACTCTAGGGTTAGACCATTTCGAAAAATTATACGAGGTAGCAGATAAGAGCGTCAAGGTTAGTTATTCGTTTATTTTTGATAATTCATTGTTCTTTCGTGATGTTTACGATTTCAATACTTCATCTTATAACAATAAAATGTACCTCAGTTACAGCTATGGGATACTGGAGGTATGGAACGAATAGCTTCAGTAACTTCAAGCTATTACAAGTTTGCTGAAGCAGCTATTTTAGTATTCTCTTTGGACAATGCTTCATCATTCCATGTTTTGAGTCAACATCTACTGGATATAGTGACATATGCAGAAAATGCAAAAATATTCTTATGTGGAAACAAATCGGATTTGGAAGGATCATCACCACAAGTAACAGATGCAGACATAGAGAATTTCTGGTAAAAATAAAACAAATATATAAATAATCCTACACACTCATAGCCCTACACTAGGATTCCCTGTCGTGGGTCATGGGTGCCATGGACAACACACAAAACAAGCACAACATACTCAGACTGAGAACAGAAATTCAAACATAAAACAAACATCATTCAAATTTTTGCTTTGCTGGGAATCAAACCCAGGACCCTTGGTGTGGCAATCCAACATTTTTTTTATGGATATAGCCGGCAAGCGAGCTGATGATCCGCCTGATGCTAAGTTAATATCGTCGCCCATGGATTTCAGTAACTGGATTCCAGTTCAGTATTCCTTTGGGAATCACTGATGCATTGCCGGCCAAGAAAGAGAGAAGAAAAAGAAAGAACTGGCTCTCGAGCCCCCAGTCGGAACACCACGAGTTGTTTACCGGCTGACTCATGCTCGAAGGTGGTAGCTATCCAGGCAAACCCCATGGAAAATTAATAATACTAATAATGGTATAAATTTACAATTAAAATCAATATTACCAATATAATTCCTCGCGGGGCCCTACCACCAGCGGGTCGGATTTAGTCGCCTCTTACGACACCCATCCGACGGATTGGGGTTAGTATTCTAAGTCGCCCCAATACGGCTAAAGCATGGTAAGTTACCATTGGTAACCATTGCGCCACATGGGTCGTCAAATATAATTTATGTGTAAACTAAAAGGGTGTTCGATTTAATAGAACATTTATAGAATAGGGATGTTGACACTATCAGTAAATTAAAATAAGTTTATGTTTAAAGTGTAGTGTAGAAATGTCTATGATTGATAATAATTGTAATCTATGTCAATGAATAGCATGAATGTTCTATGTTTGATAATCTGTGGTTAATCGAATAATAAAAATGGTGATATAAAATAATGCGCATTTTCAATCAAAATATAAAGTTATTATAAAAGTATCAAGGAAAATATTTAAACACCAAAAATATTGTTCCTTTGTCGAAATCAATCACAATAAATTAAATATAATAAAATGTATTTTTAAAAGTTAAAAATACTACTTACTGTCACGTGACCTCAAACGCCATTTTGAGCTTATGACGTCATTGTTCGTATTTTATATGCAAGTGCAACAAACTTCAGTCGACAGATAGTATTGAATATCGGATAGTGAAGTGACGACTTTTTTCGTGAATCTTAAGGTTCTATCTATAAAATCAAATTGAATCCTAAAATTAGTCAACATCCCTATTCTTTTGAGGATAGATAAGATATTAGATAGATCAATAGAATGAATCTTAAAAGAAATTTATAAGACATTAGACAGTAGGTAGTACCTACATCCTACGCTGACGGTGACTGCAGCAAAATTTAACTTGGTGTTCTTGTTCTTCTTCCCACTCAGATTTTCTCTTTTGGTACTAATTTCTGTCTTAGCATGAGTCATTAGTATTAGTCAAGAAACATAAATTGCTATTTTACACTCCTGAGAATATATTAATAATGAATTCTGAAAATGCAAATATACAATACAATACAGCAACAGCAGATTAACATAACAATATAAAACTTTTTTCTAGTGAGCAGTGCCACAACTTGATCAGCTGTACTTACAAGACTTCTTGTAAAACTGGTAAAGGGATTGAGGAGATGTTTTCTGATATAGCCTTGCAGCTGGTAGAATCTAACAGATCAAGGATTGAATTGCAGACTTTGGACCACAATAGTTTTAAGATATCTCAGCCCGACCCTCCAGATGAACCTCCATGTAGTTGTTAAAAACTCCTCATTTAAATTAACAATTCAAGCATCTTAATCAAGAACCTTGTATTGTTCTAATGCAGTGTTGTGTGAACAATGCTTTACATTTTAGAACAGGATAGAATAAATGTAATATTGGAGGAATTTTATGGGGATAACCAAATATGAGTGTTTGCAGATTGATTTGGTATAATCCTCAGTAGAAAAAATCACTATAAAGCTAGAATTAACTAGACTGATGCTTTATTATATTTATTTTATTCTTTGAAGTTATTTTGACAGTATTTATTGTTTATTGGAATTGTTTAACATAATAATATATAGAAAAATATTTAAGAAATAAAAGTATTTTAAAGCTTTAATAAATGTATTGCCAGATATTTTGATAAGTTTGTGAAGTGCTTTTTTGACTGTATGACCCCATTTATAGTCTGATATTGAAAATTTACTGATGGCTGTAAACCAATAGTAGCCACTGTTTGAATATTATTTGTGAAATATGAACAAGCTGGTACTTGTATAAAATTGACTGTTTTGACATTTTGATGATTAGTCAATATACATATAGGTAAATTGCCCCATTCCCCCGGCCTACACGTAGTGTTGCCATCAAATAATTCGCCGCCGCCGTACAAACTACAAATACCGGACATTTGGACGCCCCCTAGCAGTTCCCTTCAATAAATCCGGAAACCATTCAGTTGAAGTTCAACTTGATAGGGACGTATAAAAACCTTTGATTAAATCTAATCATTTTACAGTTGGTTGTGCATCCAATATTCTAAATGATAATTATTATAAGACCCAATTTTAAATTTGTATCAATTTTTTTTTATTTGGAATGCATAAATTGAAAAAAAAACTATTATTTTAATAGAAGAAACATTTTATCTATGAACTAAGTAATAGATAGATGGTTATTGCAAATAAAGTATTGGAATCTCGTAGTGCTATTCATAATTTGAATCTCAAAACATAATTCAATATAAATTACATTGAATAAATGAACTGTTACATACTTTTATACGTAAATAGTGTAATGTGATTTAATTGCATTTTCTTTTTATAAATTTCTGAGTAGTTGCAAAAATAAATTAACATATTTTTATATAATTCATACTTTTTATTTTTTCTATTAACAAATGTATTATAGGTCAAAATAGCAATCCAATACTCGTTTATTTTTATTATGCTATCTATATGCTTCAATGTATGAAGAATGTACCTGTTGTTTTGCTTTTATAACTTTGTTACTATAATTATTATGTTAAGGTTTATGTAGTCTGCATGTTATTATAATCATAATATTGTCATATTGTGTTGTGTGTTTTATTAGTTATATAAAGATTTTATTTAAATGACTACATAATGACGTAATATACATGTAATCCTATAATAATTTTTTCTACTTAATCCTATTTTTATTAGGATAAAACAGTAGAGTATGCCTAATAATTATGTTGCCTAGTATTTAACAATGCCTGTTGAAATAGATAAGTTCTAACATTTGGCCTAAGTCATTTACAAAATATTAACTTCCCATCAGGTGGGATTGTAGTTAAGCATCAACACAAGTATTTGATTGACTTGTGTTTTTTTATCTTTGTGATCAGGAATATCAGGTTCAATGTCAAATGGTAATCTGTAATCGTAGTATTCCATCTTAAGATAATAACGTTGTTTGTCCGCGATGGACTCCCTAAACTACTTAACCGATTTTAATAAACCGTGTGCAGTTGATCCAACTTGAAAGATAGGATAGACGGAAGGTTTTAATAAAAAAAAAACTTTTGAGAGAACGAAGTCCGTCCGGGCAGCTAGTATTATTATATTTTATTTTGATTTTTTTGTGTATAAGGACCTGTAATAATCCCAATCAACGACCTTGTATTTTAAATAGAAGACATACCTGTTTACTAGCAATGCCTATTTATGTCAGTTTATATTAACTACGTAGCCTTCGGTTATAGATTTCGTGTCACAGTCTTTTTTGTAGGTTCATGATTTAATGATAAATGTATTTGAAGTCATCACTTAAATTTTAGTATATTTCAAACTTAATATATATAAATTACGTGTCACGTTGTTTGTTCGCGATGGACTCCTAAACTACTTAACCGATTTTAATCAAATTTGCTCACCGTGTGCAGTTTGATCCAACTTGAAAGATAGGATAACTTACATCTCAAAAAAAAACTTATGACAGAACGAAGTCTGTCCGGGCAGCTAGTACCTATAATTATATAAAAATTTTATAGAAAGCAAAAAGGCAATAAAATCCTGTATTTTATAACTCAATTCAGCTTTAATTAGAGGCCAAAATGGGTTTGTCATGATGTTTACTGTATAAATTTCATACATATAAATTTATGTAAATATTTTTTTCGAACATGACTGTGTGGCAGCTTTGTAACACATCTATCTGTATATATTTTTAATACCTTATTAATAAATATCTTGTGCAAACATCTGTTTTATTTTGACAAAAAAATATTTAAGTTAAAACTAAAAACGAATGATACCAACCTGATAAACTAATATTAAGGGGTAATTAATAGGTATTAAGTTGGTTATTACTTACTATTAAAAGTCATCAAATGAATTGATGAATTTTCAAGTGTTCTCCCAAATTATTGACTTATGGATCCCATGTTCTATGTTCCGTATTTCCAGCTAGGTTCAATAGTTGGTCATAAATTATTATATAACTTGCATTTTGCTTTCCTAATAAATAAATGAGTGTGAATTTTCAATTCAAACTGAATAGAATTTGAATTAATGAATGAATATTTATTTGCAGAAGTTGTGGTTACATTAAGTTTTATTTTCTTTTTTATGCAGTTCACAATGTACCATGTTAATTGTAGGTATTCAAATTTCTATGTTAGTAAATATTGATCACTAATTAAACTTTCATCATATTAATGCATAGTATTCACAGACATATAGTATTAATGTCAATATTACTATTATTATAGTCTTTGTAAAACAATAACTATGACGCTAAGGAAAAGTATTTATTTATTTATACTTTTGAAATACCTCATATCAGGGGTTACAAGGGCGAACTGAATGCCTATACATATAATGGCTGGCTATGGCGTTCTTATTAATTATCATATAATTAAATGGAAGCTTAAAATTATTATATTTTTATAAAAGCAGTTGAAAACAAAAAGGTCTTGCATGTTTCTTTCTTTTTAGGAATAGTCCAGTCATAAGTGGAATTGCAATGCTAATAAAATAAAATAACTTGGTTGAAACAATTCTAATACTTTATTTGTCTTCTAAAGAAGACCCGAAACAATATCAAAATATTTAATACAAACTTAAATTGTTCGTTACATCATTAAATAATATAATAAAAGAAACGTCTTTAGGTAAAGTTAAACATAGATTTAATTTTTTAACCTAAAACAAACCATATGTAAACTGATAATTTTTTACTGGATAATTAATAGGTATACATATTATTATATTAATTATGACTAAAACTTTTTTAACCTCAAAAGGCGAATGAAGCTGCATTTTAAGTGACAAAATTGCAATTTGTTTTATCATTATTTTATTTAAGCCTAAAATTTTTTATGCCAGATCTCTTTCAGCTATCACACTAATAATAAAATCTATGTATTAAAATAATTATTTGATAACTAAAAACAATATGTACAACAATACTTTATGTACCTACATCGTCAGCATCGAAATAATACAATTTAATGTTGTGACCATTGAATTGTTTTGATGTCAACACCTTCTTGAACCATTTCCCACAGAGGGCTCATTTCCCGAAGTCGCTCTACATGTCTGATCGTTTTTTCTGCTGTGTAGTCTACCTCATCAACTGTTGTAAATCTGCCCAATCCAAATCTGTAAAAAATAAGTATAATAATACTAAACGCTTACACTCATACCTCTGCAGTAGGTTTACCTGTGTCGTGGGTGGTATGGAAGGCACATTACAATAACACCCATGACCCGAGTACAAATTAATATTTATCTGTTACTTAATATCTGATCTGTCCCGGCCAGGAATCGCAGCCGGGACCCCTCGCTTCGCAGGCAGGATGGTTAACAACTAGGCTACAGGTTGTCTAAAGTATAAATAATCTTAAATTAAAATTCAAAAAACCCCCCGACAGTTTTATTTACAACATTCGTTTGGGAGCTACGACGCGATGCCGAGACATTCATACAAATACACAGACACGTCAAACTTATATAATAATAATATTAATAATATAACCCCTCTTTTTTCGTCGAGGGTCAAAGAAGTTTTGTTGTTATTAGATTTTAAATGTCTTTCAATTACATCATTCAGTGTTCATTATTTTAATTCATTATATTATGTATATGATTTGGTGTCATTACCAATGAACATGCAACATTTGCAGGATTACAGTATTTAATTTTTAAATATATAATATAATAATATAATTTTAAATATATAATATCTAAATATTATGTAAAATCTAGATTATCGCAACAATTATATATTTAAAAATTAAATACTTGGTCAGATCAATTATTATTATTCAAACAATTATTCAGATTTTACATAATATTTAGATATTATGTAAAATCTGAATAATTGATTGATTTTACATAATATCTAAATATTATGTAAAATCTGAATAATTGATCTGACCAAGGTTAAAGGTATGTATTGTTTCAACATTAGTTTCGTAAAATTAGGCTACATAAACGTAGTGATTAAGTACTCTGTGGGCTACATGTGTTTTAGAATTCAAGTATTTTGTTGTTATTATATTTGTTTAACTGTTATCTAATGTAGTATGTACCTAATTACCTGATTGAACTGTGCGCCAAATCTTCATCTGTTCCAATTGCTCTGAGTACGTAAGATGGTTCTAGAGATGCTGATGTGCAGGCAGAACCACTGGATAATGCTACATCCTTCAAAGCCATTAATAAAGATTCACCTGCAAAAGTGTATAAGTCAATGTCTATGTTTCATAATCAATATCATTAAAAATAATGCAATACTTAATTACATTTTATAAATTGTGTTCATTAACAAAACAAGATTTGGTGTTAACTCAGAAAAACAATTTTAATATTTTAAAGTTTCTTTAAACCGAACCGAATATTTCCTAGTTGATAAATTGCTTGTAAAATGACTTACTTACCTTCTACATATGCAAAGGACAAATTTATACAGCCGTGATAGGATTGTTCCGGATCTCCATTTCGAATGACATGTGTCAATTTGGAATTAATTTTATCAAGGAATCTTTGTGATAGTTTTTCCATCCATGCATGATCATAGGCCATTTCACGTTCAGCTATTTCACAAGCTGCTCCTAAAAATTATTCAATTAAATTTGCATTTTATATTTAGGAAATTTATAATGAAATTTAATTGTAGGTTAGGTATGTAAATTAAAAAATATAGCAATATTTACCAAGACCAACAACCAATGGAGTGGGCACTGTACCACTTCGCATGCCCCTCTCCTGTCCACCCCCACTCTGTATGGGTTCTACACGAACTCTGGGCCTCCGTCTAATGTATAGAGCACCCACACCCTTAGGCCCATATATTTTGTGCCCTGATATAGACATAAGGTCTATGTTCATGTTATTCACATTCAGAGGCATCTTTCCAACGGCCTGTGCAGCATCAGTGTGAAAGAAGATTTTTTTCTTTTTGCATATTGCACCAATATCGGCAATAGGTTGTTTAACACCTGAACATAAGTAAACATATTTATAAACATGTTGTAAATCTGTTATTAATTTTGCATGCTTAATTTTATTTAGTACCCGGATGACGGAGCTTTGCTCGGTATTTTTTTTTAACAAACAACGCCATGTACTGAAGTAGCTTTAGTGTTGCTACTCGCCAATAGTTGTCAAGAAGAGTCTATTGTAGCAGTTTTTCATTGCCTGAAAACACGGATTAAACAACATTTTCTAAAAATGGATCCTAGCTAGATCGAATTATCACCCCCGAAACCCCCTGCAAACTAAATTTCATGAAAATCGTTGGCGCCGTTTCCGAGATTCAGAAAATATATATACAAGAATTGCTTTTTTAAAGGTATTAGATAAATATATTCACACTCTATTATACCCTTAAAGCTAATTGGTACAAAAAGTGGACTTACGACCAACTCAAAGTCACTAACGGTTACATAAATCGCTCCTTAGTACAGAATTTCTATGGTGATTCTTTACTAAGGAGCGATTAAAGTAACCGTTAGTGACTCTGAGTTGGAGCGTTAGTGCTATAAGCATTATCTGCCAGTTGACCTTTGGTTTAAAAAGAGAACAGTGAAGGCAGTACAAGTGTTTACATTACCTATTTCGTTATTAACAGCCATTATTGAAACAAGACTTGTTTCAGGAGTTAAAGCTTGTTCTAGTTCCTGTAAATTTATAATACCATTGGAACCCACAGGCAGGTATGTCACTTTGAACCCCTCTCCTTCTAACACACGGCATGAATCCAAAACACATTTATGTTCCTAAAAGAAATAATTGTTTATTATACACCATGTACACATACAACAATAATGATGTACATATATATAAAAGAAAGATAAATGCTTCACTAAAAAAATTGTAGAAAGTTAAACATACATCTCTATATATTAAAAGGCAAAAGTGATTGGACTGATGTATTAACGCACAGGCAAAACAATTAGGGCTAGAAACATAAAATTTCACACACATTCCTCTTATGACGTAGGCATCCACTAAGGAAGGATTTTTCAAAATTCAACGCCTAAGGTGGTGAAAAAGGGGATAAATATGATAAGCATAATTTTCGTGTGCGAAGCTGTGGGCAACAGCTAGTATTATTATAAAATATTTAAAATTCTAAGACAAATAATTGTTATATCTTACTATTTGAGTAGTCACAACATGATTCTTTCTTGGAGCATAGAATCGAGCTACACCTTTGATTGATATGTTGTTTGACTCTGTCGCTCCTGATGTGAAAATAATCTCTTTAGGATCTGCACCAATTAAATTGGCAGTTTGTTCTCTAGCTTTTTCTACTGCAGCTTCGCTTTCCCAACCATATGCATGGGTCCGAGAGTGAGGGTTACCATGGTAACTGACAAAGAATGGCAGCATAGCATCCAATACCCTTGGATCCTAGGGATAAAACAATAATAATAGACACCTAATTATGGGGTTAAAAGATTTAAGTACCCAAAACTTATATAACATGTAATAATAGTAATTATAAAATGTTGGTGCTTGATAAAATGTTTAGTTAGTTTTCTAGTTAGAGTTTTATAATATCTCGTTATATTAGTGTACATGAGGTTAAATCCTTACCACAGGAGTTGTAGCTTGTGCATCAAAATACAGCGGTCGCCCAAAATCTTCATGTTTCAAAGAAAATTTATCGTCATTAACTGAAAGGAATGGAATGAAATAATTAAATGATAGGTTTATTAATATTTCAACAATTGCATCATGATAAAAAAATATACTTATGTTTACCTGCGTTTGATGCATGTTTTGCTTGTATTAACAATACCTTAACATTTTCTTGCTGCGCAATTCTTTTCAGCTGATTCTTAAGAAAGAAAGGGGTTGCATTTTTTATTACCCGGAACATTTTTTTGTATTTTTAAAGTTTCAGTTTACCGTAAGTGCAAGTTTGCAGACAGATTTTTTTGACTTAAAATGAAATGACTGCTACTGTCAGTGTTGCCAACTTTATTTTAACAATCCCACTAAACAAACACACCACCAGAAAAGGCAGAAAACCACTAAAAAACTTTAAAAAATATATAAAAATAAAATAACGTGCATAAGTGTATCAGTGTTGCTTACATGAATTGAATTGAATTTGAATTTAACTAACTGAATTTGTTAAAGATATATCATCATTCAGAAGAATCGGATTCAGATCGCAGATTGCGAAGAATACATTATTTTCTTTAGTTCCAATTTTTTGGGTTCCAAAGTAAAATCGGAGTCCTTATAGTTTTGTCATGTCTGTCCGTCCTTCTGTCTGAAGCAAAGCGCTGACATCCTTAGTGCTAGAAAGCTGTAATTTGGCATGGATATACATTTATATATATAAAAGAAAGTTGTGTTAGTTACACTATTTATAACTCAAGAACGGCTGAACCGATTTGGTTGAAAATTGGTGAGGAAGTAGCTTAGAATCAGGAAAAGGAAATAGGATAATTTTTATCCCGGAAAATAGACCTGTTCCTGTGGGATAAGATAAAATTTTGTTATATGTAGTTGATAGATTAGTTATTTATACCTACAGATATAAAATAAAGCTCGGGGAGGGACATAGAATACTTTTATCCCGGAAAAAAGACCTGTTCCTGCGGAATAAGGTAACATTTTGTTATTATAGTTGATAGATAGCTATTTCATTATTATTAGCGCCTTTTATGACTCCTTTATTTACCGAAGTCAAAACAGAATTCTTATAGTTTCGTCATACCTTTTGTCTTTTTAGAAATATTCAGTCGTTTGACAGTTGGCGCGATTGACAGAATATGAGAGGGATAGGGTGAGGGAGTGGGAGTGGGAAGAAAAGGGAGAGGGAGAGATTGATAGGCGGTACAAAGTTTGCCGGGTCAGCTTGGGAGCGGGAGCGGGAGCGGGAGCGTGAGAGGGAGATGGAGGAGCACACAGAAACTGTAACGGCTAAGAACGACTGTACCGATATTAATGATTTCTGATTTGTTACATTCTTATGTGATACGAAGTTCGCCGGGTCAGCTAGTATTTATTAAAACTCTAGAATCGTAAAATAAAATATTGAAAAACATTTTTTTAGGGTACCTCCCCTACAGGTAACGTGAGGATGAATTTTTTATACGTCCCGTACCATAGGGGTGTCGAAACCACCAGATCTAGTGGAAATTCCACTAAGTAGGCAACACTGGCTACTGTCAGTGTTGCCAATGAAATTTTTTGGAAGGCCGTGTACATTAGATAAAAAAGCCGTGTTTATATGAGAAAAGATCAAGTGTGGGCCGTAGCTATCCAATTACGCCAATATATAGGTACCATCAGTTCAGCGCTAAAACTAAAAAAGAAGGTCATCGGCAGTGAATTTGATACCCACTAAACGAGGAATACTTTTCATTAGCCTACATTTACGTCAACATTAGCCTAGTGGCGCTGTTTGAAGGGTTTTAACATTCGTTAAATGTTTGCAAAACAATAAATAACAAAAAACACGTGGAATTTGCGAAAAGCCGTAGAATTTGCTACGGCAATATGGTTCCAGCCGTAGCCCGTAGATTTTGTGATTTTTTGGCCTGAAAGCCGTAGAACACGGTAATTGCTGTAGCATTAGCAACACTGGCTACTGTCATAGTTGACGGTGACAAATCTGTTAATAAATGAGAATGACTGTCATCTGACAATTCCAACATTGATATTTAATCAAGAACTTTATTGTACAACTGGACCCCAAGCTTCTAAGATTTAATATTAAAGGGACCCATTCACTTTTCTGCATGGCAGACCGCCTGATATAAGATAAAGATAGTATGTAAAGAGGTCATATCACCGCCTTACCGTCTACACTGTCCTGTCTGCCACCAGAATCACAAGATACACATAAAACAGAATGGACTGGTTAATATCAATTTAACATAAATATCTATTGTCTTCTGTGCTGATACTAAATAATATATAGGTGCCACAATATAATTTCTGCGAACTCCTTTTTGTATTAAGTGTGTCAGTAAAAAGTATAAAAAAGACCATTATAATTTATAATTATAGTTTTTTATTTAATAATATATCTTAAGACTACCCCATATCCATTGGATGTATATTTTTATATTCAGTCAAATATGTCATCATAAGTTAATAATGTGCGTTTAGAATCTTTAGGAGGTGGTGGTGCTTGCGTGTTGCGCGGGGTTCCCGATCCAGGGGTCCATGAACCGGCCGGTGGTGGCGGAGGTCTTCGGGAAAATGTAATTCGCCATTGTTCCTCACATCCGTCCAAAGCTGTTTGGGCGTTTGCAGCCATGTCTACAGTTTCGAATGTCAAATATACCCTGAAATGTCAGATAGATTTTACATGTTAAAACTCATATAAATTGAAGACTTGATATCCGCTAATATATTTTAAACAGGAAGATGCTCATCTGACATTAATGTTGTTTCAAAGTTCTATTTTATTATGCACCTCAGGATGTCAAAACAAATAATATGACACCTATGACTTTGATGTCTTCAAGAAAAGAGTGCTTAGTGAATAGGCTTTCATAAAGTTAGTGCGCTCACCATCCTGGACCACATCTCCACTTACCATCAGGTGGGATCATGGTCAACCATTAACTTGTCAATAAAAAAAAAACATTATTCAGTCCAGTTTAACGAATATGGGTAACATAGAACTAACTAGTTTATTATACTGAAGGCATAACTATACATATACATATTTCGCATTATAGATATTTCGCATTTTTTGAATCACTAAAGTAAACTTTAACCAATTAGCAACAGTGACAGAATAAAATAATACCTATTTTAAATTATTATGAAAACTTACTTTTCCTCATCTGGTTCTTGTGCAAAAGTGAATGGTTCAAAATTAGTGAGCCTGCGCCGTAGAACATCCTCAGCTATTTGGGATCCAACAATTTGTAGTGTATTGGTCTTTCCTGGACCCACATTAGGAGCATCTGCACCTCCACCACGAGGAGATTTTTCTTCCCTAAAAGCAAAAAGTATCTCAATGTTTTTCTCTAAAAGCAAAATGTCTCTTACATTAGGAGACATAAAAAAGTTCAGGGAATTATTTATAAGTCAATCCCATAAACAATTATTACAAGTATAATGGAAGTGTTAAGTTACTATTATACAATGTATTATTGTATAAAATAAAAGCTTATCTTAATATGAAAAGTTTACACACTTGTTAAATTTTTCTAAGACTTACTTCTCTCGTGCAGTGACAAATGAATCATAGAGATATTTGACACGAGGAGCAGGTTTTTCCTCTGGTGGCGGTGGCTCCTGTGATGCACTGAAGGGTTGATATGAAGCTACCCCACCTGTGGCACCTGCAGAGCCACTTAATTTTCGCTCTCGACCTGGAATTATTTCAAGGAAAGGAATTAAGGTTTGTATTATTTTTACTAATATATTTAAATTGTATTTTCTTACTTTTGGTATCATTAAAACTATCTATAAAAGTGTGTTCAAGAACATGGGTGTTTATAGATTTCTGTGACTAATGTCTTAAAGCAGAGGTTCCCAGACTTTTTTCTCATAGACCACTTTCAAAATTTAGCTGGTTCCGGTGGACCGTGGACTTCCTATAGCCTGCAGCTACATTTCTACCATATTCCCAAAACTCAAAAAAAAATTTGAAGATTACACCTATGGTTTGCGTTGCAACTGAGTTCCAGCCACAAATTAATAGTTTTTGAAAAAAAGTAAGAATTGATTGGTTAATTAATTGATTGTGCTGAGTGGATGTCAAAAAAGTAAAGTTGGCCAATCAGAGAAGTGATTCCATCCAACTTAAATTTTTTGATATCTACTCACAGCACAGGGTACAAATCAATTCGCACTTATTTCATTTAGAAAACTCCCCATTCGGAGTGGCAAAAAGAAAAAGAAAAATTGTATATTTTTTATGTTGTATTTATGCAAATATGTCATTATTATACTATTAATTATTAATGTTATCTTATTACATTGTAATATTGGTTTCTTCTTATTACACTGTAATATATGATAACAGTCGTAAGTAATATAATTGAAATTAAACATTAATAATATAAGGTAACTTCTACAATGACAATCACAAAATAGTCATAATTTTAATGGGAGGGATGTACTTGATGGATTGACAAATTATCAATCCATTTTTTGTCACAACAACGTAGATCCCCCTCAAGTCTCCCGTGGGTCCCTGGGGGTCCACCTGGACCACATTGGGAACTAAAGTCCTGACGGAATACCTATTTTTTAAAGATTTTTTAAGCTAAGTGGTAATAATTTGCTTCAATGCTAATTGATTTTATCCAAAGGCTTAATCTTACTTAACGGAAATAAAATAAAATTAGATACCTATGAAAACTTCAACATAACATAAATTTATAATCACCTGCTCTTGGGCGTTTAAATGTAGCATTTTGAGGTTGTGGTGGAGGACTTTTAATAGCTTGGATGGCTCCACTTTTTATTAACTTTCGAGCGATTTCACGGGCGTCACGCGCTTCTGTAGGACGTTTAGGTAGCAACGGTTTTTCTGGTTCTTGCTTGGGGGCTTTCAAAGCTTGTAGAGCTTTCTTTTTCTTTTTCAGCTTTTGATATTTTGCTTGTAGCATCAACTCTTCTTCAGTCAAATTGGATGGAAAATGAAGATAAACCATTACAGATTTGAATTGTAATCTCGTCTATTTATTTTCAATATCTGACCAATACCAGTAACTTTCAGATATTTTTTATTTTTGTAAATTCCAAATTGTTTCCGAATAATCCGAATTCCGATCAAATTGAAGTTTCAGAACTTTCAGCAATCACTCAGTCTGACAAGTGACAGTGACACTGACAGCCAGGGTTACCATTTTTTTTCGCTGTTCCTGCTTATTTATTGGGTAAATCTTGCTAAACATGCTAAGCGTTGTTTAGAAAAATGCACAAAACCTGCTATACATATTTACCTTTACAATTTTAAAAATTAAAGTACATCGTAAAAGAAATACATGGGTTGTAAAAAAGAAAAATTAAACACAGTAGCTAGTACTGACTTTGCCTAACAACTCCCTATTTTCCCACTCCCATAAAAGGTTACATTAGAAAGTTAATATGGTCTATAGTTTTCTTAAATTTTCTAATTTTCTGAGCAACTTTTTTAATTATTTCTTACATTAGAACCTTTCCCTGACAATTACAAACACAACAAAAATAAGCGAAATCGGTCCAGGCATTTACGTTTGATTCCATGACAAAAGGAAATATGGATTAATTTTTATAATTTATGTAGATTAAAGCAAGGTATCAATAAGTTTTATATTTTTAAATATACAAAAGTTAATTATTTATACTGTACCTGTAATTTATGACTGATTTTACACTATTAATGTAGTAGTAACAGCAATCATTGAACATCATATTGCAACAATGGTAACTACAATAAATTACATAATTATATATAAGTTTTCTTTATATTATATTAATAAGGTTAATAATAAATATAAAATAGGTTACCTTATTTATAATCTTCACTAATATTTTTATGTTTTCGTGTCCATAATTTTTATAGATGACTCAAATGTTGTACAATCATTATTATGGTCTGATATACCTTTATAATAATATACCGGATATACCTGATATTAATATACCACATTTTCCAAGCTTTACGATAATGCTAAACATTCTGCTGTAGCTTAAATTTTACTCATGAAATGCTAAAAAAGCCGGATCCTACTAAAAATGACAACACTGAGTGCTGACAGCACAGTGAGTCAGTGGCCGCGTTCCACTAGACGCTCATAACGTGCCAAAACAAATTAAATTTCGTGAGAAATTTAATACCTTAGGGCCCTCGCCGACGACGACTTTTTGTAGCGATGCTATGCGATGCGGTGCGATGTGGTGTCGCAACATCGAAGACTTCTGGTCGCCTAGTACCTACTCGCTTTAATTAATTGCTACTAGGTGAACAAAGCCGATGAGAATATTTAATACCCCAGACATAGAATTAATATTACTAGCGTATAGAAGGGACACCGCGAACATCGAGCACGGGGGTGTGCATTGCAGCCGGCCGGCTGCATTACATTCTGTCACTCGGCTGTCACTCGGCTGCGCTCATTGCGGCCGCATGTCAAAATTGTTTACGAAAAAACTGAAAAAATGCCGTTCGTGCGTAATAAGAACGTGTCACAATTGCACGACAAAAAACAAAAAAGTTAATGGAATCACTTATCATCGGTAAGAAAACAAAATAATAACTTAAATCAACTAAAAGGAATTTAATTAAATTATTGTGCAATGTTCCCGCCATTTTGAATGAAAAAATCATAAGGAGCGTTTGAACTTGGCAAGCCACTTGCATGTTAATGGACTAAATAAGCTTACTTGTGATGTGGCCAATTATATGTATTATGGTGTTGGTTTTTCGACACGAATCAATGGAAAACGATTGAAAATAATTCAAAAACGTGCAAAAAGGCAGGTTTTTTTTTAATTTTGTTTTTCACGGTAAATATATATACATAGGTACGTAGTAATTACGGCAGACAGACTTATGTGTCGATTTGCAGTGAATGATTTGTGATAAATTAGGTTGGCTTGGCTTCAACCCATTAATGGCCCACTACTGGGCACGGGTCTCTCCTCTTGAGGAGGCCTAGAGCATACTCCACCACGCTGCTCCAGTGCGGATTGGTGGAGGAGTGCGGATTGGTGGAGGAGGATAAATTAGGTTGCTTTTAATAAATTTTCGTTCAATTATTACCATTTAAAAATAATAGAAATACCGGTTATAGAAATACCGGTATTAATTAAATTGATATTAGAAGAAAACCGGCTTTGTAAAATGTTCCAATACTTCTAATAGTCTCTATGTACCTATAAAAAATACAATTTTACTTTTGTGTTTCTATTGAACTACAATAAAAACCAAAGCTTGATGAAATTAAATTGTATAGTTTGTTTAATTTTACTCTTATTCACGACGGTTCAAGGTATTTCGCTTCGATCAACCGTTTAATATTTTCATGAATAAACCCCAAATCTAATAGAATCTACTGAAATTTATCAGAATTTATCGCAATTCATGAAAGAAAATATCTAAACCCAGAGTTTGGACCTGGATTTCCTGGCAGCACTGCATAGACTTATGATTATTTCTTACTTTTTACTAATACTTTTTCCTACACTGTCTGACTGTGTTGAAGATATCTGTATCATATAATAGCAAATTGAAATAACAGAATTATAATAACAACATCATTGATTATAATAAAACGTACATTTTCAGAGAACAAAATCGACAGACATTTTATTCAAGAAGAGAATACAATGACAATACAATATTGTTTTTTACAAGTATGTCACGGGGTGCAAAATGCAAGAAGTATCTATATTTTGATATTTACAACAAGAATTCTTATTGATTACGGTCTGTGTCAGAGATCTGAATTAATAAAAAAAAAACTATTGAACCGATGAACATGAAATTATTATTATTTATTAATATTATTATACAGGGAGATTTTATGCTTAGGAGACGTCAGCTAAGAACGGATTTGTTTAAATGCATCCCCATCAGGGTAAAAATAGGTGTTGGAAGCCAATATTATACGAAGATAATCATCGTCATTTTTGAAGGTGGAAAAATGAAAAATCATAATTATTTTGTAATTTTCAAACATAGAAATTTGAACATTTATATGTGACTTATGTGAGCTACCGTTAGAATTAAAGTTACTCTATGGCAAGTGTGCAAACGAGGCTCCTAGTTTGAAAAGAGAACGGAGGGCAAGCCGGCGGTGGAACACACATTTTGTTTGAGATAGCCTGTCTATGTATAGTACGTCAATGACCCCAGATTTGTTTTGGCACACTCGCTTGCATGTTTTTGCTATCCTAGTACTGACACTACTGACTGCAAGAAACGAAAATATCTGGCTTGCTTTCTATAAGAGAGAGAGAGAGAGAGAGAGAGACAGACAGAGAAACATGCGCACGCTGCACGACTTGTAACAACGCCGCACGAGTTGTAACGACGGCAAAAAGTGTCGTTGCAACTTTTTGTCTTAATTTTTTCCGTCTAGCCCCCTTTCGCAACGCGCGATAAGGAACTTCGTTCCAATAAGGACAATAATTCGTCCTTAATCACGTTCTTATTCCAAAGCAAACAAAAAAATCACACAAACTTGTTGTGCAATTCATGATTCATCCGCATCGACTCGACTAGATGTTCTAGTTACCTAATTACATTACGGCTCATTAAGTAGGTACCTATTACAGGAAAAATGATCACACATTGCACACTTAGAAACGCTTAATCACTGTGTTTGTCGTTTGATGAGCAATAGTCTGAAATAATAAGTCAATGTATACTAATTTATGTACTTAAAACATTAATTCAGTCTTTGTTTAGCGCTTGTGGTGTAAAGTTCGATCTTTCAAAATGGAACATAAAGTGATGAATATGTGTATCTTAGCACTGTTCTCCCTTGCATTGAATACTGCAGCACTGCCCAGAGATAGCAGTAACGTGAAAGTTGAACCAGTGGTACAGGTTCATGACAACACCGATGCAAAAGATTTAAAGGTTGAGACAGAAAATCCAGAAATGACTAAAGATGGTACGTACCTATCCATATTAATCTATGTATCTATCTACCTAAATGTGCTTTTATAAAAACAGTGTTAGGTATTTGATTGTATCTTCGAAAACCACGTTAGTGAGAGTAGTTAGAAGTTGTTTGAAAAAAAGGTTTTTTAAAAATTACAATTACAGCGACGACAGTTCGCAGTTCGCACAGTAGAGGTCAGCCGGTTTTACATAATTTAATCAATGCAATGCATTTTTAAGCTACAGTAGTGTTTAGTGCTAATCATTGAAGTATTATTACTAGCGTATAGCGTTTTAACGTACTAGAGTAGTCATTAGCACCATTGGAGAATGGTGCTAATCGTTATTCTTACGTTTTTCGGATTAGGTTTACAGGATTAGGTAGGCCTCTCGATAAATTTAACTTCCGCCACAAAATAGATTCAAATTTTCACCCTCTCTTTTTTGTGCTTTTTCTATTTAGATTGGCCAACAAGAAAAATATATTATGTATCCAGACAGGGCATTAAAATTTAATTCTTAGATTTTGAAATATAAAACTAAATGCGAAAGAGTCTTAAGTACATACCTGTACCGAATTAAAATGATTAACAAGATTAATAATACTATTATTTAGGTGCCTACTATTAATAATAAAATATTACATTTTATTTATTTGCAGAGGTTCACATAACCGGCCGTGTTTCCTGCGAATATTATGAAGAGCCAACAGAGGACCCTGTTTGTCAAGAGCACTGCTTCCCAAAAGGATATAAATACGGATTGTGTACAAGCGGTGTATGCAGTTGTATATAAATAAAAACAATATTTAATTAATTATTTTTTTATCTCAATATTTTATTTAAAATGTTAAACAAAAATTCAAAATGTTCATTAGATATTATATAATTATGTAGATACCTACTTGGTTATAAAACAACGCTGTCTGTAACGTAATTTATAATGAAATTTTACGAGTACCTAGTGTGGTTTTTTGTGATTGCGAATTGTAAAATTGTTATATTTTAATTAAAATAAAATTATGCAACTTCACTTTAGTTTAAATAACAAAATAAAAATTTGTGTCCTAATTAGCAGATGATTTAAAGTGGTTCCTTAGGTTGCTTCTGCTAATCAATTTAGGTATATTTTTTAAATTAAGTAGCCGACAAACGAGTACACGAGCTACCCGACGATAGTACAGTACGGCCGACGTATCTTGACGCGTCTGAATTTCGCGCAGAAGGCTGCGCCCGCGCCGTAAGTAACATAATTCAGCAATGCTTGGTAAGTATTATGTCTCAGTCACACGTTAGCATGTTCGTATTGCTATCTCTGTCTTACATGCGTTAAGGTTCGCAAAGCCTATGTTCAGACGCGCCAAGATACGCCGACCGTATTGTATTTGTATTATTCTAAGGTATTTGTATATGGTCATCGTCGCACATAGACGTCGATAAGGAACCCCGGACCACGCTAAAAGAATCGGGAGGTGATCCGACAGTAACATGTCAATTTATAATTTTACGGCCGATTAACGGTGATCTTAGGATGGGCGAGATAGTCCGATGGGTTAAATATCTACCACGGCATCATCATGCGTGATACTATAGGGATTAATGATTAATCTGACCCTTCTGTCGGTACCCTTCATAGCCTTTGGTAGCTTTGTCCGAAGTTCGGCATGATGCACCGCGAGCCGAAGAGGGCTTGGGCTAAGTACAAAGCACTTACAATCAAACGAATTATCTTTCAGAAATAATGCAGGTCTGCCTCGGTCAGCTGTAAATGAAACAATGTTATAGTATTTCAATGTTTTATTTATCGAGAGTGTAAGGTACCTTGTAGTTTATCACAACAACACAAGCATCTTAAGAATAAATTGATGTACCTATTATTAATATTACAACATCATCATAGTAAAACTTAACGAATTTATTCTTAACTATTTTATTTATCACATAATAAGTTTGTTTATTTTATCTATACCCAGGATTACCCATATTCTATTTACCGATACCAATTTTACAGTCAATTTAATTTTTGAAAAAAATTTGAATGGATATAGATTACTTTGATAAATAAAATACCATTATTTTGATTTTTCATTAAGGGTTATTGTTTTTAAGTGATCAATTGTTGGAATTGATTTAGATTTTATATTTATATTCTCATTGCAAATTATATTTGCTTCTTCTTTGATAACATTCCAACTGAACTCAATGTCTTCTTTTGTGGTTAGTCTTGAACACACAACAAAACGTATGACCAATCGATTCCTGTATTTGCCGGCAACCATAAATAACTGTTTCTTTTTCGTTATATTATCTAATAGCTGCTTTGTTATACTATCTCCACCCTCTAATCTGAAACACACTAAGCCCATGGCAGGCTCTGGTTCTATTATAAATCTCTTATCGTTCTTCACTAAATTAGCAAAATGTTGTGCAAGGCTAACATGATTTCGGATGTGACTTCGCAGACCTTCTGCGCCATATATTCTCAGAACTGTCCAGAGTTTAAGAGCTCTAAATCTACGACCAAGTGGCATTTGCCAGTGTCGATAGTCAGGTATTTTAACGGTGCTTTTAACATCATCTAAGTAAATTCGCTGAACGTCAAACGCGTTAACTAGATCGTATCCATCCTTCACCCACATAGCAGATAAATCGAATGTTACTAATAACCATTTATGTGGATTTATATCAAATGAGTCAGCGTACTCAACGCCTCTCATCAAGTGTCTGTATTCTGGACAAATGAATGCTGATCCAGCATACGCTGCATCAACGTGTAACCAAACATTTTCTTCTTGACATACTGGACCCAATTCATAAAGTGGATCGAAAGCGCAGGTTCCTGTGGTTCCTAAATTTGCAATTACGTAACACGGTATAAGTCCTTGGGCTTTGTCTTCTTCAAATGCTTTTTTCAATGTTTCTCCCCGAAGTCTACCATTGGGATCTGCTTTAAGTAACTTCATCGTCATCGATCCCAGTGACCCAGCCTTTTCTACGGAAGAATTGCACTGATCTGAAGTGTAAGCTACAAGTTTACCTCTGATAACATTTTCGTCCAAACTTGGGTTTGTTTGCTTAAGTCTGCGAATCATTTTATCTTTAGCAGCAAGAAGACCAACAAGAGTCGCTTCACTTGCAGAGCCCTGAAATTGATTATTATAGGTTAGGTACATTTTTTTAAGAAATTTACGTTATTAAGTATATCACATATTCAACATAGGTAGGTACTTTAGAATTCTTATTTTATAAATTACGTACCTGAATAACACCACCACCAGGGCCAGATGAACAATTAAGAAATTCTTCAGGTAATCCAATCATCTTGCCCAACCAGTTCATGGTGACAACTTCTAATTCAGTGCAAACAGGACTGGCAGCCTATAAAATCATAGGGAATATGTGATTAAATTATTATATTCTACTTATTGAACAATAATGTTGTGTGGTGTCAGAAATAAAAGAACATTAAAAACTAATTTCCGTTAATAAGACCGAGGGAACTTCGCTCGCTTCGCGCCTATAGATCTAATAATGTTTTTATGGAAACAGCCGACAAACTTGCTGACGATTCACCTGATGGTAAGTGGCTATCGTCACCCATGCATTGCCGGCCTAGAAAGAGAGAAGCAATAACAAGAAAAATTTTGAAAGAAAAAGAGAATTTTAACAAATTCAAGCATTGATTACTTGATTATTTTAGTTAGAGTTTTAAAAAAGGATTTACGGCAAAAGTTATCGCTATCAATAAAATTAGCGTTTGTTTGTTTAGTGTTTGTTTGTTTGTCCGTCTTTCACATCGCAACGAAGCTGTTATATGGTATGGTTTTTGTGTGTGGAGATAGTGAGGAGGGTGGAGAGTAACGTAGGCTACTTTTTACCGCGGTAAAACATCCCCATGGGAAGATCTATATTTTGTTAAATGATATATAGTTCTGGATGTTGTTAATAGATGGCGTTAGTAATATTCATTTGCAAGTATTTTAAGTAAAAAAGAAGAATTTGTAAAAAATCGATCTCTACCGCGGGCGAAGCTGCGGGCAAAAGCTAGTATTTAATAAAATTAGGAGAAATTGAAAAAGTGTTTGTTTAAACCCTTTGTTTAAAGTGTAAGGAAGTGGGCAGACTTGAGTCTCGGCTTTTATAAAAATGAACAAGAGATATTGAGGAGACAAAAATTTAATGATTTTTCATTAGAACAAGCACTTTGGGAGAGCAGCGGAAATGGGACAAACTCAACACGAAGAACTGATTGTCCTCTGAAGATTATTTCTAGTTACAAGGTTTCTATATGAGGAATAATGCACCTGCCATGTACCTCCATTAGGATAATTATTGTAGAATCGGATGGTGGTAACGATATTCAGCAGATGCAGTAAGTAGTATAATATTGTTTGTAGCCACATCCATGTTTATAAAATAACTAGGTATATATTCTTTTCAAATAGACAGTTGCTGTTTTCCCTAGTGACCTTTACGGCTACATGCAGACAGTTATAAAATACCTAATCTTAGTAATCTTACCCAAGTAAATCCCATTATGCCGAGTCCATCACTGAGCAACGCTCCAACAGTGCTAGCGTAAGAAGAACCCGTCGGAAAATACGCATGGAACTTTGGGGATTGCCAGTGGGTCACCTGTGAAATATTGAAATAAAACACTGTTACATAACATATTAGAATAATTTCCAAAAATATTCTTATTTGTAAAAGAATGTAACAAAAATACTGTATTAATACAGAAATTTTATTCAGGTGTCTAAAGTGGGTAATACCAAAATTATGTATTTTCAATCGCTAGTAATAATACTTTAATGTTTCCAATTAGAATTTTCGTTTGTTTGGTCATTTTTTTAACAATGACGCTAAGTAAGACGTAACGACGCTGGTGATCAAAATATGACAGTGTTCAGTTTATTGTATTTTATTAATTATCTTCTGTCTTTTTTCTATTTAATCGATCATATGTATTAAAATAATCTTTCTGTCACTGCTATTTGTGTACAGTGTGTTGCTATTGTAATGTGAAAATAAATATTTTCTTATTATTATTCTTATTCTATGTAGTCTAAAAAAGAGTATAATACCAAGGAATTCAAAGCACAACGGACAAATCTTTTTCTTATCTACTTAATATAATATAAAAAACTAAATCTTTCACACCCAATAAAGAAATGTGCTTTAAATTAAAAGAAATTGTTAGTGAATACATATCCAAAATTTATTGTAAAAATTACGATGAATAAGTAGTTATTTAGTAAAAGTTATATTTTAAAAATTTGTCAGATTTTTTAATAACTTAAATAATTTTTACTTACACCCGGTAGTATAATATTGGAAAAATCTTTTAGTACATCTTCCCAATTTTCTGGCTTCTCTGGCGCTTCCTCAGGAAGGGTCTTTATATAGTGTCCAGGTTCTGTAGAAGGCAAAACATCCCTGTAATAATGAAAACACATTTTTTTAAAGTTTTTTAATTATGTTCAAGTTTATTGAGGTGATGGACACTTATATTTACCTACATACCGTGTAGCATTTAAATGACAATTTGTCACAAAGCCAATGAAAAAAATATCTACGGATTAATGGAGCATTGCACATTGCGAATATAGTTTTTTTTTGTTTGTTACTACGTACTTTTTCTGTGTGTTTATTAAGAGATGGGTCACTTTTCTTTGCAGGTGACTGTACAATTCTTTATTTTTTTTAATTAAAATATTATATATTATTATAATTTTATTGCTAGCATGCAATGTTACCTATTTAAAAAAAAAGGAATAATGCCTTAATTGCATGTAACTAGTGTTCCAGGAATTACTTGATTGGATACCAACATCAGTATGTACTAGGATAACTATTGATTTACCTTTTTTTAAGGTACTAGGTATTGGTAATAAATAGCATGTTAATCTCTAGCGGCCTTTTAAGATTCACGCGGAAAAGGGGACCTTTTGTAAATCGAAGGTGTTTCAGGGCCGTCACACGTGGTAAATTTTTATTACAGCTATTAATTTTCAGTCATTAAAAGAAAGCTCGAACACAAATAACGCGACGTACCGATAGATATATGTATGTCTTGGGATGGTTCCAACTTCTAACAATCTAGTGACTTTTACGACTTTAAGTAAAGCGTCCCATTTTAAAGCCAAGTTAATGTACCTATATGTTTCTATAGCAGTAAGTATGTCTTCAAGTATGTACATGGCCATGCAATAGTGATTAGATATAACAAACAACTAATAGGAGAACAAAGATTTGCTTGTATCACATGTCTGTATAGGTACCTTGGACCTTGGCCTGGGACCTTTCGTCAGTCAGGTACTCTGTATTACAATATCTTTGTTTCTTCCAACTGATAAATAAAAAGACTGAATGAAAGAATGATAATTTTAAATGAAAGAAGAAGAAATGAGCTGCATACGAGTAACTGAACGCAATGACAAAATATCCAAGCGATTTTGATTCTTTTATGAATACCTAAATATCCAAATTCCCAGCTAATAAAATTGTCCAAACTTTCTACAAATAAATCAGTTGAGGAAAATTAGTAACAAATCTTCGGTATCCACATTATCACTCAACAATTATAGATACCTAAGCCAAACTATTTTTTATTAGGAAGATCTACATAAACATCATTTTCAATAAGTTTTACATTATGGACATGGTCAACTATAAGTACACAAAGGGCCTGAACTCTGATGTCAAAACTCAAACCCTATTTAATATTCATCTTTGTTTGCAACTCCATGCCTAAATAGGTACGTACTCTAGGTAATTTTAATTGATTTATATTTTTTGCATGTTTATGTCCAATAAAACAATGGCATTAGAAAATTACGTTTATCTTAAGACCTCATTATGCAGTAACGTAATCAGTGTACTAATGATTTAATTGTTCAAATCTTCGTGTCGTAAACAATGATGTGACTCGCGTTGGGAAGAGGCTAGCTAAAAATCCGTAATACCAATTAGCATACACGCAGATGCTAATATTGCTATTTAATTTATTTTGTTATCGTTTAACAGTTATCGTTTAGCGTTAAATAACCTTATCGTTAGGTACCGTTAGGTTACCGTTTGGTAACCTTTGATTTTATCATTAATTAACGAATTGTTAATTAATGATAACATAATCACTGCTGATAAAGACATGGCAAGCGAGTTTGAAAATCACTTCCGTAATATTCCTATAACGTTAACTAGTTCATTAGCTTCTTCGCCGACGGAAGCACTTTCTATACCTATTAAAAAATCATGTTAATAAATGTAATATTTTATTTGAATTTAAACATATAACCACTAGAGACTTAACTAACGTATTTCAGTCTCTAAAGGTAAAGAACACGGGTGACTTATGGGGCATTTCGGTAAAAATAATACAGCATATTATAGATATTATAGCACCATATTTGGTCATAGTTTTTAATAAATGCATAGATCTGGGTATCTTTCCAGATCTTATGAAATGTAGCAAAATTATACCACTTTTTAAAACAGGCGAAAAAAGGGATATTAATAACTATAGACCAGTCCAACTCTTAGTAAGATTTTTGAAAAGATAATATTGAATCAAATGCTACACTGTTTCACTACAACAAATACTACGACAAATGTTTCACTAAAGGCCGTAGTACAACCGATGCAGGGGCTAGTCTTTTAAAGCATATATTTGAAGCATGTGAATCATCACAAAATGCCATAGGTGTATTTTGTGACTTATCTAAGGCATTTGATTGTGTTCAGCACGAAACATTGCTGTTTAAACTTGGCCACTATGGTATAAAAAACAAGGCCCTTAGCTTGATCGCGTCTTATTTGAGTGATAGGATACAAAAAGTTAGTATAAAAGATATTAAATCATCGGGGTCACCAGCTGTGTTGGGTGTACCGCAGGGCTTGATCTTGGGTCCGTTTCTTTTTCTGGTATACTTTAACGATAATGTGGTAAACATTATGTAAAGAACCAAGCGGATATTGTACTATTTGCTGACGATATATCATTAATATTTAAGTGTGAAAGGAATAAAGTAAATTTTGACGACGTAAATGGTGCTCTTTCGCATGTGTCGCGTTGGATCACTATCAATAATTTGCTTTTAAATGCAAAAAAAACCAAATGTATAGAGTTTGTACTACCTAATGTTAAAAAAGTCAACAAATCTCTCAAACTGAATAGTGAAATATTGCATATGGAGGAATCCACGGTCTTTTTAGGGGGGAACCTTAGATAGTAAACTTCAGTGGGGACATATAACAAATCTCGCGACTAAACTCGGTAGGGCTGCTTATGCTGTTAGGAAAATAAGGCAGTTTACTGACGTCGAAACTGCTAGGATGGTTTATTTTGCATATTTTCACAGTATTATGTCATATCGTCGCTGCGCGTGCGAATCCGCGTAAGAGCAACTTGTAAAGACCGCGTATTTGCTTTTTGATGATTTTACTACCTAGCTGTTAAGTTCAGTCGGTAATAAGAATTGATATCGCTGAGATATTAAGTTTTATGTTCCTCCTGTAAAATCATCAAAAAGCAAATACGCGGTCTTTACAAGTTGCTCTTACGCGGATTCGCACGCACAGCGACGATATGCCATCTTGCTGTGGGGCAAAGCAGCCAGTATAGAACAAATTTTCATACTACAAAAAAGAGCTATTAGGGCTATTTATAAACTTAGATCTCGTGAAACTTTGCGTGACAAGTTCAAAGAAATAGGTATACTTACAGTAGCCTCACAATATATTTATAGCAATGTGGTTTTTATACGGAATAATATAAGCGCGTATAAACAAAATTTTGATATCACTAATCGCCAAACAAGAAAAATGCACCAGTTAGTAACGCCATCTTACCGTCTTTCTAAAGTGAAGCGATCTTTTATGGGCCGTGGTGTACAGTTCTATAATAAAATCTCAAAGTTAATACGTGATTTGCCAGTGGAATTATTTAAGAAACATGTACAATCTCAACTTTTAGGCAAAGGCTACTGTAGATACTGTAGATGAGTACATAAATGACAAAGACGCATGGAAATGACCAGATCTGCAACCAGTTCCGTACAGGATAGTGATACTTCTTTGTAAGAAATATACCAATGATTTTATTTTTAAAAGATGTGCTGAGGAGTTTCTTTCGGCTTTTCTTCTCCTCCATGACAAAGCACCTTTGCGAAACGTTGGTAAATTAAAAAAATGACGTGCTTAAGTGTATCAATGATACCTACATGAATAAATGATTTTGAATTTGAATTATTTTGAAAATTTTGAGTGAAATGAATGTACATTTTATACCTACTTAAATAAGTTTTATTTATTGTAAAGTGGATGATTTGTAATTATTTCTATTCCAAATAAGTACAAAAGTAACTACATAAATGTTTTGTTATGTATGTAAAAGGAAAAATTACTTCGAAATAATTAGGACAAAATGAATTCAGTATAACCATTGAAAGAAATTAACGTGCACTTTACAACTTAAAGATGTTAATTAAGATAAAATTACGAAAAATAATTACCTATTAATATGTTGGTAAATGTGTCATTACTTTGATAATAATTATTCTATTAAATAATAATTACAACTACGATTTTAATAAAATTGACCATTAAAGTTCACCAAGTTATCTGATTATTAAGACAACTAATCGTACTATAAATAAAAATATATACAAATAACTTGCCTGTCTCTGATATTGTCACAGTAATCGGCCAGTAAGTCAATTGCAGCTTTACCAAACTCACGGAATTGTTGCGAATCCATTTTGAAATAAACACTTATAATATCACCTCTCAACTAGTACACCTAATGAAAGCTTGATATAAATGTGTGAATAATCATGAGGAGAGACACTCAGATGACGATCAGTGAAACAATGGTGGTAGAGTTGTTGTGAAGTGGTTTATATGCTCTGACCAGCTTTCTAGAGTGATCGCTCGCAGTCTGCCGATGACCTGACTGACTGCATGTCTTGCCGATCACAGGACATGATTCACACAAGATTAAGTTTTATTTATTATAATAAAAATTAAGATTAAAAATTTAAAAATGCTTATTTCGTCTAGGGCAGCATTTAATATTATATTCAGGAGGTTAATAAATTATTAAAATTAAATTATCACTCATCAAATAACTGACCTGTAATGTTTGTGTATTAACAAATAAATATACCATTCTCATTGTATTTTCATCGTCATTAAAAATATTTTAAAAAGGATTAATTGCATGTGTTTTCTGATTTGACAAAATTTATTGTTTTCACACTTTACTGACCAAACTTTTAAACGTAAACATACCTACAATAACTTTCAATGCATTTTTTTCTGCGTTTAGAGTTCAATCGTAGTCGTGCATGAATAAAGATTTTTCATTACTTAAAGCTTTATTGTTCACAAGTATCTACATAATTATGTACAAGTAACTACATCATTGCATATCTCGGACTAATTATAGGTAAATTTAAAATTTATATTAAATTTTATTTCGTTATTTTGGAAAAAAAAATCTTTAAAGTTTCAATAAAATTAACGCAATACATCCAACTGTTGTAAACGTCATTAGGGTTGTTCTCCAGTAGATAGAAATATTATGCAACATTACGTAGACGCCTGTTACGGCGTATTAATAATCACTGACTTCAGTGAAGGAGGACATCGCGATGCAATCGTAAGTAGGTTCGTTTTTTAGGTAGTTATCCCACAAACGAAGTGACGATCCACCTAACAGCAAGTGGCCACTGACGCCCATGGTTTGCGTTACCGACCAAAAAAGAAGGAAGGAAAAGAAGAAGGAAGGAAAGAAATGAAAAACATTCTCCTGAAAGTTCTATTTTATGTCGTGACTCGAATTGTGCTGTAAGTCTGGGCCTGGCTATTTACAAAGACCCTAGTCGAGCAGTGGAAGGGTTATTTTGGATAGTGATGATGACAAAAAGGGACAAACATAATTAATTTATTTTAGTTATCTATGAAAAGGCTATCATCAGTTGAGATTGATAAGTAAAATCGTCTATTAATTCATTCTTCCATTTATCAAGCAGAATTCTACAAATCCGTCGTATTAACGTTATTATAAAGGCATGAGATCATTAAAGCATGTTGTCAACTGATAGTTTCCTTAATAAAAAGTACAATGCGGCGTGTTTGAGTGCTTAGATTGTTTTTTATACATAGATTTAATTATATCAATTACGGACTACAGTTCTCTGCCTGAGTCGCGCTATGGCCTTAGCAATAGACCCAATCATTAGCCAACATCGCTTGGGTAAAAATATTGCTTGGTCCATATATAAATGTAATGTTCCCGTTACACTTATAAACAAAAATTTTCAGAAATAAAAACAATAAAAATTCAGACTTGGAAAAATCGCACAAAATATCTATCTTATACTATAATAAAACTCAAAGGGCAAATTTTCTGTACATTGAATATTTTTTTTAAATTTTGATTAGGGGGCACTTCAATAACGTGTTAGAGCACAAAAATATTTTTTTTAGAATTATTGTCTGTCTGTCAGTCTGTCTGTCTGTTTGTCTGTCCGGGCATCACATGAAAACCCTTGAACGGATTTCGATGAAAATTGATAAAGTTGTTACTAATACTCCGGGTCATATTTTAGGATACTTTTTATCCCGGAAAATTGAAAAGTTTTCCTGGAAAACGGGATGAAAGTTTGTATAGAATATTTTTAAAACATCAACCGATTTGCTTCAAATTTGCAACAAATGTTCCTTGCTTAAATTTATGGAACACATATTTTTCAGTTTTTCAAAATTTTGCAAAAAAAAAGAAAAAAATACAAATTAATGTGAATATTGCTTATTTTTCAAAACCCGCTCCTGGAGGAATCCTTTATGATTTTATCGTAGGTTTCAGTATATAAATTACTTAATATAAGTACTTTAATATAAATTCACCGTTTTTTAAATTTCCTTCTGCAAGAGGTATAAATAAGGTAAAACATAATTTCCGTATGCGAAGCTGCGGGCAACAGCTAGTACTATAATAAAATCACCACATACCTACCAATCTAAAATATTCCCACAATAGGGTATTTGACTAATTTTTAAAAATCATTTTAATTTATTCTTTATTACAAAATAAACCCACTCCATTGATATTTCCGAAAAAATTAACAGTATTGTTAATAAAAATCAATGTTAAAGTTTAAACTTCCAAAACCGCGCCAAAAACGCTGTTTCTGTCATGGCGGCGGTCTATGATACGTGTGACGTCACACGCGAGTATCTATTAAGATTCTTTATAGGAAAGATCTGATATTTTACTAGCGTGTGACGTCATCAAAGTTGTCACCAATCACAGGGCGTTTCGTTCACAGGTAAAATTTCCTAAAATTACAGTATTTCAATTTCGTGTTATTTGCAAAAATATACGTGATTTACTTGAAAATAAAGTGAAATATGTTTTTTAGTGCTACCATCTGACAGAATAATAACAATTTGTAGTATATTTTCAATGTTGTCAAATACCCTATTACTTGTGGACCGCATCATCATAACTTAAAAAATATAAGATCAATCTTGAAAGTAGGTATACCAATCCTTAAATAAGAAAAGGATTTTCCAAATCGGTTTGGAACCGATTTGGAAATTTTCAAAACATTTTCATGTAAAATGTTGTCAAGACGAAACCATAATAGGGATGTTGACACTATCAATAAATTAAAATAAATTTATGGTTAAAGTATCAAGGAAAACATTTAAACACCTAAAATATTATTCTTTTGTCGAAATCAATCAATATAAATTAAATATAATTATTTTAAAATGTTAAAAATAGTACTCACTGTCACGTGACCTCAAACGCCGTTTGGAGCTTATGACGTCATTGTTCCTATTTTATATGAAAGTGCAACTAACTTCAGTCGACAGATAGTATTGAATATCGGCTAGTGACGTCACGTGACGTTTTTGGCGGGGAATTTGAAAATGATTTTTATTTATCAATTTTTGTTTTTAAATTGAAGATTATTATTTTTATAATATTTTTTTCGTGAATCTTAAGGTTCTATCTATAAAAGGAAATTGAATCCTAAAATTAGTCAACATCCCTATTATGGCTTTCATGTAGAGCCAAGCTTCTGAATCTACACGCTCTAGCCCTCTAACTCTACAAGCCCTATCTTCACAAACTCTACACCTTAGTCAAAATATAAGTGGATTGGCCGTTTCGCTACCGTCACATGGGCATAAGGGCTTGTACACAAAACTGCGATGCGACGTCGCATCGCAAAAACCTGCGAGCTCGCACGTCGCGTCGCAAGAACTTGCGAATTGATTCGCATCGCGCATTCCTGCGATGTTACGTCATACTTGTTGACAACACTTTTAAGTTGGCTCTGAGACAGCGTGTTGGCAAGACGTACACACATCAAATAAAGTTTGAGATCACTTTGAAAATACGAAATCTTTTTTGTTACGTTAAAATGAAACGTTTTTTCTTTTTCTTCTAAGATTCTTCATTAAAAAATCAAATCTTTTAATAACAAATTCATATTTTCGATGAAAATAGTTCCCTTCGGCGTTCATAATAGTAATAAATGGATGAACCCAAAATCTTCTTTGTATCTTTTGCCTGTATCTCCTAAGCAGTAACAAAAGTGCACACTTCTTTTTACGATCCATATCACGACCTAGTTTTCAACGGTCGTCAAAGGAATGGTCACCTTATCGTGGAAGGGACACGCCTTGCCGCACGAAATCGCATCGCAACAATTCGTGTCGCAACTTTTTGCGTTGCGAATTCGCATCGCGTCGAATCGCAGTTTTGTGTACGGGCTCTAATAGTCTAAGGGCTTGTACACAAAACTGCGATGCGACGTCGCATCGCAAAAACCTGCGAGCTCGCACGTCGTCGCGTCGCAAGAACTTGCGAATTGATTCGCATCGCGCATTCCTGCGATGTTACGTCACACTTGTTGACAACACTTTTAAGTCGGCTCTGAGACAGCGTGTGGGCAAGACGTACACACATCAAATAAAGTTTGAGATCACTTTGGAAATACGAAATCTTTTTTGTTACGTTCATTGACATAAATTATATAGACAGGCTGTTCAGTACTTACATTTTGTTCACCTGTGTTGACCCCAACTGGGGCTAACTCAGTTTAGTCGGCTGCGAGCAAGTGCTGTCGCCTGTCACTTTCGAAAAACTCCGACTGTTCAAGAACACTTATTATTCTGTATTGTGCACAGTTAAAACTTTCTCATTATTTACGTTTGAACTTTATTTCACTTTATTTAATCATAATCGGTAAGTAACTATGTTTTTATTTACAGTCTTAAAAATTATTTAGTGTCAAATATTTATTACCGACATCTTGAACCAAACTTGACAGAACGAACACAGAGTACTTAATCACTACGGAACAGGGTTGCCAGACGTCGCGGAGTGAGAGAACAAAAGGACAAAGATGCGGAAATTGTGGTAGAAACTAGAAAGTGATTTCAATACGTGACTTTTATATGAAATTGACTTACTTTATTTGTTTTAGATATTATATGTACCTATTGAATTAACGAAAATGCCAACTTGTACATTGCGGTATTGCAAAAATTATGAGCAAAAAACGAAAACATTACCTGAAAGAATAATTTTCCACAGGTAAGTTTTAACGCTTTATATTACTTCACCTGTATGTTTGTTTGTTGGTTTGTTTGTTTGTTTGTAACTTCTCTTTGGACTTGATTTTGGCTCACTTGAAACGCTCAGATTTCTTTCAAACTTCGTGGACTTATTGAGGACCAATGACAATTTAATATTTAAAGAAAAAAAAAGAAAGAAAGAAAGAAAGAAATTACCTACATTTCATTTAAAAAAATCAAACTAAAAAATTAATAAATAAACTCCAAAAATTGTTGTTTATCCTATATATATGTTGTATGTCTGTGTATATATAGTTTTGTGTATAACTATAAGTAATTGGGTAAATAAATATGAGAGATGTGTGCAATAAGGTGAAGTACCTACTTAATGTGATTATATATGACAATCAGTCGGGATTTAAAGAATTGATA
The DNA here is from genome assembly GCA_911387775.1 of Thymelicus sylvestris. Lineage (NCBI taxonomy): Eukaryota > Metazoa > Arthropoda > Insecta > Lepidoptera > Hesperiidae > Thymelicus > Thymelicus sylvestris. Next base: position 8,218,051 of record OU426888.1, read on the forward strand.
ATAAACTACCTACGTGTTGCTCTGAAAAACAAAGTTTTATTTAAGCTTATCATACATTATGAGTTACACTAAATACAACCTAAATCACACAAACCTACCTGGAAAACAAAGAAACGACAATTAAAGTATTTAAATTGCCAATTCCTCTTTTTGATGTTTCTACAAAAATACACTATAATATTTCAATGAGGCTACAGTGTAATTTATTACGATACATTTCTTTTATTTTAAGTGCACAACACACATAAAAATATTTTAACACAATCGAATGATATATCCTGGGACTATAGATAACACAAGTTTTATATACTTAAATGGAAAGATCCCACGCATATTGTAATAAAATGTAAATTCTGGAATAAGAAACGATATTTTGATTTTTTTTTGATGAATGGATGAACACTACAGAAATTGTCATTCCGTTATGACGTAATTAATCCTCAGGTACCTCTACAATGTAATCCAGACAGAGTAATATATCCATGGTATATGTCCAGTTATAGTAATGTATCCATGATCTCTTTCGGAGTAGGGTGTTGGCAACACTGGGCGCATAGTGACTCTGTGATTGAGTTCTCTGTGGCACAAAAGCGTGACACGAAATTCCTTAGAAAGAGCGCGTCCATATAATTTATGTCAATGGTTACGTTAGAATAAAACGTTCTTTCTTTTTCTTCTTCATTTAAAAATCAAATCTTTTAATAACAAATTCATATTTTCGATGAAAATAGTTCCCTTCGGCGTTCATAATAGTAATAAATGGATGAACACAAAATCTTCTTTGTTTCTTTTGCCTAGATCTCCTAAGCAATAACAAAAGTGCACACTTCTTTTTACGATCCATGTCACGATCTAGTTTTCAAAATACGTCCCAGTACGGTTGACGGTCATCAAAGGAATGGTTACCTTATCGTGGAAGGGAGACGCCTTGCTGCACGAAATCGCATCGCAGCAATTCGTGTCGCAACTTTTTGCGTTGCGAATTCGCATCGCGTCGCATCGCAGTTTTGTGTACAGTCCATAAGATCCGAATTAGAGGCGTTTCTTCACCCATCTGCCGGATAAAAATTGTTTTATATCAAATATCATATCTAAAGAAAAGTATCGCGAATGGGTTGCCAAAAAAAAAATGTTCTAGGCTATCATTGCTCTACATGTATACAGGGTGGAATAAAATGTGGTTGGAGGAAAAGTACCTGAATATTAATGATGGCTTCACTGAAAGTAAAATACTACGTATACGTACTAAAGTTTACTACAAATGGTAAGTCCCACCTTGGTGTGTGCATCTGGATTGAGGGCCCACTTTTTTTTCTTGGCGTAGCAAATTGAAATTTATAGAGGATTTAGTTAAAATTAGTTAAACTTAAAGCAGACATTCGTTTTCTTAAACGTGAATTAAAGATGTTATGGGCAAATGTTTTGGGCCCTCAGTTCAGATGCCTACAGAAAGTGGCATGGTATTAATCTTAGAAGGTACTATCTCTGTACTTATCAATAATTTTTATTTTAGAATTTAGTTAAGAATTTCTTAAAATGATTTATGTCATTCTCAGCTGGCTAGAGAATAACATTATAGATTTAACGCAGTTTTACTTGGGCCCTCAATCCAGACGTTTTTGAACTGAGGGCCCAGGCCAAAGATAACCTATGTTTAAAAGAAGAAGTACATAAATGTGCCTTGAACACCCCCTAGATAACATTCGTATGAATTAGTTAAAAAAATAATAGTGAAAAAAAGTAACGGCTGAAAGGTAAAACGGATTCGAATTTTCGGATAACGTCTGATCTGAGGGCCCAATATTTTTAATAATAATAGTTAGAAATAAATTAGCTGAAAAGTTTTTACTAATTTTGAACTAAAATTTTACATACGAATTTTTGTTCAAAATGCCATACTTAACGAGAAAATGAACTTTTCATTTTTAATAGGAACTTTTGTAGGGTTACCATGATTCCAGAATAGGAAAATAATTAAGTCAGTTTTGTAAATTGCAAAAATCTTATTTATGGAATCTTATTGATGGAAGAGGGCTATTGGCAAAAATTACATCTAGAACATCAAAAACTTGACAGGACTTATAAAGTTACATTCGAAAATTTTAAAGAATGTATACTAAAGCTATATCATTATACGGCATTTTTCCTGCGATCCCTTTAATCCTAGTTGTATATTGTGGGAACCGTGACATCGCTGGCCCTGAAAAGTAGGTCACACCAGTTCAGAGTCACACGTGAACTCTGATTATATTGTAAAATAGCAAACAGTAAGTAATGTAATTACGTTTAACCACCGATCCCAAGGTAAATCTGTCTACCATTCCATCTGTATTGTTCAGTTAGACAACTGGACAGCTTGACATGTAGCTACATTGATTTACTTGTAATTGGTAGGTACCTAGGTACTACAAATCCGGAGATTCGACAATAGTAGAATCGAGAAGGGACGATAAGAAATGACAATAATGTAATCGATCTTATGGGCCCCATTGACGATGCGATCGATCGGTGCGATCCGTCGTTGCCGACCGATCGCAACGACGGATCGGTAGTGTATGTTGTGATCGTGAACGATTTGCTTGATCGCAGACGATATCGGCGATCGCAACAAAAATCTATGCAATCTTGAATATCGCACCGATGAATCGACAGTGTGTGGACCTTTGCGATCACCGATGCGATTTTTGTCTCATTCTGATGCCGGTCGCCACACCGCACGCATCGCATGCCTTCAATGCCTTGGCTAGTGCGTTACGTACTTGTTACGTAGGTACTACGTACCTATCAACATTCGATGGACGAAACAAATATTTTTTTTGCCGTATTGGGGCGGCTTTAGAATACTAAACCCAAACCCACGCTGGATGGGTGTCGTAAGAGGCGACTAAATCCGGCCCGCTGGTGGTAGGCCCTCGGAGGGATTATATTGGTAATATTGATTTTAATTGTTAATTAATACCATTATTACTATTGTTATTACTTCATGGGGTTCGCTTTTACTTTTACTTTTCGCTTTTACCTCTGGTGTTGCTAATGTTCATGGGCGACGATAGCCACTTACCATCAGGTAGATCGTCAGCTCGATTGTCGGCTATTTCCATAAAAAAAAACTTCGTGGACTTATCGAGGACCGATGCCGCGATTACAATTCAATATTAAAAAAAAGAAAGAAAGAAAGAAAAACCTAGTTAAACGCTTTATATTAGCTTTAAACAGTTAGACTAAGACTAAGTTTGGAAGACCAAACTTCGTAGACCTATCGAGGACCGATGATAATTCAATATTTAAAGAAAAAAGAAAGAAAGAAAGAAAAAAATGTTCGGTTATGTTCGGTTTACACGTATTAAGTAGTTAACTAAATTTTAAGTAAATTAATACGTGTAAACGGATAATTTAGTAGTTTTGTAATCAAGTAGAGTTTTATTTTTTTCTTTAGTAGCCGAATCAAAGTTACTGCCACATAGCTAAGGAAAAGAAGTTCATTTTCCATTTTGTAGGGCACGTATTGAATTATTTGAGCACGTCTTTATCCTTCCGTGTCAAACAAGTAAATGTTTGATAGCGATCGATCGTTGCGATCGATCGTTGCGACCGATCGTTCGTGTATGAGTGGCACTTTTGAACCGATCGATCGTTGCGATCGATCGGTGCGATCGCATGTCAATGGCGCCCATAACTGTCTTTACAGCACACTGGTGGAGAATGCCACTAGAAATTAAATTTTGCCCTTGTATAGGGCATACGAGGGCAAAAAGTTTAAGATGTTGTAAAAATAAATAAATAGGTAGGTACCTAATAAATGTTTTCATCACGGCCCCGAACCGTAGAATTCCGGCATGTAAGTTGTTTCACATAATTATAATTATGTACTTACTTTGTACTTCGGGTTTCCCGACTCAGCTTAGGAGAAAAATTTTACGATGGTTCTATATAAAAAGTATTTATTGCGCTATCGTTAAACTTGAAATAAATTACATAAATTAAATTAATTAATTTATCAAGCATAATTACCTATAATATATCTTTTTATTACAATTCCGTGATAAAATAACGATAGCAGTTCAACACAATAAATATTTAATTAAAATACCGATAATTGCAGGTGCAGATATATATGCTAAATAGTAATCTCAAGATTTATAAGCTAATCTGGTAAATTAAAAAGCTTTGTCTCCGATGTAAAATAGTGAAAAATTTGGTTCTATGTATCCTTGGTACTCAGGGTTAAACCTTAACCTTCTCCATTGAGATGAATGTAATGATGGTACTAGGATCCGCAGTATTCCGCACGCTAGGACAGTGCCGCTCGGGTGAGCATGGCTAAGTGCTGGTCAAGGCGACAGGTGGTGCGGTGCGGTGATGGTACCTTATTGCTTCCTACAAATCCTATAAACATTACTTTACTGGAAAAATCTTGTACTCCCTTGTACTTGTGGAATCTGAGAACGCTTTCCTTTTGTTCCACGGAACCTATCACCTTGAATTGAATTAAGAAATTGGCACAAAGTACTTAACACTATTGTTGAATTAATAATCCACCGGACCAAAAGTACTTCACGATTACAGTGTTAACAGTTTCTGACGAAAAATAGTTTCGTGGCAAACCGATTCTCATGTGAATCTTATGATACGAAACATATACTTACCAAGAACGTTCTGGATTATGTTTGTTAATCGATAATATTAAAATATTTTGAGCAGCAGTGATCATCACTGTTGCCAAAAATGTTATGAGACAATTTTTGGCTTGCAATGAAAGATTGAAATAAGTGGTAAAAATAATTCCAAAATGTTTGTGTGAAGAGGACGACCCGTGTGGCGCAATGGTTTCCATGCCGGATCGCCGCACTGCGGGTCCTGGGTTAGATTTCCAGCGAGGCGGAAAGAATGATGAGTTTAAAATTTCGGTCTGGGTCTGGGTGTGTGTCCTTGTCTTTGTCTGTTGTCCATGACACCCACGACACAGGGTATCCTCGTGTGGGGCTATGAATGTGTAGCGTTTATTTTATTTTTATTTCTTTTAAATTTGTAAAACGACATTGTTAAACTGTCAAACTCTTCCATATATAATTATTGTATGATTTGCATCAAGTAAATTAAGGTAGTGAATCGAATTACTATTGAGTGAAAAATCACTATTATTATGGAAACAATATTTTTCGAAATACTCTCCTTCATTCTCTATGCAGTTTCATTCGCCTAAACCAACTATTAAAACGCTTTTGCCAGTCTTGATCCGATAGGTCTGTCTGCGACTTCGTAGGCGGCCACGCTCTCTTCGGCACACGAAAAAATTTCCCTTTTATTTTTTCCTTCATTATCCGGAACAGAAAGAAATCACAGGGAGCTAAATCAGGACTGTACGGTGGATGGGGCAAGGTTTCAACACCAAATTCAAATTGTAGACGCATTTCGCGGCATCAATACGGGCCTGTTTTTCAGTGTCTGAGAACAAACGCGGGATCCAACGACAACAAAGCTTCCTCACTTCAAGATGCTGATGCAAAATAATTTTAACGCTCCCCGGTCCCCGAACTAACGCCAAGAATCTTTTCGATGTCCGAGTAAGTAATTCGTGGGTCTTCTCGCACCATCATTTCAGTAGTCTACACATTTTCTGCAGTTACATACCTACTGCCGTTTGTGGGCGACCACTTCTATGGTCGTCTTCGAGGTTCGTTTTACCCCTTTTAAATTCACTGAACCATCTAAAAACTGTTGCTTGAGATGGAGCAGACGCCCTGAACGCTGACTGTAATTGTTGAAGGCTAAGTTTTTCAGTTAAACCAAATTTAAATTCATAAAATATCATACTTAGCACGCAGTACAGCGTTAGTTCAGTGTTTTATGTCATTATTAGACAAAACTCTTTCCGTTTGAAATATAAACTTCAAATATGGTGAATACGGTTAGGTATAGCGTTTTTTATGTTGGTATACAATAAACTGTTCTTTTTATTGATTTGTAAAAATACCAACTAAGTAATAAATAATGATAGCTTCAAAAATAATAAAAATCATAATATTTGTAATCTAATATCATGATAATTAAATTAATTACGTTAATTGGTATGGTATATGAATATCATAGAAATATTGTGTTGTCATTGAATAATATGGTTCTTACTAGGTACGAGACTGTAATCACAAATTATGTCATACGGAAAGAAAGTCTCGCGAGTTGAAAGTTGAGAAAGCTTAATATTACTGGCGTTGACGGCAATGGGTAGTTAGTGTGTTATTTATTATTGACATCGTATAGCCCGCAAAATGTGTTACAGTAAGGGAACATATTTGTAAAAAAAATACAAAATAAAATACTTATTTTACTTTAATATTACAACATAATTTAAAGGATTATAAAAAAAATATAGAAAAAATTAAAATAATTATTATACCAAAATATCAAAAATTAAATAGGTAATTTTATCATTGCTACTCAATAAAATTATATTAGAATTTCAAAAACTGTTTTATCAAAACTGATTTACAATAGGTGGGGAGATAGGTATATTCGATTAAAAAAGATTATTGAAGTTTCGTAATATAAAAAATACAAAACATTGGAGAACCAAGTTTTACAAAAAAATAATACAAGTTATACCGGTATAATTTTGATGGAGAGAAAATATTTATTCGACATAATTTTAATTTCGTCGCTACACCACTACGCTTTAACACCTAATTTTATTGTCATATAACTAATTCATTATGACAAAGGATAAATAATATTCCTTCGTTAGCATAATATACCTATCCTCCATGTTCGATTGATGTTATGATTCGTTCCGTTTCCGATCCGCTAAGATTAAGTGAACGTAAAATCTTGAGTTGCGTTTTATAAAAATTGTGTTTTATAATAATAATAGATATAGCTGGTTAACTCTACATTTATAATAGTTTACATTCACAGTGAAAAAAATGTCAATGCAGTTATCTGACATAAACCAAAAAGTAAAATTAATCGACGGATTCTGATTTAATAATGATACTTGGTCTAATCTGTCCTAAAGAAATCAAATGCTTAAAACTTTCATATTTTGTACGTTGTGTGTAAAAGATACATACTGGCATACCCGTATATTACTATGTCATCCGTGCCCGTATGTAGACCGTGTGAATGGCGGAAACAGGATATTCAAGAAAAAATTAAAATTTATCGTAGCGAATTCAGTACAAGTACCATTGTACCTATTATATTTTAAACTAATTTGTTTTTATTATAGAACCGGGAAGCATTTTTTCTTACAAGCGGAGAGGCTGAATAACTTTTCAATGTCAATGCTGTTATAACAATCTATTTGTTAATAATTACGATATGAAACTTTGTTTCTATACATATTTTTTATAGCAAAGTAAAATTATTTTAAATTTAATAATCTTAGTCGGAATTCTTGCTCTGAGTGATATATTATAATATTTTTTTATAATAATATTTTATAGGAATTAAAAAAATGTCCAAAATAAATTTATCTCGATAATTTAGATAATAAATATATATTCTTAAATATTAAATTTTATACAACATTACCAATAAATACAATGACTTTGTTTTACGAATATAAAGGGTTTTATACCAAGCACTTTGTTAAAACTAACTTTAAAAACAGCCTAAGTAAAAGGTCAATATTAAGTTATGAAAATTAGAGAGCCGTATCAAACTCATCTATTTCTACTAAACTTAAATTTAACAATAAAGCAACATTTTTATATCTCAATCTCAAGCAAAATGCTTTGGCAAATTGGCACAAGTGTTATTAAGGCTTTCTATAAACAGAATTCTGTATGTTCGAATATCCATGCCGCATTCAGATGTAAGAGTTATAGAATATTTTTCTGACCTATCATTAACGGGTATGGTGACGGGGAGAGCCAGTATGGCACCCGTATGTTGGGCCAGGGTAACTCGATCCATGCGAGGTAATAAAGTCCTGGAAGATAAACGAAACGTAGTTTCCGTCCTCAAAATGTGATGCACATCCGAAAGATTTGTCCCACCTTCTTGTAACAACATTCCTAATATTATTTTGCCTGTTACTGTTTCTGAAAAAATAATTTCATAGTTATCAATAGCTTTATTAGAAAACCATAGTCGTGACTTAAAAATATTTCCAGTTGACATTTTTACTAATGTTAAGTTGTGGTTTGATATTTAATCGATTTGATATTGATAGGCAAAAAGTGAATATTAACAATCTCTTTCAGACTTATACTTTTTAGTATAAGAGAAATTACATAGATAAATTAGAGACAGACAGGAATACCGATGATGATGAGGATTATCGATGAAGACACTAAAAGGAGTTCATATCCATACTTCCATACTTCCATACTAATATTATAAATGTGAAAGTGTGTTTGATTGTTTGTTTGTCCGTCTTTCACGTTGCAACGAAGCTGTTATATGGCATGGTTTTTGTGTGTAGAGATGGTGAGGAGGTTGGAGAGTAACGTAGGCTACTTTTTACCGCGGTAAAATATCCCCATGGGAAGATCTATATTTTATTAGTTGCTAGATATTTAGTTCCGGATGTTGCAAATAGATGGCGTTAGTAAAATTCATTTGCAAGTATTTTATCGATCTCTCTCTACTGCGGGCGAAGCTACGGGCAAAATCTAGTTTTTATATAAATAAATGACTCACCAATAAGTTCATCAAATATTTGCAACATAGCCTCAGACGATTGCTCTAGCAATGCATACCGCAGAGATTTAATCATTAAATCATTACGATGGGGTATCATTAAAACTGTTGTTCTGTAGCATTCACAGGCCTCTCCACAACTGCAGGGATCCATTGGCCAAGTATGCACGTTGGTTTGCAATGTGTCTATTGCTAAGTCCCAACGAGGTTGCGTAGTTACTTTGATAAAGAATTCTCCAATGTCACTTCTAAACCATATCCAAGTATTACCAGTTTGAGTGCTCAGGCAGATTATTTGCAAATATAGCTTGTGTTCCTGCACTTCCTGACCACTTTCTTTTGGTAAACCACTTAAACTAATTTCTTTGTCAATCAGATTCAGCCGCCTCACATAAAATCTTGGCTTTATTTCTTCTTCGAAACTAAACGGGATAGTTGGTTCTGTGTCCGTTATATGTAATTGATATGTAGCAGGGACAGCAAAGGGTGAGGACACAAGTACGTCAACTTTATTAGGACGATAAAGGGGTCCCGTTACTTTACATTTTCTTACCGGATTTAGTAGTCCTGCTTGCCCAGAAAGCAAAAACACAATGTATGTATCAAAAATTCGAGTTTTATTATATCCGTGTACTAATAGCATTGCAGATTCTTTTTCAACGAAATTTGCAGCGTATTTAACACTTAAAAACATTTTTTTTCCATTCTCACCTGCAGCGGATTTTTCGACAGTGAAACTGTTTTTAGTATTATTAAGGACTAAGTAAGTAAAAATTAAGGATTCCTGGCTAGTTGGGCTAATTGCAACTTGCCGAGTGGAGCTTCTTAAGAGAGGAGGGTTGAATTTTATCAACTCTCTTGGCTTGAACATTGGTAATGTTATATATAAATGAATCGATAAATACAGCATCATTAAGAAATTAGGTCGAAGAAAATCCTTGCTGCTTATAGGAAAGTTAAGTCTGAGATAGTTTAAAGCTTCGATAATTAAACAAGCATTATTAATAATCATACTTTCCCAGTTATTGTCATTGTTACTGATTTCACAGAATGGCTTAAAATGGCTTTCCATAAATGGACAATAGGTTAATATTGATGATATTATGGCGATACCATCTGATAGATCTGAAGTTATATTTGAAATGGTTTTCACAGCAATATCTTTTCCTCGCAATTTTTGATGTTGTTTTGATATATTTTCATTATACCAATCTATAATAATTTTAACAACATCTCGAGCTTGTGAACTAACACAAACACATTCGAAAAAACAGCTATCCATAACAAAAACTTTGTAACTCTGAATAATAAAATCAATCCAGCTCTGTTTGTTTAATCTATCAAATAAAATTTCATTAGAAAGGAGTTCTTCGGTTAAAATAATATCAGCGTTACATTTTGGTGTAACATATTCTGTGTAAATAACAAACTGTTCGTAACTCAAGAGAAACTTAGCTTGAAGTATCCATAAATTAGCACCACGAGATCTTAGCAAATTTATTATTTCTCTGTAAGTATCATGTATTTCCTTGACATATTTAAATGTTTCATCTACGCCAAATATTCTGCAAAAAACCATTGAAGTATGACTAAAGAACTGAAGTACCAGAACAGACATCACGAACAAAATTAGTGTCGCGCCGGGGCACGGAGGCTCATTTTTATAAAATAGAACCTTATTTTATTTTCAAAACTGAGCCACCGTTCTCCTTTCAAAATCGAATGAATCCATTAAAAAATGAAATCCATTGGCGCAAATTCATTGGGACAAACATCGTGTTCGCGGTGTCGGTTCTATATGCACGTAATAATACTTCAATGCAAAAAACATACATTTATATCTTTGTATCTACTAAAAAAACTGTAATAATTGCAATCGATCCAATACTTACGATATTTTGTGAATATGTTTCATAAGAGGTCCGGCAATTCTCCGTACAAAGTTTAAATATGAAACGTTCATGCCTTTTGCTTTAGTTCCACTTTGAGAAGACATAGCAGAAGAGATTGTATGAAAAGTATCAGGAATCACAGGAAATAAATCTCTACGAAAGCCTTGTTGAAACATCCACTTTTCAAGAAATTTTAAACATGTTTCGAGATAATCATATAATTCACATTGATCAGGTAATGGAAAATATGGATAAGGATTGTCATCAGGTTTGACAAAACAACTTGTATGTAAGGTCAAAGGACAAAAAGTGAAACAAAAGCTTACTTCAACATCGCAACAAGACCCACTGTCGTGATTAAAATTTAATGTCATATTACGTGCATATGCAACTTGACAACTTGCTGTTACTCTTACAGTTACTAGTGTATAAAGATTATCTGTTTCTGATACTACGACAGATTCGACAAGTGTTACTGTTAAACTTGTTTCTTCCTTTGAAACACAGGAAAAAGAATCTAAAGTTGATTCAATTTCTATTTGTAGGGTAATCATACGACTTATTTTTTCACCAACATGGCAGGGAGGAAATATTATTCTGTGGACACTGGGAGTCATTACAGCAGATTGTCTTTTACCAATAAATATCATATTATAATATGGAGTTGTCATTTGTTTATCTAAATATAATAAAGCCTGTGAGATAAATCTTCCACGCCCTTTTGGGTGAAATCTAAGTGTAAATTCTACTTCTTTTCCACGATACAACTCAAATTTCATTTGACTTTCGTTAATAATAGATTGATTTTCTTCCGTATGTAAATCCAATGAAAAATTTGGTGACAACTTTGATGTTAAAATAGTGACAAATAAGAAGTATTTCGATACGTTGGTCATTGTGAAGACTATGGAATTATTTGTATTTGGTTTATATTCTATTTCAAATTTTTCAACAGAAAATTCTATCCAAGGTACAGTTATAACACCTGTAATACGACAAAAACTTATGTCTCTGTTGACATTTTTTAATTTAACCTTTGAATTGTTTTCATAGGATCTGAAATAAGGATAAATATGTTAATGGCAATTTAAAGATAAATAATCAATAATCAGAATTAGAATATTAAAACAAGACTTACTGTTCATGGTGTCCGATGTAGTAACGAAGCTCCGTTGACAGGGAGTTATTATCCGGTGGACCGAGTAACCCGTTTATCTTAAACGGTATATACATTTCGTATTCTCGACGAAAAATATCGTACACCTTAATAAAAACAGTCTTTGACTGTCCTGCTTCTACATAGAACTCAAAAATTCTTACTTTTTCGTTACCCTGGGCTATAAAAACGTTAAATATATTTTCATCGCCTGTATTCAATATTTCCACAAAAGTTTTTAAAGTGCTTATATTCTGAAAAGTAACTGGAACAAATGTAGTCATAAAACAGGGCACTCTTGCCATATAAATATTCTTCGGATGAACTATTATTTTCGGCTCCACTACATTTCCACTTACAGGTAGTATCACATTTTCCTTGTTGTTAACTTTAATGCAGACGTCGAAAGCAAATTCCAAAATGCATGGAATTTTTACGATAATGTTAAAAGTGATTATCATTTTAGGACGTATGATACCACACATTGGCTCTATTTTGAATCCAGGAATTAATGGTTCAACAACATGAAAAAGAGCAAACTCACGTGAAGAATTTTCCAATTTAACTTTTTCAACAGTCTCTAAATTCAATGGAATATCTTTAAATATTACTGCTGGTTGTAAAAATTTTATGGAAAGTTTTCGGGTGATAATATTAAGCTCAATTTGGATATTTTCTGGAATTTTCCCTTGCGATTGTAATTCAATTTCATGCATTTTTGTTTTTGTGGATTTACAAATGTACAAGAGGTCACAAATTTTGCAAGAATGCTTTGGTATCGTTCCTGATTTAGGAATTATTTCAAATGGCGTATCTGAATTGAAATCATCCCATTGAAAGTCAACAGGTAAATTAAAATGATTAAATATTTTCACCGCTACTGATGTTACAAAACTTTCCGTAGTTACCATTCCAAACTTTAAACTTTTGTCATAGATCATTAAAGCGGGATTTCCTACTTGAAGATTATAGGAATGCTTTCTATAGAACTGTTGGTCAATTACATACTCAAAGGTTCCAAAAGAATTACCATACGAGTGTCCAAAGCAGAAAATGTTTAAATTAGTTTCGGTAAATGCACTTAGTTTAATTTTTAATGTAGACTTTCTGTCATTAGAATAAGAAATATGTTTATCTTTTAAAAACTCGATACAAATAGTAAATTTCGTATTATTTTGAATACTTAACGTATGTTCACCGTATGTTAACAATCCAACTTTTCCGAAGTTAATGGAATAAGGAAGAAAAATAACTTGGAATAAATTGAATATAGTTACGAAACTTTTAGTTTTTTTACAAAAATCTTTCGGTTGGATTTGTAAATCAGGATTTGACATATCTTTTGTTAAGCACAAATTAACAGCTGGGCAGTATTTTTTTCCAGGTTGCTTTGTATGTGTAGTTTCGGGTATTCTTAAAAATTTACTTGCCATTTCTTTTCTTTTTAAGTGTTGAATTAACTCTTTATTAATATAAGCGTATTTAGAATCAAGTTCATTTAATTTGTGTAAAGATTCTACTACTATTTCTTTAGCGTATATTTTACACAAAACATTTAACTTTATGGATATTGGATATATGATATAATTATCATCCATTTCAGTCTTCACACATGTTGCTTTCTCGTCAAATATGACCTGTGGATTTCTTATCTCAAAACTTATAATATTTTTAACTTTTAAACATGTAGGTTTAATGGTAACTAATAATCTTCTTGAAGAATTTGGGGGTAAATTAAATTTTTGAGGTAGCACTTCGAACCCAGTCACTCTTACGTATTGCAGCACAGCCATAACATTAGAATGATTGTATACACGCACATGTTTCGTGACTTTGGTATTCATCGTTACATCGCCAAAATTTATTATGTCTGGATTATGCGACATACTGCAGTATTCATACCTGCCACTTATATAATAGCGACCAACTTCAGAATGCAACTCGTTGTAGCAACAACGGCTTCCATCCACTTTGATGAGACGCAAATCAAAAACAAATCTATTATCCACTTGTTTACTACATTTCGCTTTTGATATACATTCATTTTTGGGATTGAATGTAATTTCTATAGAAGTGTCATCTTTTTGTTTTATTTCAAAGGCTCTATGTGAGGCAGATACTTCACGGGCATCTTCAAATTTCTGGAAAATAAAATTATTATCATATTAATACCATAATTTTTGAATATGCTAAAATACTTCAAAATTTTATCTTCATTTTTAGACTTCCGTACATGTTGATGAAACCACAAGAGTTCCGTTTTGACTACGGAACCCTAAAAAGTACTAAAAAGGCGTGATTTAAATAAATACCATTAATTTTCCTTCACACATAGTTTTTAAATAAGCAGATCTGTTCAGGTCCATGTCTATATCTAGAACTTGAGTGGTGGACAATCCAACAAATGATACAGGGAATTCCACTACTTTAAATCTCTTGAATATGTTATCGGGTGTAAAATTGTTACATGATGTCATGATACAATTGTAAAAGGATAAAATCGAGTAAAATTAATAAAGGTAAATCAAAAAGGTAAATAGAGCTTTTAATATTGATCACAGAATCACAGAGTTCTTAAGATATTGATGTTTTACATCATTCAAAGGCATTGTCACATTGACGTGTTTTTAATGTTTCTAAAGTTGATCCATGAGTGTAGTGAGGACCACAAAGTTTTAGTCGTGTCACAGAAGGCATAAATAAGTACCTACACAATAAAATTGGTTGCGTGTAAAAATGTTTAAAGTATGTTTTTATTCCTATATTTTATAAGTGGAATAGAAAACCTTCGCGTCATACCAGCGAAGCGCCCGTTGCTAAAATCTGAATTGGAGTCTGCGAATATTTCCAACAAAACGAAAGTATAAGCAAAAGTGTTAAAAAAGATCGTCTGTTACGGTTATAATTTCAAAATGCCCTTCAGAACGCTACCAGATGAGTGGGAACGAAGTGCCCCCACGAGCGAGATAACGTGCTGGAGTAATATTGTAGATGGATGTAAGCATCGGGGGTGTGTCGTACGACTCGGGCAAATTAGTTCGGGGCGGGGGGGCCCCGCGCCTGCCCCTTGCCTAAGGGTTTATCAGATTCAGGGGGTAAAAAATGACTTCTCAATGGGAGGAGGGTAGGGCGGGGCGGGCGTGGGCGGCACCGCCACGTGAGCCAGGCTTTCATCTGCGTCGCGACGCCTGTTACGCGTAACGCAGCCTTCGCGTTCGGGATTTATACAACCCGGGGTGGTTTATCCGGCGGAATGATAAAAGGTGTTAATTTTAATTTGTGTGCACGTGGTTTTAGATTATAGTGTTTTTAGGCTACATGGAAACTGGGTACAGTGGCCAAGTGGAAAGTCGGCTTCGTAACGGTCCTATGGAGACTACGCTGGAAGCCATGCATCCGTTGGATCCTCCGCCACCTGATGTTCTTCTCGCGCTATTGGCAAGAAATAAAGCCTTGGAAGGTGAGAGGAAACCGTCATTCGTATCAGTATCATGTAATATAGATGTTAATGCTGAAGTACAATGATATGATTTTTTATGCAAAGACTTAGTTTTTGACAAAAAGTTTCGAGAAAATAATATTTTTTTGCGTATTTAAGAGGTAGTAAATATTGAATTTTATTTTTTATTACACGACATATCCTTACCGATTATTGCCAATTTACATGTTTTAATGGTTAGCGTAATTTTCAGGCACAGTTACATAAATTAACAACGAATAACAGTACGTACAGTCAACGCACTATACACTTAAAAACACTATACACTTTAAAAGATGTGCTGAGGAGTTTCTTTACGGCTTTTCTTCTCCACCATGACAAAACACCTTTGCGAAAAGCTGGTTCATGAAAAAAATTACGTGCATAAGTGTAACTATGTGAATAAATGATTTTGAATTTGAATTTGAAACACTATATACCTACCTACTCTTTGGCAGAGGGCTTCGCTACAAGATTAACTATACTAAACGAATAACGACCATGAATGGTCGAATCAAAAAGCTAATATGAAAACGATTGTGAAATACCAGCGTTGGTAACTCATCTCATTTTCATATGTGGCCAAGGCGATTTTTTCGGCGATTCTCGCCCATAGTAGCTACCGTGGAAACAAATCTTGGTTGCGTCATTGCGTGCCACGGCAAAGGAAAGATTATCCGGTCTAGCTATGAAGTTAACCTGATCTAATTTACATTATTAGTCTTGCTGTGATTATTACTAAGTCTTTTATTCTTCAACAAAACCGTTTGTTGCTCATGGACCAAAATCCATGATACTACCAAATGTGATGTGCAGAGTGCATAAGTAGTATGGTAAGCTCCCAGAAAATAGGTTTTGGGTAGATTAAAGTTATAAGTCACACACAACATAGGTACACACTCACTCACACACACACACACACACACGCATTCACTTATGTAAGGTTGACAAAAACTTAGATTTTGTTTTAGATAACAGAATAGGTAGATTAATTTGTTTTTTATTTTTATGGAGGATACCTACTTTTTGTTAAAAGTGGCTGAAAAACAGCGCTGCATAGGACCACCATATTATGTCAGCTCAAACTGAGGACATCCTTGCCCGTATTTTATCTTCTTTTTTCCTATTTAATAATGTAATTTTAATGTTTTGTGTGTGACAATAAGATAATTTATTATTATTATTAAATACTTAGGTGGGGTTAAATTAAAATATTCTTTATCACTAAATGATCGGGAATAATACAAGTGTTGTGGTGTTGGATTAGTCTATATTTAATGCTTTTTAGAAAATGTAATGTCGCGGTCTACAATTACTGGGCGGACGGTAGCTGGTACGTGGTCGCGCGCCCGACACGTGTCTAGCTAGGCGGCTTACCGCTAGGGTTATCAGACTTGCAAAAATAATATTCATAATAAGTAATAATAATGATTAGATGTGGTTTACATCTGGTTTTTTGCTATAGCTTTTAATAAAAGGGGCATGATTCATGTTTCTATTAATATTGGATCTGGATTTCGCGTGGTGTCGCGTTCGTCCAATTGGCAAGGTGTGTAGGTAGTTAGGTTATTCCGTTAGTTCCTTTAGTTAGGTTATTCCGTGAACCGCTACACAATTAATAAAATAATAGCTGAGAGATAAAAAAACTCAGGAAATATAAACATATGGTGTAAACGTATACTAAAGACATTAGTTGACGAGAGATATTTGCTTAAACCTGAAATCGTTAGAGCTAAGAAATGTGTTAAAGAAATTTGTAATTTTAAAAGTCAGAACTTTGCAGCGGTAAATTTTGAAACAAAATAATATTTGCTTTAATAGAGTTTACAAGACTTTTAACAGGATTGCTGTGTAAATATTCTACATACCTATAAATTTTTGAGACTGTCACATTTTTGGTGAAATGAAACTCTTAAATATATGTATCCAAAACAATATAGTCATCACTAACAGGACCACCAAAGATTTTAATAAGCGTACCTATACATATAATGGTTAGATGCTGAATTGCTGACATTATGCCCTGCTTATTACTTAAATTGTGCTTAAAATTCTTAGACAGCGATCAAATTAAATCAAACATAGAGCAGTGGTAGCCCTGGGTTACCATCGTCCCCATACAACTACCATACATTTTGTTTATATGAGCTTTTTACTCGTACCCCGTAGGGCCTGACGTAATCAAGTTAAGTGCTCTTACAAACGGAGGAGCGGCGATGAGCTCTTTTTGATTTTAACACCAGCCCAGTCAGCCCACCACCTATTATGTCGATAAGGTCGCACTTAGTGAATTATAAAATACGCGGATACCGCTTGTGCGATGGACAATAAACAGAGGACACTTTAAATAAAATGTTATTTCGTTAAATTTTTGTTTGCTTAATAACTAAATGTGTTATGAGGTTATGTAATACTGTATAGAGTTCGATGCTAAGGGTAAGTTCGGTACCTGTTTTACTTTCTAACCTTAAATACATATCCTAAGAGTATGAAAGACTTTATTGAGCTTTGGTTATTATATTGTAATCAAAATGTATTAAACCTAGGAATAAGTTAAAGAAAGGTTTTAAAGAAAGAAATATTTTGGCTTCGTTTCAGTAAAATCCTTTTGAAGTGAAAATTTCTTTAGTACGGGGGTGACTTGAAATTTT
Source organism: Thymelicus sylvestris (assembly GCA_911387775.1). Lineage (NCBI taxonomy): Eukaryota > Metazoa > Arthropoda > Insecta > Lepidoptera > Hesperiidae > Thymelicus > Thymelicus sylvestris. Next base: position 8,235,871 of record OU426888.1, read on the forward strand.
ATGAAACGAAACTTTCCAGTAAAAAGAGACAAACACATAAATTCTAAAGTGAGATAGGAAGCATTGTACAGGGGTAGGGTAGGGGAGGGGGCGGAGCGGAGTGGGGCGGAGCGGAGCGGAGCGGAGTGAAGTAGATTATAGCCCTAGAGCTATTGAACCATTTGACTGTCCCACTTCCCACAAAGCTAGAAATTTATTAAATGATATTTTATTATCAGTCAATTAAGAAAGTACTGTTCTGGCAGGCATCTCGCGGTTGCGTCATCATCCCTTAAATTTTTGAAAATGCAAAATTTTTTTTTTTTTTATCCCACTCCCACAAGGCTACAATTTTAATATGTTGTAATTTACATATGTTTAAGTGTAAAAAAAAATTGCCAGAACATTTTGAGGGTTGCAAGTGTGTGCCAGAACAGAGCAAAGTTGTCATCGGGAGAGGAATTCATAACCTACTCGCACAAGGCTGAAATTTTCAGGGAACATTCTTTCAATTGTTTAAAAAATATGTGTAAACAGCCAGAACATTCTAGCGGTTGCAAGTATCTGCCAGAAGAGTATACAGGGTGAATTTTTCAACTGAGCGTGGATGGACAAATTCAAAACTATGAGGAATAGCGAAAAGTGGTCAAAGGAGTCTCAGGGCTGATTTTGACGAAAACCAAAACGGCATAATTAGATTTTTGAAAAATCAATATTATTAGCCAGGAATCGAACTCGCTGATTTTGCCTCATGAAAAAAAAATTTTTTGTAGGGTAACACTGTTTTTTTTCCACCAAAGTGTACAATCTGTGAGATCCAACGATAGTCCTGAACATTTAAATGACATCAAAAGCAGGCTAGAGCTTGAAATTATGCATAGAAGGATACATTTGTATGAAAATTATTATTTTTTGTATGGCAATACTGAAATTTATTTCCACCAAAGTGTACTATCTGTATGATCCAACAATAGTCCTATACATTTAAATGACATCGAAAGCAGGCTAGGGCTTGAAATTATGCATAGAAGGATACATTTGTATGAAAATTATTATTTTTTGTATGGCAATACTGAAATTTATTTCCACCAAAATGTACGATGTGTAAGATCCAACAATAGTTATGTACATTTAAATGACATCGAAAGCAGGCTAGAGCTTGAAATTATGCATAGAAGGATACATTTGTATGAAAATTATTATATTTTGTATGGCAATACCGAAATTTCTTTCCACCAAAGTGTACTATCTGTATGATCCAACAATAGTCCTATACATTTGAATGACATCGAAAGCAGGCTAGGGCTTGAAATTATGCATAGAAGGATACATTTGTATGAAAATTATTATATTTTGTATGGCAATACCGAAATTTCTTTCCACCAAAGTGTACTATCTGTAAGATCCAAGAATAGTGCCATACATTTAAATGACATCAAAAGCAGGCTAGAGCTTGAAATTATGCATAGAAGGATACATTTGTATGAAAATTATTATTTTTTGTATGGCAATACCGAAATTTCTTTCCACTAAAGTGTATTATCTGTAAGATCCAAGAATAGTGCCATACATTTAAATGACATCAAAAGCAGGCTAGAGCTTGAAATTATGCATAGAATGATACATTTGTATGAAAATTATTATTTTTTGTATGACCATACTGAAATTTATTTCCACCAAAGTGTACGATCTGTAAGATCCAACAATAGTTCTGTACATTTAAATGGCATCAAAAGCAGGCTAGAGCTTGAATTTATGAATAGAAGGATACATTTGTATGAAAATTATTATTTTTTCTATGGCAGTACTGAAATTTATTTCCATCAATATGTACTATCTGTGAGAACCAACAATCGCCTTATACATTTGAATGATATCAAATCAGACTAGAGCCTGAAATTATACATAGAAAGATAGAATTGTAATCCCGAAGACAACTTTGCTCTGTTCTGGCACATACTTGCAACCCTCAAAATGTTCTGGCAATTTTTTTTTACACTTAAACATATGTAAATTACAACATATTAAAATTGTAGCCTTGTGGGAGTGGGATAAAAAAAATATATTTTTTGCATTTTCAAAATTTTAATGGGCCATGACGCACCCGCGAGATGCCTGCCAGAACGGTACTTTCTTAATTGGCTGATAATAAAATATCATTTAAAAAAATTCTAGCTTTGTGGGAAGTGGGATAGTCAAATGGTTCAATAGCTCTCCAGCTATTAGTGAAACCTACATTTATCATCGTCCCGAAATTTTACATTCGTCTCATTATCTTGAAAACAAAAATTCTGAAGGTTTCACTTCTACCACGTGTGAATTGCACACATTTTAATTTTTTTTATACACCCAATAACATCTTTTTGTATTATATTTACATAGATACGTTATACTCGTGTGTGACGTCTGCCTCTTAATTAGGTACCAACAAAACTACCTACTTTTTTAAATCCTATTATCTTTCGTTATCTTATATCAATATCGTCTCATATTGACATAAGATTGTCTTTACCCAAAGCTGCTCGTACCATATTTAATACCAATTATTATGGATTTTGAGCCCCTATTATCCCATATTTCGAAGGCTGTAATTACGTGTAGGGGCGAAGTTTTGCCGACGGCATTCGATTATTATTTTAGTAAACCTCCATTGAATGGTACACGCAGTGTTATTGTATTATCAATCGAAAAAATATCGCGTCGGCAAACAATCACAGCGGGTACGGAAAATTTTGCGTGGGAATCGCTCGCCTCAGAACTATGGTATAATTATCGATGTTGCATAGAATATACATTTTATTCCATACCCAAAGAGTTTTATCAGAGAGAGCGTTTGTGAGTTTTAAAGTGGAAATTGGTATTTTAGTAAAATGGAAATTTGGAAATTCCAGCCCTAAATGAGCATAGTATTGCGGTTGCTGTTATTACACTACAGACATTATGTTTTTAAACGGTTATATTTAGTTTATCCTGTTTGTATGGGAAAAATGTTACAATCTTAATTAGACCTATTTCTTAATATCCTAAATGTTGAAATTTGTATTTGTTGCTTTAGTTCAGATGACAATGCATTTTATTACTTAGCATGACCTGATAATTTACGTTTGGCCCCAGACGAGGGAATTTCTTAGCGGATAAGAGCATAGCCTAATAAATTGCAAAAATAAATAAATAAATTTTCATATTTGTGAACTTTGATCTTGAATGTGTTTTTAATAGACGTCTGGTTCTTTCACACTTACCCATAGTTCTATTACATTCAGGGTGTGCCCCACATTCGTACTAATTTTCAGGTCTATGAAAATTATTGTATTATAAGTTGCCCCTATTTCTAGAGCCGGTAGAGTCACTGTTGTAAAAGCTCTTCTCCTCAGTCCTTGTAGTTCTATTTCATGAGATTATTTATTCTTCGTCAGGGTGTTTTAACATTTTTGGGTGAAAATTCTAATAGTCATACCTCGGTGTACATTGTATATTGATATGTACAGTTCCGTTTACCATTATGGGGGAATCCCTTTTGATAATGTGAGAAACAGGAAGTGTATGTTTATTGAATATTTATTACGTTACAAGAAGAAATGAAGAGACGTCGCCTATTATATTAACACATTAGCGGCGGAAGGGGGCACGTGGCGGCGCGTGCGCACCGAATCGCTTCCTTCCGGTTTAATGTAATGACACCGCAAACAACCTTGTGTGACTTAGGGTATTACTTTAACAGTACTAAATAAAAAAAAACATGTTAATAGAATGTAATATTACAAATTTAAGATTTTATAACTGTGTTACACCTAAATCTCGAAAAGCAGAAAGTTGACATCTGTTTTTTTGGAGTATTCAAAGGACTTGCTGTCCTTAAGCCTTCACTTAGCATTAGGTAGGTAAACCTATTGGAAGTTTGTAGGAGAATCGTAGCGTATTGATAGGTTTGCCACATACCTATAGGATTCATTTAATATTTATACAGTTACCTACATTATTTGCTGTAAATGTCGCTCTAGCAAGCACGATTATTTTTGACCACACACAATCATTTTCACTCTCCATCAACTGGAGACCTACTATCATACGATTACCTCAGTAGGTACTAGGGATGCATCCAATACCGATACCGATATATCGGCGATACTTTGGATTTGCCAATATTATATCGATATTTTTATGGTCGATTCAACGATACTTTTTAATATCGCACTAAAAAATGTTATGTAAAACTTATACCCAAACTTGAAAAAAATGGCACAGAAGTACTTTAGTTTCCAAATAAGTTCTGTCGCATCTGAGAGACTATTTTCCACCGCAGGTCTTATTGAAACAGACTTGCAAAATCGCCTTTTTCCACCAAACTTAGAATACTTTGTTTTTTAAATAAAAATCTTATCAGTGTTACTTTTAATTACTAAAACTACTAATCTCAACGTGTATGTATGTATATATTTGTGTTTTATTTATTTTACCTCAATTTTTGAATTCAATAAGCGTATTGGTATCGGTATCGTATCGAGGCATCCTTACTCAATACGAACATGGCAACACATTTACAAATGCAACCATTAATTAGTAAGTTTTGGCTCTATAAAAGAAAAGAATAAACAAAAGTGCATGGTGTAAAAACAATAGAGGCAACAAATTTTATAACCCGCACTTTCGAGGCGAGTCATCATCCGCTCAGCGGGGGACGACATCTGCTATATGGCTACCGACCCTCCGATCTACTCACCTCGTTCAATCATACCTGGATAGAGGAACTTTTGAACAGTCGGTTTTAATTAATATTCTCAATCTCCTAATAACGTGAAATAGTTTGGTTAGTAGGTAATGCCAACTAATAAATATTCTGTGGTAATGCAAAATAGAATAAAATACGATATAATAAAATATTGCATGTCACAAAGACAATAATAATATCGACGCTTGAAAGGCAAAAATTACCAAGCGACATGTTGGGCGATATTGAGTTATAAACATCACTAACGGCCGGTCTCAATATTATACTGTCAGTGGAACTCTGGTACATATCAGAGATAAAAAGTAAACATTGATCTCTCGCTAACTGCCGTCTCACAAATCAAAAGTAAGCAAAAAAAAGTAAGATCATCGATAGATAATATTTCAGTGACATTTCTGCCTCTGGTTTTTATGTCCCTCTGAAAATTTCGTTTTCGCATAACAATATTTTTTTTTAATACTTTTATATTTTTTTTATACTTTTTATCATAAAAAGGAACTCAGTGTTTTTGATTATAAACTTATTTCATTTTAATATTAAAATGATAATTTGTTCCAAATGTACTGTAAATTTCGCGGATGAAGTTAATAAAATAATGTTATGTGTAACCTGGACCAATGCTTCACTAGTAACAAAACGCAGCATTTGACGTTTATCACTCATGGGTATCCCGGACGACGATGACATGTTATTGTCATTTGACATTCGTTTATGTCGCTTGGTTACCCAAAATATAAACAACGTGTATTTTCTCACAATTTTAGTACTTAATATTAATTAGTTTTATGAATAAACTAGGATTATATAATGAAACACATAGCTCAACAATTACCGTGAGTATAGACTTTATTTGTTAATAAAATAAAATATATTACCTATTAGGTATGTTTAGTAAACAAAAAATTGTAGTAATTGTAAATTGTTTTACTTGTAGAAGTGATAGCCTATAGTCCCCGTGAACTAAGAAGCCCAATTTGTCGTTTGTCATCACAGTGACACTAGAGATGTACAAGAAAATCGGTTCACGAAAGAAACCAATTTTTGCAACAAATCGATTGAAAATTGTAAGACCTTCTAATCGATTCGATAATTATTAAATAGCCGAGCCAGCAAACAAGCTGACGATCCACCTGATGGTAAGTGGCTGTTGCATCACTGGTGCGTTGCCGGCTAAAAAAGAAAAGAAAAAGAAAGAAAGATAGATCATGATAGAATGAACTCATCTGCTCAGTTTCAAAATAATATTATGAGCGTCAGGGAAAAACTACAGTGAATAAATTTTTGTTTATTTCGTAACACACATTCATGTATACATAATTATTATTTTGTTGAAAGAAAAAGAATACCGCAAAAAGCTTAGCTACATAATTCACATATAATATATTATCTGCAGTTTACAATTTAAAATGTCCTTTGCTATCATCCAATTCGTCGTGGTATTCTTGGGTACCTAATTTTAAATTCAAATGCAAGTAAATCCTTTTTAACAGAGTAATTAAATTAATCAATTTTCATTTTTAAATTCCGATTATAGTAATGTATCGATTATGATTGGTTTTAGAAAAGGTTTCAGGCCGTCACATCACTTTGCGTCAGTTTTGTTTTAGGCCTCTTCATCGATCATTGTTTCGACGTCAAATATTTTTAATAAATTTTGCATAAATTATGATGTGATGGGATTTTTACTAGATTATAACGTTTACTATGATTTATAATCAACGCCAATGAAAATCAGTAAGAATTTTTAACAAATTTTGGAAAAATCCTTTGTCCGTAAGTATTCAACTATTCATGTCAAGTAAATGATTATTCCATTTCGCTCAAAGACGCCCATACAATGTTAGTTCATATTAATAAATGGCAGCTATCATTATGGGCATCTTAGATAATTTTGACTATAGTGGTTAGAACGTTGGTCTCCTGAACGAAGTGTTTATTCCCACTTGTCCGGGGCCCGAGTTCAAATCCTGGCACGCTAATATTCTAATATTATGTGCGTATCGCGTATGCGTAAGTTAATTATCACTAGTTTCGGTGAAGGAAAACAATGAACATCGCGAGGGAACCTGCACACCGGAGAGTTCTCCATAAAGTTCTTAAAGGTGTTTGAAGTCTACCAATCTGCACTTGGCCAGCGTGGTAGACTATGGCCTAATACCCCTAACATTGCGAGAGGAGACCCCGAGCCCAGCAATTATGGGTTGTTGCTTCTTTTTGCTTTTAAACAAAAAATTGTTGCCAAATGTACTAAAGGAAGTTTTTTTTTCAGATGAAGTCCAGACCCTTCACAAAAGATGAAGTACCTTTCTTCATATGGCCAAAATAGTAGCCAATAGATATTAATGTAGCAGGGATACACCATTATTTCCGAAAACGCGAAATGTTTGTATTATAATTTCAAAATAAATCTAACTTAAAAAGCTTAGTGTTCTTGTTTTATTAAAATACCTACTTACCTAAAACTTTAAAGATAGGAATTGTTATCAATTCTCATTCACTGCCGTTTTTAACCGACTTCAAAAAAAGGAGGAGATTCTCAATTCGACTCTATTTTTTTATGTTTGTTACCTCAGAACTTTGGACTGGGCCAACCGATTTTGATGATTCTTTTTTTAATCGAAAGCTGGTGCTTGTCATGTGGTCCCACATTTTGAACGAGATCTGACAAGTAGTTTTTGAGTAACTTTGAAGTCGGTTATTTTTTGTTAGTAAAATTTAGATTATGGTTTATGTTTAATCTGAATCTAGGTAGTTATAAACAAAATTGGATTCACACAATTCAGTCATATATGTAGTCATATATTTTATACGAGGACAATTTCGGCGATCTTGGTACCGTATTAAAAAGGCGGAATCAAATATACAGGCTTCACAAAATTCATTATCACTGATCAGTGATTAATAAATCCATGATGTTTTGATAAATTTTCTTAACAATATGAGAAATCTACCAATTATCCGTCGAAATCGAGCGATGTGAAAAATTCCGACAGATGGTAACTTCTATTACCGACAGTTAGCTGTCAAAGCGTTATTGAGACGCAAGTATTTATTTTTGTATGGACCAACATGCCTACGGTATGACTTGGCCCTCCGAACGGTAGATCAATGTCATGGGTAGAAATTTTCTATCCACCGAAGGTTAGTGAGACGCAAAAATTGACAAATATGACAGATGACATACTAATGACAGCCTTATCTACATTTTTTTAACTGTTAGTACATTATTGAGACCGGCCGTAAATTAACAAAAAATTCAGCGTCGATTGATCATATGATTGATTGATGCTAGGAAGAGTTTTGTTGTCGCTTGGTAACTTAAAAACAATTTCAGCGATTTTTTATGATATTTTTTTTTAATTAAAAACTTTAAAATGCTCTAGTGTGAAGTTTCCAACATGTCGCTTGGTATTTTTTGCTCTTGCGTCTTTTCCATCCCTGTATTTTCCGAAAACCATTTCGGTACTAGATGAAAAAATCATGAGTTTGTAAGTATGTATATCCATATCATAAATAAATATCAATATAAATATAGGTACTGGGAGTATGCTAAAAAGTAGATAGTCTAGGTAACTATTTTCTATAGACATTGACTATGTTTGAATAACATAGCTAAAGTGTTCAGATTACATTTTGTTGTTCAATCTGAGGCTAAAATAGAATTTCTACGTAATCCTCAAAAGATTGGAATCTTGAAAAGGCGGTCCAATTAGAAACGTGGTAAGTTATGAAACCTGCATTTTCAATAATATTCGTCAATCCAACCGCGTCGGAGTCATATTTTGCTCAGCGCGGAGCAACTTTATGCGGGGAGAATTCTTTGATTACACGAATATAAAGGGCTTCTCTACACAAAGCTTTGGTGATCAGCATTATCCCTTTGTTGGCATTTTAATCAATCAGCGAGATTCGCCCTGACTTACAATCGAACTTGAATATTTTATGTTAAAATAATCCCATCAAAAACATGAATGTAAAGTAAAAGCCAATTTTAAAAAAAAGAATTGAGATCTAAATGGGTGCCAAGTTCTGTGTAGAAAAGCCAAAAATTTTAGCCACAAGAACATGTAATTCAAGCTCCACATTTGACTTGGTTAGTTTTCACGTACCTATCTAGGCTATATATGTATAATTATCTTTGTTAAGTCTGTTAGGTGTTACTTTTCTAAAATTTGGTTTGTTGGTTGCTAACTAATGAAAACTAGCCAATTCAAATGTAAAGCTTGAATTACATGTTCTTGTGACTAAAATTTTAGGCTTTTCTACACAGAACTTGGCACCCATTTAGATCTCAATTCTTTTTTTTAAAATTGGCTTTTACTTTACATTCATGTTTTTGATGGGATATCATTACTTTTTGTACAGAAATTATTAGTAGGTACTTATTCATAACGTTACTGATTAATTTTGTTACCTTATACATGAACTGTAATAGTGCCCTTCAACTAAATCCGTAGTTAGTGCACCGTGGTCCAAAATACCTATTACTTCATTATTTATAAGTAATGATCTTCTACTATTCATACCCGCTAAATATTGAAATAATAATTAATACTAAATCCCAGTCTGTTAAAAAAATAATAAATACGATACGATACGATAGTAGTAATAATAATAATAAATACGATAGTCGAATATACTCTTATTAGTTATAAGTAGTTTGTGTTCGATGAGATAACGTGCCATAATATATTTGGAAACAATACTTCGAATCACTTTAAACTGGTATAATTTCGGAAATAATACAAAATTTAGTGGTGTACATGCCATACAAGATAAGAGAAGAATAATTTTTCACACATTAAAAATGAAACAATGCAATACACTGGAAATAACGGCTACTGACGTCTCACTAATCTGTACGTAAATAATACGTACGTACACTGAACATCTTCCCCCCCGTTATAAGCTTCACAAAGTACTAAAACTGATATGTTTCGATTAAAAAAATTAAGGGTGGTATTCCACTCCTTATATATATTCCACATAATGACCACTTGTCATCAATTTTGATTGCTGTTCATAAATTTCAGGCGTTATAAGTAAGTGTTCCTAATAGAATCATTTTTTTGAAAAATTATCATAAAATGATAAAAATTTACTACTTTCAGATTTATTCCTTTGTATTCACCCGACTACCTATCTGCATGCCAAATTTTAACTTTCTAGGTCACCTGGAAGTTGGATATAGTTTTGATCTATAGGTCAGTCAGTGTTAAATTTCTCGATTTTTGGACGTTAATATCTAAATAACCGTTTGAGATGTGTTTATGAAATTTGAAAGACGTATGTATTTTGCAAGTCTTAATAAATGAGCCAAATTTGACAGGTTTATGTTGAATAGTTTTTGAGTTATGAGGTGGTCAAAAGTGGCTCCAAATGGTTCGTGTAATATTACACACGGTGCTGCTCGCCAATTCTGTTAGCTAGAAAATTGGCTTACACGCTACCGCGTGTTTAGATATTATGACGATTGTATTTAATTTTTTACAAGTATACATACTTACATATATTTTACTACAATCGTGTTACAATGTGATTCAGTAGTGAAGTAAACTTAATAAAAGCACACAAAAAAGTACCTAAAAATAATTATGTTATGTAAAGCAGTAGATTTGTATGTATGTAGCAGATCTTAAATATTGCGGTCTACATGCAAAAAATAAAAAAAAGTGCGCTTCGTCTTTATAAAAAATAAAACTCGATTCCATGTGAGGTTTGTGCGCTAATTACTGTTTTTCGCATTTGCTTTACACATAGCATTGTCATTTTAATTTTCAAATAAAATCCAATATATCTCTTGAAAAAAAGTAATCGACTTCAAAATAACTCAAAAACTACTTGTCAGATCTCGCTCAAATTTAAGTGGGACCGCATGATAAGCACCAGCTTTCGATTAAAAAATAATCATCAAAATCGGTTCACCCAATCGAAAGTTCTAAGGTAACAAACATAAAAAAGTACAATCGAATTTAATACCTCCTCCTTTTTTGAAGTCTGTTAACAAAATGACGTACCTAAATGTTATTGCACGAATATCTAAAATTCATTAGCAGATAAGCATATACCTTTTACGATATTAATCTAAACAAGTATTTTTAGTTAATTCATTCATACGATCACGTGGATAGGTGCGGCAGATGGTTGGGGGTGAGTTGCGTGGGTAATTACGTATAGGTGGTTTGACTCCTGTTATGATCGTAATATGCGAGTAAAAGTGAGTGATCAATGTATAGACTTATAGAATACGAGTAACCGCCCTCGCTTTGCTTCGTTTTTTTTTATTTTTTACACCTTGGGTTACATTATTGGAGTTTTTTTTTACATTTCCTTAATGTTTAATGTTTTTGAATTGAATTGTTCCTTAATGTTTTTGAAAATATAATGTAGCCCATGTCACCCGGGGATAGTGTAGCTTCCCGACAGTGAAAGAATTTTACTAATCGGTTCAGTAGTTTCGGACAATCCAATCTTTCACAATAAATATTAAAATCTGTATTTGTACTGCGATTAGATTAAAATTAATAAACATGTATAAAAATTTAAATGGATATATTTAAAGTGAAAATCGCTGATTACGAATATGCTAATAACTCGTTTTCGTCAAAAATGTCAGATACGTTGTTTATCATTAGGAGAGCAGTATTGCATTCGCATAAAATTTTTATATTATTATGTTAAATAATAATATGTTAAATAGTTTATGTATGCAACTACATAATTAATGATTTATTGTAGGAAAAATATTATAAAAATATAGGTTAGTGAAAAATAAAATGCGTCTGAAGCTGAGGTGAACCTATCTGATGTGTACCTAATATTCGTCAATTTCATAGAGTACTTAAAAATCACAAATATTAAATATGCCAGTAAGAACAATAATTACAGTATTCACAATACAATATTATATTAATCACAGATTAACCTACTTCAAGTACCTAACATTTATGAATAAAATAGGTATGATTTATTATTAATTTTCATAATTTATAGGAATTCCTATTAATTAAGTCACCGTTTTTCTCCAAATAATAAGAAACCGTTCAAAAACGGTAGAAGAAGCTTAATAAAAATGGCATGCATTAATTATATTGACAAAATGGAAAATTGCTCCATACTTACCTACCTAATTTTAGATTTGTTGTATTTAAGTCAAAATAAAATATTAAATGCGCTATTGCAATCTTTTTTCTCTTGGTGGCCGTAATTTAATAATTATTATTCGAAAAAGTCTATGCTTATTATTAATTTTATGTTTGTTCTGCAGACGTCGTAAAGACATAATAAAATTTGTTACATTTTCTGCAAACCTGTCCTTACCTAACAAAGTGAGTGACTTTTCACTTTGACCCTGATAAAATCAATTAGGCCGACGACTTAACTAAATACGCTTGCCAAGAAAATTAAGGGTATAATCTTGTTCATTAAAGAGTATTAAAAGCGGGGTGTTCTCCTACAATATGTATTTTTACGAGCTCTGAGCCATGGGCGAAACTCTTGCATGTTTGATGCCCACAATCTCAGTTACGACCAAGCCACCTGCGTCGTGGGAGCTCATAGGGAGAAGAGAAAGCTAACACGACTCAGGGACGGGAATAAATTATTGCTCAAATAAATGGTTAAGATGTGTTTAAAAAGCTTTAGTTTTTATTATTGCGCAATACCCGTTAGAAAAAAAATTCCACTTGCTTGGAAATAGTTTTCATTTATTTAGTAATTCAGGTTTTTAGATGTTGGATATTTAATTAGAAGTTATTAAGATAAGATTAGCTTCAAGTTCCAATTCAAATCTACTCTAAGGAAATAAATATTAAAACCAATTGTTTAATTACAATTAATTAGGTGGCTACGCAGATGATATTTTCATATCTGTTAAAACAAGCTGTGTCAAATGAATTCGTTGTTTTGGACAATACGAAATCCATGGAACCTTAATATTTAACTTAGTTAATTGAATATTAAACCCACAGAATAACATACATACCTTATATTAATAAATATTATATTATGAATAAATATTATTCTGACACCATCAAATAATAAAATTCGCAACGAAGTGTTTGTAAACGGTTTTATTGTTAAAGTTTTTAGCAATTGGTCTTGTGTAGGCTTGTGTGCTGCAGTGGGGTAACAGGGAGACGGAGCGAGGGGAGGGGGAGCTGTAATCAAGAAGAGTACAGTCGTCCCCTGACGGTTCCCCCCGCGCTTCCCCAGTCACGCGCCTGAATCCCGCATGAAACTCCTCGAGGGCAATCCCGCCAAACCTCTATCGACTTTTCATCCATAAAAAATATTCTTACATTACTTTTTCTTTTGTTTACATTAACAGGTCGTCAAATTTTAAAGAAATAGCTGAGAATTGTTTGTTACAATTTTGGTACCAGCCAAGACATCAGAACAATAATATCCCTTACATTTGAAATTATTTCAAATGTAAGGGATATTATTGCTTACCTACACCTTCAATTTTCAAAAATCTAATCTTTCGCATAAAGATTGACTCTATGCGTGGTAAGTTAACTGAAATATTATTATGAGTCCTAATTTCTGTGGAATAATCCATAATAAATATTATGTTACTTACTAGGTGGGTATCTATTTCTAATAACTAATACTAATCTTCAGGAGCGTTAATTGTTGTTATATGGCTAAGTAATTAAGTTAGAATTGAATTGTTATTAATACGGTTACTATGTTGTAAAGATTAATAGCTATGCATTGGTTCGATATTGCCGGTGTTTTTATGAATAAACATTAAACAACAATTCCACCGGACCGGAACACAGTAATAATTATAATTGTCAGTAAAATAATCAACGGCAGTCAATATAAAGTGCTTTGTAATCCCAACATTTGTGCCAACAATCGGAGTGTAATGCAGGGCTTTTGTACTACAAAAGTCAACCTGTCTGCTCGACTCGAATGAAATGAAATTTAGGGTTGCAAGCGAAGCAATGACAAGTCACCGCTATCCCGTCAATGCATTCGCTCAGCCATCATTAACGTTATGTGATTGGACTTTTGCCAAGCCAATTTAAGTCTTATGTTTGTATACATAAGAGATCCTAACCACTGATATTAGTCACTTCTAAAACAGAAGTCGACATCTGCATCAGCGTGGTGCGGTGACAGAAATCATAATAAACATCTATACTTAACTGTTATTTTATGGTAGATATTTTGAATAAATAGAATAGAATAGAATGCTGTTAAGAAAATACAAGGTACATAAGACCAGGATAATTAAAGAAAAATTTCACAAAATACAACCACGTAATGAAAGGGACTTAGAATGAATTGGCTCTAACAATTTTCTGATAAATCCTTCGATCACTAATAATAGAACCTGAAGAAGTTATTCTGTATCCGCAGGTTAAGAACAGGTCATAATCATAACGTTAGAACAGAGGACTGTATTCAGCACCGTAGTTACCTCTGAAGGAATCGGTGGACATTGATTTTATACTTGGTATCGTAATTAACAATATCTAAAAAACCGTATTTTCTAAATTATTATACGACTTTCCTGCAATAGACATGATGACAGTAAGTAAAAATCACTAAAAATATGTATTTATTTAATGAAACCCTTTTAATGGATTACAAAACATGCATTTATCGTATTATTATTAGCGAGATTAACAATATTTTTGATAAAATAAAACTGCAAAATACGGCAAGCCGCTATCTTAGCTAAAACGCCAGTCAGTCTCAATTAGCGCGAATTACGTCACGCATCTTAAAACAAATGAATATCACCATACTAATATTGACGGATTGTCGTTTGTTTTCCTGATAACTGACGTCACTACCACGCCCTTACACTTTGAAGCGTTTTGGTGCGAATTTTAAACTTAGAAATTGAAATGTATTTATTTTATACTAAACCTTACTTTTTTGCGGAAATATGATATACGTTGTAATTATAATATATTTCCCAACAATATAGAATAGTATTTCAAAATCTGTCATCATGCCTATTGACTGTGTAATTAATCACAAACATAATTTATTGTTTATCAAAATCCTGACTAAAGCAAACGCTTTTAAGTATTCATTGATATGTGTTAAATCTGTCAACATTGGCGGATTATGCATTCGTTACGGCAAGTTGCGCCATAAAGTCGCAAATCGAGAGATTAAACGTTCTAATGGCTAATACCATTAAGTGATAAATGCAGCGGGCCGAATATGAATAATTCCAGTGGATGGATACAATGTACGGCTTTCGCTAAACGGCTCCATATTTTCAAAATCCCCATAGAGCAATAATATTCAATGAGCCGCATGAGACAACACTAGTGATTTATGTGTTAGAGAGTGAGATGAAAGATATCGAGGGACACTGGATGGCAAATTTTGGAGATTAGCACGACGAGAGCGACATGTGGCACCGCGGCTCTTAGCCCTCCCTATACCTAACAGTCCCCTGTACTTTCGTCATACCCATGCAATTCTGTTACCCACCCATAAAGTCACTGACAAGCTCGTAATGTAGTCTTTCCAAGACTTATTACCGATTTTACATAATTATTTATTTTAATTAAACATTTACTCTATGCATACTTAAGGACTTCATTATTATCATTACGGACTACCTTTGTAGGTACCTGATCCGTTATAAAATAAGCCATTTTATTTATGTTTTTCATAACTGTTTCTTATTTAAACTACTTATTAATCTTAATATATATAAATTACGTGTCACGTTGTTTGTCCGCGATGGACTCCTAAACTACTTAACCGATGTTAATCAAATTTGCACACCGTATGCAGTTTGATCCAACTTGAAAGATAGGATAGCTGACAGTTCAAAATAAAAAAAAAAAATTGACAGAACGAAGTCTGTCCGGGCAGCTAGTATAATTATTATAAAAACTGTATAAGATCGGGAGGATAAATGTATACAGAAGGCGGTCTATTATTTATTCAAATTCAAATTCTTGTATTTGAATGCGGGATGCGGGTATCTTTAAAACGTAACTACCCACTTCATGTTACAAAAGTTTTATACCAGATTACAGTACTTCAATAATGCAAATGTATTACACAATGGGTCGATGAAGTGCTCAATACAAAAGGGATTCGTATCACAACAATATCTACTTGTGATCCTATCTCGATTCAAAAATAGTGTGACTGTTGGTGAAGGTCGCTGCAGGCCAAGCGAATCTATTTGACGTCGCTAGCGAAGTGGAACGTTAGGGACTATACAAACGACAGACGGTTATAGGTACTTATAGTGCGACTAATTTATAAATGGCTTCAGCAAATTCTTGTACATTTTTTCGGGTTTTGGTTGTCGCGGTGGAGTTAAGAAAATATGAAGATTATAGATATTAAGAAAAAATAATGGTGTTCAGTCTTATGTTTTAGTCTCTAACTAAACTGATATTGGTTTGAATACATTTTCTATATGAACTATTAATTTCTTATTTGAAAATATATTTTTAATTTCAATTTGGTTCGTTCTATTTTAATTAAGACACTTTTTCTTTATAAAAATGCCATTGGTATTGATTTGATTTCCAACCGTTTAATCTTTAGTGTGCATGAATCCGTATAAATATAAGGACTATACGGATATTCGTAGACGAGTCCTATTTGGTAAATAATCTTTGTCTTTTTATCGTAATTTGCAATTTAAAAATAAGACTGGCACAATGAAAATAATTCCAAAACTAAATTCCTTATTTTCAAACTAATTTAAATTAAATATTTCCATCGGAATTAAAGTTTTTTTACCAAATAAGACTTGATTAAAGAAACGGCCTATAGTACCGTTTAGTCGTTAGTGTGCATGAATCCGTAGGCCACATGCATACTGCATAGTGCATACAGTCATAGCACGCCAGTACCAACAGTAGTTCGGTAGTACCCCATTGTGCCCATATGTCGTGCGCATTATCGCACAGGATTGATGGCATTCGAACGTATTAGACCATGTAAATGTTATGCGACCGTATTAAAGGCTAATGGATCCGTTTATTCAATGAGTGGTATTTGGAAAAATCTTTAATGTTTGTAGGATCTGTTAAATTAAATGTGATTACTCTGTAGTACCTGTACCCCTACCTGTTAAGGAGTCCCAGGGTCATTCCCTGACCGGGCTTTTATGTAAAAATCTTTTTCGAGCTCTACATTTGACTTGGTTAGTTTTCAGGTAGGTAACCTATATTTTGCAATAATATAAGCCAAAGGAGAATGCCCATTTTGTATGGAGAAATGTACTGACATTAATATTTTTGTGTCCTGATAAAAATACCTTTATTTGAATAAGTTATCTTAATACATTACACAAACCAACTTTAGTCAATTTTAATCGTAGGAGTTATGAGATTTTCAACAAAATTATTTTGTATTTAGGTTATAGTAGACACAGTAATATGGACTCTATGCAGGCGCATTAAGTCGTATACGTTTAAGTTTAAAATTCATTTGACAGTCTCCAAACGCCATCTAACTTTTAATGTAATAATTATCAAATTCATTTGACAGTCCACTAACACCATCTAGTTTGTTATATCATAGTCATAATCGAATCAACGCAACCTATTGGCCCGAAGGATCTTAAAATATCCCTGATTGGCTCCAATTCCAATATAAATGGCCGAATGCTTTTGTGTTGTAAAACGGAAGTAAAGTTACTTATTAATTTAAGAAAATTAAGCCCAAAAAGAATTTTTTAGGAAATACGGTAAAATATTTAATATAATTTAACTTAATTTTTAGTACAAAAGTCATTGTGACACAATTATTTTTTTTGAGAGTACTGGCTATGGGCATTCTCCTTTGACAAACAAACTTAGTTTTTGAGTTATGAGGGGGTCAAAAGTGGCTCCAAGTTAGTCTAATCAATAAGTTCAAAATGGTTGAAAATAGAGATACTGCTTAACAAAATACTTTTTTTTTCAACTTTATTTTGTCAATAACTTTTACAATTTTTTACGTGCTGGTAAATGCTTCCGAAACATTTTTCTAGACATCATTCCGAACAAAATGAGCTATCGCACGTATTTTTAAGAGCAGTATCTCTATTTTCAACCATTTTGAACTTATTGATTAGAGTAAATGGTTCGTGTAATATTACATACGGTGCTGCTCGCCAGTTCCGTTAGTTTGAACTTGGCGTAACACGCGGTAAGATTAATTTAAATAATTTAATTACTGAGAGGTTAATTAAATTATTCCTTTCGAGGTCGATCCTTCAGCAAATCGTTGTTAGGTTATTAACCTCACTAGGTTTCCACACGTACAACCTCGTTTCATTTGCTCTTCTTGATGAATCTCTACTACTATATATATGTAGATGATAAAGTTGAGTTATTTGCCACCTATTGTTAGTAACCATAATAATTGCTAGTAACCGTTATGAATCGGATGACGAAAATCTTTTAACCTCTATTTAGTGTCTTTACCCCCTAAGGTTGATTTTCCAAAAAACGCTAAGACACGTTATACCATAGGTACCAATTTATTTAATTCTAACTGAAAAGCCAAATCCCAGATTCTGTTGCGCTTATATTTGACGGGTTTTCAAATAAACTTTAAACTCCTCTTAGAGAAAATGGGTGCAAAATTTCAGGTTTCTAATTCCAGGGGTTCGAAATGGGCATTGATATGTCAATAATTCATTATTCATTCAATTCAGATATAACTAATGTCTGGTAAAGTTATTAGATAAAGTAATTGCAAATATTTAAATGTGTGAATTTATGTCAGTTACTAAGGATTTCGGATTATAGAATGTTAGAACCGGCCATAAAACGACAATGAAAAGTTTAACTTACTGACAAGTGTTTTTTTCACAATAGCGGATGAAAAGGCGAATGTCGAGAGCATTATCATTCGTTTTGTAGGGTCGTTTTCACCCTTGTTAGACCGCCAAAACACTTTGCAAAAAGTGTAATGGAGTTAAATAATGACCCCTCTCCAGCAAAACACAAACTGTGAACCTGCTGCGATATAACACAAGTCATCGATTGTTATCGCTTTGTTTATGTAAATGCTATTTATTTATATTTATGCAATAGGCATATCGGTAATGTCTACTGTGAACGTATTTTAGCATCTCCGTCATGATCAAAGTCGTCTTTGTATTTTTTATATAAATAGATGATGAATGAGATGGTAAGATCACTGATGCCTTACCGACCAAGAATGAAGCAAGAAGGAAAGAATTGGCGAGAACCTCAGGCAAAACACGAGTCGGTTGGTGGCTAACTCACGTCGGTTCATGCTACTTTTCTTGACATGGTAATCATGGCACATTCACTTCTTTTTTATCAAATTCTTTTTTAAGATAATATCATAGAATAAAACAGTACCTCCTCGAATATCATTTTTGGTCGATTGTAAAGAAAGGGAAGTAGATTGAAGCTTTATTTCGTATTGTGATAAAAACTCATTACTGTTTTTATATAAGTTAATGCGTTATGTATGATGTAATGAACCGTGTCATAACGAGTTTATAATTGCATAACTATAGTAAGGTTCTCCCCCTGCATCTATCGTTCTGAGAAGAGCAGCACATACGTTATACATATACAGAAACTTAATGACCAAGTGTCATTCTGCTTGATTCTATAACTTTTGGAAATTTAGCTTTATTCTCAAGACTACATAAACGCGAGCATCGGTGTTCCTGTCCGATGATGATATGAAAGTCTTTTAGTCAAGACTTATAACGAGTATCAACTACCATCGAGGTTACTACATGTACCTACCTATTTAATACTTACATTCAATTGATTCAATACTTACTATATATGTACATCTATTAAATTTTGTCTTTACATGGAAAAATAATAAAAAATAATAATAATATAAAATTTTCTAAAAATAATTATTTTTTCATTGCAACTTGATGTAGAGTTTCATTTTGTTTGATGTAGAGTATCTATTTAGAACAGCTCTATGCGGTTTGTTATTAGTTAGTGAAAAAATAATATAATATCACTTTATCCACTCCTTTTAGTATGAATGAACACTAATGAATATATGAAACTGAGTTCAGTCGAAACTAAATACTAGTTCAATATAGAAAATAAATATAGTTAGTTGCAGTACGAATAATTTTCCTGTGTAAGGATTATAGTATCAAAGTTAGTGATGCATTCTTCGACGTTCCGGAAATCCATATAGTTGGACATCCAACGGTGACCACTTTCCTTCATCAATTGATTGACTAAACCTAGTGGTAGGTACGTCTTATCGTTTCTTGAATAAACCAAAAAAAATAATAAAAATTTGAAAATTGTCAATGAAACTTTATTTAGCTAATGGCGTAATAATGACAGCGATTCCTAAGCGCTATTCTCAATAAAAGACATTTGGAGTGGTTGGGGAAGCCGCATATGAATCAAATGTATCACTAATACGGGGTCGCTTTGACCCCACGTTTCAATTATCACGGAGTCGATCTGCCAGCGGGTGTAAACGATACTTGTGAGAGATTGCTCTATTGTTTTTTCTCGCGGCCAAAAAATATGCGCACGCGTTGAGTTTTTTATTGGCTGAGTGAGAGTGTAATGATGTTTGCGTTATAGCTTTTATAGTAACATGTTGTTAGAATTATAACACACAGTACACAGTAAGTTCGTAGTTAATAATAATAATTATTATAGTCTTATAATATTTTTATTAATGATATTAATATTTATTTTAATCAATCAATTCAATTCAATGTAATCAACGCTATGTTTTACGCATATTTATTACGCAAAGCAAAAATATTTTAGGATCTTTTTGCAAAAACTGAGGAAATTAAACCATATTCTACTACGCTGCTTTAATGCCACTAAAATGATAATAATTTCTACCCCAACCTCTAAGAAGTGTTTGTCTACGGCCATAGTATACCTAAGACGTAAATTGAGTAAAAGCGGCGAAGTAAAGTCGTAAATAAACCGAATAACAGGTGCGTAGGAAAGCGTGCGTGTAGTGAATATAGCCAAGTCGCGAGGGAAACGGATTGTTCGGCAAATTCAATTACAACTCCACCGCAACTACTCAACTTTGATTCCACAATAAAGTACCAGAATCAACCTGACCTGTGTGTGAAAGTTCATTGTTTTTACTCCCGACCGACATATTTCGTTTTTCTCATCGTTATTCCGAATACACATTGTTTTGGAATGGTTTTACGATTTCTCTTTGAAAAATGTATTTTGTTTCACAATAACAGAAGAGTTACCGCTCGGAAAGTGTTCTATTGTTTTGTTATAGTTAACTGTCGGATTAACTAAATTCTCTTTGGTTTATTACCTAACTACTGTGATATTCATCTGTGATGTTATTCCTATTTTATAACATAGATGATGGCTCGTAATTAATACTATATTATACATATAGTACATATATTATACATAATTATTGTAAGCGTAAGATTGTTTTTGACCTGGTTTTCAATGAGTTTTTGATTTGTTTACGTTTCTTTCAGAATAGTTCTTTAATAAGTAGAAATATAACAAATCCCGTGTTTATTACCGATTATCCTTGATTTTTTACCCCCTACCCTGATCTTTAATGCAAAATATAATTAAATTTTTGTTGCGATTTTCATTGTTCTAAGTATAAAAAAATATCTAAGGCAGGCAAAGAAATTGCACCATGCTTGTAAGTATACTAAGTGTAGATAATACCTTAGAGCCGACTCTAAGAATTTTAATTTTTAAATCCATAATTCTTATCTTTATATAAATCTTTTCATACCTAGCCATACATACCTTTTCAAATATACGCCTCTACGCATAGAGTTATTATTATTACTATAGAGTGCGGGTATCACACAAATGGAACGGTACGCATCGTAGGCAGATGATCTATAGATACGTATATCGATACGTGTATGACGGATAGGGATGTATTACGTGCCGATCGGCAACGAGGTATCGATAAGTTATTTCGATAACTTATCTTATTTCCTACTATTAAACGAGAATTTTTTATATAAATATGTATATTTATTTATATATTTGTTTGTAATCACGTTCTCGATAACAGCACTAACGATTTCGATAAAATTTACAATGTTATGGTTTACGAGGGCGACTAATCGATCTAGCTAGTTCTCATATCTGGGAAAATTTGTTTTCTCTTTTTTCACTTGCGCAAGCTCATTTGCCCAGGCACTTATTACACCATTTGTTGTACTACAGTACATTAGTTGTACCTATGGCACCCATAATACCAGATTCTCCTAGTGATGGAGCTGTGAGTGTGATCTATATTGTTGGTTATTTAAAATACGAAAGTCACTCAGTTTTATAGTTTTACACGAGTATTCTTGTTATTTAGACAGTAAATGTTTATGGTACAAACAACCGAAGAAAATATAGACATAGACTCAATTAAATAAATCATCCATTTTAATATTAATCTTGTTTTAATTTTACTTCAAAAATCATGAGTTATAGAAATGTCATAAATATAATACGTTGTTCTCATAGCAAACATTTCAAAACACATTTTAAATATCGACTACAGCGTTGGTCGCATCACATCACTACTGTCTCGCGAGGAAAGCGCGGTGCGTGGGCGGTCTTTCCGTGCCCGCCCCTCACGTCTCCTTCACACCCGCGATGCGTGATTTGTTTTCGTAAAAATAAATATAAAAATCAACTTACCGATGAAATGTGATTCTGGATTTCAGTTTTGTGTGTTTCCTACTATCGTTTTTGCAAGATGGAACTGCACATTTGACCATTTTGAAACGTAAATAATTAAAAATCTCTCTAGAACCGCACACCGCTAGCAATCAACCACGACTACAAGCGCTCGCGACGGGAACGTCGTGTTGTTCTCACCCGTGCCTACTGTTCCCACTTCGTTACACTCGCTCTATTACTAATACTTACTTTATGCCTCTACGTCATTTACCTACTGCTCATGATAAACACCCCGGGATGGCTACAAGTGTTTCCCAAAGATTGTCCCAAAATTATGCAAGAATTTAATTAATTAGAAAACACAGTTTTTAAATATTGTAATTTAATTATTGGAATATAAAGCACAATAGGACTGTTATGGGGCATATAAGAACTATTGTTCAATCAAACATTTTTTTCTTTTTGTTATTTAAGACGCAAATGGCAGCGAATTCTAGTCTTGTGTAACTTTTGAGATACCAATTAGTGGCCGGCCAGCAGTAAATAAAAGCTTATTACTAATTACTTTAACTTGGTGACACACAACGGTTATAGTAGAATGAATAATTTGATCAGATTAAATAAGAGAAATAATTGAGATGCTTTGTTGCAATAAGCCAAGCTATACAATGTTTATTGTAGAACAATGCTCATTTATTAAGTAGTAATTACACGTTTGTATTGTTTACTTCTAGGCAACGTAAGTAGGAAGGTAGGTATTATGTAGATATTTACGTAATGAAACTAGGTTATAAAGGATTTGTCTTACCACTATTATGTACCTAATCATGAATTAAATAAAGGAACTTATGTTTTTTTTATGGATATAGCCGGCAAACGAGCTGACGATCCACCTTATGGTAAGTAGCTATCGTCACCCATGAACATCAGCAGCACCAAAGACATCACTGATGCGTTGCCGGCCAAGAAAGGGAAAAGGAAAGAAAGAACTGGCTCTCAAGCCCCCAGTCGGAACACGACGAGTCGTTTGGCGGCTGATGTAAGTGTAGTTTATTTTTATTTTGTACTTTGTATATGTTATAATAATATAATTTATCTATATTAACGTAAATTAATTGATTAATTTATTTTTTTAATCAGGTACATAATTATTTTTTAAAATTTAAAGTCTCTTCCATATTTTATTTTACTAAAATTGTGAACTTTTCATTACTGTCCGCATGCAGTTTTATTAGGCCGAAAAAGAGCAGTTTGAATTGTTTTGTCACGCTATCGAAATATAATCCTTTTATCTTATACTTCTGTATTGTAATAGTAATTTCCCACCTACTTACATACATCTTACGCATATACATATACCTTACGCAGAGGCAATTTTTTTCATTTATCATTTAATTTAGGGTAAAGACATGTCCATTGTCATTTAAAAAAATATGAGTTTGCTTATTGAAGTATAATGTCATAGAAGAGACATCTCGAACAAAATGTGTGTTCCCGCCGGGAAGTTCTATTTTCAAAATTGAGCCCCCGTTCTCCTTTCAAAATCGAACGAATCCATTGGAAATGCAGCCGCGCGGCTTCAATTCATTGGAACATACATTGTGTTCGCGGTGTCTATTCTATACGCTAGTAATAATATTTCAATGGTTTGCTTACACCACGTTTGGATTGAGGCATCCGTTTGTGAAATATTAAGTTTTAAAATGTTAATTATCTATGGTTAGAGTCAAAGCTTCTAACTAGTAGGTAGCTAGCTAAGCGGTTGGTGTTGGACACGTGAAAATTCACGGGAATAGCTTGATAATGAATTTAAAAGTTAAACTAGTTATCACGACTAGGTAAGTGTGATGTTGCTTCATTAAAACAGCTCGACTTGTTAACTCAATGTTTCTTTATTATGTACTTTATAACACTTTACATTTATAAGTAGACCTGGCCCATGCGACGCCATTACAAATCAGTCTCTTACCACTAGTGTTGCCATAGAATACAACATCATGGAATCAACTTAAACCACAACAGATAATATAAACCTTCTACAGAACTAATAGGAACAAGTAATGTAAAACCCTGACATCCCTTTTCTTTTCCATATTTTAACAAAATAAAATCACAACAATATTACTTAACTGTTATTGAATTTTACGGAACATAATTAAAAAGATAATTAGGTTTCCTAACAACTCTTCCACTTCTAGTTATCTTAGGACATACAGTATTACTATTAGAATTTCTCGAATTGCCACTTGAAAGTTGCTGCTGGTTAATATTAGAATTAGACTTCTCTTCATAGCAAATATCATCATCTATATCATATCTATTATTATATTTAAATTGAATATTTGGAGATCCTTTAAATATGTTAAATGTGTTTCTTAAAATCTGCTCCCCATTTTCTAACATTATAATATAAGATCTATTTTTATCCCCTTGTTTTACAATCTTCCCCTTAATAAGTTTATTACTATATTTATCTCTAACATATACATTCTGACCTATATAAAATTTCAATGCTTTCCCTCTGTTTTTCCTATCATGATAATATTTATACTCTTTACTCTTATTTTCCAAATATTTTTTAACCTTTTTATAATTAATGACCTTATTCCTGTAATTTTTAATTGGTATAATTGATGATACTTGCCTACCTAATAACAATTCATTAGGAGACTTTAACTCTTTGTCAATAGGTGTATTTCTTAATTCTAACAAAGCAATATACATATCCTTCCCGTCTAACATACATTTTTTAAGCATCTTTTTAACTGTTTGGATATGGCGTTCAACCATTCCATTAGACCTAGCATAATAAGGTGTGGATGTAATATTCTTACACCCCCATTTGTTACAAAATTCTTTGAAAATATAACTCCTATACTGTGCACCATCGTCTGTATATATTATTTTAGGTATTCCCCATCTTGAAAATACTTGTTTCATAGCATTAACATGACTTTCAGCTGACTGATCTTTAATCTTAATGAGTTCTATATATTTAGTTAAATAATCAACAATCAACAAGTATATATTATTTTGAAAGAAAAACATATCTGCACCTACAACCTCCCATGGATTGTTTGGTACTTCCCTCAGAATGAGCGGTTCATAAGAATGACTTTTTTGAAATTGTAAACATATATCACACTTACTTATCATATCCTCTATTTCTTTATTCATAAAAGGCCAAAACAATAACCCTCTCAATCTATTCTTACATTTTTCAGCACCTAAATGATTATAATGAACTCTATTTAACATATCTCTTCGCATTGATCTAGGTACTAACAAAGCTGATTCTTTAAAAATTAAACCGTTAACAACATATAACATATCTTTGATTGAATGATAATATTTTAATGATGGTGACAATATCTTATAGTCTGGCCATGAATTTTGAATATACAACATTAATTGAGACAGTTCTGCATCATTAGCAGTTTCTTTCTTAAAAACTTCTTTCATACTGTCGCTAATATTTATATTTTCCAATATCATACATACATGTAGCTCTACTTTCTCATCTATCTCCTCATTACATAAATTATCTTGAACATAAGATCTTGACAATGCATCTGCAATTAAAAGTTCTTTACCTGGTTTATATATAATATTTATGTCATAGCCCTGTAATCTTAATCTTAACTTTTGAAGTCGTAAAGGAGTCTCGTTCATTGATTTTTTAAATATTTGCTCTAACGGCTTATGATCTGATTCTACTGTTACTTTTTTATCATAGATATATTGGTGAAATTTTTCACAAGCATAGACAATGGCAAGAAGTTCTTTTTCTATTTGAGCCCATGACTTTTGAGACTCTGTCAATGCCTTTGACGCATATGCAACTGGTGTATTGTTTTGTAACAACACTGCACCTAAGCCTGTACTACTACTGTCTACCGATAGAACTACTGGACTATTAATATCATAATATTTTAATACTGGTTCTGATGTCAATAATTTTTTCAGTTTTAAAAAGTCTTGCTTTTGTTTTTCTCCCCAAACAAATATAGAATCTTTCTTTAATAATTGCCTTAAAGAATAAGTTACATCTGTCAAATTTGGAATAAATTTAGATACATAAGTTACTATACCAAGTATTGTTTGCAACTCCTTTTTACTATTAGGTTCCTTCATATGAACAATAGCTCTTATTTTCTCGGGGTCCGGTTTTATACCCTCAGCCGACAAAATATGACCTACATATTTTACTTCTTTTACCCCAAACTGACATTTATCCTTGTTAAATTTAACGCCTGACTGTTTAGCTTTTTCTAAAACATTCCTCAATCTAATATCATGTTGTTCTTTCGATTCCCCCCATACTATTAACTCATCTATATATTGTTCTACGCCTACAATATCCTTGAATATATCAGAAAAACATTTACTAAAAACTTCTGGGGCGGAGTTAAGACCAAAAGGCAATCTTTTATAACAGTAACGACCAAAATTTCCTGCATTAAATGTTGTAAGTAATTGACTCTTTTCAGACAATTTAATCATGTAAAAACCTTTAGAAGCATCCAATACTGAAAAATATTTAGCATTAGGCATTTTAGCAACCAACTCTTCAAAAGTACTCATCTTATGTCTTTCTCTAATGATATATTTATTTAAATTTTGAGGATCAAGACAAATTCTTATGTTATTATTTCCCTTCTTAGTAACAACCATAGAATTAACCCATTCAGTAGCCTCTTGAACTTTCCTAATTACACCTAAACTTTCCATTTTATCTAATTCAATCTTTACCTTCTTTTCCAACGTAAAAGGTATTTTCCTTGGTCTCTCAATGATAGGTACATAATTGTCCATTAACTTAATATCATAACTGTAATTTAATTCACCCAATCCTGAAAACAAATTATTGTATTCTTTGAATATTGAACTTTCACTTTCAACCGAACAAACATTTTGAATAATACCCAGCTCAACCGATGTATTAAAACTTAATATACATTGTATTTTGAAATCAACCACATAAAATTTCGCTGAAATTTCCTTATCTTTATATTTTAATACCCCGTCACATACTCCAATTAATTTTATAAATGACCCATCAAAATTACTCAGTTTTATATTATTACATTTAACCTTTAAATTAAATCTTTTAGCCATAGCTAATGTTATAATGTTTACATGTGATCCCGTATCAATTTTAAACTTAATATTATTATTACAAAATTGAATATCAACGCACCACTCTTTTTTGATGGTATCCACTTGACCGACTGTCTCTATCCTATATTCCTGGAATTCCTGATGGGGTTCCTCGGTTTGTTCCACAACTGCACATTTTTTATTGTAGCACATCGATGCGAAATGGTTGTATTTCATACACTTTAAACATTTTTTATTATAAGCTGGACACTCTCTGTACTTGTGATGTTTTCCACATTTTTTACACATAAACTTCTTCTCAAACTTGCTGTCATTTGCCTCTTCTATTCTCCGTTTCCATTTTTTATTTTGCTTAGTATTATTAGAAAAATTATTCTTGCTTTTATATTTTGATATAGTATTACAATAGGTAGATTCTGTGTCTTTACTTATTTCTTTAATTTGGGCCTGTGTAACCTCTGCCGCTTTACAAATTCTTATGCACTTTTCTAAATTTAAATCTTCCACACGCAGTAATTTTTCTTTTAATGATATATCTCTTAATCCCATGATTATCTGGTCTCCACCTTCTACAACCCCCCCCCCCCCCCCCCCCCCTTATAAACCTTCTACAGAACTAATAGGAACAAGTAATGTAAAACCCTGACAGTAAGGTAAACAAGTTAACGAGCTAGTCAATCTAGTTACAACTACGGAACCCTAAACAGCGCGTGGCTTAATTGGCACGCACTTGGCCGGTTTTTATTAGTTGTATTTATGATTTATGAATTACTAATATAGAGACATCAAACTCTAATAAATTACTGGCAGCCCTAGTTTCATGATTCCTACCTACTTCAAATCAAATGCATGCTTCCGCCATATGGCGTCAACTTCAAATCACTTACCGTGGTGATGCCACGTAATTACTAGTTATAAAAACAATAGTGTATGTGGACAGAATTGTGCGATCAAACACGTGACGTCATCTTCCTCTGCAACATCAACTGAACGATTTATTTGCAAATAATTCTCCGTTGTGGATCTTTCTTATACTACAGGACCTACATAATATTTGTATTATTAAATTAATGACTGGTTTTTATAACTATCAGTTTGTTTTTGGCATTAATTTTGTCAAAATTGTAGATACATACTGTAATTGTAGCCTACATACATTGATACCACATATCTACTGTAGAAATGCCACTAGGATTCATGATTATTTTATAAAATCTTGTATTATAAAGAGGAAAGATTTGTATGTTTGCATTGAATAGACTCCGAAACTACTGAACCGATTCGAAAAATTATTTCACTTTTGGGAAGCTACACTATCCCCAGGTGTCATAGGCTATATTATATTTTCAAAAAAAATTGCGATCCTTAATAGAACTCCAATATGTAACCCAAGGTGTAAAAAAATAAGAAAACCGAAGCAAAGCGAGGGCGGTTACTCGTTATTTTATAAAAGTTGTGTAGAGGTTGTTCTGACATAAGTTGTTGTTGACAGAGGTGTTTTGTAAGAATGTTTGTAACCTATCTATTCTTTCACGCAAAAACTATTGAACGGATTTTCTCGAAATTTAGCACACAAGTACACGCAAAGCCGCGAGCAGGGCATATAATGAAACAATTTAAGCTAGTGGATCACCCAATGGTAAGTGATCACTTCCACCAGCCGCCGATAGACTACACACACAGACATCAAAGATGTTATTTTTTGGTATCATATCTTATGTTGTCGGCCAAGAAGGAAGCCCTTATCCTCTTTAAAGTAAACTAGCTATTACCCGCGGCTTCGCCCGCGTGTTCAAAGGGAAGTACCTAACAATGAGTTGTTTAACATGCATGACTCTTTCCTAGATATAATAACATAATCCATACTAATATTATAAACGCGAAAGTATGTTTGTTTGTTTGTTTGTCCGTCTTTCACGTCGTAACGGAGCGATATTATGGTAGAATTTTTTGTGCGGAGATAGGTAGGAGGCTGGAGAGTAACGTAGGCTAATTTTTACCGCAGTAAAACAACTCATTCCCATGGAAAGATCCATTATGATGCGTATTTACGTGACCTTCTCAACAATATAACGACCACCTATCGACAAATATGTAAAAGATTTCATATGAAAAACTGACTGACTTTTTAGTATAATAATATGATGGCTATTAAACATATTGGGGGTATAATTTATTTTAAACTACCAGAAAGTGTTTGCGTGGCGCGTGCGATATTATCTCGCCGGTCAGGGCACGGTGCCATCTGTCGGGCAGATGCCGCTGACGTCACGCGAAGCCCCTCCGTAGGGCTTCGCACGCGCATCTCCCCATACCAGCTGACCCATCCTGATTTATTTCCCTTTGCACTTTAGGATTTCCCATCAAGTTTGGCTTTGCGCTTGCGCTACCCAGTTAGTATACCTTTTCGGTAACTGGTAAATTAACTTATAAATTAACCCGTTCTTTTTTCTAAGCATTAATGTTTGTTTTTTGCCAGCAACGCATTGGTCGCCTTTGGTGTTAATAATGTCCATCGAACACGGTGGCCGTTTACCATCAGATGGATCATTAGCACGTTTGTCAGTTAGTTATATAAAAAAAATACAAATGTAGGTACAAACAAAAGGCCACCATAAGTTATCATCATGTGGTTAGGAATGAAATGACGAAAGAAAATGTATTTAGTTACCATGTAGCCAGTTTTTTTTACACACAAAATGAAATGTTTGATAACATGATGGTAAGGAGCGATGAAGTCCATAATAGTGAGCGTATTAACTTAGTAAATGTCTGTTCATTCTCGTTTTGACGACACTCACATAATAACTGTACGGGAACACGAAGTGGGCTAGCTACTCCAGTCCTTCGAGGTGCGCATAATGAAAGGAGACGCAAACGGCGAATCCTGCGTCTGTGCTTCTATCTAATGGTTTCAGACATACATATTGGTTTGCATACATTCTGCAGACTGCTTTTATCGGTTAATAGACTATCTCAGACATATTTTCACAAGATACTTACACATAGATGAACATAGCCCAAAGTGTGAGAATCACGGGTTCCACCATAGCTTCTGATTCGAAATGAATTTTATTCCTTACAGCCCGAGAACTTGAAGGTATCTCTCTACCACTGTGAAATCGTCTGCTTATCCAATACACGACATAGGGCATGAGTAAGTCATTTATGTATATTTAGCAAGCATAGATTGGCGGAGAAAACGGGCCCCTGAGGAACTCCGGCATGCAGCCAATAGC
Source organism: Thymelicus sylvestris (assembly GCA_911387775.1). Classification (NCBI taxonomy): domain Eukaryota; kingdom Metazoa; phylum Arthropoda; class Insecta; order Lepidoptera; family Hesperiidae; genus Thymelicus; species Thymelicus sylvestris. The sequence continues at coordinate 8,266,548 of OU426888.1, forward strand.
CCATATCAATCAAATAATTTCTTCATGGAAGCTAGTAACGATGATTAATTTAAAGTGATTATGACTTATGATGAATTGATATTACTAAAACTAAATCTTCAGATAGGAAAACTCGAACTTAGATCATTCCGCAAACTCCTCTGATTTTCAAAGAATACCCAAAGCTGAATCAGAAAAGGTTACTTTTGACATTCGTTCAGTTTCATTCGTGTATTTTTGGTAATAAACTATTATGTCTTCTGTGGTTATAATAGGATGTTTGGAAGTAAAATAGCTGGTTAGCAAAATAGTTTGTAGCGTCGAATAGTTGTGTAGTTAGTAGTGTGTTTTGTTTTGACTTTTATACGGGACGTTGTCATTTGTCAAGGAAGCTATTAAATCTATCATGTTTGTAAGTGCCACAGAGTACTTAATCACTAGGTTTGTAAGTAGATACTTATTTCTAATCGTATAAAATGCAATGCAAATCAATCAACAAATAGTTATGGCTCTTTATACATTTTCTAATAGCATTATTCACTGTAATAAATAATGTAATCAGTCATTGTATGTCTAGTAGCATTCGAGGACGACGAAGAAGTAGATAGGTACATTATTACAATATGATATCACAGCAGCTACCTACTTAGCCACGCTACGCAGCCTTATTATTTTGTAAATAATATAAACGCTTGCTCACCCCGCGGTAGAATCTATGTTGCGAATGGCATGGACGTTGGACACACATAAATAAAACATTTACAAATGAAGCCGGCACGGTTACCACACACGAGATGAGACGAGACGCGACTAAAGCCACGCAACTTCTTTCGGGAGAAATAATGATATTTAAATAAACATTATTTTAAGTGTAATGTCCGTCAGAAATTAATGTATTAAAATAAAGTAAAGTAACTTTAAGGAGACACAAGAAATCTGATGGTCTATACCTCCCAATACATCTGGCAGTTTTAGAGATTAGTGCTTTCTAACAAGCTCATCAGTCAGCTTTATTAACTTAGTGAGATTATATTACACTATTTTATTGTAACGTGACACTTTAAATTATTTAAATAAAGTGTGTGTTTTAGTGTCGTAATACCAACGATCAGTCGGCACAATTCTTCCGATTCCGTTAATCAATTGAAATTTTCGTAGGTACTGTTTCGTTCGACTGCACAGTCTTAAAAATCGGACGAAACTTTACAATTTTATAACATACCTACATGTAGCGATTTATTGGTACCATTCGAACGGTACAGTCTGATCGTAACGATTTTTCGTTGCGATGTTTCGTTGCCCACCATAAGACCACAGTACACATATATAAACAGTAACGTGACTCGGCCCGATTCTCGAAAAACTTGCCTACGCGTCGCCGCGCGCTAGGGCTGTCCGCCGACAGTATTTTAATTTTATAAAACGACTTGAGTTTCTTTGTAGTTTTGTATTTATAAATGTTATATTTTCTATTTTAATAAATGCAATTCATTGTGAATAAAAAGGAAGTGTTCCATAAAAATCTATGTTGTGTTTTTATTAGTACTGTGAAGGTTCGTAAGCCTTCAGTATTGTATTAGAGACAGAGACTCTTAGGGTATGGTAAGTTCTTCTTGCAGGTTAAGGTAAATAAAAAAGGTACAACTGTCCGATTCTATAAACTTTATACCTATTGCTAAACCTTACCTTTTACGACACCCATCCGGCGTGGGATTGGGGTTAGTATTCTAAGCCGCCCCAATACGACAAAAGTAATAATAATCAACCATTAGATTTTTTTAGCCCCTTATTTATAAATCTAGGCATTTTACTCGGTGGACTTATGAAAAATAAACAATTTAGGTACCTACTTATTGCAATACCTACTTGTTTTTATTTATTTATCCTACATGCACTGATCTCCTTCGACAGGACCGAAGACCTTGAATACAATAATTTGATTTCTTATTAATAATTACAATACAATAATAAAGTTAATATTAATCAATAACGCAATAATTATACAATACTTACTACCTAAGTTACTTACCTACAATAATTATATATACCTACCTACAAATACGTATTATATATTATTATATATTATATTATATAGTATTATATATACTATATAATACGTACTTGTAGGTAGGTGTATAAAAATAGTGTCTTACCTTTCGGAGTCTCCAGGTAACGTAAACAATGATATTCCTGGGTGACTTAATTTCGAATTAAAGCACCCAAAAACAGCACAATAATGTCTACTATTTCTGTTGCCCTTTTCTACTGCCATCTTAATTTTTTCTAAATCCACAGCCGCACACGACCATACAGCTCAACCAGAGTAGAAAAACTAAAAAAATTGTTATTTGTACCGACCGGACCGTGGTACAAGCTCCGCTCGTTCGCCTGTCGGCAATCGCCACGCAGCGGCCGCTGTTGCCCACGTATCGCACGCGTATTCGGATGTGGGTAGGTATAACGCGCTTTTCGGCCGTTTGTATGAAGAGCGACTACTGTATATTATTATATTGTGATAAGACTATCAAACCGATTTGAACAAGTATTTATAAAATAATATCGTTCTCTACACGCGCTATCATAGCGACCGGGTAATAATCGGTTTACTAATAATTCGGTTTACTTGTAGCAGAAAATATGATGATACCGAAATTAATAATGAATTAATTAACAATACAAAAATAAATAAAAATTAAGTTTTATAAATTTAAATACGTTCAACATTCTTAATAGTCACTTCATTAGAGATCTCGACACTTTCATTTTCCTCGTGTTTACATCCATTCAACAATCACAACATTTTTTTATAAAAATAATTACCTAACGGAGGTGTTTACTCCGTAACTGTTCAACCAAATCGTTGCGACACAATTTAATTATTACGGAATTTATTTCAAATATATTTGTTTTCGTAACAAGTAGTCATAACGTAAAAAACTTTTTGCCTAGCTTTACGTTTAGTAACGCTATTTTTTATTGCTTGCCAGGAATAAAATAACTAAGGAAATATACTGTTCAATATAATTAGTCCTGACTTAATTTGATATTAACGACTGTTGTTGCACGTGACTACACGATTTTAATGGATCGCTGGTCATACTATACACTTAGGAATTACCAGTCTCCGTTTGGTCTGAAATGAACATAGTTACTAGGTCTTTTTGCACTGCGGTTCGATTAAGCGTTAATAGCGCAATTAGGAAAATACGAATGTTTTTTATCATTATTTTATTATAACCACAGCTTATAACTGACTTCTGAATATAGTTTATATTGACTTGGAAGTGACACTACCTGCTGAGCGACCAAGTTGTAGGTTTGAATCCCGGTCGGAGCAAACATTTTTACATGAATGCCAACAAATTAGAAGATGAACCTGGTTATAAGTGGTCTACGCCAACGGACATCAGTTTAATACCTTAAGCATCATTAATGTGGTGCCGGCTAAGAAAAAAGACAGAAGAAAGAACCTGGCTCTCAAGTCCTCAACAGGAATACGACTAGTCGTTTTGTGGTGTACTCAAACAAGCAAGGCAAGCCAGGCAGACTTCACGAAAAGAAAAGATATTAATACCACAATATTAATGCCTTAATGATAATATATAATTATTACGCAAAGTCTTACCGAGCAGAGGGGCTGGCTTCTGTCGCCTCTTAAGACACTCTGGTCTGTCGGCATGGGATAGATACTCTGGGAAAGTTTATTAGCCCTTGTTTTAGTTGTGTCAATAACTTCTTAAGTTTTTAATCTTATTGGATGGATGAAATTTATTATTAAACGAAGAAAAAGGTGGAAGAAAAGAAAATACTTAATTATTAACTCACAAAAATAAAAATAATGCATAACTAAACAGCGTGGCACTCGGAGGGCATGCGCATGCGCCGATATACAATTCCAGCTACTGGGTCCGATTCAGTCGTTCGTTCCGCTCACATCGCGCCATCGATGCTTTCTTAATGTACCTCATTAACCAACAAAAACTTGTTCACACCAAACAATGTCGGCTGGCAACCCGATTCCCAGATGCTTGCAGCCTCAGCTTGCAGCCATTCCACTGCGCGTTTTGTGTACCTATACTGATTTAGTTGAAACCTGATTTTACTCTAAAGTTTTATAATAGATGGACTTGTTTCTTAGTGTGGACCTAGTTCTATTGAAAGGCTAGACTTGTAGTACAAGGCAAAGTTGAGGCACGAGATCTTGCGGCAGATCACCCATGTGTTGGACAAACACTCAGGCTGCTGTGGAAGACTCTGTCAATGCACGAGGGAAGCAGCAATTCGTGAGGAGTGGCGACGGATTGCCAAGCATGCCACAATAACCTTCAAATGGCCACAACCGATCTGCCAAGAGTATAATGACTCCGTAGAAGAAATCTAACTCATCGAATCTTTAGAAGAATGTAAGAGGCAACATCCATACGTGAGCCTCAGTCAACATTTGTTGCTCTCCCTGCTGAACAGTCGATGAGGCTAATTTAATTACAGTAGATTCTCATTATGGTGGTATAGATTTTTTCAGCACTTATGGATCCTTTCAAAGTAGACTGTGATATGGTTTGACGTACATGAGACTCCAGAGCCAAAAATAATATGGCCCTTTTTGGCTGGCAAATAAGCTTTTGCAAATCCACATGATTTTCTGTAATTTTCAATAATATTTAATGTCAAAGAATAAGAACACTATCAGACACAGGTAACGAGACAGGTTCACCATCGCGTCAACATTATATTATATTACGACATTATATTCCATCCATCCATCCATCCATCCATCCATCAGCCCTTTGCCATCAGCGACATTATATTGCGTAAGTATAACTTGCACAGCTAGGTCACAAATTGCGGGCTCAATGAACATCATAATTTATAATAAGTCAAATAAATGGGAGTGCGCTTTATTGATAATATTTGTTTGGTAAACAAATGCCCCTTTCCGTTGGTTACCCTCAAGCTTGGCTCTAGTGATGAGCAAACACGAGATCAAAGAGCCAGACTGTTTGTAGAACTTGAAACGTTTCTGTGTATCAAATATTGTCAAATTTTCTATGATAAGTTAAGACTGTTGAATACCTTAATTTATTTAGTACCGGGATTATTTTATTGGATTCTACGTCAGAAATAGTTGATAAAGAGGAAATGAAGTAAAATGATTTCATTTTTATTTAAAACCAGCTACGTGAAGACCGTTTTCACAAGTCTTGTTTGATAATCAATATTAAAAGTTCATAGTAAACGGAAATGAGTTTTACCATTTAATTTATGATTTATTCTTAAATTATTCATTTTCTGTTTGCCTTTTTAAATCACAAATTACAAAAAAAAACACTGTAACATTGTTTACTAAATATGACTCTTCTAAGAACGACAATGGTAATGGTATGATAGATACAACAATATTTTTCTATCTTAATCTTAATATATATAAATTACGTCACGTTGTTTGTCTGCGATGGACTCCTAAACTACTGAACCGATTTTAATCAAATTTGCACACCGTGTGCAGTTTGATGCAGCTTGTAAGATAGGATAGCTTAAATCTCAAAATAAATGAAACTTTTGACAGAACGAAGTCTGTCCGGGCAGCTAGTCTTATCTTAATATATATAAATTATGTGTCACGTTGTTTGTCCGCGATGGACTCCTAAACTACTCAACCGATTCTAATCAAATTTGAACACCGTGTGTAGTTTGACCCAACTCGAAAGATAGGATAGCTTACATCTAAAAAAAAAAACACTTTTGACAGAACGAAGTCTGTCCGGGCAGCTAGTCTTAATACATATAAATTACGTGTCACGTTGTTTGTCCGCGATGGACTCCTAAACTACTTAACCGATTATAATCAAATTTGCACACCATGTGCAGTTTGATCCAACTTGAAAGATAGGATACCTTACATCTCAAAAAAAAACTTTAGACAGAACGAAGTCTGTCCGGGCAGCTAGTACAATCTATAAAAAAATTTAATACAAGAATATTTTTGAAGTAAAACAAATTAAACAATTTAGGCGTGACTTGAGAGCAACTCAACAAAACCATAAACCATAAACAATAATTATAGCTTTATAACCGGTATTATTAATATAAATAGCGTTACTTAATTAACGCTATTTATAGCTTTATATTCGTTTTTGTAAAGTATATTGTTAAAATATAAGAGTCAACTGTAATATGATATTTATTTTAAAATAAGTTTATTTTTTTGGTCATGTCACCAACGTCAAAGAAGACACACATTTTTTTATGAAAATAGCCGACAAACGAGCTGACGAGCCCTCTGGTGGGCACCGTCGACCGTACATCAGTGATTTCAAAGAAATCTACGATGCGTTCTCTGCCAGAAAAGACGGGACTGCGCTATTGAAGGCTCTCCAAATGACTCAACGATAGTTCAGTTTTAAGTATGTACCTATATGTACCAAATTATGTTATAGGTACAAGAAAACAATAAATTTTACCTAGGACTCAGCACAAAACCCCAAAACTGTTGTTGGGCGTTATTCGTTTAATGGTATCCACGGCTTGGTTAACTCTGTTTGCGAAATATATTACGCCGTTATTGATACAGTGCGATCATTAATACAGACGAAGGGCCCACTTATTAATTTTAATAAGTGGGGTGACTGTAGAGGGGACAGCGCGTTGTTTGTTTTACCAGTTTTGATTTTATGGCTTTGTGTTTTTTCCATTTTGCCATGCGCGGGTATTGTTGGCAGGTTGTTCTTGATGACGGGATTGTGGTTTAAACTTTATAATGCTTGTTTATAATACTTAACTATTGTTTGTTGAAAGACCACTTGATCGAGTTAGACTTAATTCATTACAGAAACAACTTTTATGTAATTTTCTTAATACAATTTTCATAATGATGATATGAATTACTTTGCAGGTGATATTATGATTCATAGTTCTATCATTGATTTAGACATCGATGAAAATTGCACTATGCTGAATTAGTCATTTTACATAAAAAGTCTACTGGCTGATTTGGTTTGTTGGTTGGAAGCGCGTTGATTGGGCGTGAACGTGGTTGCTAATTAATGAAAACTAGCCAAGTCAAATGTAGAGCCTGAATTACCTACATGTCCTTGTAACTAAAATTTTAGGATTTTCAACACAGAATAATTTAGTTTCTCTACTCATTTAGTTACTCATTTAGATTTCATTTCTTTTTTTTTGAACTTGGCTCTCATTTCACATTAATTATGTTTTTGATGAGATTTATATATCATATACGGATTCGTTTGAATACTGCAACAGTGAATTTACAAATTAAGCCTGGAAACTTTGAACATTAGCTAACAACATAATCATACAATTACACATATAATTGGTATTCTGTGTAAAAAACAAAACCACCAAATAAATAATGTATTTGGGTTGTAATGAAGTTCCGAGAATTCTAATTTGTCGATCTTATGCCAGCTAATGTCAAGGTCTCGAAGTTTCGAATCATAATTCAGAAAAAATCTATCGAAGCGTCCGAAATCATCCAGTATTTTTGTTTTATCATTAAAGAAGTCATAAAGGTGTTCTGGCAATTGTTTTACATCAGGTGTTTAGTGTTTATGTTGAATTTCCAATTTTCCATCCTCATCGACTAGATTAGATCTGGAAAGAGAGTTTTTTTGGAGCGCTATAACGACATAGTATTCATCAAAATAGGTGCAAAGACAGGGCTGATGGTGAATCCAATTCACTCCTTAATTAACTTGACGACTACTATTTAATTATCGCCCTGATCTGACTTTTCATCGCCAGTAAAATATAGGTGATAATAAAAATAAAAATAAACTTATCATAACCGGAGTTACTTGCGCTATAAGGTACTTAATCTTTATGTAAGTGCCTGTTAGTTTTTTAACCACTACAACGCAGGTAAGAAAAATCACGCTTCTAGAAGATGTAAAGTTTTAAACTATCGAATAAGATGAATATCAGTGTAATAAGTATAGCGTAGGTTGGTACCTATATATTCATTCATATAAGTGCATAGCATAGTGGGCAGTTAGTAGATATAGGTAGGTATAGGTATGTTGGTAGTTGGTAGTTGTAGATATTTTATCTATTAGGTATATGGTAGTACTATGGTGGTATTACATGGATATTATATGGTGAGTGGTCTTTAATGGATTTTTCTGGGTTTTCCTTGTCGAGGTCAACTTAAGTCACTCACGACACATAAGATTATTATGAAGAGGACACATAAGATTATTATGAAGAGGTGTGAGTGATCGAATTTTTACATCACTGCAGATAATTTATAACGTAAAATCTACTGAACGGAAATTCGTGTGGTTTTACCAAAAGATTCATGAAAAAATTAAAGGACTTTCATATACCTACCTGAAAATAACATTAGCTTTTTCAGTAATAGAGCAATGTATAACGAATTAGTCCGAATTATGTGTATGGGATAAATATTAAATATTTTATATAAAACGCCTGATAAAAACGAGTAACGATTATTTCTGAGCAGGTTATTTGTGAAAGGATCATTATTATTATTCCATAACAATATGAGTGCGAGTTTCAGACTCAGGTAATGAAAATTTGAAAAATTAAAATTTCTGAATACAGTATAGACTTACCTACTTGTATTAATTATTTATGACTACATCCATACAAAGTACGATTAATCCAGTTGATGATTGAGTCGACTCAGAGGAATACTTTTCTATAACAAACTGCTGCGATATCATCGACAAGTTTAGCTCCGTGCGGGGGACCCACGGACCCCTGCTGCTAGCGCCATAAAGTGTCTCCAAGGCGCCCCCTGCCGCATCTCTAAATTGCATTTTAATCTAATTACGGAATGATATAATTTTTCGGTTCCGCTGTAATCAGATAAGGGGCATATTATCAAGTTAGGACATTTGTGACGGGCGCGAGCACGTGCCTTCATTCTAAATTAATATTTTAGACTTGAATTCATTTGGGACTGTGAAAACGCTATTTTATGTATTTTGTTTACATTTTCCTACATAATATTTAATATTTATAAGTAAGTGTAAAAAGTAATGAAAAATGTTTAATAAAATTAGTATCTAATAAAATTTATAATAAGTAATTTTAATTGTTTACATAATAGCTTAATATTAACAATTGAACATTTCACTATCAACCTCTTTAATTCTATTATTAACGCACCTACTTAAAATTTTCTACATTAAGTGTGAGAAAAATTATAAATAAATTAAGTAAAACAAATGAAAGGAAAGCTTTTATAGGGTAAGTGCATTAAAGCAAAAAAATACGCTTGTGCTGTTTACCTTTGAGGAGTTCCTTTAACTGAAGCCAACCTTGGGAATGGCAGTCGGCTTATGATGGATTTTGGAACGGGCTATCATAATAATTTAATACGTAGGTAAATAAAATTTCATGAAAACCGTTAAGGAGTTCCCTCGTCTGGAGCCAACCCTAAAAGTAAGACCTATGAGGTCATGCTTATCATAAAAATACAATGTCATCGGAACCATAGCAATACGCTCAACTTTGTAGAATGAAAGGAAGAAGGTAGTTCTAATTCAGCTTGCGAGATTTGACCTTAACGCACTCGTTCAAGGAACACACATTGAAAGTTAAATAAAGCTTAAATATTAATAAGTACCTAAGCATCTGTGTACACGTAGGTACCTACAGTACCTATCAAATTAACCGCGATAATTTAAAAAACTAATTTCTAAGCAGCTTTTAGCAGTACATTTACGAATACTTTTTTGAGGTAGCAACAGCTACATAGTAAGCTGTTGGTCGTGGCATTGCCCAGGCGAAAATACTTTTTGTTTATTTATTTTCAAATACATTGGCAATTAAAGTTGTCCAATAAGTATTGAATTTTCTTGTTTATTTGAAATCTCATAACTCACTTATAAAGAGGTCATTGCCTTCTTAAAGTCATTGCCCCTTTTTTATAAAGTGACTTTAATGTAACAACAAACAGTAGATGCTTCGATTATTTTTTAGAACGTAAAATAGGTACGTGTTTTATTATTTATACTCAGAAAGCTAAACACTTTCATACTGCTTGCTTCAAACTTATTTTTACCATAGTCCAGTAATTTTAGTCAAAATTAGATAAGAATTGCGGAATGAGAGATACCCAGCTGATTTTTTTGTATAAAGTTGTATTTTGGCATTCTAAAACTTGTCTCAAAACCTGCATATGGTAGGGTGACCGCGTCTATTAAAAATTTGAGGACAAAGGTCACAAAAATTGGTTTTTTGCAAATATCTCATTTCCTATGAGTTTTTCGCTATTTGTATCTTCATCAATATTGTAGAGAATTAAATTCCCTACAACTTTTGTATCAAAAAAAATTTTAGACGTTGAATCGTTTTCGAGATAGAGGGCGGAGAGCGCGCGTTTAGAGCACAATGTAAAGTCAACCGGTACAGTCCCGGTCAAAACATGCTATATTAAGTTTATTAATTCTATCTATCTAACAGCCTTTTAAAGTCCACTGCTGGACATAGGCTTCCCTAATTGGCGCCACTCCGACCGGTCCTGGGCCCTCTGAATCCAGCGGCTTCCCACTGTCTTCTTTAGGTCATCAGTCCACCTGGTCGGGGAGCGACCAGTGCTCCTTTTACCGAGACGTGGCCGCCATTCGAGGACTTTGCAACCCCATTGGTTATCTGTCCTTCGAACGATGTGGACTCAGAGGGCCCAGAATCGGTTGAAGTGGCGCTAAATAGGGGAGGCCTATGTCCAGCAGTGGACTTTAAAAGGCTGTTAGATAGATAGAATTAATAAACTTAATATAGCATGTTTTGACCAAGACTGTACCGGTTGACCTTACATTGTGCTCTAACCGCGCGCTCTCCGCCCTCTATCTCGAAAACGATTCAACGTATAAAAATTTTTTTGAAACAAAAGTTGTAGGGAATTTAATTCTCTACAATATTGATGAAGATACGAATAGCGAAAAACTCATAGGAAATGAGATATTTGCAAAAAACCGATTTTTGTGACTTTTGTCCTCAAATTTTTAATAGACGCGGTCACCCTACCATACGCAGGTTTTGAGACAAGTTTTAGAATGCCAAACTACAACTTTATACAAAAAAATCAGCTGGGTATCTCTCATTCCGCAGTGAATTCCTAAGATGACTGGACTACCAATCTGCATATTTTTTATGCCAGTGATATTTTGTGTTAGGTATATTATGTGAATTTAATAAAGCTCTATAGTAAACCAAGTAACAAAAGTTTAACGTTTACACCGGAAACATGTTACAAGCAAGCATCAGAAGTGATCAAGCAAATAAATTAATAAATTGACATTAGTTTCACATCTATTGTCAGATGCTATGGGATAAAATCATCGAAATATAGATGTTAGATTCGATAGTAGTTTCCCAGTAACTCGACACCGTTAAGGGCGTGCGCGCGTGCTGCCTTTGGGGAAAATAAACAGTGAGACAAATTTGACTTTTATCCCCCGATGTGAACACAAAATGTGAATACCAGATATATCCAGATTTTACTGTATTATGCCGTGTATTGAGCATAAATTATTTGAGGTATTTTCATGATGCTAACAATCTTCAAGTCAGAGAGCCTAATGCCAATATTCCGATTGTAAATTTTATTACAATATTATCTTACCGATTTATGCGTAGAGTAGAGCAATGCATACGTCTAATTTGAACTTTCTGAAGTGGATTTCTATTATTTAACAATTGAACAATGTTCTCAAAGAGGTATGAATGATTACCTAGACTTTACCTTTGTTTACCACGAGCATGAAAGTTTGGCTTGGAGTCAAAGCTATGGATGGTTCTTTAAAACTTTTTTAATGTAGAGCACATGTTAAATTTCACATCAGTCGTCATAATTAGTCATTATTTACTGCAATTATTACCTGCTAAAGAAGAGTGATGTTATTTCTTGATTGAAAAGAATTAAAAGATAATTTACCTGCAATTTTAAGGTAAAGTGACATTATTCCTTAGTTGAGAATCATTATTTCACATTTGAGAGTTAAAAGCCTATTTCAAACAACTCAAATCAACATTGATCATTTGTGTAAATTTTAAGTTCTAGTACGTAATAATATGGTAACCATGATAAATTGGCCATCAAGAGAGCCAAAAAAGTTGGGATAACTTTTTGTTGTTACTATTTTGAATAAAACTTTGGAGTTTGAGCTCACAAGCTAAATGGATTCCACCCGACTACACGCTTGTCGCATCCCATCGCCAGATTAGCAGGAAGAAGCTCAAGCAATGCATGCCAGGCCTCAATTATGGCCCAGTCGACGGGAAGGAGCGCACGCGTCGACACCCGAGGGACCGCGCACGCGACCACCCTTGCAATTATGAAACAAAACCCCACTTACAAGGACAAATCTTGAGTATCGATTGAGCTTACTTTTTGTTAGAAGACTTACAAGTTAGTATGCTATGGAGTACCTACTAGTTAGTAAATTTTTGTATGAGTACAATTCCAAACAATGATATGCGGAGATCAGGTACCTACTTGTAATTTGGGATGTTAAAGCGTCATCTAGTAAGAATTATATTTTTGTTCATTCCTTGAAAATGCTCACATATATACGATTAAAATAAAGCTGAGAAAAGTTTTTGGAGTTTAACTCCTTTAGAATCGATTTTCATATTTAGGCCCGCGATATGAAAATTTAAGAGTAGTAAAATCAAACTTTCTCCGTTACGTTATGCGTTGTTTCTAGTTCGTAACACTAAATCTATTGGCGTATATGGCGTTGGATTGCTGATCAGTAAATTCACCATCAGCTAATGATTATAATAATCTTGGTACACCCTATTCTGATGATCTGAAATAACATCATCATCATCGTCATCACCATCCGTTGTTACTGATTTGACGATTGCAAACTAGATGGCGTTAAATTCCAGTCATGCATCGGAATTGACACACACAATTTTTTGTTTGTGCAAACATACGCGCTCATCTCTGGAACTGGCAGTAGGATTGGAAAAAAATATTTTAACCTCCGACGAAAAAAGAGGGGTGTTATAAGTTTGAGGTGTCCGTGTATCTGTGTATCTGTATGTCTATCTGTGGCATCGTAGCTCTCAAACGGATGAACCGATTTTGATCTAGTTTTTAGGGTTCTGAACGAAAAATCGAAAAACGGATCCCTTAGAGGATCTCTAGTGCGTCTGAGCGACCGCCCTTCACAGCCAATTTTCTCCGAAACTATAGGGCCAAATGAGTTGTTATATATTAATCCTTAATGGTTAACAGCACAGTCCCAATTTTTTTCATTAGTATTTGGTCTATCTACATTGACGCTATAAAACCGTGTATTTAGTTTTTTAAACTATTATTTTGTTCAAATTGTATGTACTTGGTACATAAGACCAGTACCTAACTATCCTAATGGATCATTCCTGCTTTCCCAATAAGTAATGATGACTTTTTACTGACAAGCCGTCCAACAATTTGAGCTCATAACATGTTCTGAGGTACCAGGCTAACATTATTGTCCAGGGTGGAGTAAGCGTTGCCCTGTGATTTATGCGCTCGTAAACTTCCACACGCCGCTGCCCTCGCGCTCACTTGTATAATTTATTGTAAGCACAACAACGCAGGTCACGCTTGACCAAGGCCTAGGCCGGATTACGTTAGAGATTTATTGTTAGAATTTATGGCAGCCTGGTCAATGTGCGAAATATGATACTTCTTACTGCCTATGTTTATTGCTTTCAGTTTTTGCTGTTTTGGTACTATAGGAGTGTCGATTAGCTTACGTCATCTTTAAAACGATCGATGAATTGGTGTAACCTGAATACATGTTTATTCATAATTGTATACATAATTTTTAATACATATATGAATGCTTTTAACAATAGGTTATGCTTTTAACAATATTATAATTATACCTATCAATTTCGAAGTCATCTACTGCACTTACGTTCTTTATTTACCTTTGGAATGCTATCTCTTGTATCAACTTATGTGGTAGGTATTCTACAATAGAGCGAAGACCTGTCTTCGTAATTTAGGATGCCTAAAACCTTTATCATTGATCCAATGGACTTTGGAACACATGTGTAGGAAGTCCTTAATGTTGATCGAAGATTTCTGATAAGAACGGCTGAACGATTGTTATTACTAACAAATGCAACCGAGACAGACGGCTTATCGTTCCCTCTGAAGCATTTTCATTTCAAGTTTGGGATTGTAGGCAAATTTTAAGTCGTTGTTGTGCATAATACTCGTATACTAAGATGCCCCTGGCCTATTTATAAAGGCCACTAGGGGATTTAACTTGATTGAAGACAATAAAGTTTCATTCGTTAAAAAATACTTATAAATACTACTAGCTGCCCGGACAGACTTCGTTCTGTCAAAAGTTTTTTATTTTGAGATTTAAGCTATCCTATCTTTCAAGTTGGATCAAACTGCACACGGTGTGCAAATTTGATTAAAATCGGTTCAGTAGTTTAGGAGTCCATCGCGGACAAACAACGTGACACGTAATTTATATATACCTACATATTAAGATTACCTATTACAACAAGCACTATGGGAAACCTTATGAAACCTATTCAAATCCAAATTATATATTGAAAAAAAAGTATCAAAGGTTTGAGAAAGTGTCGAAGCATGGACAGAAAACTGCATTTCAATAGCAGAAAACAAGTATCACTATACCTACCGTGCTTCGCGATGCCGAGCGTTCAATACAGCCAGGAAATGTTGGGAGAACTCGGCTTGCAATCGATCGCTGGGTGGATCAGGTCTAGCCAAGGATTGGTCGATGGGCGTGGTGGCTGTTATCATTAAAGAGGCGTCGACCAATGGCGTGGAGGCAGTGATAAGAGGGTTGGGGGTTCGCAGTGGGGTGGCGGCAGTGCGCGCGGCGGAGCGACTGAGGGAGGTCGTGTGGAGAATGTTGGGTGCAATGATGTACCCGGGAGAGAATACGGACCTCGGGGACATGCGCGTCCCACCGATCCAGCTCGAACACCTACCTGAAGTTTTTCTATGTATGTAGTGTTGTGTTGCCATATTGGAAAGTGCATTGTGATTTGCGATTGTGCGATGTGACGACCCCTGTAGCGCGATGGTTGCCAGCATACGAAGGGTCTTGGGTTCGATTCCCAGCGAGGTAGAAATTTGAATGAGTTTAAATTTCTGCTCTCTGTTTGGGTGTATTTGTCTTTATTTGTTTTCCATGGAACTCATGACGCAAGAAATAGTAGTGAAGGGTTATGTGTGTAGGACTGTAGAGTGTTAATAAAATTGTCGTAGCGGTTATTTTGAGAGAAGGTAGTATGTATTTTCCCCATATTTGAACCCTAACTAAAGTTATTATTATGATGAAGACAGATGCTTAGTTAATCATACAAAAAGTTTTTTTTTTAATTTGGATTACAAAACACATAGACACTAATTCGATAATGTTAGTAATTAAAAAAAAATATGGAAATGCCGACAAACGAGCTGACGGTCCACCTGATGGTAAGTGGCCATCGTCGTCCATGGACATCACCGATTCCAAAGACGTCGTTCGTCGCCAAGAAAGAGAGAAGAAAAAGAGAGAAAGAACAGAATATAATATATTTGTTACAGAATACATAAATTAAAAAAAACTGCATTGAAAACTTCCTTTCGTGTAACGTAGGAGATGTTAGGCGAAAGGAAGTTTTCAATACATAAACAAATAGCTTTTTAATCTACTATACTTTTCCATAATAAGAAATAACAATAAACATTGCGCCAATATTAATAATTATTTACCAATTGTAACACCAAGCTGAACAGAACTTTGGAAATTCGTGCGTGGCGTCGAGAAATTATCAAAAAAGGTTAACTTTAGTTGTTCAAATAATGTTGCATTCTTTGCAGCCAGTATCCCGAAGAGAAAAATAATAATAATATTGCATTATTTGCAGCCACATTCTTTGCAGCCAGAATCCCGAAGTGTAAAAAATAATGTTGCATTCTTTACAGCCAGAATCCCGAAGTGTAAAAAATAATGTAGCATTCTTTGCAGCCAGAATCCCGAAGTGTAAAAAATAATGTTGCATTCCTTGCAGCCAGAATCCCGAAGTCTATAAAATAATGTTGCATTCTTTGCAGCCAGCATCCCGAAGTGTATAAAATAATGTTGCATTCTTTGCAGCCAGCATCCCGAAGAGTAAAAAATAATGTTGCATTCTTTGCAGCCAGCATCCCGAAGTGTATAAAATAATGTTGCATTCTTTGCAGCCAGCATCCCGAAGAGTAAAAAATAATGTTGCATTCTTTGCAGCCAGCATCCCGAAGTGTGGCGGTTGTCACGAGATGATAGTGGACCGCTATGTGCTGAAGGTGTCGGACCGCACGTGGCACGCGGGCTGCCTCCGCTGTGTGGAATGTCGCGCCATGCTGTCCGGTAAATGCTTCGCGAGGAACAACCAGCTCTACTGTACTGAGGACTTCTTCAAGTAAGCCTCTTTATAGTGTGTTGGTTAATCTGCATTACTTCATATCACCATAAGAAGATTAGTATAGAGAAGGAACAAAAAACGTAATGCCTCATGGCGTTGTATAGCAGTTGACATTAGAGAAAGTGGAGACTTGATGGTAGACAAAATATTGCGTGGGCAATTGGGCATACTCACAGTCCTAATTGATGTCGATAGGCTAAATTTGTATTGACAAGAAAATGTCCAGTAGATAAATAATGTACCTATCCATTATCCGTAGTCCAACTTACACATGGCCGATTTTCGGACCCGAATCAACTTGTGCCCATAACCTATTTTGAGGACTGAATCTGCGCCTGATTTAAATGAATTTGGTGTATCATATTGGAACCTAGGCCATATATCGATGGGTCCTATGTATATGGGCCAAACTAACAATTTGGCCATTTTTACTTTTTTATGGTAAACGCAGCTTATCTATGTTATTAATCAGGACAATTTAAACTTTCGAAGTCTCTCATGTAAAGCTGTTATTTTGCATTTCGGCCTTTATACATGTACATTGTATGATGAGCATCATTATTGTACTTAGGTACCATAAATGCTATTACAATTTATTAGTTCTGCTCAGCAATAACCAGTTTGAAATTGGAATCTATTCCCTTGTTTTTGATCTATTACCCAAAATTGGTGTAATATGTTATGTGTTATCACGATGATAATGTTATTCTTTTACGGCTGTTGTCCTAGGCGGTTTGGCACCAAGTGCGCCGGTTGCGGGCAGGGCATCCCTCCTACCCAGGTGGTCCGACGAGCACAATCCCACGTTTATCACATGAGGTGTTTCGCGTGCGCAGCCTGTGCAAGAACACTGAACACAGGAGATGAATTCTATCTCATGGAAGACGGGAAACTCGTGTGCAAGCCGGACTACGAAGCCGCAAGAGCCAAAGGTTGGTGTTTTCTAGATAATTCTAATCTGTGTCTTATAAGCCTTTTTTGTAATCCTGCAAAGTGTTGGAGCATTCTGTGTTCTCCGTTTTAAGGAAAGATGTTCTGATTGAGGTTTTGTTACTAATTTTTAAAATTAAAACAAAAGTTACCGGAATCGAGCCAGCTTACTGTTTTTAAGTAACCGACCGACAAACTGATGATAGACATCGGCATCACCATAAGTATCATCGATGCGTTGCTGACCAAGAAAGAAGAAAAAGAGATAGAAGAAAAGAAAGAACTGGTTACTTTTTTGGTTACTCTTTCTTCTTTCTTTGTGAGCATTGGTGATGTATTTGCTTGGTATTACTGTACATCATCCATGGTCGACGGTGACCACTTAAAATGCAAAATTTGATTATTGCAGTCCTTATACATATGTATACTCATAAAATATATTGTTATCCGTTTGTACATTTTTCACAAAAATTTTAAAAATGACACCTGCTTTTGATGACAAAATCCTAAACTAATGGTAACATAAATAGTATCCAGAAACCATAGCAATATAAAATATCTATAGGTATGTCGAACAGGTGGCGAAGGGTCTATAGACGGAGATGCAGCGAGTAAGCGGCCGCGCACCACGATCACAGCGAAACAGCTGGAGACCCTCAAGAGTGCGTACAGCAGCAGTCCCAAACCAGCGAGGCACGTGAGGGAACAACTCGCTCAGGACACCGGCTTGGACATGCGGGTCGTGCAAGTGTGGTTTCAAAATAGGCAAGTCTGCATTATGATATCTTTACATACGATAACTTTATCCTTGAGTTTTCGCACGTGTAGCATTTTGCCGCTGTGCTATGTTAACAAATATTTGTCAGGGTCCAGCATTTAGTAGCTGTCCCTCTGTACCTACCTCTGTATCTAAAACAAGAATATAATAATGGTTGACAATCATCTCAAAAGTAAGACGAAGTCTACATCTAGTCTTAGTTTAGTTACATGATATGCCTATTTGATCAATGATAACTTGTGATCAGAAAAATACAAGAAAGTTTATTTCAACTCTACGTAAAAGATAATTTATTAGTTTTCTTAATCGTCATATTTTGTATGAGATTTCCAGTTGTTATTGATATGTAATTTTTTTTTCGATCGTTATTGTAGTTGATGACTTAATGAAGCAATCAAACTGAGTCTGTAAGTACATAATGAAAAACTATGGATACTTTTACTTAACAAAACGTTCAATCCAACAAATAGGTATATTGAATCAAGTATTTTAAATGTATTCTTCTGGTTTTTAAGTAGCATCTTTAGTAAAATACTTCTTTATTTATTAGTTAAACTAGACAGATTAATTGATTTTATAGTTTTGTGATTTATTCCTAGTCATAAAATGCGATCAGTGACGTACCTGACCACCAGCGAAACTTACAGTTAGATCTTTATGGAATTTAGTCACGCAGTGCTTATGTTGATTTAATACCATACGAAATACTTATATAAACGTGGATTCGGATTACATCAATCGATTATTGATTTTTCACGCACTGGATGTGAGGTGTAAGTGGTCGAGTTAACACTAATGATTTTGAAATGGTTAGTGACTTAACGAGATCTAAACAGAGATTGATATTTTATGGTTACGCTGAACTCGTTTGCGCAATAGATTTATTACTATTTCTATTGATATGGAAGTCGGTAACAGTCATAGACGTGGAAATTTTGTGTCACATAAACATCGCTTATAAACCTGAAACCTGAAAGAGAATAAAATTTCCGTGAGGTCAATGATGAATTAGAAAACACCCTTCTTACTTCACTTCAAGTCTATGATTGTCCATTGCAGCCTTGATACACCAAGCACATAAGACTCCTATTTATTATTATTTTGATGATTTATTCACAGTAGGTAACACTATAATCGAGATATTATCTTTTTAATTCAATGGATTGGTATATGTATAGATTATCTAAAGCATTGAAAGCCGGTAGTCAATTGATCGGCTGACATTGTTGTCTGTAGCCATTGAGTACTACGGCCTTGATTTGTATAGGATGGCCTTTGACGTCATACTCTATTTTGTCTTGTAAATACGAGTAGTATAGATAGCCCCTGTGGGCTTTAGCCTTTTTTATCTATTTTGTAATATATAAAAAAGGTTAGAAAGTAGTTGTGGACGGGGCAGGCGCACCAAGGATAAGAGCAAACGCTTATCTCTATAGAAACACAGTGGTGTAATTTTCTAATACTATGGTAACCAAAATAGGGTTGCTCATCTACAATGTACGCTACAACATTTATTTATAAAAATAGACTTACAATAGGTAGATATTATGGGCTAGATGAAGAATTATTGTAACAAATCCAGTTTCTCTAAAGAAAATAAGCAGTGATTTAAGTGTTTTTAATCTCGAACTTTCTCTCTTTAACTGAGAGTTAGGAACTTAATAATTTACGAGAGATCGCGTTGAGTACTATTAACCTATACCTATGATCCAGCTTTCTCGTTTGTTGTGTATTTCTAAAATAGAATTAAATCTACTATCTCGGAATGCAACTGGGGCAGCAAAGTTGATATGCTGATGGTTTGAATATCGGTTTAAAATTAGTAATTTTTTATTTATGAAAAGAGTCGCCAAATGACTCGTCATATTTCAGCTCGAGGCTTGAAAGCCAGTTCTTTCTTTCTTTTTCTTCTCTCTTTCTTGGCTGGGAACGCATCGCATCAGTGATGCCTTTGGTCTCGCTGATGTCCATGGGCGTAGCCACTTCCCATCAGGTGGGTCGTTCGCTCGTTTGTCAGCTTTTCTATTAAAAATATAAGATTAGAAAAAATAGGTGATTCGGTTTAGGTTTTGTTTTGTCGCGTGCGAGCGCACCGTCACGGCAGGCGTCACGCCCTGCGCTTTGGCCGCGGCTCATAAAACTGCACTCGTTATCAATGCTCGACTTCGGTTCTCTGTTATGCTATAAATCGAAATCAAAGTCTAAATAAAGAAAATTAAACGAACATTGTATTTTATAAATCTATTTGCCGTTACACACACGCTTCGCTGGACGCTTTAAGGAGTTTAATTGCTATCTTTACATCTGAACTACAGGGTCTAGACCTGTAGCTAGTGTTCCTTGAAAATTATCTTGAGGTAATACATAGTGGAGTCTGTTCAAAAAACTGGATTACGGTAGATTCTTCCATGAAATACCGTAGATTCTTATAAAATACGGTAGATTGGGAGGTTTTTTCCTACTGAAATCAGATTTTGAGTGTGTCAAAATACAGTAAAATGTACTAAAAACACTAAAAATCGTTACGGTACATCGAAGCTGAATACGGTAGATATGACGTAATTATGTGGTACCTGGCAACAGTGGTGGAGTCTTATGATGGACAAATTGTACATACTAAGGCTGAAAATTGGACGAACGTAGAATAAAAGTAATATTAATAATAAGTGCTAATTTTTTAAATACATGGCATTACTTTTTAAAAATATCTTCCAAAACAAGTTATAGCTTCAGTAACAAGGTATAAACATTAAAGGAACGGAAATACCTTTCCATGACGTTGTACCAATAATCCTGGGTACATCGGGCATGTCCCCACGGACTAGGCGGGGGCACTTTAATTAATCACGCGCTTTGTTGAAAAGCGACTCCCTCCCGCTAATAACTCACGCAAAATACGAACACAATGGGGTGGTTTGTCTATGCTATGTATGGTTATTATCTTTAATCAAAAGCAAACGACCGTTTATGGGCTCTTGAGGAGGAATTGAGTCATGCGCAGTGTAAACTTACTGCAACTGAAAATGTGTTGGTATGTGAATATGTGAATGTATTACCTACATACCTACCAATTGGTATGGAAAATACTTTACAGATTTGTTAAAATAACGTGGCACAAGTTGCAGTAAGGAAAAAATATAAAATATGCAGGGGAAAGATGAAAAGGCAAATACATATTTATATATTCGTTAGAATTGTATCGTATCGTAAAATACATGGGGTAAGGCTGAAAGTCTTCAGAGGATGAATTCTTGAACACCCTTTCCCACGCTATAGGTACAGATGTCCTACATCTAACTTACTGTACCTAATAATATTCTGTACGCCTTTTCCTCAGATTATAGTCTTTAATCGGAGACCTTTTCATAATTTTATAGGTGCACTACTTTACGGTGTATGTTGTCTTGTCTGTCAGTTTTTATTATAACTTCACCACAGGCTATTCGTGATAAACGAATTGCAGACCCAACGCACCCCTGGCTACCTCTGGTGGTACGGTGGGTATTTTAAAGTGTATCGATATTAAAAGGTAATCACGAAGTAATACGACCATCGCCATGATACATTGCTTACGACGCACTGTAACACCATTGCTTGCCTACAGAAGAGCGAAAGAGAAGAGGCTGAAGAAAGACGCTGGCCGAACTCGGTGGTCGCAGTACTTCAGGTCCATGAAGGGTTCCGGCGGCAGTTCGCCGAGACACGACCGGTTGTTGGACAAGGATGAGCTTAAGATTGACTTGGACTCTTTCAGCCATCACGGTGAGTTCAATGCATAAGTATCTACCGTATCTATTGGTAAACCAGGTGATACTCACACCGACATTTACTATTTTAAGGGACGGCGTTCAAAATAGGTCCGAGAACGAGAAATATTTGAAATAGTTATGTAACGTTTTTGTCCTTTTGGAAGCAGTCAACATGTTTTAAAAACGCTTGGTTACTGAATGTACTTTTTTGTTATATGTACTTTCTTATTATTTTTGATGGCGGTGTGGTCGCATTGAGTAATACTCAGCACAATTGGCAACAAGTGGTCACAATAATTGTTAAAGAGTAGGTACCTATCATCGTGTTAGGTTTCTACTAAGTAAGTGCGTTTACCAACGCTACAACCACTACAACGCTTACCATCCGGGATTTAGTCAAGCATCCTACTAATATTATAAATGTGAATGTAAGTTTGTTTGTCACGCTTTCACTCGAAAACTACTTAACCGATCATCATGAAACCTTGTATACATATTTTTGGAGGTATTAGAAGTAACATAGGATACTTTTTATCCCGAAAAAATTCAGGGTTCCCGTGGGATTTGTGAAAAATCGATCTCTACCGCGGGTGAAGTCGCGGGGAAAAGCTAGCTAACTTATATTTTTTTTTTAATATGCAGCTAAATGAATTTTCTGATTTCACAGAGTTGAGTAACGACAGCTACAGCACGGTGGCGCTGGGCGGTGAGGAGGGCTCCCCGGCGGGCGGCGGCGCAGCCGCCAGCGCGCGCTTCGCCCCCACGCCGCCCTACCTCCGCGCACACTCGCCCCCGCACGCACACTACCACTATCCGCCTGATCACCTCGTTTACACTAACATCGGTAAGACTGCTAGGATGTACAGTACGGCCGACGTATTTTGGCGCGTCTGAACATAGGCTCTGCGAACTTTAGCGCATGTAAGAAACGAACATGCTAACGAGTGACTGAGACATAATACACCGCGTACCGAGCATTGCCGAATTGTGTTACTGCGCAGGCTTCTGCGCGAAGTTCAGACGCGCCAAAATACGTCGGCCGTACTGTACTTAGCATTATGAATTGTATCTAACACTTATTAGAAGTAGGTAAGCTGCATCATTTTGTTTAGGTACTAGACATTATGTAGGTTGTAATTCACAATCCTTACGAATGTAAGTTTGTAAGGAAAATATTGCTTTCGTTATATCTCTAGTAAGCTTTATGCTAGGATAAGGTTAGGTGAGAGGAAGGCCGGGAGTATAGGGTAACCTATAAAAAATAAGAACAACTTTTTAGTTGCTCAAAACAATTTTAGTAGTTTATATCTGGCCCTAGGTGTTTTTAATTAGCTCTTCACACTATCTTTTCATATTTTCCAGGTCAAGCAATTAGCGGAGGCTTAGGCGGAGCGGGTGGCGCATCAGACATGAGCAGTTCATCGTCTCCCGCCGCGGGGGGGTACCCCGACTTTCCCCCTTCCCCCGACTCGTGGTTAGGAGAGCCGCACCACTACTCCCCCCGGGGTTTTCCCTAGCGGCGGCCACCGCCGGCGCACGCGCACCCCGCGCCCCCGCCGATGCCCCTCTGTCCCCCTCAAGTGCTAGGCCTGCAACCACTCGAGCTCGTCGTCAAGCGTGAGATGTGACTTTCATTAGTACCACTCAGAAATACAAGCCAGGCTTCATTGACATTCAGTAAAGTTCAATACATAAAATGTGAAGTATCATGTGAATTAGGAAAAACAATTAGTAATAGTATTTATAAATACCGTATCAGTTTGTTGATCCGAGTAAGGCGATGCGATATGTAAATAGTGATGTGTGATGTGGATGTGTAAGAAATAGAGCACAAATGATTTTAATGCCTTTCAATTTGTGAATTACAAATATTGAGGTGCAATGTAAATTATAGTAAATACTAGGATTAGACAATGCTGTGTTTCATTATTAATTACGAGTGTAAAAATGTAATTGTACTTAGTACCTATGTGAATTACTTTTTACTTTGAGAAATGTAAGACGAAATTGTTACTCAAGTAATTTTAAATTGACTTACTATGAAGTAATTATGAAAACGGATTGTAAACGGGGTACATTTTACATTCATTGTCGGAAATTATACACTCCAATGGTGAAGTTTCGTCACAAGGGTTTAGGTGGTACAGATCTTCTATCTGTAAGAAAAGCTTGACAGGTTTATCTGTAATTTAAAGTCACTTTTCACCATAATAATATTAGGTTGAAATAGCTAAACAAAAATATTGATATGTACATGTGTAATTTAAATGTCTCAATGGTTTATATTTGCCTGCTCGTTTATATCTGCTATTTCATTAAATAAAATTGGCACTTAGGTCCATTTGACTGTACATGTCTATTAAATAATTAAATAGGTAAGAAGTTTAACAAAACAGATTATTTTATTATTACCTTACGATTATATAAAATTATGTAACTTAATCAGTATCACTATTGTAAATAAAATGAATGTAACTGTAAAATTGTAAGTCGTCAGTAGTGTTCACGTAAGTCCATAGTGATATTCTAAGTACTTTGTGCAAAAAAAATCTAGTCGAGAGATAAATTATATATACGAGTAATAAATGATACACATAATGGTAATTTGGTGGAAGTTTTATTTACAAGGTTGTTAATTAAAATCTATTTACAGTTCCGTTGTGGCTACTCCCCAGTATTGTTGCATGCGACCTTCAAGGTCCAACGAATCTTGAGAATGTGCAGTTTTTTCTTGTATCACAGCAAAATCATATTCTAAATGGTACGGCATTAACCTCTGGAGAGAACCAAAGTATGCAGCATTGGGACCACCGTTGGGTATTCGTCCTGATCCGAATCGAAATTCTGGTTTCAAAGTAGTTCCAAAAGACCTTGCGCTACCAAAGTGTTTCGATAAAAACGGTAAACCTTTTGACTGCTTTCCAGTAGCCTGAAGCTGAGGACTGCTTCCAGACAAACCCTTAACGTTTCTTAAACTGCTTACATTTGAACGTATGCCTTTTGACAAATTATCTAATTCTTTATCGAATAACATTTGCGTGTTTTGTTCTAGCATGTACTCCCAACATTTGAATTGTTCCTCCGATGAGGGAACATCTTCCGTCGTCGTAGTGTCTTCGTCTTTGTCTTCTTCAACACGGACTCGAATAGCTCGAGCTACTCCTCCTCGAGGCCTTCTCTCGGAAGCTCTGTTGTGGGAGCGAACGCTGGCGTAATGTTGTTGATGACTTGTAGTCTCACTTGGAGGACGATCGCTTTGGCCGCTCGGAGACGATCGATCACTACACGGCTTAGGTGGTGTCACTGAATGACAGCAAGGTTCTAATCGAGAGCAACAACAATCGGGTCTACACACAGATTTTGTTGTATTTATTGTCTGCCGTAATTCCCGCATCAATAAATCCACTTCACCTCGTACTGTATCGAAACGCACAATTATGATAGAGAGGCAATCATCGACGCCGTAACTTTGTGCCAGATCTTGTAATCTTTTGGCAGCTAATACGGGATTACGTTCGGACCTTACTTCCGATATTACATCATCTACTCGCATAGCATTCCAAAAACTTCCATTTGCCAATATCAAAAATTCGTCGTCTTCCTTAACAATAGTTTGTATCACGTCAGGGTCGGGAACTGTGGCAGGATACTTAGTTGAAAACCCTAAGCGTTTGTTATTTTCAAGCCCTAAGGTAAGAGGGCCATTCCTTCTACTCAAAACTGCCCTGGTATTACCAACATTTGCTAATTTTAAACTATACCTTTTAGTAGTATGACCAAATCCATTTTCAGGTGTGACTATAGGGGACAAGTGACATAATATTAATGAGGCACCTTTTCTTTGTCCCTTTTCTTTTAGTTCCCGATGAGCTGAAAGAACGACGTATTTCATATATTCGTTGACTGTTTCTTTAATTGATTTTTCTTCTAGTAGAAGACCAGGTAAAACAGATTGCAATATTTTTGGTACTTCAGTATCATTCTCTCCGTCAATAATGGCAAATAATCCTTCCTTATTGCAAAAAGAAGGTAAACGAATTTGGGAACAACATAGTTGCAGAATCTTGTTTGGACATTCAGAAAAACCTGTGCTCCACGGTGTAACACCATTAAGTTCTTCGTGGTATCCACTTTTTTGAGGTAAAGCATTTCGGCCCGTGACGTCCACTAAACTCAAAGGCCGTTGGCACTTATAAGAATTAAACTGCGACGGATCGACTTGCAATTTCTTATTGCACGATATGTCTAAAAATTTCAACTGTTTCGGAGCCAGAAGTCGTAAATCGACGCTGTCTAATTCGTTGTGTGCAAAATCCAATATTTTGATGGACGCGCTACAAGCAAACATCGGAACTGCGCGTAATTTATTTGAGTGCGCTCGAACAATTCTTATATTATTTATTTGAGGTAAATTTTCTGGTAATTTCGCAAGAGAGTTCCCTGATATAACAAGTTCCTCGATGCTCGGCCAAAAGTTGAAGCAACCTTCTGGTAAATTAGTTAGGCAATTGTATGCGATATGCAATATTTTTAATCCTCGGAAAGTAATTATCACGTCAACTACATCATCAGTTAAGCAATTGGCAGTTAAATATAGACGTTCGAGGCTATGGGGGGCGCCTCTGACGCGAGGTAAGCGACTCAATCTATTGTTTGATAGATTTAGCACGCACAATCTATCGCAAACTGAGAAGAAATTATCTGGTAGTGCCTGGATACAATTGTCGTGTAAAAGTAATTCCTTCAGAGGAGATCTCAGTCGTGGCATAGAGGGGATGACTGATATTTTATTGTGTGCCAAGTGTAGATTGCTGAGGCTGGAGAGTTCACTGCAGAATAAATGGTCAGGAAGCGACGTCAGCTGGTTGTTGCTTGCGTAAAGCGTGGTGAGGTCTGAGCAGCCGCTGAGCCACTGAGGTAACGCTCTGAGCTGATTGTGAGACACGTCGATTTCCACTAAATTGATCGGTGGTACTGTTGTAGTCAGACTTTCCATCTCTGCAATGAGTTTGAACAACATTTTAGTGATTATTAAATAGATGACTTTTACCACACAATACATAATAGTACCTATTGGCTTTTACTTAAAAACTTGAATTATAACCTTTATACGGTTCGCTTGGAGCAACCAATAGCAGAACAAATGTTAACACGAGTTAAGATAATAAGGCTATTATTATATCGATATTTCTGAGAAATATTTATGTATTTCAATCGATTTCAAGTGCAAACTTTATTTTTTTTTATTTGTAGTAACTTTACATGGTCATGGTCGTATCCAGTACAGATTCACTGCTACGAGACCACGATAAAGTTTACATTAATTTAAAGTAAGGAACAGATCGATTTAGAACAAACTTACGGTTATAAGCGACGCGTAGAGTTCGTAAGGAAGCGCCATGTAGAGCGAGATGTTGTATGACGTTGTGAGACGCGTTCAGCTCCCGCAAGCTACGTAGAGCTGATACAACCAGCACTTCCACCGCATTGTAGGATATATCTAACGATACTAGATGCTGGAATTAAAGACGAAAGTTTTAAAACCCAAATATCAAAAATTATAAATGAATCCATAGGGTATGTCGGGGTAATTACGGATTTTTTAATTCGTATAGAAGTCAAACCAAGCCCAGAAAAGTATATCTTTATATTAATATGTCTTTAATACTATGAAGATAACGTACATTTTGTTACGAACGTGTTTTGCATCGCAAGTCAGTTATTTTTAATTACCAGACTCTATTGTAGTTCGAAACTAAAATAGAGCAATTTATTTCGACTAAAATACTTAATCAGAATTATATGATTTTAATTGTATGACATAATTGTACCTTTTCAGTATAAAGTAGCGTGATAAAGAACATGACCAAAAATAATAATTGATAAGATGATGATGACTGAAAAGGAAGCATAATTTTTGGGTTCCGTAGTAAAACCGTCCTTAAAGTTTCTTCATGTCCGTCCGTAGTACGTCCGTCCGTCCATAGGTTAGCTCAGAGAAGTCAGAGACTCTTAGTACTAGAAGATTGTAATATGAATGTGTTTACATATTTATCTCGAGGACAAAGAGACAGAATAAAATGTCATATTTTTTTTGGGAACTTCCGCTACATGTAAAGTAGGGAAAATATTTTTTTTTCTCGCCTAAGAGTGTGTGTCTATCTTCATACATATTAAATAATAATAAAAAAAAACTAAGAAACACGCTTTTATAGAAAATCCAACTAAAAAAATAGAAATTAAAGAATTAAGAATCGTGTAATTGTAAAAAAAAGCGTGGGGTGCTTTTTAAGTTATTATCAAAATGATCCTTTTACTCATTGAAACCATGCACCCCACGCTTTTATTACATATAATTACACATTCAAATTTTATTTTCTGTTTTTTTGTTGGTTTTTATTTTTTTACTATTATTTATTTTTTCATTTTTAGTTAGATTTTTTGAAATGAAATTTAGGTTTTATCTATCTTTATTTTTTTAAATATTGAATTGTCATCGGTCCTCGATACCTCTACGAACTGACCGTTTGAAGTGGGTCAAAATCAAGTCCAAAGGCGTCGGTTACAAACATACAAGTGAAGCTAATATAAATCGTGTAAAAAGAAAACCCATATTAAGTTAACTTACTTCGTAGTTGCCGAGAATGATGCTCCCTTTCAACTTGTTATTCCGAAGGTCTACATTTGTGAGCGGCGCTCTGTGTTCCGGCTTTTCTTCACCCGACACCAAATGTTTAGCGTGTGTTGACTGAAAGGTATTACATTCATTACTTTAATTTATATTTTGTAGTCAACAGGAAAAACTATTTGATGCTTACGCCACAGAGAAGTTTTATGATTTAATTTTTAACATGAACTATGCAAATTGAAGACAAAACTGAATAATAAGGCATTCAATTCACCTTATCTATTCTTATTCCCCTATTCACCTTATTTCAAGGAGTTTAGCTAATACTTGTAGTAAGAACCCAAACTTACACTATTATTTTATGTAAAATAAAGTAGGTAATATTATCTAATTAGTTCGTTTTCAATGAACGTTAGTAAGAAAAGAATTCTACATTAAATATACATTAAAAGTTGTGTTTAAAAATAATTAAAGAAAAATAAAATACGAGTAAGTACTTATCAAAAAGTCGTTTGGGTAATTACTTTAATTAGATATAAACTCATCAATTTTTTTTATTGTAAATTAATTAAATTGTGTGATTACTTTAAATCGATAATTCAACAAATTAATCTGTAAGCAATCAACCAGTTGCGTGCCAGTTAGTTTTAGTATAGGTACATACGTTATAAAGATTATTAAATTATTATTGATTGTTCTAATACGCAGTGATTTTGCTGTAAAATTAACACGATGATTATGATCAATCAACATGCCAATAAGTCAAAAAATGGGATTTAGCGATCCGATTGTGTTGATTCGAGCATAACAGTGTAGGTACCAATTTGATGAAATATAAATAATATACGCATGTGGTCAATATTGAGGAATCCTATTAGCTATAGCATGTGTTGAAGTGATGTTGTTAGTAATTAACATACTCAATGAACATGTTTCATATCGAAT
The DNA here is from genome assembly GCA_911387775.1 of Thymelicus sylvestris. Taxonomy (NCBI): domain Eukaryota; kingdom Metazoa; phylum Arthropoda; class Insecta; order Lepidoptera; family Hesperiidae; genus Thymelicus; species Thymelicus sylvestris. Next base: position 8,295,988 of record OU426888.1, read on the forward strand.
AATTACAGCTGTTCAATTAGTGGATATACTCGTAAATATTTTATATGCCATTCATAAAGGCGAGTTTATATTTTGTAAACTTATATTATGAACAATTATTGTAAATAAGACAGGTACACCGAAATATTGTTAGGTCCGTGTATGACCCCGTAGATGAGGAAATTCAAATATGTGATCTATGGATTGACTTAGGTTTGTTATTTTTTACATTTTAAAGCTTTTGTCATAGATAGGTAACACTATTAATTAATTATCTTGTGTAAGTAGATATACATTTTTGTTGCAACCTGCTTGTATTTTGTGTACTAGTTATTTAAACCTAATGAATTATAACTGCATTAGTGTTAGAAAATCTAAGGAAGTAAATTAAAAGTTAAGTAAATTACTTACTCCAAAATTAGCGATCATATTGCGCGCCGCTCCGATAATTCTCAGGCGGGGGAGACGCAAGACGCAGTCCAAAGACTTGAGCTCGTTATCACTTATTTGAAGCTCTTCTAACCTGGAAAGAGAAGTGGATTTTGCTAATTCATTTCACTTTTGAGTGCATCTGTCCATCTCTCTCTTCTTCCTTGATTCCTAGGCAGGTTCCTATTCTCATGATGCGCCCTGCAGAACAGCACAATATACGTATTTTTTCGAATGATAGTTAACATCTTCACACAGACAGGTGGGCGAGTCTGGAGAAACTCATTCGAGAAATGTATGCACATACGAGTTCTCTTTTCCTTTTCTTGCCTTTCCTTTCCAGCATCCGTTCCCTCCTGTAAGAGGTCACTGGTATCTTTATTACCAGCATGCAACAATTGGCCTATCAGTACTTATATGCATGGTTATGCATGGTATGCATGATTTTTTATGTTTTCAAAACCCTACCGCTTCGCTTGTGTAGGGAGGTAGGTATCTACGTATATATCATCAAAAATATCTTATTTCAAGCATTTGAGAGAGACACTTCATAGCGTTCGTAGCATTCACTAAAGTTAAATTCGTGCGTATGAGTAGATATTAATAACAATAAGGCTTCGCTATTTCATTGGTGGCGACTGGGTGTTTAAACTATGTAAAATACTTGACCTACAAGTGCATAGAGCGTGACGGAAGAAAATTAAAAGTTTTTATTTTAAGTAGAAAATAAAATAGGAACCTACATAATTCGACGCATTTAACTATCACAAAAATCATGTTTACTACTCAATCATTGGCACTTATGTAATATTTATTAAAATAAGGGTATTTAATTCTATCAGGACACATTTTAAATTCATAATAAATAAAAGTTTTTCCCAATTAAAATGAGGATGAAAATTTATATACGTATATTTTAAACATTTTAAAAGTACGCGAGTATTCTTTTGTCGAACATCTTGACAATTTGTCACATATAAATTAAGTGGAAAATTACATTATTTTGTTAAACTTACCAAAATATTAACCCCAAAATCGCATTATTAATAACTAAACATAACTAATAAATACACTTCGACTTTCTATCTGCATAACCACTTTCATAACACAGCTACTCAAGGAATGTGATGTTGCGTCTACATACTCGATACCGATAGTTTCAGCAAGGAACAATGTTGCACTATACGAGTGTGTGGTAGGACTGACCGCGCGGGCACGGGCGATGCGTCTTCAACGGCCGAATGACCACGCGTTTAGCAAGACGCAATGCCCATGCGATACACTGTTTACACTAGCGCAATATTTGTTGCGTTTGTAACACATTTACGTATCAGTTACTGTTTTAATGGCCTTTAGTATTAGCTACATCTGTTTTAATAGCTTTGGATTTCCATAAATTAAGATATGACAGGTGAACGCAAAGAATGCGAAGAAACGCGGAAAACATACTAACTACCTAATCTATATGAGTATCATATAATTTTATCCAAAGAAAGGTGTAATACTGTTATTACTGGAGTATTATGTTGTAGTGTACTCAAGGAATCCTTGTATGACCACCAATTCTTAGTTACGCGGGATATAAATCCGATTTTTTTTGTTACAAATAAATAAATTTATCTGAGTACCTATTCTGTTTTTTTAATTCTAGCAGAACTGATAGTCTGCGAACGACAGATTATAAATATGCGCAAATACACGTACTTTGCTATTGCAACCGCTTCAAGAGTTTTTTTAAAGAATTTCTCAAGTTTTATCTACATGAATTATTTCTACCATATGTATGAAATAGTATACCTATACGTAACTACATACTTTTTATAACCTTAGTTTTTGTGGATGCACCTTATTGTCAATGAAGTGGGGTAAAGAGAGACATACGCATTGTTGTTCTATCAAACGAATCTCTGCCATACATTACACTTTCATTGTTTTCGCTTTCGTCATATCACGCAAGTATGTTTGATCACACCGTTTATTGTTCTTCGCAAATCTATTTACTAGGCAATGTACGAGTAAGTACTGTTTTTTTACAATAAACATAGCTAAAAACCACAAATATCACGTCAGCTTTGAAACAAAAAAACCACAACATAATCGGTCCATTCGTTAAGGAGTTACGATGCCACAAACAGACACACACAGAGACACATAAAACTTATTTTGTTGTTAAAAAGGAACCCTGAACAATTAAGTCTTGCTTCTGTCTGTCGGTAACAGGCTAACAGCCAAGTGTCCCCGAATCGACTAGACCGATTGAAGAAGTTGCTCATGTACCTACGTACATACTAAAGAAGATACTAACACTGCTTACACAAGATCACGCTTACAATATAAAAAATATATATATTAACAATACATACGTAACAAATTCGCTTCCAGCGGAAGTGGAAGTAATTCTCTGAAGTTGCACAGTAAAGTTCCACAATTCATGGTTATTGTCTGATATAATCTAAGTAATTGTTTATTCGATAGAAGCTAACTTTGAGATTTTAATGAGGTTCCTGTAGTAAACTGTAGTTAATCATCTCGTGTTTAGTGGCACGTAAGAAACGTAGACAGTGCTGGTGGAATTAGTATGTGGAGATTACGAAAACGTAAAATCTTTTACGTGCTGTATACGTGCACGTGTTTAGGAAATCATGTGTGTGTTCATGTATGCGCACACGCGTGTGTTTATGTGTGTGTAAGAGAGATAAAATTAATGTGTGCCTTATTATCTAGTATTTGAGCATCATCAAAGTCTATGGAAAACCTCTGTGCAATTTGCATTTGCATTTGTGGCATATTTAAAACGTACGTTAAACTGTAGAAAACCAAGCGTATAGGTACATAACTTATTCAAATACGTCCCCTGTAACTATTTATGAGACATTAATATTTTATTACTATCTTTCCATAATCGTACTTTCTACCCCGAGAATTCTTTTAAGACGTTTATTGTTATACTAGCTGTTGCCCGCAGCTTCGCACGCGGAAATTATGCTTATCATATTATTTATTATCCCTTACAAAAGAAAAAAACAGGTTCATTTATATTGAAGTACTTATATTTAGGAATTTACATACTGAAACTTACGATACAATCACAGATTATTCCTCCGGGAGCGGGTTTGGAATAGTAAACAACATTAACTTTTTTCTTTTCCCTCTCCCTCTCCATCTCCCTCTCTCCCCTTGCCCTCTTCCTCTCCCGCTCCCTGTCCCTTTTCCTCTCCCGCTCCCTGTCTCACTCCCCTCGCTCTCCCTCTTCCTGTCCCACTCCCTGTCCCTTTCCCGCTCGAGGTCTTTCTCCCACTACATATCCCTCTCCCTCTCCCTTTCCCGCTCGAGGTCCTTCTCCCACTTCATATCCCTTTCCCTCTTCCTCTATCACTCCCAGTCCCTCTCCCACCCGCACCCACGCCCTCTCCCGATTTCTGTCCCGCTCCCACTCCCTCTCCCGCTCCCTGTCCCTCTCTATCTCCTTCTTCCGCTCCTTATCCCTCTCCTGCTCCCTGTCCATTTTTAACTTAAAAATGACGAAGATGCTTACTAAGTTCATTCCCCAAAATTAACTCTTTAAGGGATGATTTTCCGAAAAAAAAATAATCTAAGTTAACTTTTGTTTATTACTATAAACTTATATAAAAAAAATAATATATTTTATAACTCTAAAACTGGCGAAGTTGATTTGTATGTAGTTGACTACCAACCCCTATTTTTAGGGGATGAATTTCGAGAAAACAGTGGTACAGTTATTTTTCGTGTCTAACTATAAGCTCATATACAAAATTTCACCCTTCTTACTTCAAAACTGACGAAGTTGGCATACTAACTTGCACACTCTTATTTAACCCTTTAGGGGATGACTTTTCCAAAAAAACGTAATATGTACTTCCGTTTCTAATCTGGAGCTAATATATAAATTTTCGTGTTTGTAAATGACGAAGTTGCGTACTAAATGAAATCCTCTAAATTAACCCTTTAAGGGATGATTTTCCAAAAAACCGTGTTAAAATTAACTTTTGTTCACAACTATAAATTTACATTAAAATTTTCATATTCATAAGTCTAAAACTGACGAAGTTGATTTATACGTAAATGGCTTCCAACCCCTATTTTTAGGGGATGAATTTCGAGAAAACAGTGATACAGTTATTTTTTGTGTCTAACTATAAGCTTATAGACAAAAATTCACCCTCCTTACTTTAAAAATGACGAAGTTGCATACTAAATTAAATCCACTAAATTAACCCTTTAAGGGATGTATTTCCGAAAAAAATTTGTTAAAGTTAACTTTTGTTTATTACTATAAACTTACATAAAAAATTCATATATTTTATAACTCTAAAACTGGCGAAGTTGATTTGTATGTAGTTGACTACCAACCCCTATTTTTAGGGGATGAATTTCGAGAAATCAGTGATACAGTTATTTTTGTGTCTAACTATAAGCTTATATACAAATTTTTGCCCTTCGTACTTCAAAACTGACGAAGTGTCCGTACTAACTTTCGCACTCTTATTTTACCCTTTAGGGGATGACTTTCCAAAAAAATGTAATATGTACTTCCAAATTTTGTTTCTAATCTGGAGCTAATATATAAATTTTCATGTTTTTAACTTTAAAAATGACGAAGTTGCGTACTAAATGAAATCCTCTAAATCAACCCTTTAAGGGATGACTTTCCAAAAAACCGTGTTAAAATTAACTTTTGTTCACAACTATAAACTTACATAAAAATTTTCATATTTATAAGACAAGTCTAAAACTGACGATGTTGATTTATACCTAAATGGCTTCCTACCCCTATTTTTAGGGGATGAATTTCGAGAAAACATTGATACAGTTATTTTTTTGTGTCTAACTATAAGCTTATATACAAAATTTCACCCTTCTTACTTTAAAAATGACGAAGTTGCATACTAAATTAAATTCACTAAATTAACCCTTTAAGGGATGATTATCCGAAAAAAATTGTTAAAGTTAACTTTTGTTTATTACTATAAACTTACATAAAAAATTTCATATTTATAACTCTAAAATTGGCGAAGTTGATTTGTATATAGTTGACTACCAACCCCTATTTTTAGGGGATGAATTTCGAGAAAACAATGATACAGTTATTTTTTGTGTCTAACTATAAGCTTATATACAAATTTTCGCCCTTCGTACTTCAAAACTGACGAAGTGTCCATACTAACTTTCGCACTCTTAATTAACCCTTTAGGGGATGATTTTCCAAAAAAACATAATACTTACAAATTTTGTTTCTAGTCTGGAGCTAATATGTAAATTTTCATGTTTTTAACTTCAAAAATGACGAAGTTGCCTACTAAGTTCAATTCAGTAAATTAACCCTTTGAGGGATGATTTTCCAAAAAAATATATTAAAGTTAACTTTAGTTTATTACTATAAACCTACATAAAAATTTTCAAATTTATAAATCTAAAACTAAGAAAGTTGGCTTGTATGAAAGTGTCTTCTAACCCTTATTTGTACCCCTTAGGGGATGAATTTCCAAAAATCCGTTCTTAGTGGACGTCTCCTTAGCATAAACTATCTCCCTGCCAAATTTCATCTTAATCGGTTCGGCAGTTTCTGAGATTTTTTGTTTAATCAGCGGTGTGTCGCTTTTCAATTTTATATATATAGATAAAAAAAATATAAAAAAATACGTAAATACTAATACGTTCTTGCATAAATAACCCAACACTACAGCGGTTACTCGAAGTGAACGTAAAGGTACGCTCCGACGACTCGATGTAGATACGAGTCCAACAGTAAGAATCAACGCAGCACTCATTTATAAATTAGCACACAACGGAAACGCAACGCTATTAGCAGACAATGTTACACCATAAGTTATGGGATGACATTCAGTCTTGACATAATTAAAGTAAGGTCTCTCTTACAACCTTTAAGGGCTCTACTGCTCAAGTCTCTATAGGTATTGTGTATACAAAAACTATACTACTATGGACCAGGCTGGATATGGGTTAAGTACGATTGGTTTTTACACAAGTTTAAGAACATCATGGAGAACTTTCGCAATGAATTTAGGTAGATAAAATTAATATGTCAATTTAGACACTATTACGAACATAACTTAGAAGAACTAGAGAAGAATGGAAGATGCAAATACGCCCACATGAAAACAGAAACTGAAACAGAGCCTAATTTTATTAGGGAGCACGTGGGGAGCACACATTGTTTTAGGGAATAACTAAAATGAAAACATCAAATCCGTTCAATGCCAACCTCATACAGTATGGAGTTAATGCAAGCTTGAAAGATCAATAAGGTCACATCGAAAATACAAACCGGTAGAACAAATAAATAAGCTGAGTAAGGAAGTGTTATTTTTCGCCTTTCCTTCCATAGTTCACTTACGACATGCAAATACATGTTTTACACACACATAAAAGCGTGGAGCCCGAAGGCTGATGCTTCGAGAGGCAACGCCACGCTTCACCGGCGAAGCGTTAAAGAATTACCAGTAATGGATCTGTGCGAGATGCTCGCAACATGGCCCATGAGTACTCCACTGTATTTCTGTTATCTAACCATTTGAAATAATATATTAACCTATATCTTTTACTCACTTGTTTTTATGTTTACACTCTACTCTACCTAGAATGAATAAACTAGTTATGGACAACCTTTTGCTAGAGAAGTCGAAAGTAAAATACCGAAGATGGTCAAATGAACTGCAAATTGTTCATCTATTGGGAACATATTTTAATAGTGAATGAGAAATATAAAGTTAGGCTATGATCATTACAATGATAAATAATTTCAACACGTACAAACACCAAAATTTGTTAGACCTACAATGTGTTTAAGACGCTTATTAATTGGTAACTTAAACTTATTCTGATGACAATATTTAATTTCAGAATAATAATTTCAGTTTTTTTATGGTGCCACCTACTGGGTAGAGGGTACCTAATATAAATTCACTATTCAGTTCTACTAATACTGTTACACAACGCGTTGTCTGCCCAAGAGGAACGTTATTGTTTCGGATCCGCGATGATAAATTCAAAATTAACAGCATTGTCTAGTTCGGCCATGTTGTATTGGTTGAATCTGAGGTAGGTTTGGATTCAAAGATAGACAAATTACCTCTTACACCCTTACATTTGTCGGGTGTTGGGCCTGGCAAAACGCTAGTTGCTGTAATTTCTATCGGAGCCTGTTAAAACAGACAAAAACAGTGTCCAATACATACAATGTAAGCTTCGTACAATATGTCTAGCCAAAATTGTAAAAGTTTTTCCTACGTAGTTTAGCCGACACAGTTTGTCGACAGACTGCGAATGCGTCCATGATTTCCCTGAACCTAACCATAATTGGCGCTGGATAGATGCCAAGGGGTTTTATTGTGTTGAAATACCACATATGTATCCCGGAACCTCAAGGTCCGCGTATTTATGGAAACTTTTCCCATCGAAGAAAAGGTAAGCCGATAAACCTGCCTATTAACTCTATGTATGTAACTAATATTTTAAACACTTGGTACATCTGTCAAGACGCATCTAACGATACCTTATTGAAGTGAAAACTTCTTTAGTACGGGGGTGACTTGAAATTTTATGAAACGAAACTGTCTAATGGAGACTAGAAATGAGTGGAGACTGACTTGAGTTGAGTTGAGTGGAGTGGAGTGGAGTGGAGTGGATCATCTTCCCGAAATTTTACATTCGTCTCATTATCTTGAAAACAAAATTTTTGAAGGTTTCACTTCTAACACGTGTGAATTGCACACATTTAATTTTTTTTATATAAATTGGTCCCAGCGGTTTGGAAGATATGAGTTAATAAAGATAATGACACACATACAAGATACGCTCGAAAAACATAACCCTTCCTTGGCAGTCAGGTAACAAAATAATTCGTACAAAAACATTAAAAACGTCCTTACTGTGTGAGATGAGAAATTTCTTCCGGCAGCTCAACGATTCTATTGTTACTGACGTCAAGGTGTGTCAACGCGTGTAAAGAGCAGGTCTGGATTGGTAGTGCAGGCAGTGTATTCCCTCTCATCCGGAGCACCCGAACAGCGAACCCACTGGAGTCGAACTGCGATAGGGCAGCAGACAACGCAGATCTGCCACCTCCACTGAGGTCTAGAACATTCGGTGGTTGTGTGCTCTGGGTGCCCTGGAACCAAATTAGTAAGTTAATTGTTTGATTTATGCAATTTACGATTTTTTTTATTTTTTCGCTTTAAGTAAACGAACACTTATTTTTCTACTCCATTATATTATTTATCTCCGCAATAGGTATAATGAAATTGTTTTAAATGGTAGGTACATACATCGCGCCACACTAGGTTTCCCTATATCGTGGGTGCCATGGACAACACACAAAGACAAGAAGACACACACCCAGACGGAGAACAGAAATTCAAATCAATCCTTCAATATCCGCCTCGCTGGGAATCGAACCAAGGACCCGTTGCAGTTGCACGGTGATCCGGCATGGTAACCATTGGCCCACCCCATACGGGTCGTTAATATTGTCATTAAAAAATCCAAAAAACAAATGCTTGGTAAAATTGAAGACAATAGTGTTGCCAAATAAAACAAAAATAAAAAACGAAAAAAAATAAGAGAGTTCTAACCGGCATATTTTTAAGTAAATCCCTATCTATCTACATATTAATAAGTAGATAATTCGAATTTGACGATCCAAATATTGAATAATTTGAATGCCATATTTTTTGGAGGAAATGCACTTGTAATCACTCTATGTGGAGGTCCATCGCATTTTTTTGCGAATCACGTTTGCTCAAAGGTCTTTTGAAAATCATTGTAACTATAGAATGATTATTATTTCAACCACGTTTGCTTGAATGCTCAATATTTCGACGTAACGTTACACCGAAATCAAATAAATATTTACATAAATTACTTGAATGTATGTCATTCACATAATACCATAAATCGGGAATAGTCGTATAATAACATAATTAATTATTGCACTATTAATCACATGAAAATATATTTTTACTACTATATCCCACATCCTGTACACATACCATCGTTGCAGTTGCGACACTTACAAAATCTTAGCAAAGCCTTGGTTACAATTACAATATCCCTAATTCCCTACCATGAGAAGCTGGCCTCAACGTTCGCGTCATGATAAAGCGTGTTGATGAATAATAAAAAGCTTAGTTTACTATTTAAATACCAAACTGACCGTTAACTGAACGAATTGGATTTCCAGAAATAGGAATTACATAATGGTGAATTTCCTATGATACCTACTTACCAATACTTCGCATTTATCCTTCATAGTTGAAGGTTCGAGGCTATCCAAGAATACATCCTCATTATTTTGAATGAACACATCTAAGCTGTCAATCTCCTGGTCCATTGTGTTTTTTCCTATCGTAACAATCATCTTATTGCAGGAAATCCAGAAATGTTTTGTTTAAACGAACTTAGTAAGTTTCTTTGATAGCTGTTGTTAAACGTATTTTCTTTGAGTATAGCCAGATGCAAGTTCGCTTCGGAGCGTAACCGCAATGAGGCCGTCGAACTCTTAAGACCATTGTTATTCCTAAAGCCTACAAAATAACTCCTGTCTGCGCCTTGATTATTCCAATCACGACCATGTTTGCCTGATAAATGACTTTTAGATGGCCTTGGTTCTGTTCTATCGTACGTAAACAGCGTTTTTCTTGTTCATTTCTCGGAGCTTAAAGACGAAACGTGCCTGATAAACGAATGTATCTTCTTTCTCACTTCAGTTCGCTGCAGTCTTCTCTTCTCCTAAGTCTTTCCCGTGATATGCTTTGAGGGTAATCTTGTAGTACCTATCAGTAGGAGTGTTTCTGCTAAGTTTGTTTTGTAGATTTGTTATGTATTCCCAGGTCACAGGTGCCTTTGTCACTCACTATCAAACACTGGTCACAGACTGAGACAGTGTACGAACCGGCACAGCAAAGTAAATGGTTACTGAATCACTGCGACCGTTTTAGGTGAACTTACTTGAGCAGCTGAAGCGACGCATCTTGCAGTAGGGTTGTCTCTTGTATTCAATTAGTTTAAGGAGTATCGTCCATAAAATGCAGAGAACTAAAATAAAGCCTGTGTAAATGACTGGAAACTTTGAAATCAAAGTATTATCTCTGACTGCATGTACTTATGCTTAAAAAATGTAATTGTTATTTTTTAATGTTTTATAAGTCATTAATAATAAGAATCGTCAATTTATATGAGATCTAATGGGTGTCCAATCTACATAGGTAATAATGTAATATGTCTCAGTGAAAACCCTATTGGTACCCGCTACCAAGCTCACATTCTGGACATTTCGACCGTGACTCTTCATTCAGGGCGCTGCACTCAGCTCTAATTAACACACTTTAAATCATGGAAAAATAATTACTGCCAACATTTACAACACTTTCGTGATACTGCTTGCGGTTTTAAGCACTTTCTTTAAAACATGTTTTCGAAATGTTCAATTCAAAAGTTTCAAATACTCATTGTCAGATGATCTAAGTTGATATGAGTTGTGTCAACAGGGAGCAGCGTAAAGTACTATTCAAACGTACCACATACCACAACTACATTACTTTACGTACCTATTATGTACATATTTACGGAATTACGGATACGTATTTACCTGCCATGTGGAGCGTTTGCCAATCATTTCAAGCATTTAGGCCCCACGAAGTGACTTATTTGATAAATAACTGACTTTCACAAAATCGTAAGACTATTTACTTAATTGTAACTATTTTGCTGAAATATTGATTTTAGTATTAAGTTGTCAACCATCAGAATTTTTTTTTCACAGATGCACTAATAACTATATTAGGTACGTGCCTACTTTTCGATGTCTTTTATTATTTAAAATCGTTTTATTACAAAACATATTAAACAGGTTTACAAATTCGGTTTTTTAAAGATCTCAATAAAATCATGTACAGAACAGATATATGTAGGTAACTGTAAAAAAAACGGTTTTAACAAGCGCTAATAACATGCTGATCTAAAATTAGCTTTACATAATTATTTAGGATGCATTACATAATGCTTAAGTGTGCAATTAAGTTTCAATACTGCAGGGATTGCAAATATTCCGCATACAACATTATTATTATCATACCTTTTACGGATTCAAATAATAGGAAGGCATAAGAGTGCATAATGCAGCAAATTATACTCAAATTCTAGAACTTAAATTCTAAAGAGCAGTGCTTGTTGGAATTAAAATAATCCACATTTTTTTTCAATTTTATGTAAATTCAATGCAACATTTAGTAAATAAAACTTCGCAAATAAGTTCTAAAACACATCCCTGACAAAAATTGTTCATTACAATGTCCAAAAGATGATCGACCAGTAAGATTTCTAGCAATTTGCAGCAGTTATGACTCCGGTTCGTTAGTTCGTGAATTGTACCGGAATCGAATGCCGAATCGCTAGCTGCTTGTTCACTGTTTACGCGAGTCAATGGAGCTGTATTGAATTACACAAGATTGCATCAATTCGTTCAGTTCTATTAAACCCTATGCTGAATCCTGCCACATTTCGGAGTGGTTACTTTAGTAAAAATGCTAAAACTACTTTCTACACTTTTCCATTGGTGAGTCAAGTGCTGAAGTGACTGCATTATCAAATGGGATACCTTACCATTGTTTTATCATTGGATATTTAAATCAAAACATTGCGGGTGTGTTGAGACTATTTTTAGATTCAAGGATTCGGTTAAGAAGTAAATAAAATTAAAATGAATATTTGGAAAGTGAAGTCTCTAAATAAAATTGTTTGTGATGCAAAGGTGTAAAATATTCACGAGAGTTTTTTTTTAATTTTCACAAATTTAAAATGAAAACTATTAAAGCCAGAAAGGCTTAACAACGTAACGTGTTAAATAGTAACAGCTATGGAACTCTACACCGCGCGTGGACCGACATGCTCTTGGCTAGTTTTTGTTTATAAACAGTGTACCTTAAATGCCAGAAAATTAAGTCAGAAAAATAATGAAGAACACTTTGTATGAAATATTTCCATTATGTATTTATTTCAGATCAAAACTTATTTTCACGATTATTAAAATGATGATTGAATGTAGAGTTCTTTCATAGCGGATAAAATTTTTAATACCTAGTCTTTCGATCATAATCTTTTAATATTATATTTGTCTATAAAATATTTTTAGCGAAAGAAACATACCTGTCTTAACCAGGTATTCCAAATATTTCTCTCCCAAATTGTGTTGAAGCCGACGAATAAATGATTAACTCCACCATCACGTAAACTGTTTCCCTGACAACGAGGTTTTATGCACAGTACTAGCTTCTGAGCTTTGGGTGGACATAACTCAATGCTTCCTCCGCTGAGCTCAAAGGCCTCCCAGTTAACACCTGTAAACGTTACGAAAAAAGTTAGCCAAGGTTACGTAAGAGAGCGTAGGTACAAGTATCTACCTAACAACAAGTAGCAGAAATGCGAAAAATCTGACATCGGATATTGCTTACCAAAAGTGTACAGTCGTGATCCAACAATATGAGCTAGCCTTGGCTTCCATTGGGGAAAGACATGACCTTTCAACACATACAATGTACCGGACTGCAGCACCCCACCGGAATGCGCTGCGGGCCCTGCGCACCATCGCAGTGAGTGTCTCATCTCTGGGTCAACCGCCAACCGCAGTCTCCGAGCTTCTGATCTCCAGCCGATCCTCTTCATTATCTGGTCTTGAATCTGTAGCGGATGCTCATCCAGTTCCAATCGCCGGGAGTTCTCCTCCCCTATCTGCATCCACAACGTGAGCTCATCAGTAAAACCAAGTTTCTTGTTTACATCCTCGACCGTCGTATCCGAGGATACCTTCACTAACTTGCTGGGCGCGTCAACAGCGTACGGTTCTGGGCCATCGAAGACGCGAATCCATCCGTGATTGACAGATGGCTTGAATCCTCTTGTAGAGGCGAGCCGGCGTAAAGACTTGCGGCGGTCGGGGAGCGATGAGGCGTGCAAGCCATCGTCGCAGACCATGGCGGCACAGATGGACGCGAGGTGCGGGAGCCGACGCCACAATGCCCGCGCGCCGGACTCAGTATTCGCCGTTGCATTACATTACAATTGGGTCGGAGCTGGAGTGGGGGTGGGAAACATGTCGCTCGGTCACTCGGGAATACGGAATACTAATTCGATTTACATACCCTATCATAATGCTACAGGACACATTAATAGGTTTTGCCTACTTTGACCTCATTTTACTTTACTGACGTTAAGACAGAATTAAAAGCATTTTAAATGACCAAAGGGCAATGGCTTTTTAAAAACGAAATAGGACAAAGGAGAGTCGAACGTTAACTTGGTTCCGCACCGACAACCACCCCACCTGCTGACTCACCTGCTCACCGACAGGGACCTACGATCATGAATGGATTACGTAAACTCTTACGTCTGTATGCGGATTGCAGCAGACTAAACACATTTACTTACAATTATTTAAAAACAAGTAACCCTCTCTCATTTGGCTTCAGAATATTTCTTACGTTTGCAAATTGTGTCTAACGTGCCATACCCCAAATTGGTATTATAACTTTTATTGTATATTATCAACCTATGTTATGGTTTCGAGGAAGTACCTACATTTATACCTATTTCTTAGAATTTAAAACATAATAAACTTATTATATCTACTGCCTACAAAAAGTAAGTACAACAAAAGTAAACTCGTAACAGAACTTCCATTCTTTATTTTATCTCTTATTCCGCGGAACAGATATAATCATAGAAAATAAATCAAATAGAATCTTAGAAATTGTATAAAAGTGACAAACACCCAAAAACCACAGAAACAGACTGTTTACCTCAAATTCCTTGAAAAAATAACGTGTGGTTTCTTCCTAATATATTCACTACATTTTGAAATGGATTTTTACTTTATTACAATAAAATTTATAATAATATTTCAATAAAGTTTATTTGTACACTTCGATGCAAAAGACTCCTGGGTGAAATTAACTCAGGTGACTCAGTCGACGGCACCCAATCCCATGGGTTTTTATTTTAATAAGTATATTGAAGTTAAAAAAAACTCCGAATTTCTTATACTTTTTGTGTTACACATTATCCAAACGAAGATTATCAAGGAAGATAAACAAAAAAAAAACTACGAATACTTTTTATTACAAACAACAATAACATAATTCTTAATTACGAGCCTACGAGCCTACTTAAAATAATTACGAGTTTCTTAAACATAAGTTACCAAGGATGGTTTTTGTATATTCTCTTATCGCCACAAGTGCACGTAGCGTTACATGTCCCTTGGGAGCAGACATCAGTCAGTTTCACCAGCATATCACAGTTGGAATAGAAGTCCTTACGAGGACAGGAGTTAGTGCAGAGAGACCCTGAGATGCAGTTGTCCGGACAATCGGCACATTTTGGACCAGGCTTATACGGATATTGGGTGATCGTGTCGTAATTTCCTCTGAAAAAAAACACAGTTTAATTTATTTACATTAATGAAAATTTGTGAAAAACATCAAAGCATGCGCGTAAGTCTACGCACCATACGCACACAAAGTTAAACTTCTATACGATACTATGATTAATTTGTGAATTTGTGACTATGATTTTATGGATGTTACTTGTTATTTATTACAATAAAAATATTTTCTTTTTGTTACCCTATTTGTCACTGCGTAGTTATAGAAGATTTACTACAAACAGCAACATAAGGTACATGTGAGTACGGTGACTGAGTATGCATATATCTAGTCTGCAAAAACAATTCTTACCCTGGACAATAATGGCACACATAATTATAGAAGTGGCCCCAGGGTCCACCGGGGCAATGGGCCACTCCACATCCAACCTTATGACTTGTGGCCCAAACCATTTGAGTATAGTGACCCACAGCCTTCAGATTCCGTACCGGCGCTCCATACGTGAAATTTTGGTACTCAAGAAACCACGTCTTGAGCGCAAAAAACCTGAAATACAAAAAATCTAACTACAGAACACAATAATTAGTAACTGCTGCAAATAACTTAGCAGTGTTATGAATACTACAATGTGATCATTATAATTTAAAAGAATATTTGTATCGTAATTACTAGAACGTGATATAAACTTGCTCAAGGACTTTTTGATATAAAGGAAACTTTTGTACATAAAAGCTAAAGCAAGACTACGTGAAGATATATATAGAACCGAAGCACTCACTGTTCTACCAACCTAAGGGCATCTGTCCTTCGCAGGACAGATTATTTTTAATTGGTCTTGATTGTTATTGATAAGTTTGTCATTATGCCCAGTCATTGAGACTTATGAAGACCTTCAAGAACCCCAAAAATGGGGCCAACTCAAGTACCCTAAAATAAAAGAATAAGCTCCAGATGGGCCAATCTGCGAATATAGAAAGCAGGGCCAATGCATTTTAAAGTTTAAACCTAAAGGCAAAATTTGAAAGATCATATTGTGTGGACAAGAGACACAAATGATTTCAAATGACATAACTTACTAATCTTTAAAATAAATATTTGGTACTCGAATTTCGTCATCAAATATTTATTAATATATTGTGTAGATTAGTACCTCCTATGTTGGCTAGTTTATCTTAGTGGGTATGATCTCTATCCTCAACGAGCTTCTAATATAATTATTATAGCTCTAAACTGTGGCTCTTAACAACTAAACAAAATGAATTGTGAATAGGTAAGTATGGTACTACGAGTAATGGACCACAAAAAGCTTGTTGCACATGTACAATAGATAGGTAATTGTTTAATTAAATCAATTTGTCCATTACCAAGCTGTCCAGACACTAATTTAAGTGCCAATCTCACGCTTGTGCATATAATGTTAAGGTAAAATGTATATAACAAACTAGGAATTAATCATTACGTAAACATACCTATGTAATTCCAAATGTAGATCCTTTACTTTCTCTAGCTCCAAATCGGGCATTCAAAAAACGAGGATTTATCTTTTACTTTTTACTTTATTTTATCGCTAATATTATTCGTTCAAAAATTTCTACTTAGGTAAGTAGGTATCATCCGAGGTTATTTTTTCTTAACCATTCAATTTTAAATGTGTCAGACTGTGAAATCTATAATTAAGGTGTTCACGAACTCGTTATTATGTCTGTACTAAAGTAGGATCGTGATGCGAAGGTACGAGAAGATACGTACAACAGTTGAATACGGAAACGCGAACACGCAAAAAACGTACGTCCTCACAAACAACTGATATAATTCATTATCCCGTTCACGAGTACGTGTAGTCAAGTCTTGATTAGTGTTCGTTAGTAAATAATGATGGTTTACACTTACTTAATATAAACATAGGCCGTATTGGGAAATTTATATAGCTAAGTTTTTTATCAATAGCTGACAAAAAGACGAATAAAGCAAAGCGAAAGAAAATAAAATCTCAGGAGTGGCAATACACCAACCGACCCAGAACCAGTTCCATTGAAGACATTATGACCACAATATCAGTAATTATAGAATATGTTGATGTTAAAATTTTCCGTAGCCAAAATTAGCTATTGAAATAAAGGTAATGACTAATAAGGCTCGCAGTTTTCAGAAGCAAGTTTCAATTACCACGGTGTCTTTTGTGATGCAACGAATAGATTTTGGCCGCATGCTCCGAGAAGCGGCACTGTGTTCTCTTGTGGATCATTATGACGGAGGAAGACACAGCGTTCGGCATAATTCTGAGCTTGACGCGCAGCTAGCGGGTGCCATGACTGAAACCAAATGATCATACATTTATATTATGTAATTCGTTATAGCGGGCTCTGGAAAACTACTGTATTCAAATATTGGGCAGACATCACATAGGTACAGACTGTCTGTACAGACAACCTGTACCTCGGTTTCCTAAAAAGATTTTCTTCAATGAAACAGATGATATGAAAAGTCACAAATCGATATTTAAAAATCGTCTTACAACACGGGAGCAACATTCAATGCAAGCTTATCTTTGTTTGTGACGGGGACCATTAGATATCGTAAGAATTTCCATCAGTTGGAATAGCTCATAACCTCCCTACCAACCAGCATTGAAGCGTTCTGGAATATTTTCCAGACTTCTGAATTGAAGCCATAACTTACCATTAATAACATATTCGATGCAGTAGGACGCACTTTCGTGCGAAAAAAGTTGTGGTAGAGCACGATTTTGCGTCTCACAACAGAACGTCGGGGGTTCAGAGCATCTTCTGGGATTTTGCTCGACGGATACAATTCTGGAAGCAACGCATCAGAATATAAAAATTATCACATAAGAATAGCACTGTTGCTCAATAACATGAAGATATACTCGTACTGTATTTATCGCAAAAGTATCTTTTCCACGATTTTATCTTCTATCGCTTAATGTTTTGGAATGTATTAGCAGCGTATGTAAAGAAGACATTATCAGATTGTAGGTTGCTAGTAGGAAAAGGACCATAATTATATTATATGCCAAAGAATCACCGTACAAATTCACTTTGGGACTTTGAGTTGGGGCGTTAGACTAAACTCTACCTAGTCTGCTCTACTTTAGTCATAGAGACGCGTGTGTCTATCTAAATTTGTGTATTAATGTACCTCATAGATAGGTAAATATAGTATTAAATATTATTCAGATTTTCATTTCACTTCCCTTTGGTTCTGCTTCACTGGGGACTTTCTTTACGACATCTACCGCAGGCACCACTCATATATGTATAATGCAACTGTTTAAATTATGTTATTATTATTATTATGATAACACAATTTACTATTTACTTACGCCTATCTGTCCATGATTTTGCGCTCTGTAGAATTATGATGGCATTCAGAATAATAATAATCTGCACCCACAACAAATGTAGAGCTTTCATTCTGAAAAATTATTAATACTTATATTGTAAGCTATTCACCGATTGGCCGGGAAACCAAATATTTGTGTACCTATTATGGTTGGTTCGAAAATTTGAACGCAAGTACCTAATTAGGTACATATGTTAAAATTGTCTACTTCGTTAAAGCTTATTCAACCGGCTTGGCGCCACCAGCGCGGTGATAGGATCAATTATTTCCTAATAGATATTATAGGTATGACCTTGACCTAATAAGAAGGGTTGATTCAAAACTTATTGTTAGTAATGACGATAATATAAAACTGTAGAGCTACTACGCAGTTTCTCTAGAGTTGATGTAGGTACAATGATTACAATGAAATTATATTGCCATAAAACATAAATCGCGAGCATGAACTTTACATTACAACAAATGTCACCTTATCGATCTAGTTATGTTTCTAATACATACAGATACTTTATTTTAAACATGTTTGTGTGCCGCGACTTTGTCCGCGGTAAAAAAAAATCATTCAGTATTTTACTACACATTACACTTACCTACCTTCAAAAGGAAGTTTGAAGGCAAGATTTTTATAAAGAATTGCAGTCACTTGATGTGTTTAAAATTCAAAAGTAGCACCGGAAAACTCAGATAGGTATAGCTACAATAAATTGACAACTCGAACAGACAAAACACACCCAGACGGCAGACCAAATTTGACACTGATAATGAAAATCATTTTGATTGTATTTAAAATACGATGAAGGAGTAGATGAAATAATAATAAGGATGTCCAATGTAGTTTCAATAATTTGACGACCCTGTAGCCTGGTAGCGACCCTGCCTGCGAAGCGAGGGGTCCAAGGTTTGATTCCCGGCCGGGGCAAATATTTATGTGACAGACAAATATTTGTACTCGGGTCATGGGTGTTATTGTGATGTGTTATACTTATGTGTCGTCCATGCCACTCGCAACACAGGTAGATACCTATCACAATAACCTAGTGAGGGGGTGTGAGTGTGTAAACGTTTATTAATAATAGGTAATTAAGAAGTCAGTCTCCAAGAGAATCATATGCTTTAAATGTAATCTCGTAATCTTAATATATCTTAATATAGCACTTAATAATAATCTCACCCTGGGGTTCAAGTGTGTTAGATCTAGGTATGAGATTACGGAACAACCGTGCAAAGTTTCGTGCCATAATGAATTATGAGTAATAAATAGCATTAATTCGAAGTCTATAGTACCTAATGGCATAATAAATTATGAAAGAATTTTACCAACTGAAAAAATCGGCTTAATAGTGACGCACTCACATTGTGATATTTCATACTATTAACGAATATAATGACAAGTAGGTAAACATAAGAATTGAATTAAGGTTGTGAAGGAGAAAAACCTAGTTTTAAAATAGTAGTAGGTACCTACTTACGTATAATTATACTAGAGATGTCTGAACTTAATTTTAAATCAATATGTTTAACGTAACAACCAATAGGTACCCCTGCTTATTCTCCATGAACCGAAATGAATTTATTCTGCTAGGGAAGATAAGATTTATTAATTTGTCAGACTTTCGTAAAAGTTTACGTTTGAACTTTTCAAGTCATGGGAACCTTGGATCTGCGTTCAATTTCAAATAATTAAGACTCAACACTGACTGCCGTTACTATCAATAATACCTATATATTTTTTTACTGTAAAAATTTATTTTATGTAACTAGTCACAAGCGAGCCAACGATCCACCTGATGGTAAATGGCCATCGTCGGTCTAGGACATATAATTAAACACCAAAAACATCACTAATAGTCTACTCGATAAGTTCAAAATGGTTGAAATTAGAGATACTGCTCTTAAAAATACGTGCGATAGCTCATTCTGTTCGGAATGATGTCTAGAAAAATGTTTCGGAAGCGTTTACCAGCACGTAAAAAATTGCAAAAGTTATTGACAAAATAAAGTTGAAAAAAAAAAGTATTTTGTTTTTGGTAATCACTTCGAAACTATTAATATTTAAGAAATTTTAAAACAAGATTCTTAAAGTAGAGGAAATTTCCAAACAATGACTCGCGACTCTCGGAACTCTATCTCCATTATTTATAACTTTAATTTAACGCTGAAAATGGGTCTCCACGCTGCATTTTTAGGTTGCGCGTGCGGCGTCAAAACCGAGTTCGTCACACTCAATAATTTTTTAAGGTATTAATTATTAATTTAAAAAAATAAAAAAAATATGGTGTATTCGAAACACTTCAAAGAATTTGCTCCCGTAGGAAATTTTGCTTAAAGTTAATTTTTCAACAAGTTAGACGATTGTTAATTAACTAAATTTTCTCGAACTTCCATTTTCATTGTACATTAAAAAAATGTTTAAGTAATTGTCCTATAAATTTTTCGCTTCGTGGAGCCCTTCTTATATACATGCTTAACGAGATCACGTCATAAAAGTTTAAAAAGTTTTAATACTTTGTGTATAATAATTTTATAAGTTGAACAAACAATTTTTTCGTTTTTTTATCGAATCGAAATTAAAAAATTGAAAAATGTTTTTATCTGTACTTTGTTATACATCGTTGTTTTTTTTATTTTTAGGTGTTTCAGAAAAAATATATAAAAAAGTTGAGAATTTGTTTATAAAAAATTGTTAAGTTAAAAAACAATGAAATTGTTGATAAAAAAAATATTTTTTTACATTTCTATTAAAGATGATTAATTATAATTTTTAAGAAAAAAAAATTATTAACTAATTATTCAAACAATAGAAATATTAAAAAACAATTATAAACAATTAAATATCATTATTAAGAAAAAAAATTTTTTTTCAAAAATCATAATGTTTTGTAAAGAATAAGATATTAAGAAATTTTTTCTTGAAAGCATTGAAATAGTCTATTTGTTTATAAAAAAAAATTATAAAAAAATGAGGGATTTTTTTTTTTCAAGTCATTAAATGTCTTTTATGAATGCCAAAACGATTATGTAATAATAAATTGAGAAAAAAATATTTTCAATAATATTATTTGGATTTTTCATTTTTTGTTCAACTTATAAAATTATTATACACAAAGTATTAAAACTTTTTAAACTTTTATGACGTGATCTCGTTAAGCATGTATATAAGAAAGGCTCCACGAAGCGAAAAATTTATAGGACAATTACTTAAACATTTTTTTTAATGTACAATGAAAATGGAAGTTCGAGAAAATTTAGTTAATTAACAATCGTCTAACTTGTTGAAAAATTAACTTTAAGCAAAATTTCCTACGGGAGCAAATTCTTTGAAGTGTTTCGAATACACCATATTTTTTTTATTTTTTTTAATTAATAATTAATACCTTAAAAAATTATTGAGTGTGACGAACTCGGTTTTGACGCCGCACGCGCAACCTAAAAATGCAGCGTGGAGACCCATTTTCAGCGTTAAATTAAAGTTATAAATAATGGAGATAGAGTTCCGAGAGTCGCGAGTTATTGTTTGGAAATTTCCTCTACTTTAAGAATCTTGTTTTAAAATTTCTTAAATATTAATAGTTTCGAAGTGATTACCAAAAACAAAATACTTTTTTTTTTCAACTTTATTTTGTCAATAACTTTTGCAATTTTTTACGTGCTGGTAAACGCTTCCGAAACATTTTTCTAGACATCATTCCGAACAGAATGAGCTATCGCACGTATTTTTAAGAGCAGTATCTCTAATTTCAACCATTTTGAACATATCGAGTAGACTATAAGCTAAGAATAAGAACAGGTCAACATTTAAAAAGTCTATTTATACTTTAGCGGGAAAGCAAAAGGTTTTGCCAGTTTTTGTTAAATTCTAAGTTGGAAAACCATACTTTATAGGTAGAATCGTTTTCTTTATTTTATTTAACTCATAACATGCTCATAACATGATCGAGTGATCTAATTGATCTAAAATAACAAAACACCGTCCACTGAACTAACTAATTTGCTATGAATTAAATAGTTAAGTACTTTAAAAATGCTCAATATTAAATTAAAACAAAATAAAGATACACTCACCTACTTACAAGTAAAAATTACAAGTAAAAATCGCTGACAACTCTTTAACAGCAGTTTGTTGTTTTCAATAATACGTACGTCTGTTTCAACACTTTAATATTAAATATTACGAACCTATGTACAAATTGAAACTAACAATAAGACACTAGAAGAAAACATCCCACGTTCACGAGCGTAAGAATTGAAATAAAAACGCCTGACCAATCTAACCACGCACGGACAACGAGCAAATGATCATGGAGAGTTAATTCATTCTATTTGTACGTATTGTCAAGTACAAAAAATGGTCAACACATTTATTAAGCGACTCCTAATCAAAATTCCACGTTGTAAATGCATAACGAGATAACACAATTCCCATTAATTATATTTGAAGGAATGCTTTTTAACTATCTATATTTCGGTAACGTATATTTTAATGTCAACAGCTAAACAACAGATTAAGTACCTGATGATAAGCATTGAAGTAGGTATATTAATATGATATAAATCAATGATGGTAATTGGTAAGTCGTCGTGGTTTCCCATTGACATTAGTAACGCCAAAGGCATCACCAACGCATTAGGTATAAGTATGAAGAAAGAAGAGCGAAGAAAGCAATTTTTTTATATAATTTGAACCTACCTCGTAATAAGTAGGTAAATAACATTCTAATTACGCATTAAAAGTTAAAAAAAATTATGAATAAATAGGAGTATATGCATGGAATTTCATTATTTACTTAGGTTTTTTATTTTTTCTGTGCCACAAAATCTTATGGTGAGTAGTAACACTAAAATTTAGAAGCTGATTTCAAAAAAGGTAAACTGTCCAAAGTGAGATAAAAGTTACAAATTTAGTGCTAGAAAGCTGTAATTTGGCATGGATATACCACATATTTATTAAATCTCCAGAATTGTAGAATAAAATATTGAAAAACATTTTTTTCAAGGTACCTACCTCCCCTACAGGTAGGTAACGTGAGGAATTTTTTATTCATCGCGTATTTAGTGTTGGGTACCGTTGAAAAGATCTTTCAAAAATATTATGGGTTTTCTCAGACCATTTTTGGAATTAGGGGTCCGTTTGAGAAATATTTGGATTTAAAGTATTAATTTTGGTTAGAGTCAAGTGTCCCCCTGCTGACTAAACGGTTGGAGTTGGACAAGTGAAAAAAAAAAAAAGGTTATATGATGAATTTACAAGGAAAACTATCACGGCTATGTTAGCTTAAGTAGCTAATGAGTACCTAATAGACGCAATAGTCGATAAACTTACTACTTCGGAACCCTACATTGCGCGTGGCCTGACACGCACTTGCCAGGTTTTTTATTGTGTTTTACCTCAGCCTTCAGCATTTATCAATCGATTTGAAAAAATATTTTAAATTGATTATTTATTTATTTATTTAGGTCAAATCTTGCAAGCCTAATTAGATCTACTTCCCTCTACTTCCACTTGTCCTAAGGACTGGAGTCGAAATTTAACACATTGCTTTAGTTCTGATAATAATGCATTTTTGTGACAAGCTTGACCTGGTACTAGGTACTCCCAGGTTTGGCTCAAGTCGGGCAGCCGAGGGAACCTCTTAATGGTTAACAGCACAGTCCAATTTTTTTTCTTCAGTATCTACATTGAAAATATAAAATCGTGCAATTAGTTTTTTAAACTACCTATTAGGTATTCGATATTTGAGAACTCCTCAAATATCAGCTAAGGTATAATGTACACATAGCGATTTTATACTGTGTTTAGCATAGGTATGTATTGTGGTCCTTGAACACCATTTCATTATATTATGTACAATTTATTTTCAAAATACACGTTTAAATCTTAAAACCTAGTACCCACCTACCTACTATTTTACAATACCTATACCCAATAGGCAATTTGCTTAACTGTAATGTTCTCACGCTAGTCATATAAATTAAAAGGCATTGATACAATGTTCTACAAATTGATGGCGCCTCTTCTGCCTGCAGTGATTACTCTCAATAACTAGGACGATTACTTATTAGGCACAATTTATAAAGCAACGAATTAGTGAGTTTCAAATATCAATAGTCTTGACATAAGGGACAGTAGAGTAGCAAATTTAATTGTTTTGAATTGGGACTAATATCTTATGTCTGACGAGTCTGACGACTCTTGTGTATTACGTAGGTAGGTACCTATACCGGTTTAACTAGCTAGAGATTATAATTTTGTTTAGTGAATAGAATACATATCTGTAAATATATTTTTTTCTCTTTTCATATACCTAAATACAAACGAGCAGACAAGATGGTAAGATCACTATCGCCCAAAGACATCAAAACATCAAAGACACTAACGCCCCAACTCAGAGTCACTAACGTTTAATCATTCCTTAGTAAAGAATCACCATACAAATTCTGTACTAGCGATTTAAGTATCCGTTAGTGGCCAAGTACTCGTTGCTGGCCAAAAGATAAGCTAACCTACAGCTTACCTACCGTAGGAATTTAACAAGGACACCAGCGACACTCAACACTCCAACAGTGAC
The DNA here is from genome assembly GCA_911387775.1 of Thymelicus sylvestris. Classification (NCBI taxonomy): domain Eukaryota; kingdom Metazoa; phylum Arthropoda; class Insecta; order Lepidoptera; family Hesperiidae; genus Thymelicus; species Thymelicus sylvestris. The sequence continues at coordinate 8,320,742 of OU426888.1, forward strand.
TTGGCGCCACAATCACGTTCATTCATCAACAGAATGATTATGATGGACAGAGCTTATAATCAATGACACGAACTATTATGTAGTATGTGTATTTCATTTATTTCGGTAATAAGGTACCTATTAAAAATTAACAAAGTCAAACTCTCGGTCTAACTTCAGAGTTAGAATCAATGTTTCTTCAGCAGGGTCCCAATTGGCTTTTGATGTGTCAGGGTTGATCCCATGTGGAAGTGGTAGTTTCAAATAGTACTGAGATGAGTTTACAGCGACGCTAGTAGCGTCTACTGAGAGGTCAACGTTCTCCTTCTTATCCCCGGGCATTTTAATCCTGACGATTAAGTTTTCGCAACTTGCCGACGAAGTAGTTTTGGGACCAATCTGGAATAAGTAATTTGAAAACAATAAAAGTTGTTAAGTCCAGTCAGCACCACCAGGAGATAGGTTACATTACAAATATCCCCAAAGATAAACATGACATGTCGGTTCAAAATTTTGTCACGTGGCTCCATCGCTTAACCTATTCCTTGGTTAGGGAAGAACGAGAATTTCTTCCAGAGATTGTCATCCTTTAGTCGACACTTTCACTTATTGTTTCAAGAGTTAAAAACCACAATAGTAAACTCTGGAACCTATGCATACATAAAATGATGTAACTCACTTGAAGAAAAACATCTTCTGCTGTTACAGCTTGTTGGTAATTCATCGTATATTCAGGTGTCTTTCGATCTTGGACACCTGCACCAACTTGTCCCAACTTTTCCGCCTCTTCTGCTTCTCTTTGCTCATATTCCTCGATAGTTCTTGGCGTATCCTTACTATTTAGCTCCGGAGTCTTCAGTTTATCCCTTACTGATGTAATTTCGTATCCTGAGGAGAGGATCAGTCAGTTAGCATCAAATGAGTACCTAAGTATCTTCAATTCGATTAGACAGCTCACATTGAAAATATTATATTATATAATTGACTACCCTGTAGCCTAGTTGGCCTAGAAGCGCTCATAGCCCGGCGGCTTGCGTCGATCCTATGTGATCGACAAAGTTAAGCAACAGCGGGCGCGGTCGGTAGTTGGATGGGTGACCGCTAGTGGCAAAAATTTCTTGAGCGTTTCCGTGCTTCGGAGGGCACGTAAAGCCGTCGGTCCCGGTTGTTATCATAAGATAACAGTCGTTAAGCCATGTCGGAGGCCCTCGGGCGGTTTGAAAACTTCCGACACTCGGATTGGCCACTAACCCCTCCACCAATCCGCACTGGAGCAGCGTGGTGGAGTATGCTCTAGGCCTCCTCAAGAGGAGAGACCCGTGCCCAGTAGTGGGCCATTAATGGGTTGAAGCCAAGCCAGCCTAGTTGGTAGCGAGTAGCGACCCTGCCTGTGAAGCGAGGGGTCCCGGGTTCGATTCCCGGCCGGAGGCGCCGGGGCAGATATTTATGTGACAGATAACATTTTGTACTCGGGTCTTGGTTTTGATTTGGTAAGAACCGTCTGTTGATGAATTACGGTATCTACCTAAGAATAGCCATTAGGTACCTGTGGATGGAAGATCGTCGCCTTGAAGTACTTCTGGTTCCGGTTGTCTCAATAGCTCTGCTAACTTTCCCATAGTGTCAACCGTGAACTCCATTTTGAATTATTATTGTCCTGTTCGGTTCCTTTGTCTTGAGATTTTTCAAAGGCTCAAAGGTAATTAGAGGTCCAATTTTATCTACACGTATGCAGTAAAATCTTTTATGATCCCAACAGCTGTATACAAAACAGACCGCATTATTTGTTTGTTGCTATGCGACCGCGTTGGCTAATACGTTGTGATTAAGTACTCTGTGGCACAGAGTCCTTAATCACTCTGTGGCGTGGGCTTATTGTTCTGAGTTGTACTGTTGAAGTACTCTGTGTCTATTACTTATTAACCCATAAAGTTATAAGACGTATACCCCAATGATATAATGTAAAAAATATGTATTTATTTAATATATAAATAAATAACGCTTCACACTCATAGCCCCACACTAGGATTCCCTGTGTCGTGGGCGCCATGGACAACACACTAGACAAGGACATTCACACCCAGACTGGGAACAGAAATTCAAACTCATCATTCAAATCTCCGCCTCGCTGGGAATCGAACCCAGGACCCTTGGTGCGGCGATCCGGCATGGTAACCATTGCGCCACACGGGTCGGCGAATATGTATTTAAATATAATATCATTGAGTATACTTACTACATTTCTGTGATTTCTACAAAGCTACTGTGTCAGACATCCAAATGAATAAAAATATTGTGTAGACTTTGTGTAAATTCATAACAAAGGCAATTAAAATATTCAGTCTTTAAAATTTTGTGGATAATTTGATGCTGTTATTATGAGTACGATATTTAAAGAAATAACAAAAAAAAATGCAAATGCATTAAGTATATAAAACATGACAAACTTGGTATTATAAAATGAAACATTAGTATGTAGCATCACATTTTAAGTTTTATTTCAAAGATAAAGAGTGTTATACATGAAACACATTAATAATCTAATAGTTAGTAGAAATACAATGAGTTTTAAGGGAAGCCATCATCATCCTCTTCAGCCATTTCCTTGGCAAGTTCAAGGTCCTGTTGCTCCCTCTCCCTACGTTCTTCAGCACTCTCTAGTTCCTTGCCATATGACTTCGGAGGATACCTCATAGCCTTCACACTCTGATTATGCAGCTCCAGGCAAAAAGATATACGCTGATGAAATGCCAACTGAGGTTCCCGAGTACAATAGAGGTCTGAACTCTCCTTGTTGCTCATGTAACCCTTTTCAGGATCAATTGTGGCCTCAATAACCCCATCTCTTATAGCCTTTGCTACTATAAATTCAGCATCTTCAGAAGAATCTAAACCCAATTTCCTGGCAATATCTTTAGGAGATATACGGGAATAAGACAAGCCAATGGATCGTATTGCTGTTTTAATGACATTCTGTCTGAGGCGTAGAATCAGTGTAAAAGTATGATCGGTACGGAACTGAGGGCCGTAATTCTCCAATACTTCCCCAAATCTTTGCAAGTTACCAAGTCTTACAGCTTGTGTAAGCTGGAAATAGGGTGCCAAAGCCTTGCGCAATTGAGCTTGACGGAATATAGCACGTTCTGGTATATCACCAAGAAGAAGTTCAACAACAATTGCCAGTTTCTGTACAGTCTGACGGAATCCAACTGCAGCCGTCTGTGGAGCTTTTCTCAGAGCTTGAACCAAGTGTTTGTGAGCATCACTGTACTCAAGCCTGGCTGCCTTAATTCTTCCGAGGTAATATAAGAATCTTGCCCACTCATTATTACTTGCGTTTTCTGGGAAGACTGACTTACTAACGAGTTTATCTGCCTGATCATATAAAGAATAATGTAAGTAGTTGCGCAACAGACAGTTAATCAAAACAGCTTGTCCCTCATAATCATTGCGGAGAGTAGAAGTGCGCAAACGAGCATGTAACAACCCTCTAATCAGGTCCAACTTGTTGGTCAATTCAAATACTCTTGAGTGATAGAAGTAGCACTTCGAAGCAATCAGATCCAATGTTCTTCGGTTCTGCGCTGTTATTTTGTTCATGAGCTGCTGCGAACATTCAGTAGCTTCTTCCAGTTTGTTAGTATCTAGTAAGCGTAACAAAACCAAAAGGTGGATGTATACATCAACTTCAGGTACTGGGGTCTTCGGAGCACTTCGGGATCTAGGTGGTTCAATTTCTACAGCACCAGGCAGGGGACTTTCGACGAGGGCCAGTATAGTTTCTTTGTCCACATTAGCTGGATATAGTTGGTTTATAATAGCTCGCAACACATTACCATTTAGTTTCCTTCTTGTATTCGGCAGTGATCTTAGCACTCTCATAGCAAACCTTGGCTCCTTAGAGGAGACTGCTTTGTCGATTTGTCTAACATGCTCCCTTAGATCTTGAACAGTTACTACATCGGCGTCCTTTTTAACTTCAGTCGGTTCTACATCACTAGCTGCAGCTGGGCTATCGACGTTTTTCATTTCAACATCTTGCACTGCCTGCGCCATTTTTCAACAATTGTTGTGGAAAAAACTCTTCTTCAATTCAAGTTATTCGTATTTATCCTAATTCATATCTCGTATGACTCGAAATTCTTGATTAAGTAGAACTGTCAAAAATATGCCGAGTAACACACTTGACACCAACTGGCGACATTGCTGTCAAAACTAGTCACAAGTCACAAGTCGCATAGATAATAACATAGATTATTAAAATATAGATAATAAAAAATCAATGGATTTAAACAAACTACAAACTGTCACTATGGTTTAAAATAACATCTTCTTGGGAAATGGCCATTGGCCAATGGGATATCACCGGACATATAGATTTAGAACCGGTAGATTTTCCCATTCATTGACAGAGTGAGATCGCCATTTACAAAATTCTACGTAAAAGACAGAGACAAAAATATTATTTTTTGTCCCCGTCACCGCGGCCAATTACGTATCATGGAAGATAGAGAGAAGGAAGGATAATATCTCTGTACATGCAAAGTGTCCGTAAAAACGGGTAAAATTACGGGTATCGATTATCTATTTTTCAGACACTAGCGCCATTCATTACGAGTGACGCTGCCGATGCACTAGGCATAACTCACAAACTCCACTCCGTCTACAACAGCTATGTTGATATTATCGTAGTCATTAATTTAAAAAAATCATATTCATTCAACACTAAATCATCATCTGAATCACGTTTTCTTACAGCAGTATTTTGGTTTTTACTAAAACAGTGTAAGTCTAACATTACATTTGACTACGTAAATATTTGAGGTTTTGTGAAACTGGCAATATGGATTTTGATGGTATGTTGATATTATCGTAATTCAACAAACAGCCCACATTACTGTTACCTTCCATCGTACTTAAACTTAATATTTAAACTTACTACGATTTTCTGCTTAAAAAATAAATTGAAAATTTAAATTCCAAACAGCCAACTCACTCTTCATTGTTTGTCACAACTTACCATTCTGTGCCTCCTGTGATAAGCGATCTAAGTCGAGTTGTACCCTTTTTTGTAATTTTATTGAAATGTGAAAAATTTCGATTTTTTTTGGTCTAACTCACGTTCTTCTATCTGTTATAGTTTTTGGGGATAATTTGGTGCAAACTGATATAACTGCACAAGTTTTGGCAAAAAACCCGTGAATATAGATAATACATCTAAAGTTGTTAACCTCTATAAATAATTACTCTACAGATAGTTTTTTGTGTTTCGTTCTTTATCTGCGATTAATATTAATTTTCACATTTTATTTTTCAATACATTTTCGTGAATATTGATTTAGACTTATATCACTATCTATATGAATCTATATAGAATTGTACCCTAATCAGTTATACTATATCAGTTTACAAAAAGACAATTTATAGGTGCAACATAATTTAACTCTACTTGTATTATTTATCACGTAATATTAGCACATATTTGAAATAAAAAAGGTACACAGGTTTTTGATGAATTACTTTAATATTATAATATTTACTACAAAAAACTAAATGTTCGGTGACAGTAAACAAAAGAAGGTACCTACTCATGTTACACCTAGCTCATTTAGTTTAAGAACTAGAATTTTTTTGAAATTGTTTTCGTCCTCCTGTAAAGTGTCGATTTTTCACTGTTTGCACTTGTGACAAATAATATATAATTATATATTATTATACTTATTACATATATTAAGTATAATATAATCGGCCACGGTGACGGGGACAAAAAACTATATTTTATCTCTGTCTTTCACGTAGATTTTGTAACTGGCGATCTTGCTCTGTCAAATGTATGAGAAGAATGTACTGGTTCTAAACTTTGATTAGAGAAAAATAGAGGATAAGCAATAAGGTCACGTGATCTGAAGCCAAAACTTTCTCAAATATGGCGTCGACTCCGCCCACAAAATAGCGTTGTATTTTTCACATATCGATATAATATTTTAAGAAAAAATATATGTAATGATGATATGAATCTTTGATTATTTAGTTTAAAAAACACAAGAGTTCTAAATCAAATATAGTGTTAAAAAGTGAGATATTATTATTTATATGATGTTCCTACTACATACCACATTGTCTTAAAAAACCTTAGGTAACTTTTTTAATATTTAACAATACAATATTTTGAATAAAATTAAATCTAATATAAAACGATTAACCTTAATATTGGCTTAAAGATATATATATTTTTTATTTAGAAACCCACTGAACTTGTCCACCTTGAACCACTTGTTGAACCACTTGTCGATAGTTTATATAACGATATTTAAAATATTTTATTCGATTATGAATCGATTCAAAACATCGTATTAAATTATACGTATAAAATATAAATAAAATATAAAATAAGTATGTATCATGTTTTATTTATTAACATATTTCTTTCTTTTTTAGGGTTCCGTAGCCAAATGGCAAAAAACGGAACCCTTATAAATTCCTCATAACTGTCTGTCTGTCTGTCTGTTCGTCTGTCCGTCACAGCCACTTTTTTCCGAAACTATAGGAACTATACTGTTGAAACTTGGTAAGTAGATGTATTCTGTGAACCGCATTAAGATTTTCACACAAAAATAGAAAAAAAACAATAAATTTTGGGGGTTCCCCATACTTAGAACTGAAACTCAAAAATTTTTTTTTCATCAAACCCATACGTGTGGGGTATCTATGAATAGGTCTTCAAAAATGATATTAAGGTTTCTTATATCATTTTTTTCTAAATTGAATAGTTTGTTTATTTGAACGAAAATTGATTTGAACGAGATCTAGTAAGTAGTTTTTTTTTTAACACGTCATAAATCGTAAACCGCAAAAAACATCGATGAAAGTTACAGTGAAGTACAAGAACTTTTATATTATGTTACTTGCTGCTACGGAACCCTCCATGGGCGAGTCCGACTCGCACTTGGCCGCTTTTTTCTCGTTCTTGTCTGACAACGCTTTGGTCGCTGATATTCATTGGCCGCGATACCCACTTACAGGTATATTTAATTATATCAATCAATCAATCAATCATAATATATAAATCGATATTTGGACTATTATATTGGGATATTCATGACGAACCAGAGTATCGATACATAATACACCCGAATTAAACATTCCTATTTAAAAATTTACTTTCTTCTTTTTCTCTCTTTCTTGGCCGGCAACGCATCAGTGATGCCTTTGTTATTGCTGATATCCATGGGCGACGATAGCCACTCACCATCAGGTGGATCGTCAGCTCGTTTGCCGACTATTTCCCGTTAAAAAAATTCATTCGATACTGGATCGATCCAGAGTATCGTATCAAATCACTAGGATCGATACCTGGATCGATACACTGCGATACGATTCATATCGATCTAGAGTATCGATACAAGGAACCTGGATCGAACATCCCTAGAAGCAATCCTTATCATAAAATGGCGTCCGAAAACAGGCTTCAAGGCGGAGCTTAATTTCTTTAAAATGTTGCCAGAAAATAGAAATATTCTATATGTATTGTACTCTTTCTTTAAGTATATATTGTGGCGTGTAAGAACAGGACAGATGTATTTTTGGTATTTCGGGTCATATCTGCATAATATATGTATAATGAAAAAATGTATATGAAATTTAGGGCATCCTCTACTTTTTCTTTAATCAATGGTTCTAAATCTATGGGATTTCTAATGACATAAAATATATATACCGTAATTCGACTTGTAAATAGTGACTTGTGATTGTAAATACCTACCCACATTCAAGAAAATAGAAAATTGGTTTGAGCTTATAATCCGTTCACAAATATTAGAGACTAAATTGACGTTTCATGGGTGACCAGTTTCGGGTGCAAATTAAATAGTGATGACCATAAACCGAAAAGTAAATCGGAAAAAATTTCACAGCTTTTAAGGAAGGTCGAATATTTGTGTGATTATTGAAGAGTCCCTAAAACTAGTATAAAAACAAGTTTAAGCAACCATTATCATTCATATATCCATAATATATTTGCCCTTACTTACTAAATTTATAAGTTATTTTGCTTACAAGGACGAGTATTTGGTTATGGTTACATTCGGTATACAGCTAATTTTATACTATTTACCCGAATACTAAATTTATAAGTTATTTTGCTTACAAGAATGAGTATTTGGTTATGGTTACATTCGGTATACAGCTAATTTTATACTATTTATTTATTTATTTATTTATTTATTTATTTATTTATTTATTTATTTATTTATTTATTTATTTATTTATTTAACACTTTATTGTTTGTACACCAAAACATACTTATACATAAAGAGCACACGAAAGGAACACAAAACAATGGGCGACATTATCGCTTTAAAGCGATTTCTTCCAGGCAACCCAGCAGTAAGTATTACCCGAATACTAAATATCTAGGTAGATATGAGTGTCGCTACTAATATGTCACTATTCTTACGACATAGTTTACGATTCAAAAAACCGGAAAAATAGATCGCACAAATTTAGCTGGTATCATTAGTTCGAACTTTGACATTAGTGGTTGTCATTTTAGTCTCTAAGATTTGTGAACAAGGTATAGTTAAGGTTGTCGTTTGAAAAATAAATATTTCTGGTTAGAATATAATTTTTTTTGTGCCGACCAATTCCATAGACACACATAATATCTCTATCTAGTCTGTGCTACTAGCATTGCTCGTAGTTGCCTAACCATTAAACTGTACTGGGAAATTGAGTTAAAAGCATTTTAAAGTTTAATTACTAATGTTACTATCGAAAATACCTAGATCACCACCATCTAGGAATCACAAACGCAGTGTGTGCCAAAAATCGTAAGCTACGGAGGCGCTGCGGCTGCAGGGGACCGGTTGATTCTTTTCATAAAATTTCAATGTGTTCTGGAAATGGTTTGCAAAGAGGACGTGGTATCATGGTTTAAGGAATTGGAAAGCTATAAACGCATTGATGCAATGTGTACCTTATTAAACATGTGCTTGCCATTTGAACTACGTTTTATTGGCACGTACCTGGAGGAACTCGGTAAGCGAGACTTCCAGGAGTTGCGTGGTGCCGAGCTAAGAGCAAACAATCCCACAGACCTGGCCGCAGATATCGGTGGCGCGAACACAGATCCGAGAACGCGACGAAAAATGGCCTTATATGTGTCCCTACTGCGCTCGTGTAACTTCGCTTGTGCCACCACATTGTACAATGCTATGGTCAGCTTGGAGCAGAGTGGGTTACTCAAGGGTCTGTATGGCGACCTTCTAGAAGAGATACTCTTACTGTATACTATGGCTTTACACCATCCAGCTTTCACATTTGATCAAAAGTCTCATTTTGGAGAGATATTAGAGAAATTAAAAATAGAAGATCAGAGAATACAGTACCAAGAACAGCAAGAGCATATGAACTTAGCACCAGTGAGTGGATGTCACAACCAGCCCAGTATCACTCCAAACATGTCTGTGCCGCCACCTAACATGCCAAGCTTGGGTCCACCACCTGGTATTGTGTTCGTAAAGACTGCGGGGGTACAGGTAAGTGTTATTTTCATCACATCTCATTCATCATATAAATCCTTTACATACAATTAATGTAATTATGCTTGTGCATCAGTGTTCAGAAATCTTCTTATTATAACATTCAATTAGTGAAAAGTCATTTATTTATCTATAGTTAAATGGTAGTTCTAATTCAATGATCCAATATGATTATGGGACTATGGATGCCCTGCCTTCAAACCTTTCTAAAAATGTTGATTCTTCTTTAGTGCTGATAATAATTGCATGAAATCCAGTTTTCTTATTTAATATTACAATGCATGCATCACCTTTGTTTTGTTTTTGCTTTGTTGTAATGTGTACAGATAATGAATGTGTATACAACATGCCTAATACCCAAGAATAACAGTGTACTTCTGCAATTATATTATTTATCATTAATCTATTATAATGTATTATATCATTTGTCTATCTGTATCTGGATTACTAAAACAGTATCGAACTGATAAAGTACATGTGTCATTCATTTACTTAAGCTTACTCTTTTTGATGTGGTAATTACTTTTTACTTGTATGCATGTTAAATGTAAAGTTGGACCTGCATTTTGTAACTAAATATTAACCTATGCATGTTCTAAGACCTTCTTACCATTGGATCAATTATGAAACTACTCAATATATGAAACAAACTGTAAAAAAAGTTATTTTTTTATTTTAAAATCCATTATCAGTGGTAATTTTATTTTGATGACAACATTACGTCTTAGCACTTGCATTAATTCAATCAAAACAGGTGCTTTATAAAGTGAAGATAGATAAAATTATTTATATATAGTGTCTGCCAAAAAAATTATGCAAGATTTCAATTAATGTGTATTCTAACACAGTTTTTTTTAAAATAATATTATAATAGAATTATTGGAATATAAACCACATAAGGTAGGGTTATACAGGGTGTCTTGTATCTTAATGAACAACAAAGGAAATGAACATTTTAAACTTTTTTTTTGAAACTCACTCATACATAGATTTTATTTACAATAATAATACATTCTAACACCTCAAACAGACCCAATGAGAAATCTTTTTTGAAAGTTTATTAATGTAATGAGCCAACTATTCCTACTTATCACAATAGTTCAAAGATCAACTGAGGCATTACATTGCATGCATTCAGTTAAAAGTATTGCAACATCATGATTTTATTGTTAGGTGATTGCAATGGTTAGAAAGTTGTGTTTGTCAACCAATAAAGACTAATAAAACATTGTATAATATTACATATAATGACATTGAACAAGATTGTATTGTTTAACATTATCACTAAAAGGATGCTTTCAATAGTCTATCTATATATCTATCCATCAGTGGCGTAGCTAGTCCTAAGGAGGCCCCGTATCAATATTTGTTGTGGGGCCCCCTCAACGTCAGCTGTCAAACTGTAGCGGTTGTAGGCCGCTGGCGAGCTTTTTTTTGGGTGTGTTAGTGGGGGCCCCTATACGCTGGGGGCCCCGTATAATTGATACGGCTGATACGGCGGTAGCTACGCCCCTGCTATCCATAATCTTTAGAAAAGTTAATTGGTAAAGCAATAAAGACCAACACTATAATCCTTAGCAGTTGCTGGACAATAAATATATAGGATATTGAGAATGAGAAACTAAGTTAGGCTGTGTTACATGGTAATTAATTTTAAGGAATTATTTTTCTCTTTGAACAATGTTAAATAAGAATTAATTTTCAGTAATAAGTTTTCACTTGATTTTAAAGTTATTTGTTGTTTCAGCCTCCAAACACAGATACAGTGACTGAACTGAGTTCTCCGCCAGTGTTGCCTATATTAAGTGAAGTGCCTCACCCACCCCCTGGCCTACCCATACCACAGTACAATATTGGAGATTACATTGGCCAACATGCATGGCCAGGAAACATACTCGTCGCGCCGATCAATCAGCCAATAGAGGTGGTTATACTTTTCAATTATTGTTTAATTATGTCATTTAGTCATTGGTATATTATTGACTTTGAATCAATGGTATGGTATAGTCAACACGATAGTCCATAATCGTAAGTAAGGTAGCCACCAACAGTTAGCGCGCTAAAAGGGGCCGTTTTAATACCATCACGTTAAGCGACAATTTGGGGGGCGGCTTTTCCACAAACAAAGGATTTCAATTTTGTTGGTCACATCTGCGGCCTTAATAGTTTTGCCAGCCGAGAAAAAATTAAGAGACCCAATGTTTATTAATATTTTGGTATTTATTTCAGGTAATAAACTACCAGGCGAGCAACGCTGGCGCGGTGTCGCCGCTGGTGTCGTCGCCGGGCGACAGTCGCGCCGCGTCGCCCCGCGCGCGCCGCCGCGTGTCGCGCGAGCGCTCGCCGCCGCCCCCCGACCCCCCCCTGCCACACCTCGCTACCAATTTCGAAAACCTTACCGTCGCTGAGGTATGCCTAGATCTAGTAGTTGCTTTGCGTTTATCGGCCGTTCTGTATCTTTAATAGCCATAATCAAGTTGCCTAGCAACACAAAAAGTCACAATATTTCAGTGTTAGTTGTTATTACTTTACCTTTCTATTATCTTGAAATCTATTCTATTCTATTGAAAAGACCAGTTTAATATTCCATCATCATCTGTCTTTCTGTTTTGCTTGTGGTTGTGTTGCCATCTACATTGAAGATAAAATTGTCAAGGGACACTAGTTGAATAATTCCACTATACTCGGAACAAAAGCTCTGTACAGACGCGCCAGTAAATGTGTGAACAGAGCGCACATTATGCCATGCTTTCTAGCTTATTTACTTATAAGTTATAAGTCTTATGGTAATGTGTAGTGATGTACAGCAAGTTAGCTTATACTATGGCTGAACATAACAAAGACGCACTATTTTTTTACCCAACTGCCAAGGAAGGGTTATGTTTTTTTATCTATCTTTCCCTTACTGCTTATGAAAGGTCGTAGTTTAGTACTAGCACAGAAGACATGATAGTATATGTATAATAGTGTTAGTAACTAATGCAACAAGTTGAAGTAATAATCTTATTAAATACTAACACCCGATATAGGGACACTCTAATCACCTAGCGGTATGAAATATACTATACTTTTCTTTACTATAATTTTCATAGCCACCCAATAAAGTTACACAAAAAATTTCATAAAAATCAGTCGAGCCGTTTCAGAGGAGTTCCACCATAAACATCGGCACACGGAGATTTTTATATATTAGGGGAAGCCCATTAATTATGTGAGGCGTTTTTAGCGATTTTCCAACCCCCCCTCTCCCCTGGTGAAATTTTGTGAGATTTGGCTCCAACCCCCTCCCCCAATGTCACGTGAGATTTTTCAAAATATGTTCGTAGAGTCGCGCGCTCGGCTGGCGGTGGCGCGTACCTACACAAACGACGGGCTACTGTGCGACTTTGCGGCGTTCACAAAATCTCAATAAATATTATTGTGTAAGATTTGACCATATTTTAGTGAAGGAACATGTTTTACTTAATTGAACTCCATTTTCTCGCAATTTTACTATGTTTAGTGTAAAAAAAAGTAAGATTTGCCGAGACCCCCCCTCTCCACAAAGTAAGAGTAGATTGAGCTTGACCCGCTCCCCCTCTGAAAGCCTCACGTAATTAATGGACGCCCCCTTATGTGTCGTAAAATTTTAATATAATACCTATACGCAACAATAAAATTACATATTCAATATTTAAAGTATGGAATAGTAACGCATAAATTACCTTTGAAGGATGATAATAAAAAGGTTTTTTTTGAAAAGCATATCTACCTTCAGTATATTATTGTTTTAGCTCGAATTCATAAGATTTCACTGGATTGACCATACTAGCAGAAATACATTCTTGAAAAAAGCTTTTGTAATGAGAAACATTTCTATTAAACAATTGTTCCAGGTTTATAAGTGTCATTTCTTGTACATTTTCAACAATATGCCTTTCCAGATCCGGCACAATATCGGAGAAGAGAGACTGCGCGAGATCGCCGCCGTGCACCAGCAGTACCGTTCACTAGAAAAACTGAACGGCGTGCGGCGGAGAGCGGGTGCGTACTGCCCGCCCGCGCGCTCCTCGTCCGACAGCGGCTCCAGCGCCGCGTCCTCTCCGCCCGGCACGCCCGCGCCGCCGCGCCGCCCCGCGCCCACCGCGCCCCCGCCCGTGCCCTTCCTTTCCTACGCGCGACCCTACGCCTACCCCACGCCGCCCCCCGCATACCGACCCCCGCCACCGCCCTTCGCCAACGGCGAGCCCCCCCCGTACGCAGCCGCCCCCTATCCCGGCTTCGTGCCCGTGCTGTACGCGCCCCCCAAGCTCTCCTGCTGGAACTGCGGCGCGGCGGGCCACGCGGGCCACGAGTGCAAGGAGCCCAGCATGGAGGAGATGACCCGTGCGGGCGGTTACCAGCTCGACTTTGGCGGCGCGCCCCCCGACGCCGACAAGTAGGCCGGTGATTCGGCCGCTCCCCGGACCGCTGCCCGGACGGCGCCGCCCGATCCGGAGGGAACGCTCGCTCCGGCCGTCCGGCGCGACCCCTCTCGCCGGACGCCGCGCCGTTGTATTCTCACTCGATTGGTAGTATCAAAGTATGAGACTTACGAGATGTCAAAATCGGTACGATGTTCTCGGCGCATTTGGAACTCTGCAACAATTCATTTGATTTTCATTTGTGTATGGAGTTAGTCTGTGAGATTTACTGTGTAATTTGAAAACGGTAGTGATAGGTTAATCGATTTGAGTGGTGATTGCACTTTCAGTGGAAGGACTTCTTTAGGTCACATTCCAATTAAATGTCGGAATGCACAACTGTACTGTAACAATGTTGCTTTATAACTTTAGTTTTTGGTGTGTATTTTATAACATTATACACACAAAACTATGCATCAATATATATTCGCGTGAAAATTATAATTCATTTATTTGACGTACATAGTAGTACATTTCATAAACTTTGTATTGAAAGTGCAATTTCTAAAACTGTTGATGGATTTAGATATAATTTAGAAAGTTGAAGGAATTCCAATAACTATAACAAACAGCTGCAGATATTGTCTATATGCATTGGCTTTCTCCTCTTTTTAACCGACTTCATAAAAGGAGGTATTTCTATTCGACTGTATTTTTTTTGTTTGTTACCTCAGAACTTTTGACTGGGTGAAACGATTTTGATGATTCGTTTTTTAATCGAAAGTTGGCGCTTTTCATATGGTCACACTTAATTTGAGCGAGATCTGACGAGTAGTTTTTGAGTTATCCTTAATTTTTAAATCGGTTATTTTTTGTCAGGAATTATATAGCCTCAAGATTAGAATTAATTATTTGTAATTGATTATCGGGTATACAATTTCATTGGAGAGATCTCTAATTTTATAATATTTGTGAGTTAAATTACGTTACGTTAGATTTCGAGACGTAACACAAATTTTAGATTTAGTTCGGTTGCAAATGTCACGGCCGCATATTGTTAAATAATTTATAAATTGAGATGAGTTGATAATACAGTCTGGTATATTATGTCTCGGCGCCTGACCTTGATATATTCCTACTTTTGCAGACTTCCGTAGTAACGTGAAGACATGTCATTCTCTCTTACATTTAAATACAGTTGAGTTTGGTTTATAGTGAACATTGTGGAATAATATACCAAAATTCGAAGTGTTCTTAAAATAAACGGGGTCCTTTTGAGGGGAGTAATTTTGTCAAAAAGAAAGATGATAAATGAGCCTCTTGGACTTAATAAGTGGCAGTACATTATACCGAGGTATGTAGTTGGTAGCAGTGGCCACTTAACCGAGATTTCAGGTGTATTTTAAATTTGATAAAAGCCTCTGTGAAATCTATTCCATCGGATTTGGGCGTGATGCAGACAAACAGATAGATTTGACTCCATTACGTTATATCAATAACAAGTGGTACGCATTGATACTTTAAGACTGCCGTCCTCAAGCTAAAAGGCGGCTAAATGTCATCTGGTAAATTTTTACTTTATTAACAGTTTTGATATTTTTTTGACCTTTAGTAATATTTAAGTTCAAAAAAATATATATATCTTTTGAGTTTGACATAGTATGACAACATTAACAATTGTTTTATAGAGAATCACTAGCACGATTTCAAAATAATCCTGCGTTTTTTGGCTCTACCTCAAAAACTGTTTTTGTCACTTAACCGCCTTTTAGTTTGAGGACGGCAGAAGAGCGCTGTGCGCACGGCTTTGTCCGCGTTTTCCGGGATAACCTATATAAAATCCGTTTAGTAGTTTTTGTATCAACTAATATAAATTTAAAAATTAAAAATAAATCCGCTTGCTATCATAAAAGCTGTTATGATAAACCTTTTTGAAATCCTTATGGTGAGCTCTTTAATTTAATGCCCATATTGCATTATTCGATTTATTTTTATTTTTTGACACTTCAAAGAATGGAATCTCACAGCCACCATATTTTTTTATTTTCACTTATCTAAGAACACTTGGGTTATCAAGACAAATCTAACGATATCTTAATTATATAAAACCATTCAGCGGTTTAGAAGATTTCAGGTAATAAAGTTAGGTAAATTGTATGTACAAACATACATACAAGATACGCACGAAAAACATAACCCTTATGGCAGTCGGGTAAAAAGTAACAAACCTCCTTACAAACTCACATTTATAATATTAGGTAGTAGTAGGTAGGAATTAGTAGGATTACAGATTGTACCACTACAGGGTGCACTACTCCCTCTCTGAGTGATGACACTGAAGGTTGACTGACTCCGCGTTCAAATCTTCAATGTTACATTATAGGCGGGGGCGTAGCTACCGCAGTATCAGCCTTATCAATTATACGGGGCCCCCAGCGTATAGGGGCCCCCACTAACACTCCCAAAAAAAAGCTCACCAGCGGCCTATGACCGCTACAGTTGGCACTCCTTTTTTATATTTGACAGCTAATGTTGAGGGGGCCCTACAACAAATATAGCCTTCTTAGGGCTACGCCACTGATTACAGGCGAATGAATGTTCACGGTATGAAGCACCTTTAATTATTTATTTATGTATTTGTAATTTATTTTTAGCATTAGCTTATTGATGTATTTTATTTTAATACTAATACAAATTATTACACTACAAACGCTATACCGAGAACAGACATTTAAACTTATCATTCAAATTTCTGCCTCCATGGTAACCATTTCCGAACACATGTCGTATAAAATAATAGAATCAACTTGAAATTTAACGAAAAAAAAAAACGGCGTTTAGCATTGCGCCGTGCAATAATAGACAAATTATGGCACAAATCTTCGCAATGTGTAAAAAAGGATCTAGGTCACACTGTGTTATAAAATAATATACGGCACTCGTAGTACACGTACTATTGGAGGAAAGGTTTGTCGGCCTATGTATGTATGTACTTATTTTATGACAAATAACTACTAAAAAGCTTATAATCAATGTCGGAAAGGTACTTGCTTCCTTACTGCTTACATCAACTTAGTCCTAACTTGAAACTTATTCCAATTATTTTCATGAAATATTATTACTATATAAAATAAAAATTGCTATAATTATATTTCGCTGTTTGTCTGGCCAGTATCTGTTGCTGTTTTGAAAATGAACATTTTTCACAAGACAATTTTAATATCATTTTCTTGGAATTCTAAACTTTGTATTTCAGATTATTCTTCATATCAGTGTACGTAACGTTTGTGAATATTATCGCATTTTTGTATAAATAACGAGCCATTCGACTTTTAAACTATTCAATGTACAGTTAAAATCGGATCGTGACTAAAGAAACGGGCACTGAAATGTATCCCTAGACAAGACTGATGCTATCCTCACGATTATTGAACATTGAAATACTTGCCCAGTGATTTTAAAACATTTTAACATTTTTAATCCCTGTGAATTGGCGGATGTAGATAGCTTTTTGTTAGTCCTAAACTCGTTCTGTCTGGTACGAATAAGACTGATGAATGATGAACTTACGTTATAACACGCCCCGGCTGCTGCATTACTGCACGTGCCGGTAACTTAAATTGTATCAGAACTTTGTTCAATGGTTGAGAAGAATATGTATTTGACGTAGAAATGTATAAATTATCACCAACATGACTGAACACATACTGCGCATGTGTGCAAGAAATCATTTTGTATGTACAGAACAAGCGGATTACTTTGATCAAGCTCATAAAACAACAATGCTCTTTAAATTAATGAAATTAGTGTTTATACAAGTCATTGTAAATATTTACAAGCATGTAAGAGAGATGGCGCGCCGTATAGCGACATCATATTTTGTAAATACTGCAGTTTATAATTAGTTGATATTTAGATATTGAAGTATACTTGTAAATTACTTGTAATAATTTGAGTGTCCCATATAGTTTAATTCGTTTATTTGTCTATGATCACTGTCACAAATCACAATTTTGCATTTTTAAAGTCCCCGTTTTTGAGAACAGTTCAAATTAGAAGTGATTGTTTTTTGCATAATTAATTATATTTTTTTAATTGAAACAAATGAGTCACGCGCATAGGTGGGTGCTAGGTAGTCTGTCAGCCGATTGAATAAGTTGATCACATTAATATTCCGTCGGTTATGTTACTTTGCATTCATGTATCTGATCTTTGTAAGTAAACTATGTACTCCCACGTTTCTATAGGCGTCACACTTCAGTTGTATAGACTCGAAAAGTAAGAGTCGTGTAAATAGAATAATTTTATAAATTAATATTAAACTTGCTAGTGTTTTAAAGCTGTCCAGCAGTCATTAGTAAAATTATATAAACATTTAATCTCTTTGCCCTGGAAAATAATTCTAGCAAAGATACCAAATATAGGCAAATTGCGAGGGACTGTTAGTACTGTTATTGTAATATACGATAAAAGATTATCACTCCTTATGAAGGTTGTATGTCCACATAACGTAATATTGTGTTATTTATATCTTATGAATTATTTTACGATATTTAAAACAAGTTGAAGTATAGATTAAAAATAGATAATATAACTTAACATATGTATCTGTGTAAGTACTTTTTCCCTGGCTGGTGGCAGTTGAGGGCTGGCGTTACTAACTGCATATCGTTTCGATTTCCTTACAAGTAATGTTTATAGTTTGATAGGTTTTGGTGATTCACTCAGAGCGTGCGAAAAGTACATGTTACAGCTAATTTAGTTTAATCGTTTGTTTTCTCTGCGAAGGCATAATTATATAATATTGAAGGATCGTTGCAACCGTATGCAGCTTTATTTTGTACTAGTGAAAGTATGAAAATATTTTTTTACTTTGTACAGAATGTTATAAATGTGATAAATAATTTTTGACATAATTAGACATTGTGATTTAGTAAGGTGTGTAGTTAATGGTAAAATGCAAGAGTACTCGCTTTACTAAATAAATTATACTACTGCTCTGCAACACTTGTATTTATAACATTGTTTTCCCACGTTTTATATTTGGGTACTTATGTATTACGCTGTTGTAATTGTCTACTAATAAAAATCAGCATTTCAGGAGTTTATTTGGCCCAGAGTTGTAAGACCTTTGTATCCCACCAATGCTGTGAATCGTTTGCTTCCTGAAAAATAAACGACCAAAATCTGCAAGCTGTTTTTAATTTGTCCTTTTATTGCATCGTACCCATACAACCGTAACTAATGGATTAAACGATCTATAATAAGTTACTGATCCGAAATATAAAGCTTTTTCAAAAAAAATGTTTTGTCATAAGGACATTTTTATTAAGTAGTGAAGGTCTTATAGAGATAATTATAAATTAGTGACAAATGAAGAAACAACGGGCGCGGTCGGTAGTTAGATGAATGACCGCTAGCGGCAGAAAATTTGGGTTAAATTGGCTTTAACGCATTGGATATTGGTAATTTATATTAAATATTGCTATGAGTAGTGTTAACTGCCGTCTGTAAGTACGGTAGGTAAAAATACGTTGGTTTCTTGCCGCTTCTTCTGGGACCACTCACGGTAAGGATTTGTTTAAGCGTAGATGTAAAACCTATTTCGAATAAGCTTATTTCATTTTATCATTCATGCAGTTTCACGAGTCTAGCAAATCTAAAATACAGTTTATTTCCCCTTCCCCTTCGGAAAAAAGCTGAGGTGGTTCTGAAGATTATTACTCCACGTAGTTGTGCTCACAGATTTCGCCGCCTTTATAATATTACTTAGTACCTATCTATAGATACCTACGCGTAAGTGCATAGTTAGGTCCTTTCAACATTTTTATTTTATTAATTTGGAACTTTGATACCTGCAATTGTCACTTTATGAGAGCTGTAATTTTATTATATCTCAAACTTATAGAAGGCTAGAATAATTAAACTTTTAGTCGTAGGGTTTCATTTGAAACGAGCCACACGCTGCCTACTAAGTTTAAAATTAAAAATTTAATTAATCGCTGAATGGTTCAGACTATTTGAACGTTGCTCGTAATTTGCTTGGCTATGCGTGTAGGTACGTCCTTTCTCTACGTACCCACCTATTTTTTTTAATAAATTTAAATTAATTCAAGTACAGTCGGCCGCAGAAGTAGCTTAACATTATAGTACTTTGTAATAGTAACTGTTTCGACGGTTTCCTAGCAACATCTATGACAAATTCAAGAAATGTAATGTGACAAGGTACTAAAATGTTAAGCTACTTCTGCGGCCAACTGTACCTACTTAGATTCCGTAAGTAGTTTATATCTACCTATACCTTTTGCCTTGTCCTAGGCCACACCGTCTAGATCATGGCTCAGCAAGGTCGCCACGAGCAGGGGTTGGTTGGGGCCACAAAATGCAATTAATGAAAATGTTAAATAACAAACAAATCAACTTTTTATATAGGTAGGTACCTAGTAGGTACCTAGTGTAATTTTTAATGATTGGTCGCAATAAAGGAATTTATAGAAATATTGCTACAAAATAGGTAGGTGCTACTAGGTATTACTCGTATAATCTTTTAAATTTAAATTAAAATCGGATAAACTTCCTTTTAGCCCATACGCCGATTGATCTGAATTTTGGTATACCTACGTTTTTCGACGCGCTGTAACGAATATCATAGGCAAAAATAATACATGATGCAGATTAAAATCTGATGCAGATGGTTTTTTAAAAACTTCCTTGACCAAAGACCGTTTCACTTTCCATGGAAATCATTAGGATGGTTATTGGTTTTCCATGGAAAACATAGGTAGGTAATACAAAAATTACTCATTTAATAGTACCTACCTATAAGTCAAGATATTACAGTACCTACCTACCGAATGTAATACCTACCTACTGTGTTATCTATTCTGTGGTAATACATTATTCAGTTCGTATGTAATTTGCCCGAACGAAAATACAAAGAACTAAAGTTTCCGCTTTCATGGAATAAGGCAATCCTGTAATATCTTAACTCTAACACATGACCTGCTACTAATAGTCGTACGAAAGCGAGCTAAATAGCTAATATGTGGTGTGGTATAATGTGGGTATGTGTTTAAAGTGGGGATAAAATATGGGCTTTTTTCAGTTAAAAAAAAAGAAGTAAAGAAAACGTGCAAAGCATAAGTTATTAAATTAATGATGCTCCATAACTATAAAGTACGTATAAGTAAGTATATCCTGCTTTAATATTATAAATGTGAAATGTATCGCATGTAGCGTATGGATGTTCGTTGCTCTTCAGTGCGAAAAAATACTAAACAGATTTTCATGAAATTTATCACACAGGTAGACCATGATCTTTATTATTATAATTACATATTATAGTAAGTGCTTATTATTCCTGCGCGCTTGAGCGCTTGTTTTAAATAAAAATTATGAGGTCCAGCTCCGTAGTAGGTACCTAAGTGACACCCTGCGAAACGTGAGGTTGCGGCTTCGATTCTGGCGACAGCTGGATAAAAAAGATTTTAAAATGTATATATCTCGTGGTTGTTATGTGGTTTCGCGGCTGAAAACTTTAGTGCGGGACGTGAGTTTGTAGGCGTTTATGTGTTATTATTAGGGACCGGATTATAAAAAAAAAAGCAAAGCAACAACCCATAATTGTCCCACTGCTGGGCTCGGGGTCTCCTCTCACAATGTGAGGGGTATGAGGCCATAGTCTACCACGCTGGCCAAGTGCGGATTGGTAGACTTCACACACCTTTGAGAACTTTATGGAGAACTCTCCGGTGTGCAGGTTTCCTCACGATGTTTTCATTCACCGAAGCAAGTGATAATTAACTTTATTAATTAATTAACCGGATTATATGCAACATAAAAAGCTTGTTATGTGCATGCAAATATGCATGAAAAATGCTTGAAATATGCACGAAAATAGGTATGTAAAATATGCAAAATTAAATATGATAATTTTTAGGAACCCAAACAAAGAAAACTACTTCGGAACCCTACATTGCGCGTGGCCAGACACGCACTTGCTCGTTTTTTAATATTTTTGTAAACGCAAACGTATTGTTCCAAATGTTCAGTAGTGACATTGTGTCTACGATCATTCAAAATATATTTTACTAGCTGTTGCCCGCGGCTTCGCACGCGGAAATTATACTAATCATATTAATTTGTACCCGTTACAGAAGAAAATTTAAAAACAGGTTCATTTTAAATGTTGAAGTAGGTACTTATAATTAGGAATATACATACTGAAACCTACGATACAATCACAGATCATTTCAATCAATCACATTCTTCCGGGAGTGGGTTTCTAATAATAAATAACATTAACATTAATTTACTTTTTTTTCTTATTCATGAAAAATTTTGAAAAACACGTAATCATATATTTCATCAATTAGAGGAACGTTTGTTGCAAATTTAAAACGTTAATCGTTGATATTTTAAAAAATATTCCATACAAAGTTTCATGTTGTTTCCGGGAAAACCTTTAAGTTTTTCGTGACGTAAAGTTTTCTAAAATATGACCCAAAGTATAAGGAATAACTTACCTAACAAATATCCGTCGAATCAGTTCAAGGGTTTTTATGTGCCCGGACAGACAAACAGATAGACGGGCAGACAATAATTTTAAACAGTAAAAAATATCTATAGAACGGTTCTGTTGTTTCCATCCGTTCAAGAGTTACATATATTCTCTCTCCCTCCCCTCTCCCTCTCCCTCTCCCTCTCCCTCTCCCTCTCCCTCTCCCTCTCCCTCTCCCTCTCCGTCTCCCTCTCCCCTCCCCTCCCCTCCCCTCCCCTCCCCTCTTCCTTTCCCTCTCTTTCTTTCCCTCTTCCCCTCTCTCTCTCCCTCTTCCTCTCCCGCTCCCTGTCCCTCTCCTTCCTTTTCCTGTCCCAGTCTCTCCTTTTCCCGCTCCCTATCCCTCTCCCTATCCCGCTCGAAGTCCTTC
Organism: Thymelicus sylvestris; assembly: GCA_911387775.1. Lineage (NCBI taxonomy): Eukaryota > Metazoa > Arthropoda > Insecta > Lepidoptera > Hesperiidae > Thymelicus > Thymelicus sylvestris. The sequence continues at coordinate 8,343,569 of OU426888.1, forward strand.
TCCCGTTTCATGTCCCTCTCCCTCTCCCACTCTCAGTCCCTCTCCCGCCCTTACCCGGTCCCTCTCCTGTTTCCTCTCCCGATCCCAGTCTCTCTTTCGATTCCTATCCCTCTCCCCTCCCCCTCCCGTCTGTAAAGTTCTCTACACTAAAGGAGAACCCCGATTTCCAGTCACGAATTATATGTGTTCTGTGGTAGGCATAAGACAAGACAAGAGTAAACTATATACCAAAAAATTCGTCTTATTTACTAGATAAACACATTTAAATCTGAGCCTCATCTGCATTTGGTACATGAACAAAATAATACAAAAAAGTTTTCATAGTATTTACCTCATTACAAATGATTTTATAATCGATTAAATCGATTATATACATCGATTAGGGAACTTAATAATATATTTTAAGAATAATTATTCATTGTAAGTACAAGATTAATTCCTTTTTTCCTTTTTTACATGTTTTCTTATTCATTGTATAACTAAACTACGTAATATATTTATAAAATAATTACCATTAAATCGTTACGCTAATTAAAAGACATTTCTAGTATTTTGACATCGATTTCGAGACATTTGAATCGATTGACAACAACGATCTCTGGTGTAATCTAACCTATCTAATGTCATTTTGGTTACCATAGCAATAAAATTATAAATAACACCATTGTCAATAATCTTGCATCTTTTGTGTATTTTTACTATTAAATTAATATTTTCATCGTATTTGCAGTCCTATTTACTATTGAAACATATCGAAACGCACACAGTTATTTTAATTTTCTATTGCATTCGCTTTCGTATTAGTGTTTTGGTAAATTCGCTATAACTTCTGGATTTGTGTTTGTTTTAATTAATTAAATTAAAAAATTAAAAAAAAAAATTCAATTAGACGTGGATGTGTTCAAGAAAAGAGTGAATAGGCTTTTATTAAGTTAGTGCGCTCACCATCCTGGACCACATATCCACTTACCATCAGGTGGGATTGTGGTCAAGCATTAACTTATTGTAAGTAAAAAAAATGACTGTTGTACAAAAATGTCATTTAAACTGCGTTAAATTGGTGGCGCCACAGTAGCAACGGTGGAATACCTGGCAACTGCTATATTCATTCCACTTTTACATACACTAGCGCCGTTGTGCAGGGTTTCTGAATGATATTTACTGTTATGCTAGCGCCATTGTGGAGGAACATGGAAATGTTATTTACAGCTTATAGCTGGACAATTTTTGAACTTTACCTCCATATGAGTCAGGTCTCCTTAAACTGTATCTTCCTTGGACAAAAATGGCCGCCAAAAAGAAAAACTGGCACGGCCAGGTTAGCATAAATATCATAGTTAGTAAGTATTACGCCCGTAATATCAATAGCAGTTTAATCTATGATTCTGAGTTTAAACTGTCATTGTTGGTTCAACAAAGACAGTTTAAACTTAGAATCATAGATTAAACTGCTATTGCTATTCTGAGTTTAAAGTTAAACTGTCTTTGTTGAACCAACAACGACAGTTTAAACTTAGAATCATAGATTAAACTGCTATTGATATTACGGGCCTTAGCCGATAAATAAAATAAACTAGGGAACCCTACATTGTGCGTGGCCTGACACTCACTTGTTCGTTTTAATGCACAAAAAAGAATTCATTTTAATGAAATAATAAGTGACTGACTATATGTAAGCACTGCAAAGTGTCACGATTTTTTTTTGGTTTAGTTCACTGCCGTGCCAATAGATGGCATCAGTAAAATGGCTGCTGAATCACGCTGTTAAGACTTCTTGGGGAATATATAAGTAAGTCCATACTACAAGACACTTTGGCGTGGCGTACTCATTCAACGCGTGAAGAGCGTTGAATGGTAATATCTCACTTCTGATTTTATTTTTGAACGGGGTACTCTTTCTAGTACCTTGTATTGTAAATTTGTAACTTGTACCGCTCGGCGCTCATTTATACGTGCGTCTCGCGGATCGTCTCGTAGCGCGTCCGTAAGCCACGCCCCCTACGCGCGCGAGCGCTATCTAGTGTTTACACGCTCGCTGCATTCAGATGCGTTCGAACGTTCAAGGATGGAGCACGTTGACGTAATACATCGGCATCCAGTCAGTGAAACCTTTCTACCATGATTTATAGGCAAAATACTCAATGTAGATTGTACTATGGGTAGATTTCTGTACAATTAGCCTTTTTAAAATAAAAAAGCTATTGGTATTCATTACAAACAAAACATCAAAATTTTCTTCTTTATAATAATATTACTTTGAATATACGAGGTTTTGTTACTAGTAGTTTTAGGTTATTATTATTATTATCATTCAGTATTAGGCTCAAAATCACGAAGGTGGCGAATTTCAGGTTTGCAATTTGAGCATAAAATGTTAAAAGCAATAGCCAATTAAAGAAGTATAAATGATTGGTTTGTTATTAATCTTAACATATTTAAAAGGGGCGCGCTTAGATTTCACAATTTTTCAAATTACAGCGATTTTAAGGTAACTCGACAGCAAAAATCGTCATTTCGGGAACGTAGCTAAATATTTATTTTTAAATATGTAGCGGGGCTACTTTGTATTTTTTACTTTATACTTTTTATTTTATATTTTGTAAAAATCTATTATCTAAATTCTTAATGTATTTTGAAATTTATGTTTGGTCAGACAAACAAATCATTTTATATTGTAATGTGTCATCTGAAGCGTTTTTCCCTCGGCCGCGCGAAGCCGCCCGATCGTTGCCGAACTACAGCTATGTTCGAGAGCGATCGGGCACACTCGGCCGCAATCGGACGGCAGAGACACGGTCGTCTTGGATACCAAAAGGTTGTTACTTTTTCGTTGGGTTTGAATTTTCACATGTTAATTTTCTTCTATTCCTGCCTTTGTAATTTTCGCTTTATTATTCACTCCTTCTTGCTATTTGTTTATTTCATTGTTCATGTAAATAAATCATTAACGTTTCGGACTATACTTTACTTCCGTTGCCTACACTACCGAGTACCTACACTGGTGACCCAAACGGAGCACGGTAACATGAGCGACATGGGCAGCGATGAGGCACATGCTGCGGCCTCACAAGAGGGCGCCTACATGACAGCGCGACACCGTAAGAAAGTTCTACTGAAAATTCCCACATCAGCCGCCGATATGGCGGATAACATCCACGAGATTGTCACGCCGCGCAACGTTGCGGCGACGTCTTTGACCAACCCGTCGGCTGAGATTGCCGAGATCAAGAAGATGGTGGAGCAGCTGGCTTTGAAGGTCGACGAGGACAGCCGTGCGTCGCGCCACTACGCCGGTGGACCGCGATCGCGGGCGCGCCACAGCTCCGGATCCCGACAACGGCGACGGTCAAGGTCGCGCTCCAGCTCCGAGTACCGCAAACACCTATGCTGGTATCATTACAAGTTCGGCAGCGAAGCGCGTTCGTGTGTTAAACCGTGCGATTTCATGTCGGAAAACATGTAGGGCAGAGTGATATGGCGGCCGACGCCTGCCCTTCTGGCGGTCGCTTGTTCGTGAGAGACAGATCTAATAACACTACTTTTTTAGTGGACACAGGTAGTGATGTTTGTGTTTTTCCTCGCGCGGCATTAAAGGAACGCCGCGAGAAAACAACCTTTGATTTGTGTGCCGCAAACGGATCAATTATTAATACGTACGGGTATACAAATTTGTTATTAAATATAGGTTTGCGTCGCGATTTTCCCTGGCGGTTTATTGTAGCAGACGTAACGCGGGCGATAATAGGCGTTGATTTCTTATCCCACTACAACCTTATTGTAGACATAAGAAACCAAAAACTGGTTGACGGTACAACCAAGCTAACGACCCCGGCTTCGCTTGCCAAAATGTCTGATAGTGTTTCTTCAGTACGGGTTATAGCTGGTGATACACAATATCACGGGATACTATCTCAGTACCCCGACATCACCCGACCACCCGGATTTAATAACATCACACAACATAAACACGATACACTACACTATATACGCACAACACCTGGACCGCCTGAATCATGCGCGCCACGACGGCTGGCGCCTGATAGATTGAAAATAGCCAAAGCTGAATTTGAGGTGATGTTACAGATGGGCATTTGCAGACCTTCCGAGTCTCCATGGGCATCTCCTCTTCACCTCGCACCAAAGAAAAACGGCTGGCAACCCTGCGGGGACTACCGTAGGTTAAACGCACGCACTATCCCGGATAAATACCCACTCCGTAACATTCAGGACTTCGCTCACAGTCTTGCTGGTTGTAACGTTTTCAGCACTCTTGATTTGACTAGAGCCTACAATCAAGTGCCTATCAACCCATCTGATGTACCGAAAACGGCCATCACAACTCCATTCGGCCTATACGAGTTTCCGTATATGACGTTTGGCCTTCGCAACGCTGGCCAGACATTTCAACGGTTCGTCGATGGGGTGTTGAGAGGGCTAGACTTCGTATACTGTTACATTGACGATATCCTCATTTTTTCAGCAGATCAGGAGACGCACGAGAAACACCTGCATGAGGTGTTTACTAGGCTGCGAGACTTCGGGTTAGTCCTCAACTCTGGCAAGTGTGTGTTCGGTGCTTCACAAGTACGTTTTCTAGGCTACGAAATTTCAGCCGATGGCACCAAACCTTTGCCCGATAAGGTGGGGGCGATAAAAAAATTTACACAGCCCAGGGCAGTCAAGGAGTTGCGCAGGTTCTTGGGCATGCTTAACTTTTACCGCAGATTCATCCCAGATGCAGCGAAACACCAAGCGCCATTAAACGCACTCCTCACAGGCTCAGTGAAAGGCTCACAGCCAGTCACTTTCGGTGAGACCGAGCTAAAGGCCTTCGAAGCGTGCAAACAGGGTCTATGCCAGGCAGCTATGCTGGCACACCCTGACAGCAACGCTAAACTGTCCCTCGTAACGGACGCCTCCGACACTGCAATGGGTGCAGTGTTACAGCAGCTGAGAGCAGGTAAGTGGGAGCCCCTCGCTTTCTTTTCGAGGAAGTTCAGCCCCGCGCAGACCAAGTACTCTCCGTATGATCGCGAACTTCTAGCCATCTATGAGTCCATCAAGCACTTCAGGCATATGGTTGAAGCTCGCAATTTTGTGATTTATACCGATCACAAGCCACTTACGTTTGCCTTCACATCCAGGAAGGAAAATTGCTCACCCAGGCAGTTCCGCCACTTGGACTTTGTATCACAGTTTTGCACCGACATTAGGCACATTTCGGGAAAGAACAACGTGGTTGCGGACACTCTTTCTAGAATAGATGAAATCGTACAACCAATTCATCCCGAAACACTAGCAGCTGCGCAAGACTGTGATACAGAGCTGAGACAGCTCCTTAACGGTCACACGTCCTTGCAACTCAGCAAAGTGAAACTGCCTGGCACGAACACTTCTTTGTTTTGTGACGTAAGTGGCCTCTCTCCTCGTCCTTATGTAGCTGAGACTCATAGACGGCAGATTTTTGAGTCACTGCACAGCTTAAGTCACCCCGGAGCCAAGGCATCTGTCAAGTTGGTTAGTGAGCGATACGTATGGCCAGGCATCCGCAAGGATTGCCGTGAGTGGGCGCGCAGCTGTCTAGCGTGCCAGCGCTCAAAGGTCACGAGACACGTCTCTGCCCCGTTAGGTACTTACAATGTACCCCAGGGCAGATTTCAGGTGATCCACATCGACCTCATCGGTCCACTGCCACTTTCTTCAGGTCAAAGGTACTGCCTCACTGCCATCGACCGGTTCACTCGTTGGCCTGAGGCAATACCAATTGCTGACATAACCGCCGAAACAGTGGCGAAGGCCTTACTAAGTGGTTGGATCTCACGTTTTGGGTGTCCTGTCAAAATTGTCACTGACAGGGGAAGACAGTTCGAGTCATCCCTGTTCAAGGCACTATCACAAATAGTCGGTTTTGACCACCGACACACTACGGCGTATCATCCCGCATCGAACGGCATGGTGGAAAGGTTCCATCGGCAGCTTAAGGCTGCCATAACCTGCCACGCAGACAGTTCATGGGTAGAGTCGCTTCCCTTAGTTCTTTTAGGGATTAGAACAGCCTTCAAAGAGGACCTCAAGTCATCCGCCGCAGAGATGGTATACGGGGAGACATTACGCCTCCCGGGAGATTTTTTTCTGCCACCGGAGAACGAGCATCACGACTTGACGGACTACACGTCCCGCTTGCACGTGTTTGTTAATAGGTTAAAGCCTCCTCCAGCATCACGTCATTCCAGCAGTCGGTCCCCATTCGTTTTTAAAGAGCAGGCTACAGCATCTCACGTCTTCCTTCGCGATGACACTGTAGCTGGTGCTCTCAAACCTCCGTACACAGGACCTCATGAAGTCGTGCAAAGAGGTGACAAGGTCTTTAAAATTATGGTAAGAGGCAAAACCGTCTGGGTGTCCATAGATAGGTTGAAACCCGCCTACACAATTCACGACACACAGACTCACACTCATACACCTAACACAAATACCTCACAAGCACGAAATATTAATCACACTCACAGTTACACTTCCACACACACCCCGCACCAAGATATACCTCGGGCTGAAGACAACACTGTCAAAACTACCAGGTCGGGACGTAGGGTAAGATTTCCCGACTATTATCGCCCGTAGGACGGTCTCAGGAGGGGGGTGATGTAGCGGGGCTACTTTGTATTTTTTACTTTATACTTTTTATTTTATATTTTGTAAAAATCTATTATCTAAATTCTTAATGTATTTTGAAATTTATGTTTGGTCAGACAAACAAATCATTTTATATTGTAATGTGTCATCTGACGCGTTTTTTCCTCGGCCGCGCGAAGCCGCCCGATCGTTGCCGAACTACAGCTATGTTCGAGAGCGATCGGGCACACTCGGCCGCAATCGGACGGCAGAGACACGGTCGTCTTGGATACCAAAAGGTTGTTACTTTTTCGTTGGGTTTGAATTTTCACATGTTAATTTTCTTCTATTCCTGCCTTTGTAATTTTCGCTTTATTATTCACTCCTTCTTGCTATTTGTTTATTTCATTGTTCATGTAAATAAATCATTAACGTTTCGGACTATACTTTACTTCCGTTGCCTACACTACCGAGTACCTACAAATATAATGTTTATAGAAAACAATAAAATAATATTATTTTTAATAGCAGTCTACTATATTTTTTTAAATACAAATGGAAATTTGGTGAATATACATGGATATTTATAAAAATCATCAAATTGAAAATTAAAAAGTAACTAAGTTTCAAATTTCAAGCACAAAATTCAAAATATAACAAAATATAGATGACCTAATAAGTAAATTTAGATATTTCTATATTAATAACTTTATTATGTTTGTATGTGCATATTTAAATGTTCAATAATATTTGAAATTAGTATATAAAGGCAAATAAAAGTAGAGTTCCCGGAATGACTATGGTGATTTTCTTACAGGTAAAGGTATTTTTGAGTAATAATTGCGACAATTAACTTTTGTAATTTCTATAATCTTGTTAAGAAATATTATTTGTTGTAATATTATAATCAATATTAATAATAATAGCCACAAGAAAATAAAATAATTAACATTTCTCAAATATATCAACATTAGACTTAAAATAAGATAATACTTGTACTACACGAGGTACTGGAACTGGTATATCTTTGAGTCATTCACTTTATTTTTTGGAGTCATCTGATCACTGTTCTTCTTGTTTTCTGTCTTTTCCTTTCTGCTTATTATTTTATTCAATTACGTCTCATTTCTGTTATTATATCCTGTTGTTCTTTTATATATCTGTATGCTTTTGCCTGGTCTTTTTTCACACTTTTTCTTCCGCGCTGTCTTCTCACCGAGTTTTGTGTTTTTGTGTTTATAAGTTTTTTTTAGTTTTCTTCTTTATTTCACCTTCGTTTGGTTCCATTTTTACTGAAAACAAAAGAAGATCTTTTAATTTAAACAAATATTTATTAAATATTAATTCACCATTAATAAGTCATGTCAGAAACCACTACGTTAATCTGGAACCGCGTCATCATGTCCGGGAACGTCCCCTTAATGACTGTTCCCAAAATGACGTTTTTGAAATTTCACACCTACAATTTCGATGGTCGCCATATTAGACATATTATTTCTAGGTTATTGTGAAGTAAACAATGATAGTTTTACAGAATACTTATTAACTAATTGTTATTTTAATATTATTTACTATTGCACCCGTTCCCGGGATGACGTATAGTTCATGTACGGTGAAAAATACATGAACATAACAGTACTTACCACTTAAATCGTTATTTATTTACGCACAAAACAAATGACGCCCACTTCACAACACTATTGCTCGTCACTAAGACACACTAGCGCCTTAAGTCGCGTTTAAGAATAAAAGTTTTCACTGCCTAATGCTGCGTTTACGGATATGACGTTTGATTTCTCGGACAAACTTTTGACAAATGCCGTGTTTAAAATGATTTTATTTTCTATATTCTGGCTTAGAATAATAATTGTTTAGGAAACAAGCAAACTCTAATGAAAATTGAGAATGTAAAAAGTGATTTTACTATTTTTAACGCAAGTTGAAGTTTAAAGTTTTTGTTTGGGACGCGTTCCCGAACTGACTTTTTACACATATTTCTTGTTAAATTATTTAAAATTACTTATTTTTCAAATCATTAATTTTAGGTATGAATACGTCTAATTGATCTCAATAGTATTGAATTCTTATTTACTGTTATTTGTTTGTATATTTTATTTTACGAGCTTCCAAACCGAATTCGCCACCTTCGTGATTTTAAGCCATTAACGTTCAGTATCATATTTTTATTTTGAAAAATACGAATCCAATAGAACACGTACGTATGGCGCTAGTAGCCGTTATCGAATGAAGCGCGCGCCGCGCGCGTGTGAACACCGCGCGAGCTCTCGCGCGAGTCCCTTTGGCGGCTTTGGCGCGCGCCCAAAAAACCGCTCCCGACGCGAGCCCTTCGAGCCACGAGACGCACCGCGGTCTGGTCCGCGAGCTCCCTGTTCACACGCGCGCGTACGAGCGCGTCTCGCGGATCGTCTCGTGGCTCGCGCGCGCATCTAAACGGGCCAGTATAATATTCAATCAATCCGTCAACAAGTGCTAACTGCTAACTAATCTAACTATGCTGCTTTGCATAGTTTGCATACACTAGCGCCATTGTGCAGGGTTTCTGAATGATACATATTATTTACTTATAGAATATGCTAGCGCCATTGTGGAGGAACTTTGATTTGAACTGTTATTTACAGCATATAGCTGGACAATTTTTGAACTTTACCCCCTTAATATGAGTCAGGTTTCCTTTAACTGTGTCCTCCTTGGACAAACATGGCCGCCATAATCATTGAGGTAATACATAGAGAAGCTATCTCAAACAAAATGTGTGTTCCACCGCCGGCTTGCCCTCCGTTCTCTTTTCAAACTAGAAGCCTCGTTTGCACACTTGCCATAGAGTAACTTTGTATATGACACTTGTCGAACCAAGACAAGCAGTCACCGACTCCAAATCTTTACAAGCTCTTACTCCAACTTTATTTAACGTGCAAAAGCGTTTAAACGATTTCAAACGTAATTACCATTGATTCGTGTCAAAAAATCCAACACTTTAAATTGGTCACAAGCGTCGCGTCGGCAAGCTTATTTAGTCCATTAGCACGCTAGTGGCTTGCCAAGTTCAAACGCTCCTTATGATTTTTTCATTCAAAATGGCGGGAAAATTGCTCAATAATTTAATTAAATTCGTTTTAGTTGATTTAAGTTAAGATTTTGTTTTCTTACTGATGATAAAGTGATAACATTATCCTTTTTGTTTTTTGTCGTGCAATTGTGACACATTCTTATTACGCACGACGGCATTTTTTCAGTCTTTTCATAAACAATTTTGTCATGCGGCCGCAATGAGCGCAGCCGAGTGACAGCCGAGTGACAGAATGAAATGCAGCCGGCCGGCTGCAATGCACACCCCCGAACCCAATGTTCGCGGTGTCTGTTCTATACGCTAGTAATATTAATTATATGGCCATAATATATTAATTAATTAGGTTACACCAACAATTTGAAATGAAATGAAATGAAATGAAATGCATTTATTAGAGGGCAATTACAGTACAAACAAAGAAATGAGATGAGAACATTGAGGTACAACTTTACATAGAGAAGCTATCTCAAACAAAATGTGTGTTCCACCGCCGGCTTGCCCTCCGTTCTCTTTTCAAACTAGGAGCCTCGTTTGCACGCTTGCCATAGAGTAACTTTAATTCTAACGGTAGCTCACATAAGTCACATATAAATGTTCAAATTTCTATGTTTGAAAATTACAAAATAATTATGATTTTTCATTTTTCCACCTTCAAAAATGACGATGATTATCTTCGTATAATATTGGCTTCCAACACCTATTTTTACCCTGATGGGGATTCATTTAAACAAATCCGTTCTTAGCTGACGTCTCCTAAGCATAAAATCTCCCTGTATAATAATATTAAATAATAATAATTTCATGTTCATCGGTTCAATAGTTTTTTTTTTATTAATTCAGATCTCTGACACAGACCGTAATCATTATGAATTCTGTTATTTCAATTTGCTATTATATGATACAGATATCTTCAACACAGTCAGACAGTGTAGGAAAAAGTATTAGTAAAAAGTAAGAAATAATCATAAGTCTATGCAGTGCTGCCAGGAAATCCAGGTCCAAACTCTGGGTTTAGATATTTTCTTTCATGAATTGCGATAAATTCTGATAAATTTCAGTAGATTCTATTAGATTTGGGGTTTATTCATGAAAATATTAAACGGTTGATCGAAGCGAAATACCTTGAACCGTCGCGTCGTGAATAAGAGTAAAATTAAACAAACTATACAATTTAATTTCATCAAGCTTTGGTTTTTATTGTAGTTCAATAGAAACACAAAAGTAAAATTGTATTTTTTTATAGGTACATAGAGAATATTAGAAGTATTGGAACATTTTACAAAGCCGGTTTTCTTCTAATATCAATTTAATTAATACCGGTATTTCTATAACCGGTATTTCTATTATTTTTAAATGGTAATAATTGAACGAAAATTTATTAAAAGCAACCTAATTTATAACAAATCATTCACTGCAAATCGACACATGAGTCTGTCTGCCATAATTACTACGTACCTATGTATATTTACCGTGAAAAACAAAATTAAAAAAAACCTGCCTTTTTGCACGTTTTTGAATTATTTTCAATCGTTTACCATTGATTCGTGTCGAAAAACCAACACCATAATACATATAATTGGTCACATCACAAGCAAGCTTATTTAGTCTATTAACATGCAAGTGGCTTGCCAAGTTCAAACGCTCCTTATGATTTTTTCATTCAAAATGGCGGGAACATTGCACAATAATTTAATTAAATTCATTTTAGTTGATTTAAGTTATTATTTTGTTTTCTTACCGATGATAAGTGATTCCATTAACTTTTTTGTTTTTTGTCGTGCAATTGTGACACGTTCTTATTACGCACGACGGCATTTTTTCAGTTTTTTCGTAAACAATTTTGACATGCGGCCGCAATGAGCGCAGCCGAGTGACAGCCGAGTGACAGAATGTAATGCAGCCGGCCGGCTGCAATGCACACCCCCGTGCCCTATGTTCGCGGTGTCCTTTCTATACGCTAGTAATATTAATTCTATGGATGAGAAAAAAAATTTAAGACACTATCACAGTCAAAATACAATAATGCTAATAAAAAAAACTATTCCTTATTGTCACCTCACCTCTAGGCTCTATTACAGGTGTAAACAGCATGCACAATTAAATAGGTAATAAATAACTAAATTATAGTAAAAAATTCACAATTCATAATAAATTATACCAAAATTACATAAACAAATGAATGAAAGTGTCATTTACAACTGCAATTTAATAATAACGTAACACTCATACCCTCACACTATTCCCAGTGTCGTTGGTGCCACAGACAACACACAAAGACATGAACACAAACATCCAGATCGAGCGCAACATCGTCCGTCACGCATTGTATTGTACTTTTCTGTAGTTATAAGTTCATCGACCTTTACTTACACACAACATACTTACGTACAGCAAAACCTACCATTTAGCTGGGAAGACTGAGGAGGGGAAAATACATAACTGTGACCAAAATTAGTACTTTAAAACTAAATATTTCCTGGCTTGGCTTGGCTTCAACCCATTAATGGCCCACTACTGGGCACGGGTCTCTCCTCTTGAGGAGGCCTAGAGCATACTCCACCACGCTGCTCCAGTGCGGATTGGTGGAGGGGTTAGTGGCCAACCCGAGTGTCGGAAGTTTTCAAACCGCCCGAGGGCCTCCGACATGGCTTAACGACTGTTATTTTATGATAACAACCGGGACCGACGGCTTTACGTGCCCTCCGAAGCACGGAAACGCTCAAGAAATTTTTGCCACTAGCGGTCACCCATCCAACTACCGACCGCGCCCGCTGTTGCTTAACTTTGTCGATCACATAGGATCGACGCAAGCCGCCGGGCTATGAGCGCTTCCTAATATGCTTTAAAGTTATAATTTTGGTTAGAGTCAATTCCTTTACCCCCACCAGCTAAATGGCAGGTGTTGGACATGTTCAAAATTCACAGTAGTAATTAGGTAGGTATATAAATTTAAAAGTTGCACGGCCAGGTTAACTTATAGGTATTTGATAGAAATTCAGTAGTTACGTCCTTATCAGTACATATGTATATGTAATATGGTCCAAGATCCCAGGGCCACCAGACGTCACGTATTTTCTGACGGACGAAATGTGGACGATTGAGTAGTGTTAGTGTATACTACGGTCGTATGCCTACCTGCTAACTTGGTCAAACGGCCAATTTCCAGGTATCAGGTGATCAAGGTACATAAAAACATTATAAACTTCACGTGAATTCTCATGGCTGATTTTCACGATTTTCTAGATAATATAGTTAAAAGTAAGTCGTCAATGCTCCCAGATACTTTCCGTTGGCCATATTGCTTTGTAATGCTTTAAATCTCCCAAAATAATTAGTTATGTGCGCCTACACCAAAACAGACACTTTTACACCGCGCAATTTGATTGCTCTTCGAATTCTACAGGAGTCGATTAGTGTTGATACCTTATTATTTTGAGAGCTTTAAAGCGTCTGGCAAGCAATATGGCCGACGGAAAGTGTCTGGGAGCATTGACGACTTATTTTTAACTATATTATCTAGAACATACGTGAAAATCAGCCATGAGAATTTACGTGAAGTTTATAATGTTTTTATGTACCTTGATCACCTGATACCTGGAAATTGGCCGTTTGACCAAGCTAGCAGGTAGGCATACGCTCATAGTACATACTAACCCTACTCAATCGTCCACATTTCGTCCGTCAGAAAATACGTGACGTCTGGTGGCCCTGGGATCTTGCTCTAATATAATATATTACAGGTTACCCTTTCGGACCTTCAAAAGTTTGTAATCGTTATATTGGTATCTATACCGTGCCGTTAATTAATTGTAATAATATTATTATTATGTAATAATGTCAGGTACATTACCGTGGCGGATCTCCTTTGAATTGAATGAGAACATAAAAAAAAATATATCTGTAAATGTGTGCAATTCACACGTGGTAGAAGTGAAACCTTCAAAATTTTTATTGATTTCAAGATAATGAGACGAATGTAAAATTTCGGAAAGATGATAAATGTAGGTTTCACACTCCGCCCTGCCCCGCTCCATTCCGCTCCACTCCGCTCCGCTCCGCTCCGCTCCGCCCCGCTCCGCTCCGCTCCGCCCCGCTCCGCTCAACTCCCCTACCCTACCCTACCCCTGTACAATGCTTCCTATCTCACTTTAGAATTTATGTGTTTGTCTCTTTTTACTGGACAGTTTCGTTTCATCAAATTTCAAATCACCCCCGTACAACTCTCAACTTTTCACTTCAAAAATATGTGACGAGTAAAGAAGTAAAGAGGTAGTAGACTGTATCTCCTGAAAGCAGTGCCGCCTTACTTAGCAGAGTTCAACTTTCCAAGCGGCATTGTTAGTAGATGCACACTGAGTTCCCTCGTCACGTAAACAGCTTTGAGATGACAAAATCTTGTGACTGGGTCTTTCAAAGAGAATTAGCTTTTTACTAACTCAAGTTTTTCAGCACACACACTTTTTACATGCGAGGTATCATAAAAATATAAAGCTTTAAAAACACTTTGCACTTTGACTAAGTATTTTATTAATCCTAGCATCTACCTACCTTTAGATAAAAGTGTGGATACCTACAATAGAAAATAGAAGGAAAATTTCGTAGCCTACGTAGCATAATTATATTTGTAGCCCACGAATCGTAAGGAATCTTCAAATATTTCCAGTTTAAAGGATAAAACGTTCACGGCAGTCTGACAACTGCTGAATTCACGGAACAAGAAAAAGTTAAAAACAATTCTTCAGAACTTGCGTCTAGGTAGCTTTAATTTGCGAACGAACAGAGTAAGCTGTTTTCCGTGCCTTCTTAATTTCTAACAAAATAATTTAATGGATAAAGTTACAGTGCTACCAGTTTAATAACTTTTAATTGAAATCATTAACAAGAAAAGATAAAACATTTTCATAGAAGGAATTTTCTATAATACTAGAGCTGGTAGCCTAATTTGCGAACTGTTTTCACATGATGATTGATGGATTGAGCACCGTAGCTTGATAAAGTCTTGCTAAGACGTTACCATTCGCTTTATTGTCCACTACCTAGGTAAAAGAAGAGAAAAATAGATTCATACTATGAATAGCCTCAGGGATATCAGATTATTTACCAATAAAATACAATTATATTCCTTCTCTTTGCAACTTTATATTTTCAATATTTCCAGTAATACAATATTTTGCTATTTTTCTAGCTTGACAATGAATGACAGTGGTGTTTCTTAAATACTATGGTAACTACTATGGTAATACTATAGTTTTGTAAGCCTATTTTTATAAATGAATGTGTAGGGTCGCTACACATTCATTTATAAAAATAGGCTTACAAAACTATTTATTTTTAGGAATGAAATAATTATAATATTAAGGGAGCTGACGTTTGGACGTACTTACGAGTATCAAATAAAGGCACTAAAATAAAGAACAGCCTCGCTGTGACGTAATTTCGCTTTAGCCAAAATGCTAAGGTGTTAACACACAGAAGCATACCATGCGTAATTACTAAACCTCATAGCGCTCACACATCTCAATGTTTCGTGGTTCACACGTTGAGAGGCCGTTTAGTGGCTGTTGATATATTGTGTGGAACGTATAGTACTTATGTACTAGAGTACCTACACGATATAGTTAGTAAGTAATTAAAAGCGTTTGGAAAGGTAGAAAGTGTAGCATCAATCGAAATGGTTGCTTCAGTTACTTTTAAAGTGAAATTGTTTAATGTTCCGTTTGTTGTTTAATTAAAACTTGACATTTAAAATATAAGTTCTGTGTAAAGAGCTCCGAGCCTCAATTGCTGGCACATGATGTACACTAAACGAAAAACTCGGACTTCAAAAGGGTGATCCATTCAGGATCCAGGTATTAAAAGAAGCTAAGGAGGTTAATGTTTCCGTACGTCATATCGATCATTATAGTCCGTACACATTTTCCGTTATTTATTCTCACTTTGCATTTCATTTGTTGTAAGCGAGGGGTTTACGGGTCAGATATTAGTGAGGTACGACCTAGGCTCTCTTTACGACTAAGTTAACCTTATCGTCCTTACCGTACCCAATAATAAAAACAACAACGTTTACAACTAATATTAAATCGGCGCCGAGTAAAATAAGTTTGTACATACTAATCTATCAAATTAAGAAGCAAAAGGGGAACTGCCAACATGGTAGACAGATTGGTAGGACCGCGGACTCAAAGTAAAATTAAATAACGTCGAACTAATAAAATCGGGTGCTAACAGTAGCTCGAGCACGAATATTTGCGAGAAAGTATTCGTATGGTTAACGTAAGCAATTTGTATGGCATTTTTTCAAAAGCGCCCTATCGTGCGTAAATGGTACTAAAATGCCATACAAATTTGACAAATTGCTTACGTTAACCATACGAATACTTTCTCGCAAATATTCGTGCTCGAGCTACAGGTAATAAACGGTTAGTATCCTTGTGCCTGTTGAATTGTGTGTTTTATTTAGTATCCTGGCAGTCCTGACATATAATTACGCCCACAGAGAGAGATCCATGTACTGAAGTGTTCTTTGATACTTACATGGTTTCTCAGATTAACTTTAAATCTGTAAATCTCAGATTAAAGAATTATTCTTTAAATCTGTGCATGGTTTATAGAGATAATCTGAACATACGAAAGAATACTTCCACAGAGCCCTGTACGATTATACGTATTTTTCTTTGTTTTATATCAATCGAGAAAATTATATGATATGAAACAATACCTAAGTTATTATAATTGTAATAAATATGATGAAGCTCGTTTCGGTTATAACTACGTGATCTGATATTATTTTTGAACGATAAAGCATTTTATATGTAGGCATGTACATATGTACATATATAGGTAGGTACCTACAAATCCTATTTCGGTAAGCTTGACAAAGGTTTGCTGTCGTGTCAGATGCGTTTGTTGTAACATCTAAGTTCAAATGAGGATTTAACAAAGCCGAAAATAATGTGGTCATTCTTTTAGCCGTATTGGGGGGCTTAGAACACTAACCCCAATCTCACGCCGGATGGGTGTCGTAAGAGGCGACTAAATCTATCCCGCTGGTGCTAAGGTACATAATTCTAAGGGGAGAGGAGATAAAAGTAAAAAATTCTTTGGGGCGATGTCTTATAATATTAAAACGAAGCTTTCAGGTCGATATTCGGTCATCAGCTTTCGGAAGTTCATCCCTATTTATTTATAGACAAAAATAAATATTACAAAACAATTTATGTCAGTCGCGGCACGTGTCCATTTATACGTTCTCTGTTATTCCTGTCCTTTCAAGTAGATGTTTACTTATAAGAAAAGTAAATCAACACTTCGTAAAATATCGAGACGAAGGCTCGGAGCATCACGTTTTTGCCGCTCACACGAATGGGTCGCTACGTGCCTCGTCGCGGACTATGTATCTGCTAAATACTTACCTATTTATCTAGTTCTTATGTCAAATCGACCACTCGGCTCTAACTACCATACTGACAACTCCAAACAACGTGCGTGAAGCCATGTTCTAATCTGATGATTTACGCTTATTTCGATATGATTAAATGGATCATGGTCATACTTTCGTGCTGTCTGTGTTTAAGACAAACAAAGACCCATCTTTTTTAGGTTGGCAAAACATCTCTACTATAGGGACCTTAATATCTTGGATATCAAAGAGTTATGAATGTCTGGACGTCGATGAAAGTCGCCCTAAGAATTTGCATATTGAAGCAATAAATAGTAGGTACAAGCTTCAATCCAAGCTCCACCTACTCTCATCTCTCGTGATCATTGCCCTGAGCTATGAATACAGTATCAACTTCTCTACATCTACCTAGCGCTTATTAGGAAACTGTCTACGATAAATGCTTATATATCTACGTGTATGTACTCGTACTTACCTAGATCACTACTAGACAGTGGGAAATTAATTACACCGAATGGAACGGTCGTGCTGTGTGTCTATGTGTAAGTTATGAGCTCGTACAGTAATTATGCAAGATGTGTAGAAAACTTCGATGATTTGATTCGCGATTTCGTGTTACTTGGTTTAATTAATTCCCACATTTACATACCGCTTTAAATGTTAATTAAATTTTCCTTCTCACATAGGATACGGCCCGGTATTGGTAACGTTGACTTGTCTAATATAAATTTGTTTGACATATACAAAATATAATTTATATAATATCTACTCTTATATAAACAAAATATTTTGTTAACATCGTGCAGTCAACCTGTGTAAAGCTAGGATACTATGAACATGAATCTCATTTGGTATGATTGAAAATATTCGAAACGAAAATAGAGAGAGACCTATTTCTCTGAAACCTAACCGGTATGCTTCAGTGTAGTCAAGGAGAAAATACAATAAACTTGCTATTATTTCTCGTTACCCATATAAAAACGGATATTTTTCTACATCGTCTCACGAGCTGAGTGAGACGTGCTTCGTTGCAAACTATCTTCTATTATGATGAAATTGAGACGTTGCGTGTGAAATAAATTTAGTTTTTTTTTTTGCTGTGCGTTTTTCTCTCATAATGTGAAGGAGTCAAATTAAAATCATTGTCCACAACCCCGATCTTTTTTTAAATACGTACCTGATAATAAGTGGTGTAGGTAAACCGCCCATGGACACCAGCAAAACAAAAGCACCACTGGTGCATTGCCCACCAAGAAAAATGAGTGCAGAAAGAAATAAAGTTGTTCAAATGTGGTGTGACGAACTTCACACTTATTCAAGAAATAATCCATAACGATAACTCTTATGAAGTTTCCTCATGATGTTTTTATTCACCGAAGCAAGGAATAATACATTTCTGAGAGGCATAGGTATAACTTACAAAAATTAAGGTCCAACAGGTCCTCGTGCGAGAAACCGAGGTTTAAACTTTAAACCACAAGGCTATCTATCATTGATAACTCCGTTTATAATACCCACCCAATGCAATGAAGAACAGTTGATCTTACCTAGTTAGTTAGTAAAGCGTTATTTTTTAATTACCTTTTATGTACGTAATATCATAGAATTCAATATTACCTACACAATCTACACATAACATAAGCAATACGAAATGTTTCTCAATATACGTGATCTTGACACAAGTCAGTAAAAAAGGCTCCCTCCATCTATTAAAATCCCCTGCCAAATTCCGACAAGAAACGATATCTAATAAGGAATCCTACTCAGGGAACTGATTCGTTTTATCAAACGAATTGAAATGAAACTTTGATATGCGGTAGAATCTTTGCAAAGTTAGCCTGGGGCAAGACTATTTCTCCTTTATTAATTCTGCCGTTAGGCTAATGCTTCAACCAACTTTATATTTCGGTTTGCATTGTATTCATATAAAATGAGGCTTTGTTATAGTTCATAGGGACAGAGAGTTACAGAGTTTGTAACAGAAACACTAGAACCTAAAATAGAAAGGGATATTAAAATAAATTAATGCTTCGTTATTTTACACAAATGTCAAGAGTGAACAGGCCAAGTTAGTGCGTGTTACCTCCTACGCCCCAACTCAGAGTCACTAACGGTTACTTTAATCGCTCCTTAGTAAAGAATCACGATACAAAATCTGTACTAAGGAGCGATTTAAGTAACCGTTAATGACTCTGAGTTGGGGCGTTAGACTACAAAGTCACTAATCATCGGATGGCATTCTGATGGTGGAAAATCACCAGTAATCCGGCGCCTTGGCTCGCATTTACCCTACGCCCCAGGAGCCTAAGTATACTCCTACAGCAACTGCTTTTTGTTAGGAATTATAATTTCTATGTAAATGTAATAGAATGTGAATAGAATGTGGTTATTATACACAAAAAGATTTCTTCAAATTCCACTGGCAATTCTAGAGATTAACTCGTTCAAACAAACTCTGCACCTTTGTTATATTTATTATCAGACAAACCACACGTCAAGTGGTCAGTGCCGTATATTTTCCAGCATATACTTAATAAATAAAGGTATCACCTAATAAAATACTGCCTATTGCAATATGAGTGGGGGGTTAAACTTTGTAATGAACAATTTTTACTTTCCAAAATAATTTAAGTCACTGCATATCATCTCATTTCTTAATACAATCCTTAAGTACTGCTGCGTGCAGCATACAATAAAATTTCTTCATTAAAATATTTCAACCAGGGTTATTTTCGTTTTTCGAAACTTCTTTCATTACTCTATTCAACATGAAACTTTGACAGACTTTAAATATCTGTAGTCTGTAGGTAATTAAGCTTTTACCCTACCTACCTAACCTACGTATATGTAGATAACTTTACAAAACAAACTCTTCAAAGTATTTAGTAGGAACACTTGTAATGTTAAGATATAAAGTCGTAAAACTGGAAAAATGTTTTGCTTTGTATATTCGTGCATCTTTATTCCACGAACGGATTCTGTCCACGTGCCCTGTTGTGTGTTGCTTGCTAACTACTTGTTCGGCTTTTAAATTCAAGCTTGAATTTACTGTTTATGTTTTAAGTAGTTGGTAACCTACAAGTTCCTTTTTATTTTCTCAAACGATTCGACTGTATGTCGGGGCTAATCACGCAACCTTAGAGACCTTGGTTAATTTCAAAATATCATTGGATGGTAGTAACATCGATTAAAAAAGTAAAACAATTTAAATAATTTTCTCTGTTTTAAAAATTACGTACCTAAATACTTTGGATAGAAACTCCTTACCCGTACCGTAAATAAATTAAATCAGTATTAATACCGATTTCTAAAAATAAAATTGCCTTTTATCCATTTTACTACTTCTAATTCTTTATTAAGTTATGGTACCTGTTAAATAAATTTTGATTATCTTGATAATAAAAATGCA
The DNA here is from genome assembly GCA_911387775.1 of Thymelicus sylvestris. Lineage (NCBI taxonomy): Eukaryota > Metazoa > Arthropoda > Insecta > Lepidoptera > Hesperiidae > Thymelicus > Thymelicus sylvestris. The sequence goes on from OU426888.1 coordinate 8,364,077, forward strand.
GGAAGGAACCACGTCGACCTTAGCAAATATTAATGAGGTAAAGTTTATCTATTATAATTTTTTGTATCTTTTTCTTTTAATTTAACTGCTACTGGCAAAGGCTGACTTGAAATAAAAGACGTTAATAAAAATGAAGGTTCGTTAAGTAGTTCACTTCAGGTTAAATTATGTACTTAACTCGAAGTGAGGCTCTAGAAAATGCGCCGGAAAAGTAGCGCGCAGATTAAATGACTGATGACTACATTTTGCTTACATTTTACGGATAATAAACAGGCAATTTAAAAGTCCCACTATTTTATAATGCTTTGGAAATTAGAAGTAAGATGTGACGTAAAACGATCGGCCGATGCAGATATTTAGAGGAATGTGTCAATTTATTTAGAACAATACGTGTGAGATATTCTATGGAATTCGAATAGTGATCACGGAGTAGTAGAGATTGTTATTGATGTGAATGTTAGGAGAACTGGAAATATAATTATCATGTAGCAAAGTAAAAGGAATATTGAATAACGAACAAGATAGAATATCTCTTCTGCTTCATATACATTATTTTGTGATAAAAGATAACTAAACAAATAAGTGAATTTTTTTTTAATAAACAATAAATTGGAAGATCATTTTCTCCAAAAACTTTCTTAAAAACCATTCGGTAGCTGCTACAAACATTATATTGAGTTACGTGGAACAAAACAAATAATTCACTTTCAAAACATTGAGTTCCATTCGAGTTTAGTCTGGAATCAAGCAACGTGGAAAATTTCATTAAAGAGGAAAGTAGTACCCAAAACTTTTAACTGATCGTCTATCATAACACCACTACTACTTATCAAAAGTACTTCGTAGTTTAAGCGACGATTCCACGAACTAGATGCACTTGAGGAAAAGCGTCGTGAAGTTATGGTTTAAATCATCGAAACTTCGCAACAAGGAATATAATAAGTATAGTTAGTATGATTGTCGTAATACAGAAATGTAATTAAAATATTCGAAAATTTAATATATCTATACTATCTATAAAGAGGAAAGATTTGATTGTTTGAATTGAATAGGCTCCGAACCTACTGAACCGATTTGAAAAATTCTTTCACTGTTGGGGAGCTACACTATCCCCGGGTGACATGCTATATTATATTTTCAAAAATTAGGGATCCTTAATAAAACTCCAATAATGTAACCCAAGGTGTAAAAAAATAAGAAAACCGAAGCAAAGCGAGGGCGGTTAGGTACTCGTTTTTTATAAGCTTTCATAAGTTCCATAAGTACGACAAAACTTGCAACTAGTTTTTAAAATAGACATTGTATTAAACATCTTAACAATATGTACCTCCTAAGAGTCAAAATGCCTGAAATATTTAAAACTAGCGCATTGCCCGCGGCTTTACGCGCATTTCCGGGACAATAAGTACCTTATTTCATTCCAGACCATGGGCTACCTGTGTGTAAATTTCATGAAAATCTGTAGTAGTTTATCGTGAAAGAGTAAGAAACATCCATTCAAACTATCACATTTATAATTTTACTAGGATAGTATGAATGCATTTGCTACATAAATGCTGAACGCACATATTTTTATTTATACCATTACACAAACCTTGGTGGATCATCTAAAAAAATACGGTATATTTTTTGTATAAATGTATTCGTCTAAATTTCTCTACATTTTATGAATTAATTATATGTAAATGTCTTTGAGCTAAACTCTTAATTCAGGATATTATTAAAAGGATTTTTAAAAATTGAAGTGTTTTCATGGGTCCTTTTTGCCCTTTTTGTATTTCCGTGATCGCTCGGGCGCCGTTCCTGAAGTTTTAACGACATGACCTCCACAACAGATTTTTATGAATTATTTGACCTAAAAAATTGTAAATGCATCTGTGACTTACTTTATATAGAACTTCGTGCCTATTTGGGGCAAGTTTTAGCTGCGGAATGTAAATTGCATCTCTGAATATTACTAATAAAGAAGCATCTTAAGGAATTTCTGGGGCTTTTTTCACCCCGATGCTCCAGTGAATATAGAAGGAGGGTTTAGGACCGGATGACTGTTTCACTCCTCAAATTTTACTGAATTAAATACCCTGATCACGTTCTAAAAAACTGCATAACGATTTCGATGAATTTATGAAGTTTAAAAAAAGTAAATTATCATTATTATTTAATTATTCCACATTTATCATATTATGAGTGGGTATACCTATACTCATAACGTTTTTCGTAACGTTTTATATACCTACCTGTATTTATTGATCATTTATAAATTGACATTTCCGGTCAGGAATTAAATGGAATAATGATCAATAAATACAGGTATAGAAAACGTTACGAGAAAAAGGTCAGAGAAAATCACCTATAACTTCTCCTCTTTTAAAAAATAATTGAGGTCATCCAATCTCTTATATTTTGTTAAACCATTGTGGTTCGAATAGAAGAATACAACACTGCAAAATGTATTTCAGCTGGACAGCAGTTATTTGTTACACGCTTTGTCGATACAAAGCGTGGAAATGGGTGAAAATCAAGTCTAAAGCAAAGCAGTTAAATGTTTCAAGTAGGTAGGTATGTTATGTGGGGTATGTATAAGTTTACGTCCTGCTTTCAGGCTGTCTGTCCCGCTGTCCCCCGCGATAACAAAAAAGTCCCATTTTGTACCAAATGTATATGCTTATTTATTTGTGTACATTAAATTAATTCAAACTACGGGATTAAGCCCAATGACCTTTTTCTACCGAGCGCTGAAACTATACTAATAATTGTACCTATTAATACAATTATTAGTATAGGTTCAGCGGAAATACGCGTCTCGCTTTGACACGAATAAATTTGGTCAGTTTAGGTATGTCCGCACATACCTCTACTAATGTATATGTTTATTTCAATATTCACATTTCATGGAACACCATATACCCAATTCATCACCAAATGGTAAAATGAGAGTAACATTGTGATAAATGGTAAATGGTCAGTTGAGAAATTGGAGTGCCAACTGACCACTGCTGTTGAGATTTGGTGGTCAGACGGTCCGGGGCGAATTTTCACCTAAAATGTTAAAATTATTTTAAAATTCGCATACATTTGTAGCAATGTTAGCAGAATACTGTGTTCAGCGACATTTCAGTGACGATCAAGAATCTACTTTTTTTCACTCTGATTAAGTCTCTTGTCTTCAGCCTACTTTTATTATCGAATCGAAATGTTCTTACCCATATCAATCACAGTCACTAAACGTCTGCTAACAGCCATGAAAAGGCATTTTATCATTGCTTTTCTGATACGCTTATAACGCGTACCTACGTATGTTTACTAAGTAGTAAACTAGATAAGATTAGTTACCTACCGTAAATAATATCAAAGCGAATGTTACACATACAAGAAGCAATCGCTCACTATTTTTTACAGGTGCTATAGGTACATATTTTGTAACTAAAGGGTAGTTAGTTATTCAGGCGGACCTCTCTTGGCACACCAAGTTCTTAACAAAGAGTATCCGATTCATCCCAAGGGAACTTATTTCCATGATGATAATATTATGCCTACCAAAATCAGAATTATGCTTTGTCAGAGTGCCAAGTTTTATTCAAACCATTCGACCATTGATATCTAAGTCACAAACATATAAAAGTCAAACATATAAATCACTATATAGTCCTCTGCTCGCGCCGTTGCCTACGTTTTCCGAGATAGTGAGTACCCTATATGTCATTTCAGATAATAGTCACATACTAGATACATAAACAGATGTAGAGAAGGGTCTTGGTAGTCATCTCATCACACCACTATTAAGGATATAAGTTTGTACCTATCGCATAAATTATTACTGTGAAACTAGTTTAAATTACTTCTTTCAGAAAGAAAACTTTAAAAATATATAAAAGATCATTAATTAAATATCATCACTAAACTAGATCATCATCATCTGAACATACCTCTATTATACGTTATTTTACTCATGGAAATATATAAGCACCACAATAGAAACAAACTACAATATAGTTTTCTTCGATTCTTGGAAATTCATTCAACCGATTTTATTGTTTCAGATTTGTAACTATGACAATCATTGTGATCTACTCTGAAGACCCAATTTTTCATGCTAATAGTAGATAAATATTAAACATATTTATTATGTGAATACAAAAAGGTTATTTTTGAAGTATAAAATAAATTATTGTGATTTATTTCCTATTCGTTACATTTATTTTGTATTCGCTACAAATATTCATGTTGAAAGTTAACTATTATGATTTTTACACTACATAGTTACAATGAACGATTCTATTAAACGCCACAAGGAACTCAAATTTATCTGCTCTCATTCAGCCAATGTGTCACCGAAATTAAATAGGTAACGTTTAATTTTATTGTTGGTCATCACTCACTTATAAATCACTGTAATTTTCGAATTTTGTATAACCTACCATCCTTCCTAGTCATGTGGCGTAATATAAGCAAATACGGAAAATGCTGGTTATATAAATATGTAATATAATATGTACATACAAACAACCTTTTAAATTATGTTTTAATTAAACAATATTAGGGTAACTATGGTAATATCTCTGTGACGTATTTCGTAATGGTTTAATGAATATAAGTGATAGCAGAATTGCTTTTAGTAAATTCGATGTCGACATTAGTTCATGTGCTTTCATCTATTTCCAAAACGATATCAATTTTCCTTCGATTCAGAATTCGATAATGCGGAGTAAGTCAGTTGATGCTCTACACCACATCAATGGCATCGTTCATAATCACGTAGACACTTCAGCCAGACAACATTGTACAATCACATTGCACAATAATTATTTCCATTATAATATGCTAATGAATTTCCAATGCGTGTTCTATACTTGTGTACACACTTGTAAGCCACTCAGTCGTATGTAGAACAAGTAGAACAACCCAGTCTTCTCACTTAGAACATTGGAACATAGGAATGTTGGAACAATCTGACGTCGTAGCATGATGAGTTGATGCGCATTGTAATTTGGAACCACGGCTGGGTTACTCAGCACCTCAGCGTTTGTGATTAGGCAACGGTTGCAGACAATCGCCCGTCAAAACAATGGCCTGAGCTGTAGCAACCGGCGGTAATTAAAACCCAATTTGTCTGTAAGCGAGCGAACGCCGCCATGTTGAAGATTAAGAACATGTTAGGCATAAGTTAAAGTGATGGAAATTATTAAAATATGAGCATTTATGATTATGATTTTTGTGTAAGTATCTTATCCATCCACGAGCCTAAGCCAACTTGCCCGGGTCACGGCGCAAGCTGCTTTGCAATGGTTAAGGAAATCAGTCCCTTCCACTATATTATAATCATCACATGAAATATTCACTTGTTTTGAATTTAACAAATTCAGCTAAGTCACAAGGAGATGGTATAAATGTTCTTTTAAAAGTAGATAGAGACATCGTCTTTTCTTGTTGTACAATTCCTTTTTCCCTTTCCTTGCCCAAATTTTCAGTTCTTGACCTTTATGATTTTGTATATTCAATATTTGTAGGTATGTTACAAAATTCACATCTTTCTTTCATGTGGCTTTTGTAGTGAACGCCGATCATAGGGCTACTGTGCGATCGTATTTCTTTTGTAATGCAAATCGCAGTATTTAACCGTCGACGCTTCGTATACCCGCTAAATCCAGGCAGAAACTTTATTTGATTGGTAATGGACGTTGTTATATTTGCAACATACACTCAATTTTTTCAGATATTCTTGCAACAAGCCTGAAAATTTAACATTAATTCGATGTAAATTGCTAATATTATATTTGCGGCTTGGATAATTGAAATTAAATAATTCCCAAAGTTCAATATTAGTGGTTATCGGCGTGTTTTACGTAATCCCTCTCTCTAGGTAAAAGCACTGTCGTATTGAATAGGTATAAAGCAGATTTGTGTGAATTGTCAGACAGTTAATTGCCAGCTATTATTCAAACGAGCGTGTAACACGAACAAGTGGCATTTTTATATTTATGTTTTAACTGAAGGTGGTGGTCCGATGGACGTTGTTATGATTTACATGAGAAATTGGAAAGATGAATGACGATGTATTACAGGAGCATTCAAAAGTGTTGCTAACATGGATCAAATTCTAGGAAGATTTGGCCATCGCTGTCCACTAGAAAAAATCACCTGTTTAAAGGACATCGTACCGTTGAAAAGACGCTAACTCCTTCAATTTTCAAGAATTTTCTGCGTATTTACCTACAGCATTTTTCTGTTGCCCTAGTGTGGGTTAGTACAGATATTAGTGGAGAGATTGCTAAATCCTGTGATTACTGATTTACTGATATTTTTATTAAGCAGTAAGCTTGAATTAAAAAGTTATAAGCAACTAAACTTAGACGTTGATTTCCTTTCCTTAATCCTGAGAAATATTGCTAGCCATCGAACACAGAGAATATAATATTTTGAAAATATAATATTTTAAATATTTTAAATATAATAAATATTTTATAATAAATATAATATAATATTTTGTAAATATTATATTACGACACATTTTGATAAGCTGAATAAGATAGTTCAAAACTACCATAAACAAGGAAACTTTAGATTGGAAGTTCAAGAGATGTCGAGAAAATATTGCAAACTTCCTATAAAATGGTTAAAGCGAAAAGAAAATGCGATAAGTTTTACAGTTTCAGTGTAAGTAAAATTTTTGGTTGGAACAGTGTATGTACGTCAACCGATAGTTTTGTTGCAGTTTTAAACCACTTTACACGATTTTCTTTTAAACAATTTTCTTATAAGCTTTTATTACATTAAGTATTATATTTAATAAATACACACAGCTTAACCTCTTACATAGATGACATTTGTGTGTTTTTAGTGACTCACTTTTCACCGGTAAACTCGAATCGGACTGTTCAATTTAATTCATGTCATCTTTCCATCACTACTTCTTTTGCAAATATTGAGGTTCTATCAATGTTAATTGGACTCTAAGATTCTCCGTGTTCCAATTTTAATATTACGTAAACGTGCAAACTGTGGAATAGTTTTTGTAGTGTTTATAGAAAAAGAGTGCATCTTCAGGGCCTAGAAGGTGTTACTGGCTTTTTCAGCTGCTCATATTTCTAACTTGCTTACTGCTACGTCGGCTTTGTCATGAAGCCTTAACGCTATTAATAACACATCTCCATTTATGCAACTTCAAAATATGATACAAATCATTGTTAATGTTAGATTACATAATCATTATTTAACTAATTCAGGTTTGGTTCCTGTGCATTGTTCTTCAGAAAACTTATTCCATAAAGTCACGCGAACCAACTCACGGGCGGTTTTTGTGCATTATTATGCTGTGCATAATGACGTGTCTTCAAATATAATTCAAATTAGGTACTTTATGTTAACTAGATGTAGTATCTTCTATCGTTAGCATGTGCTATTTTCTTGGGACAAATTACCATTCCATAATTATTTTACGAGGTAGGATGCTCCGTATCCGCTTTATAAAGTTTGTTAATAAAATGTCATTATCCAACGCACATATCGTTAGCTCAAATTTTTAAATCTTGACAGAACTCATTGATGTTTATGTTAATTAAGTTAGCTTTATATTGTTATAACTGTATGCCATATGTCCCCTTTTTAAATCAATCGTATGACGTTATGAACGTTATGTACGGGATGTTGGGTTTTAGATGACGATAACCACTTACAGAAATGTCACCAATCGTGTAAGTAATCGTGTGGATAACGTACATAGGTACATACGTGTATAGGTTCTCACGAGTACAAGCTACTTGACTCGGTAATAATACATTATCTGCGTCCATAAATATCATTACAGCGGGTCCATTGCTCATGTCGCCGTTGATCACACATTATGAAACTAGTGAAGGAGATAGGTTTACTAAGGTATCGTCATAATTATAATTTATGATTATTGTAAGGACCGATTTGACTATAAATGAAATCGTTATAAATCAGAAGAATTAAGCGGTCATAAATTAATTACTTGCGCTTTAAAAGCGTTTTTTAGTTTGTTGGAATTGCTCAACCTTTTTCTCTTTACGAATCCGTTAGCGAACCTAATTTAATCTATTAATGGTCCACTTCAGGGCATGGTTCTTATAACTGAAGAGTATGTTTACAGTATATTCCACCACGCTGCCCCAGTGTGGATTGGTGGTTAGGTTTATATTTTTATGCCGTTCGAAGGACTTCGACATGCCGTAATTACTGATATCTAAGGATAACAACCGGTACCGAATGCTTAACGTGTCCTCCGAAGCAAGGATGTGCTCAATAAATTTTGCAACTAGAGGTCATCGAATCAACTACTAACTTCGCCCGCTGTAACTTAACTCGGTCGATCACTAAGGACGATAGTACGATACCCGCAACTCCGCCGGGTTATGAGAAACTTATAACTTCGTTCAACAAAATATTGAATTGAGCTGCAAGCATATTAATTATTTATCTTACTTATTTTACACTTCCTCCTTTTCACTACTATTATTATCTCACCTACATCTCATTTGATAATAAAATAGGTAAGATTAAAAAAGTAGGTACATAGAAAATGTGTCCTTCATAAAGTCCTCGACTCTAGTCCAAACAATCTTGATGTGCATTGGATCATAATTTATATCCTGGCTACTCATACCCTTAAATCCTAGGAATAGCTATAACCCCTATCTGCCGATGAATAAGTGCATAAGTGCCATAAAACTTCAGAGCTATTTTCTAAACTGTGCCACGTCTGACGCAGCGACGAATTATTGTACCATCACTCATACATTGTACTAGCTCATATATTCCAAGCATAGATTAAGCTGGTCCTATAGTGCACCTTAACTAGGACAATTTTTATTTTTGCGCTTGGTGATAGCCTAAATGTTACAATGTCGGTGATGATAGGATACCAGAATCCATGCATTAGTTATTAAAGTAAAATTTACGTTTTCAAACGTTTCTAAACATAAATTTAAGTTTTCATACGATTTTAAACGTTGTTGATAATGTTATAGCGACAGAAATAAACAGGACGAAATACACTTTAGTTTGAGTGAACTAGTGTTCCTATTTTCCAATGGCAAATACAATGTTCCTTGAAACATTTTGTAAGGCGCTAGCGACTAGCCTGGCTTCGCATAGCACAGTTGGTAATGGAAATAAAACTTGTTAGATATACCTAGGGATTCCTCTCTGACTTACACGACTATTATTTTCATGTACCAGAAGTCCAGAGTGGATTGGATTCGGGTAGGTAAAAAGTTTGTATTATTTACTGTATTCAAAAATCCTGCTGCTCATTAGTTATATTCCTTTGTATCATTTTAGAGGTTAATTTTTTAAAGAAACTCAGTAATAAATTGCACAAAAGCGATCAAGATTACTAAACAGTTAACAAAATTGGTGCCGTCGGCTTTATTCACCTGGACGAAATCCACGAACCTCCAACTAACTTTCCTACTAACTTATGGTACATAAAAAATATCCTAAAACATTGACAGAATTTGCTGTTGACAATATGACATTGCTTCTGATTGGGTTTGAAACTTTATATTTTTCAGATTTTTTTCACACTACTATCGTGTAGTTAGTTAGATTTCTCCTGAATTGTAACAATTCACAAGAAACTGTTACGTCATTACTGAAATGATGGTAAGCTATTGTAAGGGAAGGTAAAGGGTCTGAAATTATTGTTCACACGCACCTCAATTGCGTTATTTCTGTTAATTCGTGTTTCGTATTGTTATGAATCTATGATTGTTCGGAATCGTTGTCCCTGAAAACAATTATTGGTGATTTATTGTTAACGTTTCGAGCAATATTCCGTAATTTGACAGTGTATATCGGCGATATAATATAATATAATATGGTATATATAACTGATAACTATTACCGACATTCCGTTATTTTAGTTGTGTTCAAATTTGAAAACGGAACCATTTAATCAATTATTATAATAGTCTGTTTTTAGACACGTCTTGATATAGTATAAGTTAAGCCTTGGCTTTTTAATGAAATATTAGTTTAAAAAATAATTAATAGTGCATAAAATAAGTTAAGAAAATTATACACACCATAGAACATTATAGAGAATGGTATGCTGATTTCCTCATGGTTTTCTTCTGAAAGCCAAGGGAAAATTAATTTTTAATTACATAGTTTGTACAATTGGAAGTGTGTGATTAGGACTCGTGTTCGCGAAGTTCACATCACTGTCTGTCACTGCGTCTGTGGTAGTATAGTGGTTGTATCCACGTCTGTCAGGGAGATGTAATTACAGAGGAAGCGTCTAACGGCGTTATTTTTCCCAGCCGTCTCTGTCATTGACGTATTATTAGTCGAATACAAGCTAGGATTTCACACTGCGCTCGGTAATTTCAGTCGGTAAAAATCACGTACCTACATATCAAGCTTAGTACTTTCTATTTTTTTCAGTAATTTCTGATCTGTCTTGATCAATTGTTATCGTTGTCACCTGGTCTGTATTTTGCATTAACTGAAAATGTTATTAGGTTTTTTCTGACGAGACTTAGGTATTTGGTAAACAATCTTAGCACCACTTTTTATGGAAATATCAAATCTTTTTAAATATCAGTCTAAATCATAGAAATCTTCTTTTTACTGTATATTGATCTTTATACGTTAGTTTTTGTTACATTTATCTTTCTCCAAAAACATCCTAAAAAGGCCAATGTGTCACCTTGGCTTTGATATGCGTACATAGAACGTAACTCCTTATGGTTCTATCTGTAATCGTTACTCTTGGCACTATAATTTTCATTTCCTAATACTAAATTAACTAAATTTCAGTCTCAACTAAACTTAGCAATCATCAACAATAGCAATATCAATTATCAACATCATAATCATCATCGTCATCATCACCATCAAATTGTTAGTTTGGCCCATATACTTATGTACATAGGACCCATCGATAATAATTGAAGCCATCTTTTACTTATTTATCTAATAAACGTATTATCACACTAGCTATTACCCGCGGCTTCGCCCGCGTGTTCAAAGGGAAGTAACAATGAGTTGTTTAACATGCATGACTCTTTCCTAGATATAATAACATAATAATTAATAATAATAATTCATAAATAAGTAACAGATCCAAAATCAAATTAAGTATGGATGTTTGGAAGTATGGATAGTATGGATGGATATGGAAGTATAGAAGTATGGACAAATACGCATCATAATGGATGTTTCCATGGGAATGCGTTGTTTTACTGCGGTAAAAATTTGCCTACGTTACTCTCCAGCCTCCTACCTATCTCCGCACAAAAAATTCTACCATAATATCGCTCCGTTCCGACGTGAAAAACGGACAAACAAACAAACACACTTTCGCATTTATAATATTAGTATGGATGGATATCTAGGAAAAAGTCATGCATGTTAAACAACTCATTGCTACTTCCCTTTGAACACGCGGGCGAAGCCGCGGGTAATAGCTAGTCATACCATCACATCGCTCCGTTACGAAGTGAAAGACGGACAAACAAACAAACACACTTTCGCATTTATAATATTAGTATGGATGGACAAATACGCATCATAATGGATCTTTCCATGGGAATGAGTTGTTTTACTGCGGTAAAAAGTAGCCTACGTTACTCTCCAGCCTTCTACCTATCTCCACACAAAAAAATCTACCATAACATCGCTCCGTTACGACGTGAAAGACGGACAAACAAACAAACACACTTTCGCATTTATGATATTAGTATGGATATCTAGGAAAGAGTCATGCATGTTAAACAACTCATTGTTACTTCCCTTTGAACACGCGGGCGAAGCCGCGGGTAATAGCTAGTGTTATTATATCTAGGAAAGAGTCATGCATGTAAAACAACTCATTGTTACTTCCCTTTGAACACGCGGGTGAAGCCGCGGGTAATAGTAAGTATCATATATGTATGAATTTCTATATTTATAGTTGGAAGGTCGAGGAGGGTCATAGGTTATACAGTTGGTTCCTCTTAGTATCTCTTAAATTTTGGATCTGTTACTTATTTATGAATTGTTATTATTAATTATTATGTTATTATATCTAGGAAAAAGTCATGCATGTTAAACAACTCATTTTTAATTCCCTTTGAACACGCGGGCGAAGCCGCGGGTAATAGCTAGTGTTATTATATCTAGGAAAGGGTCATGCATGTAAAACAACTCATTGTTACTTCCCTTTGAACACGGGGGCGAAGCCGCGGGTAATAGCTAGTAGGTTATACAGTTGGTTCCTCTTAGTATCTCTTAAATTTTGGATCTGTTACTTATTTATGAATTATTATTATTATTATTAATTATTATGTTATTATATCTAGGAAAGAGTCATGCATGTTAAACAACTCATTGTTACTTCCCTTTGAACTCGCGGGTGAAGCCGCGGGTAATAGCTAGTGGAAGTATAGAAGTATGGACAAATACGCATCATAAAGGATCTTTCCATGGGAATGAGTTGTTTTACTGCGGTAAAAAGTAGCCTACGTTACTGTCCAGCCTCCTACCTATCTCCACACAAAAAATCTTACCATAACATCGCTCCGTTACGACGTGAAAGACGGACAAACAAACAAACAAAAAAACAAACAAACACACTTTCACATTTATAATATTAGTATGTGTTATTATATCTAGGAAAGGGTCATGCATGTAAAACAACTCATTGTTACTTCCCTTTGAACACGCGGGCGAAGCCGCGGGTAATAGCTAGTAGGTTATACAGTTGGTTCCTCTTAGTATCTCTTAAGTTTTGGATCTGTTACTTATTTATGAATTATTATTATTATTATTAATTATTATGTTATTATATCTAGGAAAGAGTCATGCATGTTAAACAACTCATTGTTACTTCCCTTTGAACTCGCGGGTGAAGCCGCGGGTAATAGCTAGTAATTAATAACAAGCTATTACCCGCGGCTTCGCCACGTTACTTCCCTTTGAACACGGTGGCGAAGCCGCGGGTAATAGCTTGTTATTAATTACTAGCTATTACCCGCGGCTTCGCCCGCGTGTTCAAAGGGAAGTAACAATGAGTTGTTTAACATGCATGACTCTTTCCTAGATATAATAACATAATCTATACTAATATTATAAATGCGAAAGTGTGTTTGTTTGTTTGTTTGTTTGTTTGTCCGTCTTTCACGTCGTAACGGAGGGATGTTAAGGTAAGATTTTTTGTGTGGAGATAATTAGGAGGCTGGAGAGTAACGTAGGCTTCTTTTTACCGCAGTAAAACAACTCATTCCCATGGAAAGATCCATTATGATGCGTATCCTTACTATGTATACTAATATTATAAATTCGAAAGTGTGTTTGTTTGTTTGACCGTCTTTCACGTCGTAACGGATAGATGTTATGGTAAGATTTTTTGTGTGGAGATAGTTAGGAGGCTGGAGAGTAACGTAGGCTACTTTTACCGCAGTAAAACAACTCATTCCCATGGAAAGATCCATTATGATGCGTATTTGCCCATACTTCTATACTTCCATATCCATCCATACTATCCATACTTCCAAACTTCCATACTTAATTTGATTTTGGATCTGTTACTTATTTATGAATTATTATTATTAATTATTATGTTATTATATCTAGGAAAGAGTCATGCATGTTAAACAACTCATTGTTACTTCCCTTTGAACACGGTGGCGAAGCCGCGGGTAATAGCTTGTTATTAATTATTATGTTATTATATCTAGGAAAGAGTCATGCATGTTAAACAACTCATTGTTACTTCCCTTTGAACTCGCGGGCGAAGCCGCGGGTAATAGCTAGTGGAAGTATAGAAGTATGGACAAATACGCATCATAATGGATCTTTCCATGGGAATGAGTTGTTTTACTGCGGTAAAAAGTAGCCTACGTTACTCTCCAGCCTCCTACCTATCTCCACACAAAAAAATCTTACCATAACATCGCTCCGTTACGACGTGAAAGACGGACAAACAAACAAACAAACAAACGCACTTTCACATTTATAATATTAGTATGGATTAATAAGTTTTTGCAATCATCACAACGCGACTGCAATAAACAAAGGCGCGGTCAAACTCCCCGCGTATAAGTCTCAAATGACTATTTGGACCTTGTACGTTTAAATTCATGCTAGATAGGCCCTTCTTATACTGTAATGAAAGCCTCACCTGATTAATAAGATCAATAAGATGCGTTTACAGTAAAAAGTCTAAATGGCCCTTAAACGTAGGGCCTGTCGATATAATGAGTACATAATATAAGTACATAAGTCCTACATCAAAGTTACTCACAATAAGGTTTGACGTCAGGTACTTTTTCATTAAAGTGTACATAGGTTAGAACTAGTGTAGAGCTAGTAGTCTACCTGCTGGATAGGTACATTTTTATTTTGAATTAAAGATATATCGGCAATAAATCCTCATTAATCCGGGTAAGAATCATTGGATAGAATACGGATAAAGAAAATTTTTTGCTATATTTTTTGTAAGGTAACATTTCACAATTACCTATTACTTTTCAGCCGAATAATACATAAGTGACAAAGTATATTATTATATACGATGTATTTTAAAAGTAAACGTAGTTTTTCTCATCGTATTTAAGCTATTTTCTCAGCTTTTTCGTAGATATCTTACCTACGTTATTTATCGCATAGCACATAATAATATGTAGATATGTATTATAAACTTCCCACAATACACTTTTATCTAATGGAACTTTAGAAAATTTTGGCACAGGCACCTATTTAGAGCTTTAATTAACACCAACCATAACGAGGTGATTTTCATTAGATGCCAATTAATATTACGACGACATACGAATTTATTACGAATACATTTATGTATTAGAGATAGGTAATGTTTAGTTGTTCTACAGGTAATTTAGTTTGAAAGGAACATTATGGGAATAGAATATTGGAAATATCGTCTATTATTTTCGTAAGTTATGATAGCAGAAATAATGAACAACTATAAGTTTGATTATTTTGCTAAATGCGGCGTATTGAACGCAGTCGAGTGGCTATGGGTCAGGCGTCGCAGATCGTCTAGAAATCAATAAAGAGTCCACGAATTAAATTACGAGCCCATCTTCATTGTCAATAGAGTTTGCCTGCTGAATTGAACTGCAAAAAAGTATGCAGTGATACCCAGAACTTTGTTATTGTTAAAGAATTATTTCAAATACGGTATGTAGGTAGTACATAGTAGGTAGGTTTAAAGATTCCACAAACTTTCAAAAACTCCAGTTGTTATTAAATATAAAGCATTCTTTGTTGCGGCAGTTATTTTATAGAAGCTTAAAAATCTAGATTACTTACTGAAATGGAATTTTATTTTCAGAGTGCGTTATAAGATTTTTTTTTATGGCAAATTATGATTTGTTATTTGTGTAAATCTAAGAATTTTGTTGTACCTATACTTACTAATTATTTCCTGAACCGCTCATAGCCTAACAATATATTGTGTCAATCACAAAAAAAATAAAAGGCATCAAACATATTTTCATGGACGAAAAGTGCAGAAAGAGTGAATTAGAATCACATAAAATTAATAAAATAAAATTAAACATTACACACACTACCTTGACTTGACACACACACACATGCTTAATGTAACCTTTTGATTTTAATAGCCGAAGTTTGTCCGCAGAGCCGGTCTCTAGTAAAGATAGTAAATTAAGTAGATAAAATTAAAGTAATCACATACCTAGTACGTCTATAAAAATGTACTCATGTTGGTACCTAAAAATGCAAAGTAATAATTAAATTACGGACAATGAAAGATAATAAGTCTGCCTCATTTGCTACTCGCTGACTGTTACCACGCGGCCAGCGTGGCCAACTGTATGATCATTTATTCACAGTTACACGTTAAACATTTTATTGAAGTTTGGTTGGTTAAATTTAAAACCGCAGACCGACAATATCTATAATATCTATCTATAAACACATGAGGCGCAATGGTAACCATGCCGGACTTCCAAGGGTTCGATTCCCAGCGAGGTGGAAATTTGAATGATGAATTTCAATTTCTGTTCTTGGTCTGGGGGTGTCTTGGACGAGTGCTGTGCGCCTAGTACCCCAAAGTATCACGCATCTTCATCATGTCGATTTTTGGCTGTCGCACCGTAAAAAAAGGGTGCGTGTACTTTTGTACGCCGTGAGAAGTTATACTTCTTTGGCATAATTCAATAAATATTTCTCTCAGTGGGCGTGTATGTCAGGGTGCTAAATAAAAAACAGGATTATTGCCTGTAGGTAATACGTATTATTTGTTATTTTTAGTTTGGACTCGTAACTTTTGTGATTCTGTACTTTTATCTCGCGGTTCCACATATTTATAAAACAAATGGCGCGGTACCGACATAAAACTTTTGTTCGTGTGCCATCGTAATTCGACGTCGAGCACGTAATTCGTATTTCCTTTCCGTCACAGAGTGCTTGAACATCTATATCAATTTGAGAGATGCATAATTTCCAGGAAACTACCACAGATTAATGCAATGTTACTTTACTCTATGCCGAGGCCGATATACTTAAAAATCAATACAATCCAATCCGATATCACTAGTGCTAGTTTTTTTAGCGCGTTTAAATAACTGTATCCAAGCAAATAAAAAAGTAATAAATAAAAAAATGTTTATTATGATACCAACGTGAATAAAAATGTTTTAAAAATAAACAGTTCAGTATAATAGCTTTTCATTGTACTAAATGCCGGTAAATGATGAATGAAAATAAGCCGCGAGCTTTAGGGTAACCTAATTAGATGGCAATCTATTTGTGGTCGCTTTGAAGCTTGGCTATAAGAAAGCAACACCATCGTCGTCGCAGCTGCGCTGACACCCAAAAATAAAGAAGTTGAGTTTGTTCGTAATTGGTGTTCAAATTACAATCTACACGGATTGTCACCCAGATTCATAGAATCCGAAGATTGCCTTAATAACGTTTCGGCCACTTTGGAGTCTACAGGAGAACATACATATTATGTATAGGTATATGAATTCCCTTCAGGTTATCGAAACGCAAACCATCTAAACTGGTATAGTTCATCACATAATGGCTTGACTTAGCAAATATCGAATATCTACATCTAAATAATAATAGCCAACTGATTACAGACGATTTATACACACAAACTTACTCAAGTACATAACTACTTACGTATTACCGCAAACATTTAGAGATCCTCCTGAAACTACTAAGTATACATTCCTTCCTACTACTGCCTATACTCACGATGACGTTGCGAAGTGCTCTCGTCAATATTGCTACGGATATTAGCCTAGTTTACGATAATTACGTACGCATAATCGTCAAAATAAGTACGTAAACCGTTTGAGGTTTATGTTTCATCGTGCAGGGATATCTGGGGATATTCTATTTAGGCAACACTAATTTTCTACCGGTTTAAGTGTTGATCCGTAGCTCGAGGGAATCAAGGTAAAATCTTGCAAGCGCATTTTAATTTCAGTAACGAGTAGATTACCAACCTAATGGTAATGATAGGTACCTAAGCTGTCGTCGTCGTCCGTTAATATCAAAAACAGATCAGACAGATATAGATACGTATTTCATATACATAGTACCTATATCTGTCTTATATACATATGTATATCTCACGTAACTATATCTCCGATGTTCTAAAAGGCGTGTAAATGTGTAGAATCTGTCAAACAGCATTTTTGAAACAACAGCTTATTGCTGACTTTTCTATTACAAGTAACCGCCCTCGCTTTGCTTCGGTTTCCTTATTTTTTGCACTTTGGGTTGGAGTTTTATTAAGGATCCCTATTTTTTTTGAAAATAGCCTATGTCACCCGGGGATAGTGTAGCTTCCCAACAGTGAAAGAATTTTTCAAATCGGTTCAGTAGTTTCAGAGCCTATTCAATGCAAACAAACAATCAAATCTTTCCTCTTTATAATATTAGTAAAGACGAGTAACCGCCCTCGCTTTGCTTCGGTTTTCTTATTTTTTGCACCTCGGAATACATTATTGGAGTTTTATTAAGGATCCCTAATTTTGTTGAAAATATAATGTCACCCGGGGATAGTGTAGCTTGCCAACAGTGAAATATTTTTTTCAAATCGGTTCAATACTTTCGGAGCCTTATATTCAATGCAAACAAACAATCAAATCTTTCATCTTTATAATATTAGTAGATATACATTTTAAGCCAAACAATCAAATCTAATACATAATATGTAGACAACTGAAACTGATTATAACAGAAACTTAAAATGTATATCTACTAATATTATAAAGATGAAAGATTTGATTGTTTGGCTCTGAAGGCTCTACAAAATATGTAGACAACTGAAACTGATTATAACAGAAACTTAAAATGTTTCAAAACAATATCTAATAAATAATAGTTATAGCTTAGTAATATTATATTAAAAGCGTCAAAGGAATTCTTTTTCTCTCTACTTTTGTTATAATATCTATTCTGTGGCAATGATGCAGAAGTTTAGAATATAAGTATAGTCTAGTTTCGTAACAAGAGTAACATAAAGATGAAAAATTATCACCTAATCGATGTTTACTTACCAGATTAACATGAAATCTTTGCCTTTGTCTCTATACATTTAAGCCTAAGTCCAACATTGTAACTGCCAATAAGTTTATCTGCCAATGTTTAAGTTAGAAACAGATTACCGTCCGCCCACAGCACAAAGGGAATAAACAAAGGTACAGCGTGTCGCGACAACAGTAGACAGCTATAGGAAGTGTTGGCAAACCGCTGCGTTAGTTGACCTAAAGGAATTAACAACACAAGCTAAATACCTGTAGACATACTCCCGCCAGTCCCGACATTATCGGGTTGTGAATTATTTGATGTTGACAAATTAGAAATATCGGTTTCAGAATTTATGTCGATAGGAAAAAAGTATAAATCACTTAGGCCACGTTCCACTAGACGCTCATAACGCTCACAACGATCAAAATATCATACTAATTTGACAGTTGTGAGCGTTTTGAGCGTCTAGTGGAACGCGCCTTTAATGTACGTACTTAATATTACGCAATAAAAGCTCAATTCAAATTGCTCATCATCTTTCATCAGTGCAATTGGAAATCCCTTTGATTGGTGATGATAAAATATTTAAATACATAAATACCATGCCAGTATAGGAGAGTGCTGTCAATTTAGACTAGTGATCGACTCTTCGAATTTGAGAATTTTCGGGAAAACAAGAAATCGATTACGTACTTTCAGATCGAGCTGAATGTCTTACACTATTTTTATTATTTCATTATTATGTTATATTTCCCATTCTAAACCCTTCAGATTAATTTTGATAAATCACTTGTTAATATAAGTATTTTAATTTGATACTTATATGTAAGCTTAAACGTTATTAAGTGTGTTATGAAATATCTATATAAATTTTTATTATGTTAAAATTTATGCACTAATATTATTACATTCAATTGATTATGCTAATCAGTGATTGTAGGTAAAATGTAGGCTTTTGCACTCCTCCAAATTGCAATTCTTAAAAATATTGCCAAATACACAATAGACTCTTCCATCAACAGCGACAGCATAATTCTTAAAATGTCCACCGTTTTTTAAAATAAAGCTAATTTAATATTTATTTCCAATAATTTTATTCTATTGAATGTCGAACAGTTGGCGTTCTTTCTGGGGACTAGTCGTCAATTTATTTAAATTGTCGTTTTATCGAGTTAGGCGATATTCATGCCATGTCAGATCGGTACGTAAAATGATGGTAACTGTTATATGTGTAGACAAATCTGTCTTTACATATATATATATACATACATACATATACCTATAACTAATAATATATTTAAATATACATAAATAGATATATTCATAAATAAATATATACAATATTATTTAATACAACAATATATCCATGTTGTCGATTGTATACAAAACTGAGCTGGTGATACGAAAGGCCAGTAGATAATTTAAGGTAGGTAAATTATATATGTAATACCATACGAGATCATTACGAGATAAAATTTCTACAGTGCGGGTTGGTGGAAAGTTTTACGAGCAACCTAAGTGGTGGATTACATATATTTGAATGATGTACATGGGTAAATAGTTAATTTATTTGTACTGTACCCACCTACATTGCAACAACTGCTACATTTTGTGACTTATCTAAGGCATTTGATTGTGTTCAGCACGAAACATTGCTGTTTAAACTTGGCCACTATGGTATAAAAAACAAGGCCCTTAGCTTGATCGCGTCTTATTTGAGTGATAGGATACAAAAAGTTAGTATAAAAGATATTAAGTCATCGGGGTCACCGGCTGTGTTGGGTGTACCGCAGGGCTAGATCTTGGGTCCGTTTCTTTTTCTGGTATACATTAACGATTTACCACATTACGTAAAGAACCAAGCGGATATTGTACTATTTGCTGACGATACATCATTAATATTTAAGTGTGAAAGGAATAAAGTAAATTTTGACGACGTAAATAGTGCTCTTTCGCATGTGTCGCGTTGGTTCACTATCAATAATTTGCTTTTAAATGCAAAAAAAACTAAATGTATAGAGTTTGTACTACCTAATGTTAAAAAAGTTAACAAATCTCTCAGACTGAATAATGAAATATTGCATATGGAGGAATCCACGGTCTTTTTAGGGGTGACCTTAGATAGTAAAATTCAGTGGGGCCCACATATAACAAATCTCGCGACTAAACTCGGTAGGGCTGCTTATGCTGTTAGGAAAATAAGGCAGTTTACTGACGTCGAAACTGCTAGGATGGTTTATTTTGCATATTTTCACAGTATTATGTCATATGCCATCTTGCTGTGGGGCAAAGCAGCCAGTATAGAACAAATTTTCATACTACAAAAAAGAGCTATTAGGGCTATTTATAAACTTAGATCTCGTGAAACTTTGCGTGACAAGTTCAAAGAAATAGGTATACTTACAGTAGCCTCACAATATATTTATAGTAATGTGGTTTTTATACGGAATAATATAAGCGCGTATAAACAAAATTTTGATATCACTAATCGCCAAACAAGAAAAATGCACCAGTTAGTAACGCCATCTTACCGTCTTTCTAAATTGAAGCGATCTTTTATGGGCCGTGGTGTACAGTTCTATAATAAAATCCCAAAGTTAATACGTGATTTGCCAGTGGAATTATTTAAGAAACATGTAAAATCTCAACTTTTAGGCAAAGGCTACTATACTGTAGCAAAGCAAAGCAAAGCAAAGCAACAACCCATAATTGTCCCACTGCTGGGCTCAGGGTCTCCTCTCACAATGTGAGGGGTATTAGGCCATAGTCTACCACGCTGGCCAAGTGCGGATTGGTAGACTTCACACACCTTCGAGAACTTTATGGAGAACTCTCCGGTGTGCAGGTTTCCTCACGATGTTTTCCTTCACCGAAGCAAGTGATAATTAACTTGTAATACGCACATAATATTTGAAAAATTTAGAGGTGCGTGCCAGGGTTTGAACTCGGGCCCCTTCGTTCGGGAGACCAACGTTCTACCGCTAGGCTATCACTGCTTAGATAGCCTAGCTTATACTGTAGATGAGTACATAAATGACAAAGACGCATGGAAATGACCAGATCTGCAACCAGTTCCGTACAGGCTAGTGATACTTTTTTGTAAGCAATATACCAATGTATTTTATTTTTAAAAGATGTGCTGAGGAGTTTCTTTCGGCTTTTCTTCTCCTCCATAACAAAGCACCTTTCCGAAAAGCTGGTAAATTAAAAAAATGACGTGCATAAGTGTATCAATGATACCTACATGAATAAATGATTTTGAATTTGAATACAACTGTGTAATTTTTTTTTCTGTGCGTGGTTTCTAATAGATTATGTTGCTGTTTTAACTTACGCTGTTGTTGAAATAATTTGCCATCAAAATATGGCAACTATTGATTCACATACTAAAATAATCCTCTATTGATATCATATCCTTGTGGTATTATCCTGAATTGATATTGTATATAAGTAATGTAAATATAATATAAACTAACAAGTTAAACAATAATGAATATGTAACAAACTTGCAAGCTATGCTCGTCTCTGAGCATATAAAACTTGTATACAAATATTAAAAAGGTCTTACTAAGTTCTAAGGTCTAAGTTCTTACCAAGACCCATCTTATTTACATTTCGTTATATCTTCGGTATAACTTCTCGAAACTAAGTTAGCTGCTTTTTGATAGTGTTGGAGCGGGGTATGCAAAATAAATGAAATAAAACAAGGAATTTTTTGCATTTTTTATTCATTCTTTTATGTAATCATCAGTGTTGTACAACTAAATAATCACAGTTGAAACGAAACATAACTATGTTGGTATAATTAGGTAATGTCTTAAATAAGGGTACGTGCACCTGTACCGGTGCCGGTGGCTTGCACCTGACATAATTATTTGTACTGGGGTTGTGTGCTCTGCTGCCAAGGTGTACGTGTATTGGACACGGTGAGATAGTATAAAATACGAAATATAAAGCTCTATAGGTGTCACAGCTCTCTCTAACACGCGAAAGCATTTAAATGTTCTTGGTCAACGCCGACGTGAAGGTAGCTCACATTTTTTGTATGCAAATTGTTCCTTTGTTGTTGGAACTAGGTATAATTAAAAATCAACCCGACAAGCGTCATTGTTGAACGCAGGAAGTGACGAAGGTACACGCTTTGAGACATTGCAGAGCAGAAAATAAAACGAAAATAAAGAACATTTTGTGCTGTTCGCGCACAATACTGCGGTTACAGGGAAAGTATGTAGGTATCGTCTTATCGTAAAACATTTCAAAAAACTTATAAATAATACAATATTGTATAAGAATGAAATATAAAATCGGACCGAAATACTATTTATCATAATTCGTCTATATGTTTACTGGCAGTGTAATGACAATGAACGTTATGAAATAAGTATGTAATAATAAATCGTATTCGGTTGATTTATGATGACCACTCAATATGATGCTCCGCCCTACGAGGTTACACAGCCGTTTTTGACAGGTGTCAGTGGGGTAAATTGTCAAACAATAAAAAGTAACATGGGGAGTGTGTGTATTCCTCTATACCTACCTAAGAAAATTAAATTATAATCGTTACTAGGCAATTTTTGTTACGAATCTTAACTATCAAATAATCATACAGTATTGCAATTTGTAATTTAAAATAAGCCAGACTCAAAATGACAAACATTAAAAATAAATTATCATTAGGTATTAGCTAAAATTAATTTCTGTTTCCCATTTTATTTTAAAATTTATAATAAAATAAATTAATATTTCAATAAAAACTAGTGCCTTTGTTTACCAAACAAGGCTCCTTTAAAAATATTGAGCGTAGACATTAAAATATGTTTCCATATGTAGGGGAACCACGTTAGACGAATAAGGTGGAATAATCCTTATGAAAATATTGCCACTCCACCAACGCCTGACAACCGCCATGCAACCACATAATGTGTGGGTAAGTACCATAATTAATTTCTACTTACACAAATAGTAATTAACGAGAATTGCTTTATTATTGATGACTTTTACATTTGTCTTGGTGCAAACTAGAGGTGTACTTACAGTAGGTTGAAATCTATAATTAAACAACCGAATCTACAAAATCTTAGGCTTCCAAACGCATAATAAAATCAGTCATTTTAACACAATTCAGTATATTCTAAAATTTACACTGACCCTAATTCGATGTCGAAGTGAGACAGTTATTTAGAACCTGTAATTAATTTAATTATTTTACTATAAATTCTTAAAATTAGCATTAAATTAGTGACTTCTAACGGTTGCATCAACTATCTCACGTCAAAATCGATGGAATAATAATAATAATCTAGCACAACACTCTTAGTAAGTTATTGATATTTTCCTAGGTGCGACTAACTTTATATGTAAATATATGAATAAATAAAGTGCAAACACTTAACCCTACGCTCGTTAGCTGCGTCGATAATGTTAATAAATTGGCACAGTCCCATTCATAGCCGAGTCCGTGACGACCACCGTCCGACCGTCTTCCGACAGCCGTGCGACTTCGGCCGACCACCGACTGACTATTGACCATTCACACTCCACCACTCGCTTCTCGCAACCTCCTCTCTTGCCGTAATTTGCCTTGTATTTAATCTACTCGTATTCTTACGCACCATTTCACAGTCACCATTACATACATCCCAGTCATAACCACGATCAGAAACTAATTGTACCTACTGTCACGACCGTCCACACGACACTACATTTAACTAACACTACACGGAGACGACACGAGAGGAACACCGGTTACTGTACACATCGCTTACAGTTACATACTGAAATTTTGAGAAAAATGTCGATTGTATCATACCTATTAACTAACGCAAGGGGCTGATGGTAGACTATCGTATGTACATCCCCCGCTGAATCTTTTAAATATCGAATGAGCATTATAAACTCGATGTCCGCCGGACTTTCTCTAACATTATCATTAATATAAAATATAACATATTTTTAATAGGTAGGTACATTGATTTTATGCGGAAGGGCCGTTCATTAAGTGATATCACGTAAAGCTGTGGACTTACAATATACTCGTATAAATTATTCACATTTACAGCACACTATCTACAAACACCCACGAATCAGATTCACGTTTGGCCCTCCTGCAGAAATCTGCTTATCTCCGTTATTTCCAATAAAATACTGACTCATAATATGGCTACTCGAATAAAACTTATATCAAATATTTGGTGAAGTACACGTTTAAACCTTAAAAAACTTATGCAATTAAATAAGTATATGCCTTAAACGAGTAGAGACTTAAGCTAAACATGTCTATTACAAATAAAATTGTAGAAAATTGATAAGAGTTGCATGTCACGGGCGCGTCGGGGCCGCCTGGCGAGGATTTGAAACTCGGCAGGGTCGCGTGCGCTCGCGCTCCGGTCCGGTTTGGCCCAGTCCGGTCCGATCCGGACCGGCGCGGCTTAGTATAGGATAGTGGGAGACAATTGACTAAATGCACCGTGAGATGCGCGGGGAAGCTAAACCGTCTACAGTTGTTCGTCCAGGTCCGGCCCATACATGTCCGCGAGTTTCTCGAATCGTGGACCCCAAGCGCCGAGGTAATCGTATTCTTGCGTTTCGTCGTCGGTACCTGTTGAAAAAACGAAATGTGAAAGTAATGTTAAATATTATAGGTACCTAATTTAAGTAGGTAATTTGTATTCATAACCATAAAAACAATTAATCAACTAGGTAATCTTGGGAGGGTCTATAGTATTCATGTTGTGATAGTAGTTAAATAGTTTTCCAGCATGTGACAGGAACTACGGGAAGAACTAGACTCAAAATGCTATGAATAAATTGCTATATGATCCGAAGTATATTAACAGTAGCACAGTTTGTTTGTACACAAGTGCGGGCGGAAAAACGTCATACTCTTATAAACATAGATATCATATAATTTTATTGTAGGTGCTAGTGGTAATTTTTGTATAATTATCGCAGCAGCTATAAATTGGCACAAAACCATTCACACTCCACCATGATCCATACTCGTACCTTTCGTCATAACTTCAAAACCATTGCAACACTATAGTCTAAGATCCCGATATAAAACGACATTCACTGAGCTGGTTAATGGATGAAACCTATTTTATATTAAATTTAATATGTCAATAAATATATTGCATATGGGTTGCCTAAAAAATTGCAGTCCAGGATATGATTAATTATAATTAATTTTTTTTTGATACTTCAACGGTTTGGTTAATAGACAAATTTTATACCAATCGAAAGTATGAAGTCCATAGAATATGCAAACGTTAGGTTGTCTATTTTTTCCCGTCACAACTCTCGGGTAGGCAGGTATAAACAGATACTAGTAACTTGCATCGGTCTGGTTAATGAATGAAAGATAAATGAAAATAAAGATTCTTTCATCACGAACACGGTGCGGTGGTACTACCACTTACTTCAAAACATATGTTCTGACAAATGTAGGTATTTTGTGTAAGTGCCCCCAGATAGATAAATAAATCAAGTTACCCAATTTGGAACCATTCCGCTACCCATATAATACGATAAGTGATCCCAAATCAAATTTCACGTCCTTTGCTTTTACGCTATATGGGAAAATTATAATATGTAAGTATAATTATATATTTTTCTTCTCGCCCTACCTAGCTATGATAATTTTTTTTGGTTGTCTCAATTGAAATTATCCTGGGATTATACGATTAGGTACGTATTCCAATGATAATTATGTAATAATAACATGATAGTTCTTTCTTTTTCGATCTATTTTCGATAATGAACTTCAGTGATTCACCCGAGATTTCGCAGATGCGATCATAAATGAATATTCTAGACCAGAGTTCCCCAAAGTTTTTTGTGTCGTAGACCCCTTGCCATGTTTTTCCGTGTTGGGTAGACCCCCTACTTACCTGATATTGATTTCCTGTAAATTTCTAACTGTAGTGAAGTTTAGTGTTAAAAACTTAAAGTAAAAACACATGTTAATTTTTACATTTATTAATTGAATTTAAATTAAAACTACTCAAAATAAAATTTTGTATCTATTATGTAAAATATACGTAGCATTAAATAAACATTTTTACAAGTTCAAAATGTATTGCGACCACAAAGCGAATACCAACATCCTACAAGTTACACAATTTTATAAACATAATAATATCTATATATATACTAATTTTTTTACTTCATAGGTACTTTTATAAATAATGTATATATGTTTTAATATTATAAGATAGTATGATGTAAGTAAATAGGTACTATCAGTGTATGTGTTGAGATCCACTATCGTGGACCCCCATTTTCATTTCATGGACCCCCAAATCTTTTTTCGCTGACGTAGACCCCCTGCAAGGTTGTCATAGACCCCTAGGGGTCGATATAGACCACTTTGGGAATCACTGTTCTAGACAATCATTGAAGTCCAAACTACTTAATCGATTCAATCAATCATAACTGATTAATCAATTGAATACAATTGAATACAAGTACATACCTGATGCCAAAGAAGACAGGGAACCGGCAGTGCTGCCGCCGCCCTCATACGCGTAGTTACGCAGATCGTCGAAAGGGGGCGCGTTGGGGTCGCTGTCCGCACGTCTCTTGTGTTCCTCTATGAACATGCCCACGTTCGTCTCTCCCGGAAGCGGTACGCCCACGGCTGGCCCCACGCCTACGCCCACGCCCATCGGTCCAACACCGAGCCCAACACCCATTAACGGATCTGTTGGGCAAGTTTACATCATGTTATAATCTTATTGTTAGTGTAGGTAATAGGTATTATCCTACTTTAAAAGCTTTTAGCGTGGAGAACCTACTTAGAAATATCGTAAATTATAAATTTTTCTCTTATTACAGCTAATTATTCCTGTAAATTAATATTGTTATGTTATGGTAGGGGTACAAAATTTAACTTTATAGAATTTGAATTGGCTTTATAATTTTCTAATGTTGATTTTACGGTCTAGTGGCAGTAGTCCGTTCAACCGAACTAATAAACTTTTTAGTGTTAATAGTTCGGTTAACCGGTCTAACCGAACTACTGATACTTTTTGGTGGCCATACATACATATAAGTGAATGTTTAAATAGTAATTACTACTGCTTCGTTAGCTTAATTTAAATAACCACAAAAGATACACGGTAAATTAGGGAAATTTGCATTGCAATAATTTAAAAATACTATATTGAAAATGTAGAGTACAATATTTCCAGAGAGTTGGGTCGGCTTATACAATCGCTTTTTATTGTGAAAAATACTACTATAAATTGTAACAACAATTGTAACAACCGCTTACTTAGTGTATTTTTTTTATAAATTATTGTAAAACATTAAATTGTCGTCAAACTTTCTGATTACTTTTTATGTAGGTTGTTGTCAATATAATCGTCCATTTCTAACTCTTGATCAATTCAGATCATACGGGTCCTCGTAATAATGTGACAATAGTAAACAGATAAAAGATATTCGATAGATAGAAGTACGCGAAAGAAAAGTCTACTTGGTCTGAAATAAACCGTTAATGTATTCTGTATGGATATTATTGCATAATAATTATGTTCATTAATGTTATAGATTCAGTAGAGGACAGAAGCGAATCTCATTTAAACTTGCATAAAGCCGACAAATTGATTATCTACAGCGCATTTCACGCGAGTCTCTGAATTTACTTGATAAACTGCGTAGGGTTGTCAGAGTGAGAAAACATTTTTACTAATCTGTCATTCTTGTAATCTGATTTGTTTTTATTGTAAGTTCATAATTATTGAATCAAGTCCCGGGTTTCATTATCGGATATTTATACATAATATTTTATTTAACTTTATACAACGCCAATAATTGTAATGCGTACATTATAATACAAAAATCCTTTACAATGACGACTAATTCACTATTGTAAGTAAGGATATTGACTCCATAAGTCACAACTACACAAAGTTGGCAGCCCTTACTGGTAGTTAATTACGACACATAGCAGTGACTATAAAATGGACCGGACATTTTCTCTGTAGTCTATCTAAGTAGACTACCCCACACTATGAATGAAAACAGTGCTTTGATATGCTTCATATTTCCAACTTTATTAATCAAGGTTTTACGAACATCCAGTAGTAAACAAGTTTTTGATCGAGCTGGTGCGAAATTTTACCAAAATGGGTTCGTAACTTGCGGCTATAACGGACGGTCCAATAGACAGACAAGTGACTTTCACAAGGGTATCGCGTTGCCTTTTCTTTTCCTATACCTTCAGATACAAAACTCAAAGACAGAAGACTTCATCGGGAACTTCCAAAAAGATATTAGGATTCATATCCTTTCAATGTTATTCGATTCTTGAGTTCATGATTCATCAATAATTCAATAATCAGTATCAGTTTTAGACTAAAAACGCTGAATAAGGATGCAATACCAAGTACTCGTAGATATGTAGCCTTGTTTGATTTAGGCAACGTTGCTCTAAAAACAAATATTAATTCGGAAATGGAAGGAACGTCTGTTGATGTCATTCAAATAGCAAGAATACGTACCAGGCTTACATTTCTTGATGCTTGCCTACGGCATTTTGCAGAAATATGCACAAGTATTCATAAAATCAGAGTTGTAGACTTTCGACCTGGTCTTTACGTCATGGTTCAGTCGACAAGATTGACATGGGAATAAAGATATTCTATTTCCTGAATATTTTTTTGATATTCTTGTAATTTCTTTATGCTACTTTAGCATTTTATGTTGTGATTTCATGTATCAAATATAATAGGTACGTTAGATCCGGGAAAAGATTTCCTTCATATTTTGACATTAAGTATTTGTTTAATTTTAAAGTTTATAATTATTAGTTGTTGGTGATATTGTACATGGTGTAATGTCTATGAAGACATTGTATACCATGTATGCGGGCGCAGTGTAGGAATATCGGCAAATGTATGTGTATAGCGTTACAAATAAATTACCATTACCGAGAAAGCCCAGTCATTTTCATAATGATGTCCGCTTTTACCGGATATCGAGCAGGCCCTTTACTACAACCCACGAAATTACAGAAAAATTTGTTAATTTACTTGAAAATACAATGTAATCATAGCTTCGTCAACTGATACATGTCATTCACGTCATATTTGTTTTACGTTTTACTTGGCTCGATACTTTTAGTATTCAATACTTACATGGTAACTTGGCTGGAACATGATCAGGCAACGGTCCTCCGATGGGTATCTGTAGCGGAGTGATGTCAAAAGCCGTCATGTCATCTTCACCGCCCCCTTCATCATCATAGTTGATGATGTTTTCACGTACGTCATCATCAGGGCCCGGGTACTTGATATGAGCCTCGCGACGTCGATTGTAAACCACAAATACGAGGACCAGGACTGTGAAAATAAAACCGTAAATCAACCCAGATAACAGTCATGCAATGTTTAAATATTAGTCATTTATCGTGTACATAACTCCAGCACACGCATTATTTATTACATGATTGGCCTCTAGCCGCTACGCGATAGGAAACACGAATAATTCATTTTCGAATTTGCTACTTTTCACATATAAAGTTGTAAATTGATAGGATTTAAATACATGTTCATGTTTTTCCTAAGCAATTTCTAGGATAATGGCTTTCTCTTACATAAATACTCCTCCATCTTTTTGCGTAGTGGCAAATTAAAGTCAAATTATGATTTGTTTGCTAAAACGACTTATTTGTTTAGTTTTCATTTATTTTATTATCATCTAGTGTGCTCTTACGCAAAATTGTGCCTAATGCATTTTTTCGTCTTCGCATTATTGACTTTCAAATGAAACCACTTTGAGGCAGACGGGTTGGATGGTATCAAAGTCTACAAAGGACATCCGTACAAACTTTTTTGTGTTTTATATAATTATAGGTAGGTCTTGCCTTACAAAAATTAAGAGCAGATGAAAACATTTTCAAGGTTTAAGATACATTTAAATTTAATTAAATGTTTGCTAATAAAATGTATTTTCCTGGATATTTTAATGACTGTACAGTGTAAGACTGTAAGTTTAAAAAATACGAAAAATGTTGAGAACTAAAAATGTCACCACAACTGCTGGGTACAGTTTATATTGAAGAGACGAAGTTATCCCATTGGTACTTGGACTTTTCGGAGGGGATTTGAAACTGAATACCGGACTTCTCAGGTTGCGGAAAACTTATTTCCACGGTAAGATATTTACAATGACAAATGTGAGAGTTTATAAATCCGTTTGGATTTGGTATACGGGAATATATAAACCAATGTCCTTCTTTGTTGTCGTAGGTAATCATTCTGCTATTGTGTTTTTCCCTTGTTACTTATTATTTTGTTTTTTATATTTTGATTTTTGTTTTTTAGCTAACGACTACATTATAGGTATACTGATTACTGGCTATGACAATTACATACACAGAGTATTTAGCTAGGTAGTCTCTATAACTAATGACATTTAGAGTGGACAGATGAGTGGGTATTTTAATTATAGTCACGACATGCAAAGATTTGTTTTCAATATCGATCATGAATACCGAAGCACTGAAAACAAAAATCTGCATCATGACCGAGCATGCATAATGAATGATGATGGGTGCTCACCTAAAAGCAAAAACAAACAGACAATGATAGCTATAATGAAATCTCTGGAGGGCGTGATGATCCCGGAGGCTAGGAGCTCCAGTTCGCAGTCGTGGCCGGTGTAGCCGAACGCGCAAATGCAGTCGTAGCGTCGCGCCGGCTCGCGGTCGAGGCAGCTGCCCCCGTTGGCGCACGGGTTGTCCAGGCACTCGTTCACGTTGACGCAAGTGCCCCCGGCGCGGCGAGATCCGCCCGGACACCTACACAATCCCCACTTTACCTCTCCGCCGACGAGCTCCACGCGCACTGAGTCCCCACCGACCATGCACTACTACATATATCTACGACAGCTAATACATACTAATATAATGAATGGCGATAGGTGCGACGGTGAGTTGGTGAGGGGAGTGGACTATGGGTCACGCGTGGCGTGGTAAGGATGTTGCTCACTCATGATAATAAGGAGGCAGACGAGGATCGCAGCGAGCGCCCCCATGCTCAGCTTGAGCGTACGGCCCTCTTGCACGAGCTCGCAGTTCTCGCCCCAGAACCCCTCGGGACAGTGGCAGCGGTAGCCGGGCTCCCGGTTCACACAGGAGCCGCCGTTGCGGCACGGGAAGTAGAGACATTCGTTCTTGTCCACGCAACCCTTGCCGTCCGGTGATAATACCAAACCCTCACCGCAACTGAACACCATTCCAGTATTTTAACATATACACATCATAAACAGATTAGTTAATATAAAATATAATAAGCATTGCAATGATAATTTTAAAAAACTATGCAGTTTCAATAATGTCAGTAAGTAAATACATATTGACGCAATATAATTAAATATATGTACCATAAAATATATTATGCGGCAATTAAAATAAGTAACTCAGTGCGCGCTTTAAACATAAAACAACTTATAGTTTAAAGGTTTGAAAAATATTTCACATCCAACTTAGAATAAAAGTAACGGCATAAACATTCTTTTCAGATCTTCAAAAGATGTATGCATGTTATAAATAACTGCATTTTCTAAGTAGTTTTTACGATATTTAATTTTACTCAGTAATAAATTTTCTCTTATGAAATGTAAAACAAAAGAAGTACGATAAACAAAATGGACTTTAGGCAACAAAAATTAACTTACGTGCACTCGTACTCGTTCCAAAGATCGACGCAAACGAATGGCTCAGTGCAGTGGACATTAATACATGGACTGTTAGATGGGCAGTTGCGATCTAAGTTACGAGCCATTGTTGCTTGACCCCACTGAGTGCCATTCATCGCGGGTGGCAACGGAAGATGCTTCCCTTCCAGTCTGATATCATCCAAGCAACCTTTTTGGAAATCAGCATACACTTCGAATGTTCGGACTCCTGTATACTCTGCTTTCCCACCAGCATATACGCCTTCTTGTTTATCGACCAACAGCCACTGATGGCCTTCAAATGTAAAAGTTTCGTTGTATCTTCTCCCTTCTCCACCATCAATTTCAAGTGTAGCAGCACTACCGTATCTGCTTACGCGAGCTATATGCCATTGACCGTCATCTACGGCGACTGAATTGAGCCAAACATCTTTTTCCTCGGTACGTAAAGAATTAAGATTGAATCGGAAATGTAATCTGGCGTCTTTAACTTCCAGAATACCGTATTCTCTGTTATGTTGGTCGCTTACTCGGAAAAGTTCACCGTGCGGTTCACGTGTTCTAAATCGAAGTTGAATTTGTGTACTGAATCTATCAGGTTCAAAACTCAAAGCAAACTTTACGTAGCTTTGTGGCCTAAAGCTAGTAGGAATTGTTGGTAAATTGCAAGAAGGACCTGTCCAGCCAGGGTGACATTGACACCTTGCCTCTGAAAAACTGCCGACACATGTACCATGTTCCCAACATCTTGATGTAGTGTCACCTTGTACACATACTTCTTCAGTTTGTGGGCAGCCTGCCACAGAGTTTCTAGAGAGTCCCGGATGGGCCAAGTCATATAATCTGCTATTGTGAATTACATTGCGTATACACCCATCAAAACCTTTGCCGATTGGCATATATTGCCAATGATAATGTGTGGGATCGAAATGTTCTATGTACAAACCACCAATTTGTAACGGAGCATTAACGTTCAAATATTCGTTGAAAGGTGGAATTGTGCCGCTTGCTTGACACGTTGAGTCATCAAATTCTGGGGGAGTGCCATCTTCCATTTCTTGTATATCCGCTGATTTACAAAAGTCAACAATCATTCTTACATTCTCAGTATCCCAGAAAATATCGATTCGATGCCAATCCCCATCATCTAACGATTTCTTTGTTTTTACCCTTAGCTCCAAAGTACCAGAGCCAAAATCAATTAGCAGACGTGGATTGCCCCTCTCTAGCTCAACGGAAATGAAATCTGAAACCATTATTTCTTCAGGTTCCGGAGGAACTATAGGGCCGTTGTAAAGTAACACCCCTTCGGATTTTCTAGTTATAAACTCAAAGCTTAAGTGAGAACTATCGCACATTTCAAGAGAAGGATACCAAGCCCAGCCGGTACCTCTAAAACTCCTAGAAGTTTGTTGACATCGTGGTCCAGTGTATCCTGGAGGGCACGAACAAGTTAAGCCATATTTTCCTTCTATGCATCTACCTCCATTATAACAGGGAGAGTTGCGGCAAGTTTCTGCCTGAGTAAAGTTTCTAGCTCCACAGGTGCATTCGGCGATTACGTCAACACGGACTCCCACTAAAGCTGTTTTATTAGCATTTACCATGTAAGGCAAATTGCTGATATCTAAAACATTGGTACATGATCCTTCACACATTTGATTTTCATACAAACATTCATCAATGCCAACCATAGTTATATTAATGCCTACTGTTCGTTCGATTTCTTCTCGATGCATAAGTACAATGCCATTTAATCGAATAGGCTTATAGTAATGTGCGCCATGCGCTGAGAAACGTATGTCAGTGACCGGGGGATGCTTTTTGCGAAGCTGTACACTGAATATGTCAATATTTTCTCTTTCTGTGTTCAATAAATCTGCCAACTTGTCTTTGAATATATCTAATTTACTTCTTGAGTCACTCAGCGTTTTATAATTCCATACTCGTACAAAGTCTTCATCAGATATACCTGATATGCGGATTGAACCGGAGTTAATAATAGCTTCATGTGATATTTCCTTGACATAAACTGTCACATTAGCTGGAACGTCGGTTTGTGTATGTTTTCGATCGTAAACTTTAAATTTTAAGTGATAACGACCCTCTCTTGTTTTGTGCTTCATTTGTATCATACCTGTTTCTTCATTTAATGTAAAGTTTGGATGTTCGGAACTTTCCCAAAAGAATTTCTTGTCTGGCAGATCCCAGTCATCAAGATCATACACATAAACCCTGCCAATTTCAGTGTCCGGCGCTTGTCCTTGATAATTATACACAAGTATTTCCTTCGAACCCGGCTGCATTTTATTATCATTGACATCACCTATCACAACAGTAAGTGTACTTGTTCCAGTCATAGCTGGATTTCCATGATCCTTGATGATAATGGGAATCAAATATTCCTTTTGTTGTTCTCTATCAAAAGATCTCAAAGACGAAACAATCGCCATTCCATCTCCATTGGCACCTTTTTGATCTTGTTCTACTTTGAAAGATGCTCTGATAATATCATCAGCTCCAGGGTCAAGACGGAACTGAAAGGGTGGTCCATTACTTTTCGATCTATCGTCATCGTCTGTTGCTAAAATTTCAGCTACTTTCTTGGGAGTAATATGTTCTGTCAATACCGGTCTGTAATCTTTTAAGAATGTAGGAGCATTATCATTGATGTCTTGCACAATTACAGTTAATGTAGCAGTTGCTGTTCTTGGCGGTACACCATCGTCAATAGCTAAAATTTTTACTTGATGACGAGGAGTATCTTCTCTATCCAATGATCGCTGAATGCTCACAGTGCCTTCCTGGTTTATTGAGAATTGTCTTTTTCTATCAGATGATCTATCAATGGCATATGAAACCTTACTTTTTCCACCTTGATCTGGATCAGTAGCTTTAAATGTTTCTAGACTTTTACCAACTTCGGCATTTTCGTATACCGACACCTCTATATTAGCACGTTCAAACTGTGGTTTATTGTCATTTATATCTCTTAGTTTAACTACAACCCATGAATAAGCTACATGATATTTATCATTATCGTTATCTTCACCCTTATCGTTAACTTGAATTCTAAATCTAAAACCGTTACTTTGTAACTGATCTTCATAATCTAATGGCTGTACAATTTTCAATGAGCCAGTTCCATCATTATTTCTAACCATGGTAAATTTATCTGCACCGTAACCACTATTTTCAAT
The DNA here is from genome assembly GCA_911387775.1 of Thymelicus sylvestris. NCBI lineage: Eukaryota > Metazoa > Arthropoda > Insecta > Lepidoptera > Hesperiidae > Thymelicus > Thymelicus sylvestris. Next base: position 8,399,443 of record OU426888.1, read on the forward strand.
AACTTTGTACTGGAATTTATTTGTTTCGTCTTCATCATGTACTGTCACGGTTAGGATAGGCATTTCTGGTAGGTTTGTACCGTCTGTTTCATCCACTTCCGTAAACCATTCATCTTTAGTGAATTGAGGTGGCATGTCATTTATATCTTTGACTCTTATAGAAGCTGTCCCTGTCCCTTTTAACCCCCCTCCATCTGATGCAACTATTTGGATAGAGTAATCAGGAGTTCTTTCACGATCCAAACAACACACAGCAGTTTTTATGACACCAGTCTCAGGTTCAATTTCAAATATAGGTGATCCCGTTTCTTCTTCAATAACATTTTTTTCTATTGAATACCATAATTTCGCATTATTACTTTCGGCAGGGTCGTCGTAATCGATAGCAGTCATAGTCATCACAACCATTCCAGCAGTTCCGTTCTCAGTTACATTACCGAAATAGACACCTTGTGGGAAAATTGGTGCATTATCATTAATGTCTTTCAGATTAACTTGTACGTCAGCATAACCAACTAAACCTTCACCGCCTTCATCTTGAGCAAATACTGTAAATCGCCATTGTGGTCGTCCATTTGGTTGATCGCGATCTAAAGGCTGGAATAAAATTATAAATTTTTATGATGTGTCGTGTAGCTCGAAGGGCGCGTAGAAAAAATAAATGTAGAACAAATTATATATAGGCTAATGTTTTCAATTAGTTTATACCTTTAAGACGAATATTTCTCCCGTGGTTCGATTTATATCAAACTTGCTGTTCGAGGGATTATCAGGGTCGATGCCTTGGCCGGTAAGAAAATACACAATATTTTGCTGTCTGTCCTTGTCACCATCGGTAGCCGTGACCTGCATAATCATAAAAAAAAATTAAAATTTATCCTAACAAATGTTACGCATGAAGCAAAGAAAATCTCATCAACAAGACTATGTTAATAATGTAGGTAAGTTATTGTTTTGTTTGATTAATACAACTATATTATGACTGTATAAGATAAACTTAGTCTTTGTAAAAGTTATGCTTGTAAGTAATAAATAGCGTAAAGCACCAAGAAAATGTTTTCAGCCGTGCCGTTTATACGATGAATAACTCTCCTAAAATAGAAGCTTGCTGCTAAGTATTAGATACACTAAGATGCTCTTTAAGACTTATTATGGCAGCATTACGGCAATTATACTGTACGTACAAGACATTTTTTCAAGTCATATATCTTAAAAATTAAAAATAAAATTACCCCGTATTGGTACAAAAATTCTCCCAGCAATAATTATGCTTACAGTGAATGAAGCAATAATTGTTAGAATAGAACAAAGAAATTGCGAAAAGCATGACGAAAACAGTAACATTTCTAGAAAATTACTGTCGCATATACTTGTATGTAAGAGCGGAACTCCCAATTACGATGGACTTGCCAGAGTCGGAGAAATGAAGAGGGTCGACGTTTGTATAATTACTCGGATCATTTGCGAATCGCGCTTCAATTACAAAAAAAGCTTGTCGCCATAAAAGAAAACGGGAGCCACTGTTTTTAACGAAAATAGCTGCTGCATGCAAAATGTATTTTACAATTTATTATCGTCCTTATTGTAGGTAGTTATAGAAAGGTGGAAGATAGTTGGGTACTTATGGTGATTATTCACTTTATCGCAATTTTGAAATCAGTTTTTGTATAACGCTAAGTCATAATAATGTGAAGTAATCTATTAAATGGAGAGTAGGTAAGAATATAAGTTTGACAAAGACCAGGTTTTTAAATACGTAAGTTTATTCAGGATTGTAAATGTTTAAAAGTCGTAGATGTACAAGATTCTACTTTGCATGCAATAATTGCTAAATAAGATCTATCATTACACTTACCTACACAGAAGTACTAATATATCACTCAGCTAAGTATGTAACAACTTACCCTTAGAATCAAAAGAATACAATAATAATTAAGACTCAAAAAAGTAATGTATGATATAAGCAATTAAGAATGGAAACAAATAGGTAAAGTTAAATTAAATATTGGAAAATACAAAGTTCATGATTCAAATATAACAGGTAAATAAATAAATAGAACCTGATAAATTTATTAAACTACATCGCCACAATCATCAAGTGGGATGTAGCCAAGCATTAACTTATAACAACTTAATATGAAACATATATCGGGTTTAAATATAGAGTTTTATTAACCAAGAAGTAAACCATAAAAAACAAATAAAAATATACTAATAACCCTGTATTTTTAATTTATGTAACTAGTAGAACATTAATCATAAATTATATTAGATAATGACCAATAGGCATAAACTATATCAACAAAAAAGATATAAAGGGGACAAAAAATAATAAAAAAACAACAAAAAACCTGTATAAGGGAATGGGGATAGGGTCCTGTCTCCTCCAATGCTTGCGTGAAGTATGCGCTCTTCGTGAACCGTGGCGGGAGGTCGTTTATGTCGAGCACGTGCACAACTACCCTCGTCGAGTTCTCGTTCCGGCCGTCAGATGCCACCAGCGTCAGCTCGTACTGCGCGGACCCAAGCGTTAGCGCACACCATGCTCATGCATAACTATCTATATCTTATAACTATTTATATCTTTATATTATCTATATCTTTGAATAAGACCTTAGACAATAAATTCATTTTATTGTTAGCTACATAAAGGTTTTATTATATTCTGCAATTTTTCAATCTTTGCACGACGTACATATATTATTTGAGTAGATTTATTCTCAAATTTCTTTCATGTAAGTTGACTAGCTTTCTCACTCAGTTCTGCATCCAAATTGCTAACTTGTCCCACTTCTATTCTTCAAAGGATTTCCTCGAGCTATCGATTTTATGCAAAGATGTGATTCTAATTTCATAGAATTAGAATGATTGGAAATAGTGAGATTCCTAAAGTTTTTACATTACACCTAAGTAATAATGCAACACTTATATATAACTTTGTTAAATAGAATATTCGTTTTGTGATATAATAAATACATATATTTTTTTATTTTTAAGAACCTTCATAAGTATATTTTTATAAGCACGTAAATAAAGTGCTCTACTAAAAGTTTTCATCATTATCGTAATGAAAATGAGGAAAGTATCATTTCAGCACTAAATTTATGGATCCTGTGTTGTACACGGCGAGGTAAAAGGTTGTTTTTCATAAACAACCTTTCTTTTTTATAAAGCATCGTGACTAGTGGGGATAGACCCCCTTTTTATTGATTTTGTTGGAGTATAAAATGTCTTACAATATGGTCTAGCTTACAGTAACGTAAGCGTGTAAACTAAACAGGAGATGACGTGTTATAAAACAACTACACAAAAAAATAAGCAAATTGGACATGATACCATTGGTGCTTACCATTTACGTAGATACGTTAATATTGCTCTGCCCGTTACCCGTCGAACTGAAAACGAGTCTCCAATCTACGAGGTCACAACAAAGAGCGTAAAAAAAACAACAACACTAACACTAGCAATCAAAAATTACTATAACGAAAAACAACCGTGCCACAAATGAAACGACCATGCCATGCAAAGTCGAACAAAACAAACAAAAACAGATTTTTATAAAACACTATAATACCACGCATGAATCTCCATTGAAACTTACACAAGTACATAGCACCCTACATTATAACCTCTTTAGCTTTATAGCAAATTAAAATGTCATTCTGAGTGACTTGATTTATTAAAAACGTAAGAGATCTACTATTTGAATCTCCAAAATCAAAATGAGCCACGTCTTAATCAATCACGAGTTCATTTCTTGTTCACTGCATTACCATAATAATAATAATGTAAAGAACTCAGCCGAACTATTCATAAAGAATGACAAGTAGCAATAAGTTGTAGTTTTTTTTTAAACATCGGTAATCTTTGCGTAGTAACAAAGCAAACCGCCTTGTAAGTAAACAGCAAAAGTTTCAATGTAGAGCCGAACGTGGTGTTCTATCGACCGAAGCGGACCTGAAGAACGCGTTTAGGAAGATTGCGGTCGTCTTCTTCCGTGATCTGGGTGCGGTAGGTGGGCCTCTCGAACACTGGTGGATTGTCGTTCACGTCTTTCACGTGAATCACTACTGTTGTGTAGTTCTCCTTCAAGTTGTCCGACGCTGCAAGCTTCAGCTCGTACTGTCCCCGAAAAATATTCAGCATCAAACAGAATAAATTTTGAACACAGAAATTAAGTTCGGTGTCAAGAGCCCCTACAGAACTATTATATCAAAGTCGATATCTATCTGTTGTAGGGAATTATGTATGAGTCAGGTGAAGTCGATAGTAGTTTCGAAACTATACTCAGAATTAGGAAGAAACACAATTTTTTTTTCTGTCTTACAGCAACTCTCACTAAGAAAATGAATGTCCGCGTGAAGCTGTAAACGCCGCTAGGGTCAATAGCAACTGCCATTCGAAAAATAACTAAGCGAATGATCTCAATCATTATTATACATATAAAACCAATTTTTTTACTATGAACCAAATATTCCCTTCTTAATTAAGTCTGTCAACTTTAAGGCAGGTAGTCATAATTGAGATAAATTAAAAAGTTTATTTTATAGCAGAAAATTACGCAGCTCCAATTAAATTTGAAAATTCAATTTATGACCTTATTAGAGTCAGAAAAAGCTTCCTTAATAAAATTATTAAATAAAGTTCTCATTACATTTCGTTTCGTTTGTTTAGGTTTGGAAAGGAGTGGCTTTCCAACTGACTGAGTGGATAAAGCAATGCAGATGTTTTTGACGCCGAGCGATACGCCTCTGTTTAAGGTAGGATTAAAAATAATCCGGAATTAAAATGCTCAGAACTGAAACAATTCATTTGGAAATAAAGTTAATGTTTCAGGCAATTTATTTAATTCAAACATAGAACCATTGTGTTGCTTTCGCTTACCAAGAAACAAGCCATATGTATGCGACCTAAGCGAGTTATGTATTGGCCTCATTTGTCAGTGTCAGTACTTCCTCAGACGGGAAATGTTTGCTTCAAAAGTCATCTCACGCATATTGTAGAAGACGGGTACTGCAATTTACATTTGAAAATTACGCTATTTCGATTCACACAATGGGTGAGTTCTGCCGCGTACCTTTAGATGGTAAATTTCAGAAGCGCGTTGACTCGATTACAGTATTGACAATTCAGAACAGTCATGAAGAGCCTCAACTACGTTACAGGCAGGTGAATGCGGGGTTGTGTTCGCTAAAATCCGCACAGACCAGCCGGTATCGATTTCATTTTGGAATGGTCACATTTCCAGAAAATTATTATCTAACCAAGAAATAGTTCAGTAGGTTAGCAAAAGTAACGATATTATGTAACATTAACAACACTAATTTATTTCCAACCTAGATTATGTGATAGTTAGATACAGTACTATGTCATTGGTATAACAATTACTATATTAATTACATATCGATTATGAAATGCTGCGAATGCTGGGAAATCTGGAATATCTACTACTGATTTGTTTAATTGTCAACAATATTATGTGTGTTGTTTTACTTGGCTTATATAATATGCATAATATTATTAAAATATAATATTAAACTATACCTACCCATTCCCTCTTCGCTATGAGAATCATAAAGGTTACGTTTACAAATAGTACCTACATTGCATTACATTACTGTTCATTTTCGTCGGCGCTTCATGTTTACCCTATTTCATCCTCATAGATAGATGTGACAATTATTTATTACAATAACAACGTATGTACATCTTATTAAACATTATTTACTCTCTTTAAAGAACTTCCACACTAAATTGTATGTCTTAATACATACTCAAAGGTCTTAACCTACGGGGACAGGCTAATTTCTCGGCATTGAAAGTAACTAACCTAGATATTGATCCAGAATATAAGTTTTATGACATCTTTAAAATAAATCTATTCATAACTACCGTATCAATCAGAAAGACATGATAAAATTTGTTTGTTTCATCTCGTATGACAAAAATAACCCAACTATATTTAGATTCACAAAAAAAAAACAAATATTCAGGAATCAGACCCGTCGCTTGTTGATATTGATTTTAATATTATAATATAACATCATTTAACTTAATTTACGATGGAAACTTCCGACAGATTCTCCCAAGTCCCAACTAGTAAAGTGCTTACGAAGGGAGACAAAGGACGTCACTGTAATTCTCATCGCTGTCAGATTTAACTGACTACTTTTGTCGCTGTTCTAGAGCTAGTGTCGTTGTGGTTTTATCGGTTCTATCACTGAGCCGCCGCGCTGCCGACATTAACGGACTTTTTCTATTCCTCTTGGAAACGTAATGCTTATGGTTATGCTCTCGGCCGGTATAAAATGCTATTTTCGTAACCTTCAACCGCATTGCCTACCAAATACCTATATATTTTGTCTTTTACGATTTCATGTAATAAAATTTTGGGATTAAAAGTGGGATTTTATTATCTTATAAATCTTATGCTCTTATGCTCAAGCAAAAAGGTACCTATATTATTTTTTCTTTACCGTAAGAACGTTATAAAGCTTTATTTAGGATTTAAAAATCATCAATCTGTATGATTCTAAAAAGTTAGAAACCTCTCGTGATGTATTTATTTATTTATATAAAACTTTATTGACCACAATACAACATGGTAGGTATAGTTTAAATGGCGAGCTTAAAATGTAATGTCTGATTTCTCTGTAGAAGAGCGGTATGATTTCATTTTTGTTCTGATGTTAAAAAAATTAACACACGGTATTATTGATTCGATTGCATTCGAAATATTGTTGCCTGAAAAGTTAAGTCTTTGAAAATATATCTCTGTCTACTATTTTATTTTACAATTTCAAAATAATCCAACCTGTTCAGGACACAAAACTGACATACGGTAAATCTGACAATATTGAGGAAAATGTGAACGAGAAAAGAAAGACGTTATTTTGTTTTACCGCTTTATTTATACCTTGAAATAATTTCGAAGCTTTTACGCAAAATTATTTTTAGGAGTATTAATTCTGTCTTAATTCAACTCATCTCGAGTGAAATAACAACACTACTTTAAATACAAATTCCAATAAAAGGCCGCTTTTAGGCTTTTGTATTTATTATTATATTGAAAAGTAAAGGAATAATTTTGCAATTAATATTCTTTAATTACTAGAAATATTGAGCAGAATAAAAGTAACGATTTTTTGTTATTTCTCTCGACATTTTTTAGATCGAGAAAGTGCTTTATCGCAGTATCAATTATGCCACCCTGGATTATCACCTGATAAGTTATCTTCATCACAGCCAGAAAAGTAACATTAAGGTCAATTTACAAAGATGATGAAAATGAAGGTTTACCATTGTAAACCTTCTTCATTAGGAATGATTGTTCTCCACTCTTTTAAAGCATTTTGGAGAAGGCCGATAAGGGCTCAGTCAGAATGGTATTAAAGACGCCAAATGCTATTCCTGAGGCTGCTGTTTCGAATTCCAGCTTTAAAGAACGCTTCATTTAAAAAGAAATATGTTGTGTCCCTTCTGATTTATGATTTAATCTCGCCTCATTACAGTGTAGATACATACATGTGGTAAAAGTTAATGTTCAGTGCAAAACATAAAATATCAGACGCATTTGCCGCTCGCCTGCGGTGGTGTGCGCTTGGCAAGGCAAAGTAAATTATTTGCAATGACCGAGAGCGAGATCCGACGTTATGTCTTATTGTTAGCACGTGGTTTGTTCCACGACAATGCTTCGTTTAATTTTGTGAGATTGTTCATAGTTGGAAACACTGGAATCTTGTTTACTTTACTGGAATTTGAATATATTATTTGATGTGTTACTTGTTGGATGTTTTGATCAAAGCCAAAACAATGTATGGCTTGTTGTTAAGATTTTGTCGGTTATTAAAAGCAATAGGAATATCCTTTATTTCTAGCCAGCCTCAAGAAAGTGTTGCATCCTGCCGAACAATGGATGAAGCTATTGCGCCAGATCCTTCCTATTTGGACAATACAACATAGAATATTCCCAACATAACTCAAGTGTGGTGTTAGGATTTTATAATCAACAGAGACGTGATATAACGTTTTTTGTAGCAGTATCGGTGTTATTACGGACATAAAGAACCTTTGTGCTTCTTTTTTTGCCAGCAGTGCGTCCTTAATTCCTTTGGCGTAACTTACGACACTGTCATCAGTAACATTGACTATTAGGAAGGCTTAGTGAGTGTTCATACTGAACTCGCGGGCGCGGGCGCGGGCGCGGTCGCGGGCGCGGTGGCGGATTCGTGTTCACACTGGCCGCCAGGCGTTTGCGCGATTGTGACATGTTGTCAGAGGTTGAAAACATGGACGACGATCTTTTTTTAACCGAAAATTCATACCTAAAGTTCCATTTAGGTACTCACCCTCCATATCAGGAAACAATTCAGCAATTTCCTTACATAGTTTATTAAGAAAGTTTCTGTTCATAAGATGCCTGTGTTTACTCTGCCAAATCTGAGTTCAAATCAAATCAGTTCTAGCCTGAATAGTACTAATAAACTCTTCTGTATTGAAGGACATGATCTTAGATGAAAGAACAACCCTTTAATCTGGGGACATAATGAATTCATGTGCTATCGTTTCTAGCGACAAGTTCAAAATGGTTGAACTTACCTGACATAATCGCGCGTTCCGCCGCTAGTTCAGTGTGAACACACTCATACATTCTCATGCGTTTGATATTGCCGCTAGCGGGCCGCGCGCGGTTGTCGCTAGCGTGCCCGCTACTTACACCGCACGTGCGTTTTGTATGTGAACACTCTCATAGTAGTTCATATGTTTGAAATTTCGCGACCGCGCCCGCGAGTCAGTATGAACAAGCACTTAGAAGGCCTGGTAGAAACTTATATACTTGGCTACCTAATAATGGAAATTAATGGAAGATTTCAGTTCTTTTCGGTAGTTTAATGATTTATTATGAACAGTTAGTAATATTTGCTGATATTCCTGCTCAAATTATTCCGAACTAACACCTTCCGTTCCTAACTCATAGTGGCGTATGCATTAATTTCCGCATTATAAATTATTATTCGTGCTCCGAGAAATAAGGCGCATACCAACCTAATTGAAGAGGCATATGTACCTAATTTGTACGTAAATTGGCACGTTTAATGATTAGGTACATGCCGATATTAGGCGTAATTTATAATTGGTCTGTTTAATTGATTCCATTCATGCTCACTAAATATTTTGGTAAAATAATAGCGGTTACAATGAATACGTGATTTTACTTAATATAAGCTTATATTTTTTTTGTTTAATTATAGGATTATATTTTAATCTCCATTCTCATTATCTATAATCGTTTAAATAACTAATTCAAATATAATGTTTGATTTTATTTATTTTTATTTGATGAGAGAATAAAATGTTATCTAGCTAGAGTGTAGATTGTAAATATTTTTTTCTAAAAATAACTAACGACTTAAAGCTTTAAACTAAGTCCTACCATAATATTAAAATTGTGCTTCGCGTGTAGCTAACATAATCAGGCGGTAATTTAACTAAAGCTCCTTGAAAGGTCGTAAATTTCTCGCGTTATTGTGGTTCAGAAGATATTTTGTCATAGTTCGCTTAAACTATGTGGAAAAGTTATGTAGCTGTATCTTAACATTAATAAACATTAATAATAAATTTTTGTAAATAATTCTAATAAATTCTTAAACATACTCACGATTACTGGGTATTGTACCGACTAGTAATATTATGTTCAATATGTCCACATCCATATTAAAAATGTCCAAACTTTTTCTTAAACTTTTTCAGTATTACGTCAAATAGAGCCAATTAATTTGAGTTCATTCGATCGAAAAGACTTAATACTTATAGTTTTAAGTAAAAAACGAACTTGTACCATGAAAGCAAAGTTTACTAAAATCAATACTAAAAGTATATGAACTGACAAAAGACAATCAGATTTTCTTCAATGACCCATCGAGCCGATAATTATTAAAATGTAAAAATAGTTCTGCCTTTTGTTCAAAATTTATCTTTAGTTTCATGTAGCCTTGTCAAGTCGACAACCCTCAACAACTGCGTTGTAAATGTCAAGAGTGTCGACAAGGGTACGCTACTATGGCGTACGCGCAGTATTCGTAGTAGCAGAACGAACTCTACCACTTGCAAATACAAAATACCCCTCGGAAAGGTATTTGTACCTGAGAACGTTCTGGACCCTGAATACTCCTCATCAAGACACCGAATATAGTAAAATACGATATTAATATTCCAAATAATAAGTTATTTATTATTTAAAACAAGCTAAAATTTCGGATTTTAATTTATAATAATAATAATAATAACGCTTCACACTCATAGCCCCCACACTAGGATTCCCTGTGTCGTGGGTGCCATGGACAACACACTAGACAAGGACATTCACACCCAGACCCAGAACAGAAATTCAAACTCATCATTCAAATTTCCGCCTCGCTGGGAATCGAACCCAGAACCCTTGGTGCGGCGATCCGGCATGGTAACCATTGCGCCACACGGGTTGTCAATTAAACATAAATTAAAATTCGCTTAAGTAATAATCGTGCTGTGAAAGTAACCTTACTACCTAATTTAAAAGGTGTTAATTAGGTACTGTTTGATTCACCACACGGCGCTTCAAAAAGTGCATTATTTATGACTTTATGTCCTCCGGAAGGCGCCATATTAAATTTTGTGTGATACAACATAGGGTATAATCAGAAGAAGATCAAGACATTTCTACCAATTTAAATATTAAACTACTTGTTTAGAAGTTCTGCGGGAACAGATGAACATACGGACTGAGATCACAACCCCCTTTTTGGCTTCGTGTAGTAGAATAGTTAATAGTGATGAGCCTTCAGATACACTCAAACGTAGGTTAAGTTTTAATTAACTAGACTACTGTTACACATAATTTTGTACAAAGTTTCGGGCTTCTGAGACGTAATGTATTATACAAATGTTGGTTAAACTTAGTTACTCACTATGTTACTCAACCAATCTCCACCAATCCGCACTGGAGCAGCGTGGTGGAGTATGCTCTAGGCCTCCTCAAGAGGAGAGACCTGTGCCCAGTAGTGGGCCATTAATGGGTTGAAGCCATGTTACTCAAAGCTACGATTAGGTACACTGTGCATATCAATTTATATTCTTTTGGGCCTCTTTCATGACACTTATAATTAATCATGTTTTTAGGAATCCTTTCCCGAGTTCATTACACAGGCCAACAAGTGTAATAATTAGACGTCCTATTTCTTAATTTTCTTTGTATTTTTTTGTTTTTTTTTTCTTGTTATTTCAATAAAAAACGTGCACAATATATAGGTATGTATAATATGTATACCTGAATGATTAAATTATTTTTAAAACTGATTAATTCGGCTGTAAAATCCTGCGGTAGTGTAATCCAGTATAGGATTGTAGTTCCATTTTAAGTGTTAACGAGCAGTTAACTTATGATTCTGATAATATTCAAAATAAAGAGAGATCAATTTTGAGAGAGATTGTAATCATATCAGTAAATTACAGCCTTGTTCGATCAGCGCCCGAATGTGAGATAAAATCCCTAAACGACGGAACATTCACAGCCTATATTTGCTGGGGATTTTTTCAGGATATTCCTTTGATTGTACGGTACATATGTGCGAGTAAGTATAGGCGGATTCAATACACAATGATTGCTATTCAGGAAAATATCGAACATTGATAGATTTTCTTGACTTACCCGTTTCCTGGTTTCATAATCGAGCGCTCCTGCTACATAAATGGCGCCCGTCATATTTTTGACAGCGAAGGCTCCACCTATGTTCCCGCTCGTGATCTCGTATCGAATACGCGAGGCTGTAACAAAATAAGAACAATTTAGTATCTACTTGTTAGAATCAAGATAGTTCTATTTATTTGTATAGACGATTCTAAGTCATTTAGGTCATCATGCCTAACAAACCTGTATCTGAGACAGTGTACCTTTTGTTATCAAACAAGATGTTAGGTACTCTGTGACCCAGAACAGGTAGGCTGCATTATCGTTTTGATGAAACTTGGACTCTACCTTTTTTTTACAGCTATGAACCAAAATCAAAACAAACATTCGCAGTATATACAATTAAACGTGCTGAATTTTATTGGTATACGAATAAATAAAATTATTTTGGATTTGTATTACAAAAGCAAATTAATGTTCATGACATACGAGTAATCCACTTAAATTGTAAATGTGGTCTTCAATTAAAAAAAAATCAAAACAAAACCACAGTACTCTAAATTAAAACGTGCTGATTTGGTGTACGAATAAATAAAATTATTTTGGATTTACCTATATCACAAAAGCAAATTAATGTTCATGACATAAACCACTTAAGTAATAAATGTAGTCTTCAATAAAAAAAAAACATCACTCTGAAGCATTACTTAAACCGAGAAACTTATTTTACTACTGGAGATCATAGCAGTTCCGAGAGCGGAGAGAGTGAGTTATTTTCTTTCATGTTCATGAACTTAGTTTGATTTATTTATAGTAAGCAAAAGATAAATATTAGATACATATAAAAATGTACCTATCATAAATAATCGTATTCAAAAGGGATTTTATAGGCTTCAAGAAACAATTCCTCTATCAACTTACGCGATTCCTATGTTGATTAATGATTTAGCAACATTATTATATGTACATTTTAGTGACGCTGTATTACGTTTATGTATGCCTAGCACTCATCGCTGTGCTGTAGCTTTTATAGACTAAATTCAGGGCAAATGTGTCGAAGCGACACGCCTTACAAATTCAATGAATCGGGTAAAGGCATTATTCTACGAGTAGATGGGTATAGCCCCCAGTCAAAGAACTGTCAGACATGGCACATTACGGGGACAGCGTCAGTGTTTGTGACACACTTTGTTTACGTTTACTTCGGGGTATACCTTTCAATTTGATTGATATTGAACCGTATGGTAAACTATTTTTGTACAGAATTCTACAGGACAGGGCCAACACGCGCTCAGACTTAAATTGGTCTTCCTAGCACCAATGCGATTCAGTTGTCATTACATAATTATAATATTCAAGGCGGTGACGCTGATCTCACGTTTGTAAGAGTGAGTGAAATGTTCAGACCTATTCATTTTCATATAACTGAATATTTAAGAAATCCCACAAAGTGAGAATATCACTATCAGTCTGAATTTCTGAAACCTAGTTAACCTATCTTATCTGACCCAATTTTGTGGAAACTATGGGACGAAAATTATTTTGGTTCTAGATACGTGTAGGATTGAATTTAATAGTTAGTATAAATGATATTAAGTCATCGGGGTCACCGGCTGTGTTGGGTGTACCACAGGGCTCGATCTTGGGTCCGTTTCTTTTTCTGGTATACATTAACGATTTACCACATTATGTAAAGAACCAAGCGGATATTGTACTATTTGCTGACGATACATCATTAATATTTAAGTGTGAAAGGAATAAAGTAAATTTTGACGACGTAAATAGTGCTCTTTCGCATGTGTCGCGTTGGTTCACTATCAATAATTTGCTTTTAAATGCAAAAAAAACTAAATGTATAGAGTTTGTACTACCTAATGTTAAAAAAGTTAACAAATTTCTCAGACTGAATAATGAAATATTGCATATGGAGGAATCCACGGTCTTTTTAGGGGTGACCTTAGATAGTAAACTTCAGTGGGGCCCACATATAACAAATCTCGCGACTAAACTCGGTAGGGCTGCTTATGCTGTTAGGAAAATAAGGCAGTTTACTGACGTCGAAACTGCTAGGATGGTTTATTTTGCATATTTTCACAGTATTATGTCATATGCCATCTTGCTGTGGGGCAAAGCAGCCAGTATAGAACAAATTTTCATACTACAAAAAAGAGCTATTAGGGTTATTTATAAACTTAGATCTCGTGAAACTTTGCGTGACAAGTTCAAAGAAATAGGTATACTTACAGTAGCCTCACAATATATATATAGTAACGTGGTTTTTATACGGAATAATATAAGCGCGTATAAACAAAATTTTGATATCACTAATCGCCAAACAAGAAAAATGCACCAGTTAGTAACGCCATCTTACCGTCTTTCTAAAGTGAAGCGATCTTTTATGGGCCGTGGTGTACAGTTCTATAATAAAATCCCAAAGCTAATACGTGATTTGCCAGTGGAATTATTTAAGAAACATGTAAAATCTCAACTTTTAGGCAAAGGCTACTATACTGTAGATGAGTACATAAATGACAAAGACGCATGGAAATGACCAGATCTGCAACCAGTTCCGTACAGGCTAGTGATACTTCTTTGTAAGAAATATACCAATGTATTTTATTTTTTAAAAGATGTGCTGAGGAGTTTCTTTCGGCTTTTCTTCTCCTCCATGACAAAGCACCTTTCCGAAAAGCTGGTAAATTAAAAAAATTACGTGCATAAGTGTATCAATGATACCTACATGAATAAATGATTTTGAATTTGAATTTGAATTTGAATAACGTAGTAAAGGAAGAATGAAACAAATGATTGTAACTTTGAAATTATTCTGGCTTCCTTTGGTCCATACATCAACACACAAACACAACACAAAATAATGGAATAATGAAAATAATTATGAAAAATATTTATTTTATGGATACATGTAGGTATTGTTTATAAACGTTTAAAAATAAGTTCCTCTCCTTTATTTTGAAATTTTTATTGTTAATAGAAGTGGAAAAATGCAAATTTATTACACTTTTTGTACCGTGAGCGCCTTTTTACAGAATTTGACACGGGTCAGAAATTTGGAAGTATGTTGATGAGGGATAAATAAAACACAAAGTTTAATAAGGATTAAAATTCTAAAGAAAGGGTAAGCGATGAGTTGCCGTCGCCATCATATTTTGTGTTCTCATCAACAAACTTTGTTCACAAACAAATGTTCATAAAAAGTATATCAATACTTTTACACTCTATCATTATACAATCTATCAAGATTGACCTAAAGTTTGTATGCAAGATACTTGTAGTATTTTAATATTTTATAAACATTTTATTCCGAATTTCCCGAGAGAATGGGTTTAAAGCTTTTTGGATTGACTTATAATTTGGAATACCTAGTTGATTTTTTCGTCGCTGTGTTAATTGTTGATAATATAATCATTTTAAGTACCAGCAAAAATTTGGCGGGTACGTTTATCTAACGTAATTAATAAAGTCCCGCATAATAAAGATTTGATTTTTATAACACTATAAATCTAGAGCAAAGAAATCGTTTAATGAACTCTTTATCGAAATGAAACAGCAAAAAAGAAGTTTTGAATATATTTTGCACTTAAAGAACTCTATGAGGAGGCTTAGTGCAAGATCATACAGACTGCGTACAAAAGATTAATTAATGTTCGAAGCGTCTGACTAACTAGCGGAGTGCCGACTGTTATGAATACCTAAGTTGTGAAGATAATTTCAGTAAAGCGGTATTTATAATCAACTAGCTATTACCCGCGGCTTCGCCCGCGTGTTCAAAGGGAAGTAACAATGAGTTTTTTAACATGCGTGATTTATTTCTGTTACTTTATGAATTATTATTATTTTATGTTATAAGGATATGGAAGTATAGAAGTATGGACAAATACGCATCATAATGGATCTTTCCATGTAAATGAGTTATTTACTGCAGTAAAAAGTAGCCTACGTTACTCTCCAGCCTCCTACCTGTCTCCACACAAAAAATTATACCATAACATCTCTCCGTTACGACGTGAAAGACGGACAAACAAACACACTTTCGTATTTATAATATTAGTATGGATTATTATTAATTATTATGTTATTATATCTAGGAAAGAGTCATGCATGTTAAACAACTCATTGTTAATTCCCTTTGAACACTCGGGCGAAGCCGCGGGTAATAGCTAGTACGCATCATAATGGATCTTTCCATAGGAATGAAATGTTTTACTGCGGTAAAAAGTAGCCTACGTTACTCTCCAGCCTCCTACCTATTTCCGGACAAAAAAATCTTACCATAACATCGCACCGTTACGACGTGAAAGACGGACAAACAAACAAACAAACAAACACACTTTCGCATTTATAATATTAGTATGGAAGTATGGATGGATAAATACGCATCATAATGGATCTTTCCATGGGAATGAGTTGTTTTACTGCGGTAAAAAGTAGCCTACGTTACTCTCCAGCCTCCTACCTATTTCCACACAAAAAATCTTACCATAACATCGCTCCGTTACGACGTGAAAGATGGACAAACAAACAAACAAACAAACACATTTTCGCATTTATAATATTAGTATGGAAGTATGGAAGTTTGGAAGTATGGATATTATGGATTGATATGGATATGGAAGTGTAGAAGTATGGACAAATACGCATCATAATGGATCTTTCCATGGGAATGAGTTGTTTTACTGCGGTAAAAAGTAGCCTACGTTACTCTCCAGCCTCCTACCTATTTCCGGACAAAAAAATCTTACCATAACATCGCACCGTTACGACGTGAAAGACGGACAAACAAACAAACAAACAAACAAACACACTTTCGCATTTATAATATTAGTATGGATGTACGGTATACATATATTAGTGAAGATGGTTCGCGGTTAACAAATGGCTGACATGTGCCGCTAATCGTGAACTTTGACTTTGCGTGTCACGTCATGTCACATCACGTCTCGAAGAAATATAACTTCTTAGAATTTAATTGCTTTTTTCGATTTTAATAAGGTTTTATTTGGTGAAATATTTGTTTTGAATTGATGTAATATACATAAATTAATATTTTTATTACATATTATTATGTAATAGTGACGCGATACGTTGTCTCCATTCTTATCGATCCTCTATCAGCTTAGGGCCGAGTATGCTCAACATTTTCCTCATGGTGTTCTAAATTAATAAATTTTAAGTGTTGCATTACATCCTAAATTAGCTAAGTAGCTAAGAGTATAATCCATGAACTGAAAAATATGCCAGGATTAAACGGAGCGAAATGAGGTTGGGTTGTTTCTTTTTAATAAAACACGACCACAGAGTTTCAATAAATTGATTCAGTGGGGATAGAAGCGAACGAGCAGCCAGCCTTTGTGGGGTTAATGTAAATTTATTAATAGGTTTAATTAATGTTACCAAACATGAAGAGCTTATATTGAATATAACGTTAAATTAAAACATTATGTTAAGTCGTTATGAGAATGATTAAGTTAAGTGCAAAGTTCACTTCAACATTTTATTCAACAGCATGCAGTATAATTTGAAAAACGTGGCGTATAATAAACCTTTTAAAGCTAAAAGTTAGCGCTTGGCCACACCACGCCGCGACATTTGAAATATTGCACCAGCTCCTTCAACAGCCGTCACACGATTCCGCAAATGGGTTTGAATAAATAGCAAATTGAAAGCAATTCAAATATGCATTCAAAAGCTTTATGTGTATCATAAAGATCGCGGCGTCGCTGCTCCTTTTTACGCTAAGCGTCGTAAAATTTGAGCTATTTATTGTTTGAAGCGAACGTGAATCAAGGTATTCAGATCAGCAAGGCTATTCACTTTTGTAACTTGACAGCGGAATCCGCGATGAGTTTCAAAATTGAAGTTCGAGTCCGAGATCTTGATATGTGATTCTCTAATCATCTGGTACGCACTTGCGAGGTGAAGGGAGTCTCGAACTCTTACTTCAATTTAGAAACTCATCGTGTATTCCGCTGTCAAGTTACAAAACAAAAGCGAACTTGCATCGTATTGACATGTCATTATCTAATCATCTAGTACGCACTTGCGAAGTGAAGTGATCCTAGAACTCGAACGTCAATTTTGAAACTCGGCTGTCAAGTTACAATACTGAATAGCGTTCCAGATCATATTGTTTGAATTTCCGCAAAGATTTAAATCATAGAGGAATCACTGAAAAATTAATTTACGACATCGTTCTCTTAACAATATAAATGTAATCTGAAATAGGATATGTATTTACCTAACCAAGAAAGTGAGCAAGTTTTTATTATTATTATTAACAATTTAAAATTTTAAAAAACTACAAAATGTAATATCGGCGTAAAAAAATAAATATCGTTAGTAGCCGTGTTAAAATTATAAATGTAGTGTGGCTGTGTGCGTGTTTTTGAACAAAACTAATAACTTCCAGGTAAATGTAGTACTCTCCTAAAAGCACCACAGGTATAATTTCAGCTAACCACTGTTGCTTGTTAGTGGAAATATTCGAATTTAGATATTTTACAGAAACGTTGGGAATATCATAACTACTTTGTGTGTAATTTGAAGCAGCAGGCAAATGTTTGGTACACCGCACGGACTAAACGGAGTAGTTTACTTTGGTTAAATAGTGATTGGAATACCAATACTAGTAATGGCTAGGGTTGGAAGATAAGACCCGCTAGTAACGGTTGGGTCTTCGAGTTTCAGAGGATTACTTTCATTTGACCGAGGTCGTAGTATGAAAGTATTTTATCTGAGTTACTAAATAGCATCTACAAGCGCAAGCTCATTGGTTTTATCTCATTGACGCTGTACTAGCAGTTTTGTAGACTCAGTGCTATGGAGTTGGAACTGTACAATTGTTTGGCATCCTACGTAGGAGGATGAACGTAGTATAAAATAACATAGAAAGAAGGAGAGTCAGAAAAAACATTTGTTCACTGGTATAAAAAGCTGAAGAATTTGAACACAGTAACGTAAACGCTCCTATTACCGCCAGTTTAAGCTGACTATGGATGAACTTCAGAAAATTAGATATACGCCGTTATGCTAGGACAGGCGTTTTAATTTATTCTTTATCATAATTAAATATTCTATGACATTCAGTACTTAAATTTAGTATTAAATGACACAATATTTAATAAATAATAATTTAATCTGAAATAGCGGCTGCTTCTATTACCGCCCGATGGGATGATGTTGTTTCTATTACCGTTTTTCATGTTTCTATTACCGACCACTGAAAAAGGAACACATTCTCCATACTATTAAATAATAAAAAAACAAAATAAATATTTATTAAGTTGGTATAAAATATTTGAGATCAATAATTACTATTAAAAACTGAGCTTTCTTCTTAATAATGTAGTTAAAGTACATATTATTAAAAACACTATCTACTGAAATTTTATAAGATGGAGGTTAATATCTTGAAACAAGGTTTATTTATTCCAATCCGTTTGAGTTACACATTTTGCCATCAAATCGCATCATCAGACCCTGAGATAGTCTATGATGTAGGTACTAGTTTTGCAAAAATAAAGTTATTGGCAAAAAATTTCTTAAAAACGGTTCCGATTCTCCTATTCAAGAGTTACACATTTTGTCTCCAAGGGACATCATCAGACCATAGAATGGTCAATGATGTTCTGATTTTGCTGTGTAAATATTTACCAACAACAAAATATACCTTTTAACACGGTTCAATTATTCCAATCCGTTGAGGAGTTACATATTTCGTCTCCAATTCACATCATTACACCCTGAGATGTCAACGAACCGTTGAGGTGTTCCACTCTATATGTCCAGAACCCATCATAAGATCCTCACCATGATGTTAATGAGACCACCCTGAAGCAATCCCCTATTTAATACCGTTTAAACCATCCAAATTGGTCGAACATATAAAGAAAAAAAAACATATACGACGAATTGATAACCTCCTCCTTTTTTGAAGTCGGTTAAAAACTTATGTGTGGCCTATAGAACATTTATGAACACAGGAACTTATAGCAGGCTTATCAGCATTTTAACTACAGTACGCTACATACCTACAATAAGAGACTTTTATAAATAAGACCGTATGGGTCGGTAATAGAATTAAGTATGAAGATTCTATTACCGCCCAAAAAAGAAACAATAATAGGAAAAAATCCATAAGACAAAATATATGGCGTTAATTGATCCAATTATGTAATACACTCTTTAGAATCAAACAAGTTAAAAAAAAACATGTAAAATGATGTATTAAAAGAAATAAAAGCTAAAATACCAACTATTGTAAAACATCTAACACCGCCATGGGGCGTTAATAGAAGCGACTTATAAAAATTATGTTTCTATTACCGCTCCAATGTAAAATTCGATTTAAACGACAAGCCATGGCCAGAACGGTAGTATTAGATGTTAATCTAAAAAACCAATGTATTATTTGTTATAGTTACATATTTACATGCACGTATACACATTTTATTTGTGTTAATTTCTCTTAAGTAATAACGAGGTGTTCTTATGTAGCTGGGAGCACAACACTATGACACAAAAGTCCGTTGCGGCCGCGTCTCAATTATTGGCTATTTACTCTGTTTGCTGATTATTTACGCACACAAACTTTATTATTTTTGTTTCTCAATATACATACCTAAAATATTTTTAGGCTACAACTTTCATGGAATCTATAACATGCCTTAAAATAGTGATTAAAAAAACTGGCGGTAATAGGATACAGTTTTTGGGAGGCGGTAATAGGCGCGTTTACGTTATAACTTTATGTTACTTAGGAAAGAATTAAATAAGAAATAGATAAAACATACAAACATCAAAGAGTTGCCCATCATAAATTATTCTTAAAAACTCCAAAGTTAAGGTTTTATTTTAAAATAACAGAAAAAGGAAGAGGGAGAGATTGAAAGGTGGTACAAAGTTTGCCGGTTCAGCTAGTAAAAGATAAAATACGATTTAATAAACACTATAGGTACTGACGCAAATTAATACGAACGGAAAATGGACAATAAGTGACGCGCGATGCTATGATGACTGAAATCGTACGAAATATTATTAAAACTGGCTAATTCAATAAAATAATGATGTTGCATGAGAATGAAAAATGCTACGGGTCAGATCCAGTACAAAGGAAGTTGAAAAGATTTCACAGGATTTGAAACAAAGAGAAACTACTCAATTATGAGGTTAAGCTCATAAAAAACTTTTAGATTTTAACAACACAACAGCTGTAAAATAAATTATGAGAAATAATGTATTGAAAAAATAAACCATAATACTCGTATGTATTTCAGGCGTATAAAATTCAGGCTTGATTCACTTATTCAGTTTCGGTCTGTTTCATGTCAATGTCTTAGCATAACATCGTGCATACAGTCGTTATTGTTGAAAGCGTTTATTCTGGTTTCACGTGCATATCAGTATCAGATAAATACCAATATTCAAATTTCAAATGTAGGTTGCATGTGTGTTAGCAATTAGAATGCAATCTCACATTTTATGCTTCGAAACTTAGCCGTAGTAGTATTTCTGTTAAAATTGTACTACATTACATTTATAATAATAGAATAATGTTTGATAACAGATAACCTATTAGGTTCCTTAAACATTCTCGTACATACGAATAGAAAGTAGCAATTGATCACTTCGGAAAATGTAGACACAGAACTCGGTATCGACTGCAAAATGTTACTATTCAGCAACCGTCTTACTCATCAATAGGGAAATGAACCAATTTACTAATAGAAGATAGACTGGAAACCACAAAGGATACAGACAGGAGTTGTCTGTGGTATATTTGCAGACTGTGGTGGGATACCGATAAGACAAGCAAAGCTTTTTTTGTCTTGTTTCTATCTTTTTCTAAGTTCGCTTTTTATTTATTTATTTCTTAGTAACTCGACAACGCTTCGCATCGTTGAACAAAATCTGTAGTGCATTCACAAGTAGATATCGCAACTAATACTTTTTTCTTTATCAGGCGTTTCATAGTTTTTGAAGTGAAAACTTCTTTAGTACGGGGGTGACTTGAAATTTTATGAAACGAAACTGTCCAGTAAAAAGAGACAAACACATAAATTCTAAAGTGAGATAGGAAGCATTGTACGGGAGTAGGGTAGAGAAGTGAGGGGTAGGGGAGCGGAGCGGAACGGGGCGGAGCGGAGCGGGGCGGAGCGGGGCGGAGCGGAGCGGAGTAGTGAAACCTACATTTATCATCTTCCCGAAATTTTACATTCGTCTCATTATCTTGAAAAAAAAAATTTTGAAGGTTTCACTTCTACCACGTGTGAATTGCACACATTTTAATTTTTTTTATAAAACAAACTAGAAAGAGAATTAGCTAATAATTGGTGTTTTTAATTTTGATATCGCAACTAATACTTTTTTCTTTATCAGGCGTTTCATAGTTTTTTTTTATAAAAGAAACTAGAAAGAGAATTAGCTAATAATTGGTGTACTTAATTTTAGGTGAATTCATTACGTACCAACAAAATACAAAACAAAATCGTAAGATGTTAAGTATGAATACAATCAAGATAATGTAGAAACGAAATTTTTATTCTTTAAAATAGGCACAGGACACTTATCAAACATTCTACTCGAAGTATAGAAATTTATTTCAGTTACAGAATAAACAAGGGAGGGAAGCGTTGTCGCGTCTCTGTAATTATTTCGGAAATTATATTTGCCAGCGATATTATACTAACAAAATTTATTCTACCAGTTATACCTAATCACCATCATTTTACTAAAACCAAATTTGAACAAATATTAACCGCATATCGTCACAAAGCAGAAGCTTTAACGCATGGTAATAAAGTTAATATAATTAAGAGTACCTTCGTAATGGAATACGGTGTAAGTCTAAGGTAGCATTTGTATAAAACGTCCTACATTTTACCTTTACTTCTCGCTTATATAATATAGTCACATTAGGTGTGCCGGTTCC
The DNA here is from genome assembly GCA_911387775.1 of Thymelicus sylvestris. Classification (NCBI taxonomy): domain Eukaryota; kingdom Metazoa; phylum Arthropoda; class Insecta; order Lepidoptera; family Hesperiidae; genus Thymelicus; species Thymelicus sylvestris. The sequence goes on from OU426888.1 coordinate 8,422,056, forward strand.
CTAATCGTAGCCTGGTAATGATCGCCCGCCGACTAATTGGCCTATAAAGAAAGCTGAATTCATATTGCTACCCAGACCGTTATATCGTGAACCTGACACTTGTGTAGCATGTTAAAGATACAAAGTAATAGGGATGAGATATTTTGTTTTGTTTATGTGCGAAGAAAAAAAATTACCTATTAACGGTCTGTAACAATTCTAACGGGATAACAAAGTCGTCAGCGCCACTTAATCTCAAATAAAGATTTAATAATATTTTAAGAAGTGAAGTGTAACGAACGAGAAAAGTTAGTAGAGCTTAACATTCTCTGCCTATGTCCTTATGGACATAGACAGTGAAAAAAACTGTCATGAACTGATTGTACAGTCGTATCTACAAATGGAACCAGAATATTTAATTAACACTTCGCTTCCGATGCTACAAAAGAAGTGAAATTAATTTCCAGAGAGCAGTCAAACAATCAGTTGTCTCTAGCGCGTTGGCTATTACGAAGGCCGTCGTTCTGATAAGATTGCCATGACAAAGACTAAGCAATATAAAAGCGGGAGAGATTGAAAAATCGAATATAAGAAAGTGGAGGTCGTTCGTGAATATCACTAACGGATTTTAATTGCCATTTGTCAAACGAAATGAATGGGAGTCATAAATTTGCCCGCAGACATGTCAAAATATACGATTTTCTTTCAATGAACGGAGTATTCAATAATGCAGGAGCCGTGGTCCCCGCTGTAAATCACGGGTTCGCGCCGTCTATTTGCACCGCTACTTCTCACCGTAGCGGGAGGATCACTCCTGGCTCTCCCCTCTCTGTACATCCGTTTTAGTGATTTGATTAAAACAATTTATCTCTCCTACAGTATAAAATTTTGTCTTCCCTACTTATTAATTCTGCCTAAAATGTTTGGTTATTCAACTCTGCGTTGGAATATGATGAATAAATAGACAGGACACTTAATGAAAATCCGCTAGTGTCTAGGAAAATTAGAAAAAACTCTCCTGTTTATTTTGAAGTCAGTTAAATCTAACGTTAAATTTGATGTGATAATATGGAATTTAGAGATAAGCCAAACACATTAATGTTTACTACTATTTGTGGCGTTGGAAATCCAATGTTGTTTTCGAGGCTTTCATAAGCTGGCAGATGTGTGACCAAACGAGACGAGATAAAAATAGTAAAAGTAAAAAACATACAGAGTCTGAAACTGATTAAAAATTCCGAGAATGGAAACCTAATATCGAAAGAGCTGTTGCGGGATAGACTGGTATCATATTCGCAACAACTGAATAATTGGATAATATATGACCAATTTTAGAAAAACTGTGTTTTTGTTTGCCTATCCTTTATTGAAAATTCAAAAAGATAATATTACAATAAGCGGACTTAATGCGCTGAGGCATTTTTTACCAGTCAATCCTGGTGATGATGAAAAATTGATGTTATAAATTTTTTAATGATATCTTCAGAGACAAGCAGATTCCAAAGATTTCCAGGACGATCCAAAGTATCTATTGTGGCTCTAGCTACTGTTTCCTTGATAACCGGTGCCGTCCCAAAGCGACCGTAAAAGTGGCGGACGTAAACGATAGGAGGCTTGATGGAGACGGCTCGTGGAATATTCTAGATAGCTTTGTATGTTACGTCAGAATATGTGTAATATTTTATAGAAGATTTCCTTCAATTATGTTGGTAAGTTCGAATTTTTCAATGTGTGAACCCTTCATAGATGAGTCCAACTCGCACTTGGCCACTTTTTTAGCTGAGGCCGCTGATGTACCTAATATATCACAGGCGCAGCAGATTTTTTTCATTTCTGCCTATATGAAAGCAATAGACGGAATATATATATTATATCATCAACATTCTAGATATTAAAGACATGAGCAATCATCAAAATATCGCCACTGCTAACTGCAAAATTGCCTCAGCACTTATATACATATAATTAACCTCAGCACCTATTAAATAAGCAAATCATTTTGTAGCGAATAGTTGTCTACTCTTTGTTACTCCGCGTCCGTAACCAAACTCAAATACAGTTACAGTGTACTATACGAGGCGAGCTACAAACGTATTGCTAAATGCCTCGTTTGTAAGCATCGTGAAGCCAACCATCCTTTAAACTGAAACAATGAAGTCGCATGGACCAATTCACTTTACAACCAAATGAGGTTCATTTTATAAAGACCAAATAAATAACATTACTTATTCATGCACTAATAGCATTCCGGGTCGTTGGTTGTATGTTTTACGAAGTATTAATTCACAAACTATCCAGACTTGAAAAAAGATATCTATATTACATGATTGTCTTTTCTAGAAGGTATCAGGGACAGTTCGTTAGAGAGGCCTACCACAACTAAATCAATAGCTACAATGTTTTTGGTTACCGGTACTTTGTTTCTTTCGTTATTTATCATCAGAAGGTATTATATTGTTGACCCGTTGAAAACATGAATCGTGAATAAGAGACGAGGACAAAGTTATTTTTACAATGATAGCACAAAATGAAAAGTAGGTCGATTTGTATACTTTAAAGGTTCACTGGATTCAATCTCTTTTTTTATTCATAATTATTATTTCAATGACCAAAAAGAGAACACTGTATCGGGTGCTCAATGCACACGTTTCTACGCGTTTTTTTTTGAATTTATGACAACATAAGTTCACGCAAACGTATTGAGCCACTTACTAAGTCCTTGAACACGCAAATAATTTTATATTGTACCTAACAAACAAGTAAAAAACATAAGAAAATTCAATTTGTTACAACAATATCTACGAATTTGACATAATTTCCAAGCAAGAATTAATCAAGATAATCTTTTTGATTTTCTCTGACTTTGTTACGCAACTGTAGCTATATTATGTATCAGGAAAACTATTAAGGAAGAGCGTGATCTAAAAATAAGGGAACGGCCTACTGGAGTTACAAATTGGTCTACGAATAAAGTTCATCCTGATTCTGAAAGAGTCGGGGATTCATCTATCACAATTTATCCAAGTCCAAGCAGACAATAAAAGATTGTCTCGAGTTCATTACGAAAGTATTGGAGCGTTGCGGACTGCTACCAGCCGCCCGCCACGGTTAGTTAACTTGGCTGCGATTACCGCGTCTGGCGACCCACCCGGACGAATTTGGACCGCCTCAGTTCGCATTCAAAATTCATGGACAATAAGGGAAGAGTAAAACGCTCTTATATTTTCTTATTTGCATTATTTTGCTGTTTGTTGCTACTGTTTTTTCATCTTGCGCGGTTACTTCATGAGACGTTGTAATCATCTCGGTGCTACGCTTCTTATGAGTTTAACCTACTCCTTCTTTGTGGGACAAGAACGCAAACAAATTCTTTTCTTATCAAGGTAACTCTGTACTTACTGTGCATTCTTTGAGTCATGGTATTTTTTTCTCAATAAGATAAGTTTGTTATCTGTACCTATCACAATGGCTGGACATAAGCATGGTATATTAACCTACATTTTAATAATATACAAAAGAAAAATATGCTATAATAATACCAATGCTTCGATTATAGGTAAATCCATCCATTATTCATCAGCCCTTGGAGGTCCACTCCTGGATATAGGCCTCTCCCAACTTGCGCCAATCTGACCGGCAAAATTGCCTTCTTTTCCCAACGAATTTCCCAACGGTTATCGGCCCTTCTTACTACTTAAATCATAACTTACTACCTAATAAATCCGCGGTTTGAAATCATTCAAAGTAATACTTTACTCCAATAATATTTTTATACTCAAAGTTTAATAAAAACTATAATTCATCAATTATTACGTTCTCATTGTGCTATTCTTCAGAGTGCTTTAATAATAAATTAACTTTATTGAGATCAAGCAAAGAATTGTGGAGAAAGAAAAAATATTTAATCAAAGAAAATGTTCGCAAGATGAAATCCCTTTTAAAAATTTTAGATCATGTTCTCCAATGAAGTATAAAAATGTTTTGAGCAAATATTCATTACAGCTTTTTATTTTTACGCTGTTTTTTTATTCCACGATTTTGCTAAGACCTATAAATTAAAGACTAATCTTTTCTGCCAAACGACTTTAATACTAACGGACTTGTGCAGGGATGTAAACCAATAATAGATTTCAGAAATGTTTTTAAGCTCAAATTTATGGATTATGTTGAACCCAGGACAGGATTATTTCAAGTTAAAAAATACAATAATCGGGTTTGTTAAATATTTGTAACAATAAATGTAAATATTGTGAGCTCCGTCTTGTAACTTCTGGGATTGTGTTTAAAACTTGCCATCTAATAAAAAAGGCTAATAATTTAAAATAATATGACTGACATTATATTAAGGTTCTGGACGCTTTGTTCTACTCCCACACAAAACCTTATTAATACCAAATATCCTGTCCACCATAAAGTCATTCTCCGCCAGTAGGCACGATTTGTGCAATCGATAGAGCTCGTTAGCAAGCACGGTTACTTTGGCAAATTCAAATGGTTGTTAGCAAAAGCTTTGTACCCGCAGGCTGGTGGCAAACCAATTTGTGTACGTGATAAGCAATTGTACATTTCTACGGTTTGAAATTTAATTCCAGGTGTTGAATCTATACGAGTATATAAAACACAAACAAATGTTTGCACGGATGTCTTTTCTCTGAAACAATCCAACCGATACGGCTCTAAATGATTTCATTTGAAAGGCAATAATCCGAAACTGGTTTGAGACTCCTAAAACAATGCATTAGTCACATTCGGTCCATTGATAAAGTCGATTCTGCACTTTTCCCGTACAGCAATTTGAATATAATAATATGTAAAGATGGCGCATCAACGTCAACGTCAATACAAAAACACTGATCAGTCATTCTAATTAGAATTTTTTTAGCGTAGTGGAATGCGCCGGGTATCCACTAGTACGAAATAAAGTAGCCTTTTAAATTACGGTATTCCAACTAAAGATTAACCGCAAAAAGAGCGCTGGAAACCAATACTGACAAAATCCCGTGATTATACAGCAAAAGTCGACACAAATCCCGAACAAAATCCAATATAGCGTTACAAGACGTCGTAGTCAAGATCAGATAAGTCTGGCTTGTTTCTTCGGACTACACGGGCTGTCACAATCCGGAGAGTATCGACATAACTCAAATCTTGTTAAAATTGGAAGACAGGATTAGTAATTCCTGTGTAAACAAGGGTCGTGTTATCGAGTGATCAGATGGCAGTGCTGGAGACGTTATTATACATTATGCATGAGAGATTTTGTCTACTACTGCTTTAGCGATACGCCACAGAAAACTTTACTTATTCCCCGAAATTCTATATAAAGTAAAAATGCTGTATATTTTCATCGATCTGGATTGATGCTGATACTTTTAGAACGGGATGAAAAAATAAACAGATTAACTTGTTATGAAAAGTTTTAATACTGTGATGACATTTACTGTATTGCTAGCTGTGAAATCGTCATCGCTCCACCAATATAGCAGAATTGCAAAGACCGAGAAACAGTAGGTACTTCAATAAATTAATTTTATACTGAGTGTATCTTGGAGACAGATGCTTTTACGTCCACCAAACATTGCTAAGAAGCATTTCTAAGAAAACTTTCGATTAAAAAACCGCACTCAAGTCGGTTCTTGAGAGCTATAATTCCAAACACATGAATAAAGACTATACACAGATTTACACACTTTAAACTTACTAACCCTTCGTTTTTGTTTAGAACAGCTATACTCAACGTGCGGCCCGCCAGGCTTTTGTAGTTGACCCACCTGGGGTTATTTTATTTTATAATAATCGCGAAAACCTAAGAAATCAATACCAATATTTTTTTCTTTGTTTTGCGGCTCGCAACAGCATGACTAACACGTGTCTGTGGCCCGTGAAAAAAAGGCTGATTACCACTGGTGTAGAAGCTCATTGAATTGCAACCACATTATTATGAGTTATGCAAGTTCAATACTGCTCCTGAGGAGTTGTGGAAGTCTGACTTCGTTTGCTCTTGGAATTTTCGATGTTCAATAAATGAATGATGCAATAATGATACGGTATTTACAGAATGAGACAACAAGCCTCTCTTTCGGACTCGCGATCAACAGGGATAAAACCAAGATGATGATCGTGGATCGAGCTGAACTAAATCAACCTGATATCTCCATGATTGGCAACTGTGAGGTTGTCCAAAGCTACGTGTACCTCGGCTCCACGATCACAAACACTGGGGGGTGTGAGGACGAGATTCGAAGGAGATGTGCTATAACGAGATCTGCCGTTGAGAAGCTGAAGAGAGTCTGGAGCAACCGCAACATCACCAAAGCCACGAAAGTTCGCCTGATGAGAAGCTTAGTCTTCCCCATATTTCTGTATGGCGCAGAAACGTGGACGGTTCGCCTGAAAGACCGACGCAAAATTGATGCACTTGAAATGTGGTGCTGGCGACGACTGCTGCGGATCCCTTGGACAGCGTTTCGAACCAATATCTCGATCTTGGAAGAACTGAAAATTAAAGAGAGACTATCATCGACCGTACAAAAAAAAGTCCTCAAATATTTCGGACACATTATCCGGAATCAACACTCCATGGAGAGACTCGTTGTCCAAGGGCAAATGGAAGGCAAGCGGTCACGCGGCCGATCGCCTACGCGTTGGACAGACTTAATAAAAGCTGCCACAAAATCATCTATAGTCCAATGTTCACGTAACGCTGAAGACCGTAATGAGTGGAGACGCATCGCGAAAGCTGCATTATTCAAAAAAAGGTCATCATGAAACCACGACCGCTCTGTCAAGAGCGACCGACTAAGGAGGAGGAGGATTTACAGAATAAACGTCGAAAGGATAAAAAAAGGTTCTACAAATATAATTTCATCATATCATTCAGGCATTGAATTAGGGAAATTCGTGAATAAAATATATGGATAACGTGTTATATTAGATAATTATTTTATCGGAATACGTTTACGTGACACTTTTTTCCCACGTTTGCTGTGTATTCCAATTTTTTTTAAAGGAATTTTAAGAGGCACATATTTTTGTTTCCAATAACGAAGAAACGAAGGGACCGCTAGTTATCTAGTAGACAGAAATGTGAGGGGCCCTGTTAATACTTAAATAATCCGGTCTCATTGCTTTTTCTAAATCAGTAGTGTAGGGTGTATACCCTGAGCCCTATTAATAGTGACAACTTGGTGACAATATTCATAACAACACAAAAAGTGTATGTTTTGTAATTAAAAATATAACTATGCTGTTGGTGAAGTTTATAATGTAGATAAATCCAAAGATTTTCGTTTTAATCACCAGAGCTCTTGCGGCGGACTTTTAATAGCCCACTAAAGGCTCCCAACCGAGATAGAAGGCTGAGGTTTATTTGTAATTTGCTCCTCATCCGGTACTCGCAAAATATCGCCTAAATTGTTAAATCTCCCCCTTAACAATTTCGAAAGTCAGCCATTTATATCATGTCGTAAATAAACTTAGAAGCAAATAATATATAACAAGCTTATTTCTGACTTAAAACTTGGGAAACGTCATAGCGTTTTCCGTGAAACATGCTTAAAGAAAGAAAATTATTTTCCTCGGTATAACTGGGTACGACATTATACACATTTGTTCCCTTCAGCTTTCAATAGCAAAAACGAATCTATGACGAACTTATAGCAATGTAATTAATGTATTTACTTGTTTTGAGTTTGGCTTCAAATGGACTTTGGACAGTTCACCATGACACCAAATGCTTATTCAATACTTACGTGTATAAAAAAGAAAGGCCCCAAATTTGAATATATGTAGATGGAACGAAGAAAAGTTAATCGAAATAAATCAAGTAAAAAAAAATTTAGAAGTGCCCCTAAATCAAGTAGATGGTGCATAGGGTCCTATTTAAATTCAAGCGAGAAGTGTGAAGGAGAGTTACTGTGATTTATGAGGAGTTTGGCCTCTCTGAAAGTTTAAATATGAAGAGGCGGAGTGATACGTAGTACTACTCTGTTTTGGTTCCATCTAATGAGTCGTATACGGAACTTTGCTACTCCCTACCCACTCTCATTACGCGCTAACTTTTCTGCGAATATGTTTATATTTCTTTGCGTCTATTCATGTGCTACAAACTCGTTTTCCTCGCAGCCTCGTCCCGATTCCGGGCCTAGTTTACTTATCTATTCATTTTGCGGTTTATTATGATTCCCATGTGATTCTCTACAAAACTTTCTTTTGTTGTCAAGGACGGGGAGGGAAAGGTAATGTGAACTTTCTGCGTAGCATAGTTATTGGGTGAATAAAAACTATGTAATCAATAATGTGAGCCTATTACATGTCATCATAATAATTGTAATACATACCTATTATATTTGACTGAATGTGCATGAAAGCCTAGCGAGGTTCGATTTTCAGTCGTGGAATACCTACATTTATATGGCAAAAAAATAGATACATCTTCTAATTTTATAGGTATGTTTACGATACGAAATTGGGCGACCCATTTGTGTATGACATTATCCTAAAAGATGAGTTAGTTTAGTAAATTGATGTTAGGAAACTACTCAGTGTAATTTTTTAATAGCTAACTAAATAACTAACAAATTCTTTGAGTACACTCATTAACGTTTTATTGAAATTCTTTATTACGTTGGCTATTTTTGCCTAAGATTAATTTCAATTAATATTTATTATACTTAACATACTATTTATTTTTAATAAGTTGACATAAGCTATAATTTAAAATTAATAAAACACACACATTCTAACCGCCCTCGCTTTGCTTCGGTTTTCTTATTTTTTACACCTTGGGTTACATCATTGGAGTTTTATTAAGGATCCCAATTTTTTTTTAAATATAATATAGCCCATGTCACCCGGAGATAGTGTAGCTTCCCAAGAGTGAAAATCGGTTCAGTAGTTTCGGAGCCTATTCAATGCAAATAAACAATCAAATCTTTCCTCTTTATAATGTTAATATAGATTACGGAACGTTTTTGTATCATGCCCAGCTACCTACCTGCTAGGGGTTTAAAACTTTGTAATGCAGACCCGCTTATAAGGAGTTACTCTAACTTCAGTATGCAGTTCCTTGTTTATTATTGCGAAACACAATCAAATCTTTTTCAAGAGTTCGTGGTGCAAAACAATGCGCAGATGCAAGAAAACAAAAGAACGTCTTCTACAAAGTCAACTTGGGAAGTGTTATCTAGATCCAAATGACGTTGTGAGAATTGGCTATTTGACACTTATCACGGTAAAATATGAAATGTGTTAAATATGGTTGCATAATGTTTAACAATAATGATACAATACGTTTCTTGCATGAAAATAAATTGTAAATATTTTTACTTTTGAAAAATAGATTTGAGTTTTTTTACCTGTGGATACGAGAACCGAAACGCGGGCGGTCATGATTGAGCATGTTATGACGTCACAATTCAAAAAATAAGCGTCGTGTACTACTAACTATATGGTGTGCACTGTGCAATTTACTGAGAAAATTAATAAGATATATTTTGATTTCTGCTTTTGAGAGGTTTTGTAAAATGGAGTCAGGCTATACAAAAGCTGACAGTGCGAATTTGCCTCAAGTTGATTCATTTATGGTCGCAAATTTCTTTGCGTGCAACCCTGACTTTTGCTCTACCGAGTTTCGGAATGCAAAAACCTCCTTGTAAGTACTGAAATTAATAAAGTAAAATTGGTCAGTCTTGCTAAGTGGTCACAGGGGGATTTTTTTGTAAGCTTTTCCTCAACGTCCCCTTAACGACACCATATTACTAATGATTTAAATTACTGATAGGTTATGTTTATGAACAATATTAGGTTAGGTTTAATTTGTTTTTTTAGTAAATCCGAGGCTAAGTTGATTTCTTCTAAATACTTACATCAAAGTGGTCCTCACAAAAGAATATTGCTGATATAACAGATGTTAACTCTGGGTCTCGACGTGCTAATTGTAACCACTGCTTTCGACGTTGAGGGCATTTAGAAACGTGTAGGTATAAACAATTTGTCAGGTTTAATTGTAGTACTTCTACACATAGGCACTGCACACGTCTTGTAGCTTGTCATTTTCACATTCCAGTGAAAAAGGTGTAAGTTTTTCACTTAAAATATCTTCAGAGTTAGAGCGTAAACTTTTGTTAATTGAAATGTGACGTCAGAGCCAGCAAGTGACAGATGGCGGACTATTTTCGCGCGAATTTAAAATTAATGGATTAAAAGTTATTTTTTTCCTACTAAATAACACTTTTATGAGAAAAATAAATATTGTAAGAGGTATAAAATAAAACTACGAAAATTTTAAAATATTTTTCCAAAAATTGTCTAATAGCCAATTGATGGAGGCGATATTGACTCGACATTTTCCAACATAAACGTTTTACTTAAAGGAAAGTATCACTCAATATGCGAAAATTTTGGCCAAGAACAAAATACGCAGTTATAAATATTTTATTTCATTTCTAAGTGCTACTTGCAACTACTAAAAACTAAAATATTATAATAAAAGAATATTCGTCCTTTATCACACGTTTACACCTACCTTACCTACCCCTTCATTAATTCCCTCGATTTAATACCTACCATAGTACCTTTACCTTATTTCTTAATTGTAGTATTACCACTAAACATTTCTTCTATGTCCAAGTTGAGCTTGGTTTAATAACAGGTATTCGTTATATTAAGCGGTGTAATCAACAGAGTGCCGCTGGTAACTTTGTATCCCTCATTTGCAAGGTAATGTTTGTATTTACTGGGATTGCTTTTGCGGGTACGGCAATAATATAAATATTAAACGAATATTAAAGTGTTTGCGTATATCCCTTAACACTTCCAAAGTCGTGAATAATTCAGAAACACGTTTAGTGTGTTCGCGTATTTCAGTTTCTGAAATACTTATACACCCTCCCCCAATTGTTTGTTCACCCTTACGTACCTACAGTTCTTCGATAGAATAAATTATTACTTCACAGTTGAATCGGTCCCTTTATAATAATATTTTATACCTTCAGCTCTAAAACGAAGACTGTACAATTTAATATTTGTTATAGAGCAAACACAATGCTGTGAAAGCTAAGGTAATCCGTTTTACGGACATTTTATTACAATTTAGCTCAAGTACGGCTCTGTCCGTTAAGCAGGCATATTTCACTTTATGACTTTGGAAGACTTTGATATCAAAGTATTCAAAGTTATCTAAAATAATACAAATTACTTAAAAACTCCTTGGAAAAAATATTATAAAACCGCAACAAATAAACCACATCCCAGACATCAAAGTATCGTAAATTAAAGAACAAACGAAACGAAGTTTGAAAAGCAAATAATATCAAATAAAAATAAAAGGCTGCGTTGAATTTACCAAGAGCTTAAAAAGCTCACAGCTCTCAGCTTAAACAGTGCTTCATAACAATGAGACTATATTGCCACTTTTAGCGAAGAGAAACAAAACATTTATTACATTTTCTCACTAAACTTGAGAAATAATCAATTCGAAACTAATAATTATATTAAGAAAGAAATAAATAAATATTTATTTACGACTTCAAAGAGCACAGATTTAAATAACTAAAAAAAAAAACAAGCGTGTTATACGGCCCTTACACCCCCTACGTCACAGCGTGATATTCACACGCTCGGGGAGCCTTGCGCAACGTTAGCTGCTTCTCCGAAGCTTACGGCCACCCGTGAAACATTCACACGCTCGGGAAGCCTTGCGTAACATCAGCTGCTTCTTGGAGACTACGGCCACCCACGGACCAGCGACGCCTCGCGCAAGTATCTCCACCACACGACGCTCTTGCCCGAATCGTCGAAGCAAGCGGTCGCCTCCGCTGCTGGTGCTCTTACTCGATCGTGTAGTAATTGAGCCCAGTTAGTTAGGTTTAGATAAATTAGGGTTAAAGTTTTATTTTATATTCCTTCCTTTTTTGCAATAAATCTATTAATACAGTCTATCGTCTTTTGCAACCCCCACCGACAGCCAACATCCATAATTAGCGTCTTAAAAAGTACAACAAATCAAAAAGTCTAAATAAATTTAACTAAACAAACAAAGGAAAATAAAGCTTACAATAATTACTTTTATCATCCACCAACTTATACTAAACTAGGAAATCTGTGCTGCAGCTTAGCCGTAAAACGAACCGAACTCAGCGAAAGCCATGATAATAATGGTAGTGATTTTCAGTTCGGACCATACAAGAGTAGCACGGCCAACTGCACAACGCGCGTTTAAATTATTTATTTATTGACTCAGTTTTGCTGTATCTGTGTCTCATAGGTTTGATAAGGATATCATACCAGTGAGTGGGCCGCCCGCGCCCCGACCCCCAAATTCCAGCAATCATATTCCACTATAACACATTATTTTTAATTAACTTTTAACACAAATAATATAATAGTATGGGGTCTATATTGAATTGTATTATTATTTTACTTTTGGAGCTCATCGATAATTAATTTACGCAAATTAAATAGAATATTTTGTTCTTGTATTAATAGTAATTTGTATTTTAGTCTAAAACGACTAGTAAAGTTTAATTTACTACAGTAGTTTATCCACTCATTCATCCATCAGCCCTTTAGATCCAATGCTGAACATAGGCTCTAATTTACACCACGCTAACCAGTTCTAGACTTTCTCAATCCAGCGGATGCCCGCTATCTTCTTCAGGTCGTAAGTCCACCTAGTCGGGGGCGTCCTATACCTGCTCCTTTTTCCGAGACGTTGGCACCTTTCTTCCCCAACGGTTATCGATCCTTCAAACTATGTGGCCAGCCATCTGCCATTTCAGCCGGCTTATTTGAGCTTTATTATGAGCTAAGTCGGTTAGCCTTGTTCGTCTACGGATTTCATCATTTCTAATGCGATCACGTAGAAATACCGAGCATAGGCCTCTCCATAGCTCGCTGTGCGACTTTGAGCTAATGGATTAGACCAATAGTAAAGCACCACGTCTCGGAGCCGTATGTCATCACTGGAAACACACACTATTCGAACACCTTCGACTTCAGGTACTGGTTGTTTTGTGTTTAAATACCTACTTTCAAACGTTGTTAATTTATGGCATTCTGCCTGATATTTAATATGCCTATAGACAAGGAATTTCATTCCTACGTGGTTTCCCACGTATGTCTCTTTCTTTTTTAATCTATTTTATTTTAGCGCAGTGGAGTTTTAAATCAAATAAGAGCTCTTTTATGTCGTTATATCAATCATACCTACAAAATTAGATTTTTTCGTTCTATTCTTCCCGCGTGGAATCCCTAAAACCCTTCATATTTCACACTTGAATCGTGTCGTGATGCATCAAAAATATACTTAGTTATATTTCAGCGACGATTTATTAGTACCCTACAGACAACCCGAGAATCGAAAGATAGTGAATCATTTCGATTTTCGTATCTACGAATTTATTTTCATGCACCTATTTTCTGTGCACGCCTCTTCGACACGTGACTGTAAAAATATTTAAAAACGTGTCTTCTTTGCTTGAAAAAGTGTCAAATTTTGCTCGTTAAATATTTCCATATTTATCATGAGATGCCTTGCTGGTATCAGACATAATATTTAAAGTAGGATAAGTACGTATATTTTACTTAGTAATACAATGTTGCATATTTTAGGAGACCATGTAATCCGGACTGACTTTATATAATAAGATTTTGAAGTGAATTTTTTTTACGGAAATGGCCGGCAAACGAGCTGACGATCCATCTGATGGTAAATGGCTATCGTCGCCCATGGACATCAGGAACACCAAAGGCATCACTGATGCGTAGCCGGCCAAGAAAGAGAGAAAAAGAAAGAAAGAAATAGAAAGAAAAAGAAAGAAAGAACTGGCTCTCAAGCCCCCAGCCGGAACACGACGAGCCGTTTGGCGGCTGACTCATGCTCAAGGGTGGTAGCTATCTAGGCGAACCCCATGGAGAAAAAAAAAACTGGAGAGGTGTCAAGGGACACCCGGATGGAACGAAGTTCCTTGCAGTCAGTACTAGGATAGCAAAAACATGCAGCAAGTGTGCCAAAACAAATCTAAGGTATTAAATTTCTCACAATTTTTTTTGCTATCCTAGTATTCTGACTTGCTTTCTTTGTAAAAAAAACTACGACGGCAAATAGTGTCGTTACCTGTCAAAAAGTGTCGTTACCAAATTTTCCGCCTAGCCCCCTTTCGCAACGCGCGATAAGGAACTTCGTTCCAACAATAATAGTAATAATAATATTAGAATTGGTATTAATTAACAATTAAAATCAATATTACTAATTCAATCCCTCGCGGGGCCTCGTGCGGGGGGGATTTAGTCGCCTCTTACGACGCCATCCGGCGTGGGATTGAGGTTAATATTCTGAGCCGCCCCAATACGGCTCAAATAAAAATTATCTTAAAGCAGCGGCATACTTTAATGGCAGCGGCACATTTTGTCTCTTTCATTGGACTAAATTATAGTTATTAGAATCTCCAGCATGAAATTAGAGCCTTTCGGTAATGACGTAGACTTCAAACGCCCTAACACGTCTGATTCATATCACTCTCAAAGATGTGTAAATCCCGCCAACCCGAGCTTGGCTAGCATGATGGATTACGACCGTAATCCTTCTCTTTCTGCGGCGATTCGATCCCACCAATGAGGCAGTAAAGGGTCTTGATGATTATCCTAAAAAAGGACTTTATTAATACTCTCACAAAAACAAAAAAACGATTAGGCATAACTTATAACTGGTTTAAATTAGAATGCATATTTAAATTAATTTGTCACCGTGCTAAGTATAATTTAAAGGTTGAAAGAACTTACCTGTAAGTGAATTTCAACCGGGATTATACGAGATGTTGCATCCGAAGAGATTTAAATAACCATGTAGTTGTCCTTCGAGACACTGCATCGTCACACATTTGGAGTATATGAAAATAAAACAATAATAAGAGTCAAATATTTAGTCTGTGTTGTTGCCATCACATCACTATTGTATATACCCAGCCCTAAAACGTCATTCAGTTTAGAGTTTCGTCCTAGTTGGTCATTCTGCAACCATACATGGGGTGGCAAACTGTAGCGCTAGCACGTGTACCACCGGGTGGGCGGGAGTTTAAATCTCTTCGGATGCAACATCTCGTATAATCCCGGTTGAAATTCACTTACAGGTAAGTTCTTTCAACCTTTAAATTATACTTCGATGTTGCATCCTCAAGATTTAAATAACCATGTAGATGTTTAGAGGATGTTGCAGAATGTAGTGTATAAAACCGCACAAAAAAGTGAATTTTTTATCAAGTGTTAAAAAACA
Organism: Thymelicus sylvestris; assembly: GCA_911387775.1. NCBI lineage: Eukaryota > Metazoa > Arthropoda > Insecta > Lepidoptera > Hesperiidae > Thymelicus > Thymelicus sylvestris. The sequence continues at coordinate 8,437,306 of OU426888.1, forward strand.
TCTTTCGTCCAAAATTTATCGGATTTATAATTTAGGCATTAGGTAAATTTTAATACTTAATACTAAACACAATTTCAGCAAAAGGATTTATACTCCCCGATATTGACAATAGGTTGGTTATAGGATTTTTCGGCGAGGAGACGAAGCGTTTCTTGTCCAACGAGTGGCATTTCAGCAGTCCAATCCAGCTTGCTGCAGATGTAGGAGCGTGTGAGGTACTGTGTGCCGTGAGTACGGTCACGTTCACGCCGCTAACGCGCAATATTTGTCTGATCCATCGGTTCCATCGAATCTATTCGGCTTGTGCTCTGCGAAGTATTGTGGAAAGGCTTTTTAGCAGAAAGTACATAAATTTTTGCCTGTGTCGACAGAATTTCGGAGCCGAGCTGTCTTTTCTATCTATAAGGATAGTCTTTGTCGAACAACTAGAAATAGTCTACGTGCTACTGAATTTTTAAAAAAAAATTACAATTTTTTATTGTAGTGAGATAACCAATTAAAAACAAATAATATTTGCACACGTTGCCCGGTAGATAACGCGATGAAAGTTAAAACTTATTGAATTTCATTGATGGAATTTTGAGCCAAATAGGGTAAAGTAAGATTTGGGTTAAAATATAATTTGGTAACCTTGTTTTAGTCATAAAGACAAGTTTGAAAAATCTTGTAATACAATAATTATCGTTACCAATGTGTAATTAACAAACAGATATAGGGCTGACTGGTGTGAATTTGTAAAGTAGCTTATTACTTTCTGTAACATATCGCTTAAGATTAAGAAAAGTCCAAACCGACAAGGTAAAATAAGACGATTTTATGTTTATATTGACCAACTGTTGTAGGTATCTTTATTTACGCAAATAATGAATTTGAATTGCTTTGCATAAAAGCATATAATAATATGAAACAGTGCAGTTCTGGATGTTTATATTAATGTCAAACAGAATTTAAACCAAAGCTTTTAATAAGTATATTACGTTATACTGGCTAAGCGTATTTTTGATAAGAAATTGAGGATTTTGATACGGAATACACCTATTGGTTTGTCATTTGGGGTATCCCTTGTGAAGGTTTGTCGGATAAGATTGCAGACGCTAAGTTCTGTTACATTTTCTATATAAAGGAATAAGAAAAAAAACGATGCGATGCAAATAAATCGACATCTATAATAGTCTAGTAATAGTCTAGTTAATAATTTTATTGAGATGAGGAAATCTGATACCATTCAATATATTTCTGAGATGGCAATGGTGGCATCGATACCGAGCTAAACATTATTATTCTTGCAAGTTTTACCACAAGATTGCATCTCTAAAATGGTTGCGAGCCACTGTAAATAATTTAATGAGATTGTTTTTTCACTGACCCCTAATCACTCCATTGCAAGGTGTATCCACTCTGTAATGAAGAAGTCACTATATTATACCATCTGTTCAAATCAAAAAGTAGGTATCTGACTACCATACTTCATCTTGATAAGGCTAAAGACATATAAACTGTTTGGTGTATTAACAATCCTTAGCAAGAACGGAGCATGCAGCAGTAGATAAGTGAACCTAAAAATTTCCCTTAAAATTTTCGGATTTTTATAGATTTTTAGAGTTCCGTTCCTCAACAGGAAAAAGCGGAACCTGCTTGTCTGTCTGTCTATCAATCCCATTTTTCCCAGGGACGAGTGGATAAAATTAATATAATAATTATCATCGATATCCAATGTAATTAATGTCCATTATATAAATATAATTAATATAAAATACTGAGGTGTGCAATCCCTTCCAAATCAAGCTTCTATTCTACGTCAGCACAACCAAAAAACTACAGCGCGGCGTTAATGCGATATAATTTTTTTTTTTTTTTTTTCTTTTTAATTATGGCACTTGCAAGGGAAGCAAAACCTGTAGCGTTCTTCCCGTTGATCTCAAACCATGAAATTTGGTAGAAGCAAAGCAAGACTATCTTATCGCATAAGTAACGGAGAAAATGTATAAATCGAACACAGTAACATGTGAAGGCGACAGCGTTTCAACTGCAACGTTATGTTTGTTACTCAGTTCAGAATACATCAGCAATGTTCGGTTCTAATTTATAGAATCATCAGGATCAGTCTGAAATAAAGTATCGTTATTATTATTATTATACATTTGTACATAGCCCTCGGCGCGCGAGTCCGACTCGCATTAGGCCGGATTTTAATAAATCTTAGTTTTACCAAATATACATTTTGTATTATTGCACCCCACTAATACGGTGACGTCGACTTTATTCACCTGAGTTAATTCACCTAGGTGTCTTAAGTCTACTTTTAGTGTACTTTATTCACCTATGCACCCAGGTGATTTAAATCTACTGGCCGCAGGTGAATTGATTTAAGTAGACTTCATTCACCTATCATTTTAGTCAATGCAATTAGTGATGTTGGAATGTTATTCCGATTCGATTTTGTATAACAATCGATTTTATTTATGAAGAAGTTTTAATCGATTTAATATAACACTATTCGTTGATTTATTAGATAGATAATATTTAATGACATACGTATATTTATTATATACATTTATAATAATACCAGAGATGTGCATAATAGTTTATAAAATGTATTTAAATAGAAAATGAATATACTTTTCATTTTTTCCATTTCAAATTCAAAAATTATTTAGAAAAAAAATCATAGATTTAATAAAGAAATATTATATGTACTGCGGTTTCGTGAATCGTTTGTTTTCCGACAAGTAGGTGATTAGCCCGCTGTTTCCTAGTCCGCTGGCGGGGCTGCCACCTTATAGTCCGCAGACGGACTCGGTTTAATTCGGGTATCCTCCCTGGTGATTTGGTTCTATTTTGGGGCGCAGAACACTCGCCCGGTGCCCTGCATCCTTAGCAACTACAGCTCGAGGAGGCGATCGCGCGGCGGTGTGACTGTAGCTGGCCCCAGGGTGGACGACGGGGACGTGGATGACTCGGACTGGCTGGGGCTCTGCTCACACTCGTGTCTCGCCACTAACATAGCAGATGGATACTCGGCATTTAATGGGGGCCATGACTCACCTATCAAGACTCCAACCGAGGCCATACCCCAACTTCCCACACCAGAATAAACGACGGTAAGCGGCGAGGCATAGATTGGGGGTTAACCGAATATCTGGATGATTTAGACTACGCTGATGACCCGTGCCTACTCCGCCACAAACACGTCGACATGCAGGCCGAATTGGATGATTTACAGCGTGAGGCGATCCTCGATGGCCTCAAAATCAACACGCGGAAGACCCAGGAAATGCGTACTCAAGGAAGGATCTCTTTACCACTGACACTAGGCTCGGAACCTATAGAGCGTGTGCAGAAGTTCACCTACCTTGGCAGTGTCGTGTCGGAGACTGGAGGAACTGAAGAGGACATCGCTTCTAGGGTAGCCAAAGCTCGGGCAACCTTTGCGCAGCTACGACCTATATGGCAGTCTAGGAAGCTGACACGTAGAGTGAAATTAAAAATATTTCGCTCGAACGTCAAAACCGTCTTGCTGTATGGGTGCGAAACGTGGAGGGTCACAAAAGACATCACGCAGCGAATCCAAGTCTTCATAAACCGATGCCTACGACAGATACTTAGAATCTTCTGGCCGAAAAGGATCTCCAATGAAGAACTTTGGGGTCTATGTCATGAAACGCCGATCGGACACCAGATCAAGCGCCGGAAATGGACATGGATCGGTCACACCCTCAGAAGAGCTCCCAACCACATTATTAGGCAGACTCTGGAATGGACTCCACAAGGGAAGAGGAAACGTGGCCGTCCTATACACACCTGGAGGCGTTCAGTGGCAGCGGAGCTGAAGACGATCGGGCTGACATGGTCCGAGGCGAAGCGCGTGGCCCAAAATAGAACGAGATGGCGGAGTACTGTTGACGCCCTTTGCCCCACCTAGGGGACATAGGACCCTAAGTAAGTAATATGTACTGCGAATGATGATTTTAGTTCATGTGAAGAATCCGATGATTTGTAATAATAAAAGTAAAATTACAGTGTAGTATTTGTTTTATTTGTTACACTTGCGTTATAACTTGCCACATTTTTATTTTCTCAATTTCTCATGGAAAAATCAATCTGAATAATGTTCGATAAGTAAGCAGTTAACTCGATAAATAACGATAATGATAAATGTCGGAGCTAAGACACATCGCATCACTAGTGACAAGCAAATGAAAGTTCTATGAAGTAATGCATTTTTTTGTTTATGTTTGCTTGTCAATAATTATCGAGTATCATAGGCATCAAAAGTTGTCAAAAGTGAAATGCCAAATTGCAAAGAATATAGGTAGACTACACGCGATATTAGTTGACTGAATTTAACTATGGAACTAGGTGAACAAATTTTTTTTGGTATTTGAGAATTTAATAACTATACCAGCTATAGTTTTATAAGATTACAACTAGAAGGGGTTAGCGTAATCGAATATGTATAATGATTATGCGCATATCTTAAGTACGAAATTATTCGTATATAATTCTAAATGTCATTCTGATCATTGTCTGGTGAAATCTTTATCGACATATTCCCCTCCGGACTGCGAGCCCCATGGTAACCGACGAATGTGGCGATACAAATCAGCAGATTGGGATTAAATGTGACACTTCTTCGCATCTTATCCTTGGCGGCAGCTCTGCGTCTCTTTTAGCGATCCGATGTGGTACGCCAAGAGAGTATTTCATCCCTTTTTCTGATGTACCCATCGGTGGCAAAGCTCGCCCATGGTTCACCGCCGAATATGAGCAAACTGAGCAGCGCAAGCATTCAGCGTACATAACCTAGGACTAGGTGGATGCTCGAAGCCGCAAAGCTCCGGATGTCAGCGCTAAGAAGAAAGCTTTTAATCAAGCCGCCAAGTCTTACAAAAAGGCATTACAGAAGACAAATTCCGACCGCATTAATCACATCGGCGAACCGTCCACCCAACCGTCCGGTAGTAGAGCTTTCGAGAATAATTTCTGTCGGCCTACGCTGCCTCCACTGGTAAAACCGGATGGTTCCCTGGATCATATGGCTAAGGAGAAAGCGGACTTATTCCCATCTCTTTTTGCCGAGAATTCACGTCTGGATATCAGCAATAACGTAACACGCCAGTTGACTTATTTCGGTATCTCTATGCTGGAGATCCGCGTTACAAACAATGAAGTCCTTAAAACCTTGCAGTGTCTAGCCGTGAATAAAGCCAGTGGACCGGACGGGATTGCAGCAATAGTGATCAAGACCTGTGCACCCGAGTTGTCTTCTGTATTGACACGTCTGTTCCGTCTCTTAATTGAGACTGGATCAGTGTCTAAATGGCATACCTAGATCAGAATGATTTCCTTAGCGGCAGTGCGGGTTCTGCCAAAACCGATCAACAGGAGATCTTCTAGTGCATGCCACACATATATAGGGCAAGGACCTCGAAAAAAATGGGGAGGCACTTGCTGTCTCCCTTGACGTCTCGAAGGCCTTTTGATAAGGTCTGGCACGCTGGCCTTCTAAACAAGCTTCCAGCTTACGGCATGTCCCGTGGGTAAAAGACTTCGATGGTTGATCATCGGAAACAATGGATACTAATGCCGGAGTTCCTCAGGGGTCTGTTCTCTTCGCCACTCTATTTCTGCTCCATGTAAATGACTTGCTTATTACCGGTATCTAAAGGTACGCAGACGATAACATAGTGGTAGAGAGATACCTACCATGTTCCAGGGCCAGTCAGGGCAAAATTCAGTCTGAAAGAGAGGCTATGGTGGCTCGTGTGAATCTCATACTTCGGGCTGTGTCCGAGTGAGGCGATGCCAATCTTGTGAGATTCAACGCCACTAGAACGCAGACGTGTCTATTCGCCGCCAAGAGGAGCCCTTTCACTTTGGCTCCTACTTTTCGGAATGTGTCCTTGGATTCCCGCCTGCGTATGACGTGGATGTCTTCAAGAAAGGAGTGAATAGGCTTTTACTAAGTTAAAGTGCTCACCACCTTGGACCACATCTCCACTTACTTACTTCAGATGGGATTGTGGTCAATCATTAACTTATCTGTGTAAAAAAATGTCATTGTGATGATTTTGCCCCACCTAACAAGACTTGGTTTTCCTATTTTTTAACAAATTATATCTACAATTTACGATTGTAGAAAGCGCGGGTTCCAATCTATAGATCTCCGAAGATCTTCATCAGATTCAAATATGTAAAGAACTACAAAAAAAAATATTAGAAAGAGTCGATGTTATACTAATTTTTTTAATAAGGTGAATTAAGTTTACTAATACACCTCGGCAGTAGGCTCGTGTGTAGCTTGCCTTAATCACCTAGGTGAATTTAGGTCTACCGCTTTAGTATACTTAATTCACCTGTGTGTAGCTTGCCTTAATCACCTAGGTGAATTTAGGTCTACCGCTTTAGTATACTTAATTCACCTGCGGCCAGTAGATTTAAATCACCTGGGTGCATAGGTGAATAAAGTACACTAAAAGTAGACTTAAGACACCTAGGTGAATTAACTCAGGTGAATAAAGTCGACGTCACCCACTAATACTACAAAAAAGAAAGTCTGTATGGATGTTTATTACTCTTTCACGCTAAAACTTCTGAAGGGATTTTCATGAAACCTAGCCCATAGTCAGACCATGATCTGGACTAGATATGTCCACTTATTATCCCGGCAAACTCGGGCAAAGTCGCGGTCAAAGCGCTAGTATGTCATAACATAATTTTATTATCCCCAACACAAAAAATATATTGTCAAGGTATGTTAATACTGTAGTACATAGAGTTGTTACTTCAATTATGACAATTATGTTTTTAAAAGCTTTGTAAAAACATTGCGTGGAGTAGAGCTGGGGTTGGGATTTCTTGGTGATCTGTCAGTAAGTATTAAGAAAGGCTTCTTTAAATGTTCGCATTTATATCAGCCAACTGGCGACGGTGTATGGGTAACTATGCACACTATTTATTCGGTTTAGATACAAAATGAATCTAAAGAGAGGCACTGAGCTCTTGGATGCTACGAGTATCAGAGAAATAAATGAACAGGTATGACAAAACACTTAAATACAAAAATAATGTCAATGTAAAATTATTGAAATAATTTGTTTCCGATTTGAACATGGTGGGTTTATTGTTTCCATTGTTCGAGTAAGAAAAAAGACTTAAGAGGATCTGTTATCCTCATACATAGGATAGTTCAGTGGGTTTGCTCACCAATTATTACAATAAAATTGTGTACGGCTGGAATTTGGTACCTCCATCTGCGTCTCTGGTCTGCTTGGCGGTCGCGAGGGGTCGCGGCAGGCAGCGGCGGCGCTTGAGCCCGCAGCTGCGTCAAGTAGTTATTCCTCAAGGAATATATTAATATAAGGGGTAAAGAGTGCTTTACTTATTACATGATTTTTGCAAATAAATTTCGATGCGCCATCAGCGCCCTCAAGTTGCATAGATGGCGGTAAGACATCAGCATGATGTCAGTTCAAACGAATTGTCCCCCCTGGTGTTCCTCCTCGGTACAGCAATTGGCTATCCGTCGTAGTAGCAAAATGTTACTCCTATGGCTTTTAGATATCTTTTTGATATTAATGTTGTTTAGTCTATCTGACTAGCCGTTTATCTCTATATCTTTAGTACATTTTACTTTTTATCTTCCTTATTTAGCCAACCCTGGAGGATTTTTCCCAATGTTCAGAGATTTAATCAGCTTCTCTAACGGCCGGTCTCAATAATGTACTAACAGATGGAAGGCTGTGAATAGGGCTACCATTAGTATGTTATCTGTCATATTTGTCAATTTTTGCCTCTGAAAAATTGACAAATATGACAGATGACAGCCCTATCCACAGTCTTCCATCTGTTAGTACATTATTGAGACCGGCCGTAATTCTGTTCCGTGGTTATTGTTCCAGTTTCTTAGCTTCGCCTGGCCTAGCTAGGATTTTCTCTGGTATTTTGAGGAGTACTGGTTCATCTGCCTCAAATATATTATAATGGCCACCTTTCCCGCAGGACATATCGGTGTTTCCGAATGGACATACGATTCTGCAAAACTAGGTACTTATGTGATTTACTTTTGGGTGACATCTCGTGTCACCACGTTAAGAAAGTAACATATGTATTATTTATGTTTCTGGATAATATAACGCAAGGCCTGGTAAGCCTGTGGTTTACTTTCAGGATGCCATCTCGTGACACCACGTTAAGAAAGTAAGATATTCTTGTTTCTGGATAGTATAGTGCAAGGCCTGTTAAGTATGTGATTTACTTTCAGGATGCCATCTCGTGACACCACATTAAGAAAGTAAGATATTTTTGTTCCTGGATAATATCGCGTATTACCACTTTATGAAACAAGGTACCTGAACTGGCAAGTCAACAGGTTACAGGCTACTACGACAAGGTTGGTGGACAAAATAATAGTTAGTACTTTTCGAATGACATGACATGACGTGTCATCAGTCATCACTCAGGAAATTTTTTTTTTCTTTTGTATCAAATAATATGAAATAATAAAAGATTCCGTGTTTGGAATCAGATTTAACATTTAAGGACACCAAGATTTATTGAATTACTAACATTTCAAGTAATCATAACGTACAATAATTCGTCAGATATTAGACAACCAAACTTGAATTCCATTGCGAAGATTGCATATCTTCATTTATTTCTGATTCAGTTTCATTTATTCTTTTCTCATGTTTTCCGCCTATTAGATATGAGCCAAAATAATCCAAAACACGAGTTTTTAATGTTAATATAATATTATTTAAATTATTTATAAGTAATGACACTAACGACGATGCAGCACACGAAAAACGAATGACGTTTTAGGGCTGGGTATATACAATAGTGATGTGATGGCAACAACACAGACTAAATATTTGACTCTTATTATTGTTTTATTTTCATATACTCCAAATGTGTGACGATGCAGTGTCTCGAAGGACAACTACATGGTTATTTAAATCTTGAGGATGCAACATCGAAGTATAATTTATTATTTATTTATAAACTTTATTGCAAAACCTACTAACTAGGTCTACAAAGGGCGAACTTAATGCCATAGGGCATTCTCTCCCAGTCAACCCATGGTGTAGGTGAGAGGTTGTGGTAGGTGGTAACAATAATTATTAAACAAAGGTGCAATATGACAATAATAATACATAATAATAAAAAATAATATGTATACATAACTATAAATTAATTATTTTAATAGAATACTTATATAACTTTAATTTATATACTTCTATATACTAATATAATAATAATAATATACTAATAAATATCATAATCTCGTTTTTAAACAAAACCTTAATGAATTTCTAATGAACAGCAGAGGATTTAAGATAATGATCTTTGACCAATCTCTTAAAGGTCTCTTTAGTGGGGGCTTTCCTAATCTCCAAGGGCAGTGCGTTCCAGAGTAGTGTCGCCTGAAAAGTAAAGGAGTAATTGTAGAAACAGGTTTTAGAAGATGGTATTTCCAATTTAAGATGTACAGAGGAGCGAGGTACTCTATCATGGGAATCACGAAGATAATGAAAATTGCTTTTAAGGTATGAAGGGGTGTTAGGATCGTTAAGAATAGAGTACAGCAATAGAAGAATCCTAGAATTACGCCTTTGACGAATGTTGAGCCATTTTAGCTGCTGTCGGGACTGGGAGACGTGGTCAAATTTACGTAAACCAAAAACATAGCGGATGCAATTGTTAAGAAGGCGTTCTAGTTTATTAAGAAGTTCCTCTGTTAAATCAGGGTAGCATACATCACCGTAATCAATGATGGGTAATACAAGAGTGTGGACAAGCATAAGCTTAGTCTTCTGAGGCAGGAATTTAGATTTATTTAAAACATTAGGAATATTTATTTTTACTTCACGTAAAATGTCATTGAGCGTTAAAATACTAATTATAGTACTCAAAACAAGTACTAGGGATTCTCAAAGAGAAAGTCGATCTCGCCGATCCATACGCGTGCGTATGGAAATATCAGAGGACGTAGTTAGGTAATATCTACCACTTACTATTATATGCCATTTTCTGAGTGCGACCCTTTTCCGTTCATGTAGGTAGCTGCAACTCCGAACTCAATGAAACGTTGTTGCTATGCTTATGATGGAATAAATGTTTCTTTCGTTCTATCTCTCTATTGCGAATTCGATGGTATGGGACCTAGTTTGTCCTCACAAAGCATTTGCAAATGCTAAAACAAATAAAATTTCGTAATGGATATGTGCAGTCAACTGCATTGCATCATGTTTCAGTAGATACAAATAATACGCACCAAATATATTGATTTCACTTACTTTTGAATGGACGCTTGTTAAAATAAAAGCTATATATTGAAACTCACAGTGGTTCATTAAATCTTGTTCGCCAGTGTTTTGCAGCATAATAAAATTAAATTGCGCTTTCATATTGTTATTAAAACAATATGTTTTTTGACACAAAGTAAATAATTATGTCAACATCTTTAATTTCGCATTATATCACGTTCCAAACATATCGTATTAACACTCTTGTTTTATAAAGGTTGTAGTATTTACATAGATCCGTGATTACCTCTTTACCTTCTATCCCTTTGACTTTTATATTTTCTTCTTTCATGCTTTCCTTCGTTCTCCTTTTCTTTCTTTATTATTTCTATGTATTTTTTAAGTTGCTTTACCATTTTATAGTACCTACTCTTCTTGGCTGGAAGTAAATGTAAATGTTTAGATGTTCTTTAGACTACATATTGAAAAGTTTTGGTCTCTATCTTAATATATATAAATTACGTGTCACGTTGTTTGTCCGCAATGGACTCCTATACTACTTAACCGATTTTAATCAAACTTGCACACCGTGGGCAGTTTGATCCAACTTGAAAGATAGGATAGCTTACATCTTAAAATAAAAATAAAAACTTTTGACAGAACGAAGTCCGGGCAGCTAGTTAAGTATAAATTCTACGTTGGGACTACGCAGTTGTAAAAAAATCTAATTAATTATTAGTTCAATACTATTGTAACTTCAAATATAATGTAACTATAAATACGATATATATTGTAACTTCAAATAAAATAAATTCTGTAATGTTATTTAGAATTCTCGTATAGTCCTGTTTATTATGATGATAATTCTGTAAATTTCTTTAATATTATGCATATTGTATTTTATAGTTTGATTGTCCAGAGAGGACACGAAGAAGTTCTACAGTTTACCAACGTCTCTCACTTGAAGAAGTTCTGGTTATCACAGTCGCCTACAGTCTTGACCATAGATTACTTGACAGTGTCCTGAAGTCTCCCAAACAGTGAAGAAGTGCCGAGAATGCCTGGACGGTTATCTCGTGTTGCTCCATAGTCTTCGACTGTCTTTCTAGCCGAGCCTATTTTCCGTTTCTCGCGCTGCCTTGTGCGCCCTAAAGCTCGCCCGCACGCTCATCGTTCCTAGTGCACGCCCATTGCCGAAGTCTCTGGCGTGTGCATCGGAGACTCCGAGGGCCGCTGCTCGTGGTCTCCGGGCCTCTGCGCACCATACGCCGGCAGGCCCATGGGCCTTACCGAAGGCCAACTTCTTCGAACAAGTGACTATATTCTGTGTTTTTGAAATCTTATTTATCTTTATAACCTACATTCATATATCTGTATCCGCCAAGAGAAGATTATAAATATTACATTCTCTTTATTTTGATCTTTGCTTCCTTCACCTTTCTTCCTTAACTCTAGTTTCTTCTGTAACACTACAAGGTTTATATGTATAACCCATGAAATTTTAATATAAAAACATTAGGGTTTGATAATCGTAAAACTCTATATCCAAAATACTTATCAGAAGATTTATCGAACAATACTTGCATCATCTTCTGTATTAATTAGTTTCGATCGAAGCGACGCGAACACAAGCTAAGAAATTACTGCCTAATGTCATTTCCGCCCCATCTTCAGCCTTAATTAAAACGGTAGAACAAAGATAGATTAATTACGTGCTAAATATCATTTCCGTTAAAGGTATATTTAATCCCCGACGAAAAAATAGGGGTGTTATAAGTTTGACCTGTCAGTGTATCTGTCAGTGTATGTCTGTCTGTGGCATCGTAGCTCCCAAACGGATAAACCAATTTTGATCTAGTTTTTTTTGTATCAAAGGTGACTTAATCGAAGTGTTCTTAGCTATATTTCATGTACATAAAACTGTCGGGGATTTTTCAAATTTTAATTTAATAAATTATGATTAATTGAGTTCATTTGACGTAGTCACACGGTATAGTGATAATGTCTTAGGACCGTAATATCAATAGCAGTTTAAACTAAATTCTGAGTTTAAACTGTCATTGTTGGAACCAACACAACAACGTATTAGCGGGCATTGGAGGGCACCTACATAGGTACATACCGTCATTGAGGATAGATTTCCAACAGAACTTTGGTAAAACACTATAACTAAATATCATTTTAAGCAGGCAATAAAACAACAGCAAATATATCAGCCAAGGGTATATAATACAAATATATCATACACCCTCTGAGGGTATCTGACAAGGAAAGGGATCCAATGATTCAAGACCGACGACTTGACGTGTGATTGAAAAAATTTACAAAAATCATCCAACAAATTTTTCATATAAAACTCTAAACGTTATGCAGTGCTGCTTTTGTCTCCATAAACAGCTTTTAAACCAACAATTTTCGCATGCTTTGCACGGTCGCGACAAGTTTTGAATTTTAAAATTTCAAATATTTTTGGGTGGTAATTTTTCCCAACATAATTTTTAATCTAAATTAATATTTTCACTTTTGTACACTAACTACTGTTTTCTACCGTTAATGAAACAATACGGTATCACCATTCTAGATATGAGGATATCAGTCATGTTTAATACTCCAACGTTATTACATTTCGGTCTCTCCGTTCACTTCTCACGTATTTTGATTTATCATGGTTAATGAATAGATACTAGAAACGAGCCTTTATGTGGGACAAATTAATGAGTGGGTTTCATAAGCATAGGAATAATTAATAGAATACAAATATTCTTTGATCTAAATTAATGTGCGCACGTATTAAAATCAACGTAGATCGAATAACTTGGTGATATCATCAAAAACGATAAAGTAAGCGTAATAGAAAATAATAGTATTGTTTTTTTTGTAAATATCCCTAGATTGAATCCCTGTTTGTTTAACAAATCGTTTTATTCAATATTTGCTTTATGTACTGTAAACAAAATTGTAACTGTAATCTAATCTAATATTAGATTTAGGGGTCAATGAGGAAATAATTGATTGTTTGTTTGCATTGAATAGGCTCCCAAAACTACTAATACGAACTGTTGGGAAGCTATACTATCCCCGGGTGACATAGGCTATATTATATTTTCAAAAAAAATATGGATCCTTACTAAAACTCCAATAATGTAACCCAAGGTGTAAAAAAATAAGAAAACCGAAGCAAAGCGAGGGCAGTTACTCGTTAATTTATAAAACCGTCGTATGTATGGCATTTCATTAACATCTACCGAGCATTTTTTTCCTTCGACGTTAATTTATACTTCATAGCTTCAACCACTTCAATTAACGATATACATAAAATTAATTTTCATATACTCACTAGCTTCGCAATTAATACAGTGTTTATAAATATTTTTTACTGAAACGGCCAGGAAAAAGGCCGAGTGCGGCCTCTTTTCGTTTTTTTGACTTGAAAAATTAGCACTAATCTCGAAAATCAGGTCACGTTTATAGCATAGACTTTAATAGCGTTAATATAGTAAGTATTTTTTCATTCAACTATTTTAAAATACCTTATAGGAGGATTAATTTCTCAAACAGTACAATTGGCCTTCTCTGACGTTAGTATCATAGCGATATCTTGTAATTAACAATTAATGCATTAATTGTAGAGATTCATAAATTCCTCAACAAAAAGGAAAAATGTTTGGAAAATATGAAATTCTACGTAATGAATACTGACCCGACTAGAATAGCAGTAACTGAGAGTTATACTTTTGCAGACAGTGGTTATACCAAACAGTAACACAAAAGTAGACAATTTCCGCCATGTGTTCCACGAAGCCGAGCCAAATACAGCAAACAATAATTCACATACGAACTCCAAAACATTTAGGTAATACAAACTTTTGCACAATAAACATCTCAGAAATGCACCTAATAGACAAGAAAAGAAGTTCTTTATTGAAAAATATCTTCAAACAGTTCTGTATCATGTACCTATCGTGTATTTATAACGCTGGGTATAAGCCACCCAACCCACAGGCAGGACATATTTGCAGTTTCAAAGCGCTCGTTCCACCTAATCTCACATAAACCAGCGCATTTCTTGATTTATGTGGCACTTAGACCAATGTCCCTCGTACTTGAGTGTTGTATCTTGAAGTCATTTTCGACAATTTATGAAAATATTATATTTCATGGTAAGTAGAAATGTTAAAGGTAGGTAAAAGTATTTACCACATGTGTCAGAATTTTGGACTTATTGAACTGATTATTGTTATGAATGAAAAATAGTAGTAGATAAACAAATTGCGAAAACTTTGGGTTTAACCCACATTCGATTTCCCTTTCACATTTACCTTGTACTTTTCGGGTAATTTATGAAAGTATTTTAATTTTCTGGTAAACTTCCTTATATGTCAATTCAAAGAGTTTAGGTTTATCAAGGTTTAGATTTTCGTACTTATTAGTGGTTACAACTTTATTATCTTACACCAGAGACTCGGATTCAAAGGCACGCGGATCTAACTACTCAAATATGTAATGTATTAGAAATAAATTATTACTTGGTTTGGTGAAGGAAAATATCACGAAGAAATTAGTATACTTATTTGAAAGCTTTACATATTCTCAAAAATTTGCGAGGTCTGTCAATCCGCATTTGTTCATGGTGAACGAAGGGTTAAATTCCAAACAACTTAGATTTAGTAGGTACTATCGCTGAAAGAGGAATGTTCGAACTCCTGGCAGTTTGTTTCTAATGAAACATAAATGGACGTCATAGTGTCAATGATGACTTTTCTGTATAAGAATTGGCTTCCCACTTACTGTAATGGCGTCTAACACTAATAAATATTATCACAAGTTTTAAGTAATTTTCTTTGGAATAAGTAAGTGCCTAAGCACACCCACCTCTTCGCAACATGGTCCTTCAATACCTAAAATGCACAGTAGCAGTAACGCCAATGCCGGATCAAGATGTAAATTAATACGCCACTCTGGGATGAGCATGAATATGCATGAACGCCCAGCACGGAATAATATCAGAGGCCTCGACCTCCACAGCGCTTGCCCCTGTCCCAAGATCTTTGACCACATGTTACATCGTTAAGATATAACTTATTTATTTATTTACACTTTATTATACCCTTAAAGCTAAGTGGTACAAAAGGTGGACTTAATGCTATAAGAATTCTCTGCCAGTCGACCTTTGGTTTAAACAGAGAACAGCGAAGGCGGTACAAAATACGGACAAAATACAAAGTACTGAATGTAAAAGTAGAATGAATAGAAGAAGGAAACAGAACTTGCTCTGTTACTTTATCTCAATGAAGTTACAATGTATCTACCATCAAAAAATAAAGTTACATCTTATGCAGAGTCGGTTTGAATTATGTATTTCCACAATCTCTGTTTCCCTATACACCAATAAACATAATTAAATACGAAGAACAGAATTCAAATTAAAATCGTTGAAATAAATCCCATATCACATTTATTTTATCCACTGCATAGTGCTTTGGTCCTAAAATTGTGTACGATTCCATGAAATGGTCGGTCATTATTTTGAAATCGTCATTTCTATGATCTGATGATATTTCTATGATCGGACTATGGAACGTAGATAAGTACTTTTGTAGGTATATGTTTTACATATTAAATTAAAATACAATATGAGAGTATGTTATCATTTTAATGAATCCTGTTGCAGTTAAATAAACCGTGCAATTTTAAAGTAGATACAGTAATTACTACATTTACGGGGTTTAACAACGCCCTTAGGTAATACGCCATTGTATAAAGTAGATATCAGTAAACATATGCCTACATGTTGATATTATACGTGGATTGGTTACCTTTGAAATCCTTTTGTAAAATACCCTAACCTTTGCAAACCCAATTGATATATTGCGAGCTCGGATGCGAATACTTATTTTGTTCGTAAAATTACGTGCATAGTACCTTTACCTGTTAAGTAATATATTAACGTAGTCCTTTGTTTCGGTGTTTAATTATTTACGTAATTTGTATATATTAGGATAGGCATGTTCAATCCCTAAGTCAATGATAGCCTCTCACAGGCGTATTTACTTCCACTAAACTGATTTCAGGAATAAAATAGAATTTGAAATTCAGCACTCATTTGAACGGTCGCTTCGATTAATAGATAGGAATATTATTTTCGTCTAATTTTGTCGGCTTGTGTAATAATTATTATACCTACGCTACCTACTGAAATACTCAGTACCTACCCGTTGGTTTAAATATTTTAATGATGAGAAATTAAGATTTAGCTCAAAACCACCCATTAATGCATATTTAACTTTATAAAATGTATTGTGTCACGCGGGTACTAAATACGTCGCTCGTGTTAGCAGGTCGCGAAAGGTATCTATTGTACATGTACCCTCTGTTGACAGCTCTCTACGACAAAGTAGCCTGAAAAGATCGCTTCCCAAGAAATAAGGTCGCCTTTTGTACCCATGTATAATTTTGTATCTGGGATACAATAAATTACACATGTCACACACTATTAATGTGTATTGTATAAAGTCACAACCCATTAAAATTCTGTTTTAAGCTTTGGTACTTCTCACATTGTTTAAAATAAACATACTTACACGTCTTATTATTCGTACTAAGCACCCCCTTCACGTCCTCCACACCTTTTCAGTTTTTTAGTGACGCGCCTTTATGGGCAAATGGATTTAAAATGATAAACATCATGTCAATGCTTGCCCTGCTAAAGACCAATTATTGAAAGATCGAACTCTAAACTAATCGCTTGGGGCAGTTTACTGGTGCCTAAGTAACAGGGGTTTTGGTGCAATGGTATGTTTTCGCTGTTATTCGTCTACGGGATTACACTATTATACCTAAAGTAAACAGTCATTCGTAAAATCGGACTTCCACCGTCTTCGGTGTTCAACGTTGAGTCTTACAGAATAGCTTAGTATCTGTCCTGACCTAGTCTTAGTGATGCTGCAACTTGGCAATATTCCATTTTACCTAAACATTCCAACATTAGGATAGTTCTAGCTAATAACAATACAACCGGCTGCCAAGACAACTTTGGTCATCTAATTACAATACGAAAGCAATAAAAACAAATTATAATATTCATATTCGATTCGCCTTGACGGATGGCGGAGAAATTTCTCCGCCGGTTATTTGTCCGTCTGTCCGTTTCATCCGGTAAGCAGATGGGTGCAGAAACGCCTCTAATTAAGATCTTAGACTAACTGCTGGACACGAATCTCCCCTAAGTTACGCCAATCTGACCGTTCATGGGACTTCTGTCTCATAAATTCTAGATCTAGGTATGAGTCGTATCTAGACAGAAAACCAATATTTGAATAGTTATTTGAAAATGGTAATTACCATAATAGTTAATGGTAATTACCATTTTCAAATAACTGTTCAAATATTAGATCTTAATTAGAGGCGTTTCTGCACCCATCTGCTTACCGGATGAAACGGACAGACGGACGGACATGACGAAACTATAAGGTTCCGATTTTTATTCGGAACCCTAAAAAAGGATCTCATAATTTAAATTGGCGAGGTAAAAAGATACTTTTGGGTTTCACTTTAACCTTTAGAAGGATAATCATATTACTCAATAAATACATAATTATAAATATTAATATTCTTCTTCCCTAAAATATAACATCTATAATAATGAAGCATAATATTTAACATTAGTCTAGTGTAATTTAACTTTAAAGAACTTATTAATCAGGTTCATTAAATAGAGGGTTAGTAAAATATTAGGTATAATAACGCTTGGGTAGGCAAGATAGATTACCCGAACATTTAGGGCTTAATTTAGTAGACGGGCAATTGTTGGAAGGACGAACGAAGGCTGAGGGTGCACTACTAAGAGATAAGTGGAACGTGGTACGACGTCAGCGAATATGTCGGCTAGCCAGAGAGATGACATAACTGGCTGGCAATCAGCTTCACATAAGTAAGATATGGATGCAATGCGTTCACACGATTGTATTCCATAGTTTTGGGCTTATAAAATAGTATTACTCGTAGGCTTGTCAAAGAGCAATACGGACAATAAAATTATAAACTTTCATAATACTAGATGCATTTATAATGCGTTGTCAACTCACAGAAAGCTTAATTTTATCTACTTTAATTTCAGTACAATGAAATTGTTGAAACAAAGAAATACAAAGTAATAGCTATAATATTACTGTGAATATATCAGAATATCAGTAACTCAGTAAAAACAATTTACTAGAAAGTAAAAAAAAATTATAGCCACACTACACTGTGACTCAAAATTACCGTCGCAAAGGTTGCCATAGCAGCGAAGATAGAAACTACGAGTATGTACAATTTTAAGTCTTAAAGAAGTAAAGGTTCAAAATTGTCAATGTGACCACAGTACTTCGAGCAGTTCATGAACACTCGTCCCCGCTTTATATACTTGTTTAAGCCATTCTTCGGCGAATGCATACCACAAAAATCTCTGCCAAACGCAAACATTGCAACTGTGGGGCAAGTTTATCCTTTTTATTTTGCTGCGCGATTTAAGCGTCATCACTGCCAGATTGTGTACACTCATGCGGAACTGCTACGAATTTTTACTTTGACATTCTATTTCAGGGTTGGCATTTTAACTTTCGTATTTTAGATGTTACAGACGGGTTTTTTTTGTACAAAAATGTGGCTATTAAAAATTATAGAAGTGCTTCGGAAAATAAAATATGATAAGGAAACACATTATTGCTAAAATAAGAGGCGATTCGCGAATCGAGAATTGACTATCAAATAATTCCTATTCACTAAAAGGTGAAGTGACAACATTATCAAAATTGACGTGATATAAAGACATAAAGACGTTGAATTGTATCCTTACCCCATAATAAACACGATGGTAAGCATTTAGAAAAACAGGTCTTGAGAAAGTAATCTCGCTTTAGTAAATGAAGCTTAGGACATCTAGCCCTCTAGCGAGTAGACTAAAGAAGCGAAAAAATTCCACTGTATTCAGACCTTAGACTCATTGGCAGGAGACCATTAGTCTATGGTTCAGAAGCGTATTATTAATACCTACATGAATAAATTGAGTTTGAATTTGATTTTCTATCGGGTAATTCTTTAATACATCGTCAGCCCCACACCAAGCCTAGTCCACCTTAAGCAGATTTCACCTTAAGTAATAGAAGAAAACCCAATGTCACTGAACAGCAAAACTCAAATACTTACGATGATTTTATTACATCAAGCGGGCCAACTGATGATAAGTGGTACTCACCGGGTAACATTTTTTATAATCAAAATCACGAAACTCCAACATGGAAGCAAGTCACCCATTTTCTTGGCCTATTTTATTTAATCAAATACCAGTTTACAAAGAATAAATTCCGATAACAATTAATCCAACTTGGAATAAATTAACCACTGTAAATCGACGTCATTTCAATTAAACTCTTGTACAAAGATCACAGTATTTTAATTAAAACGATTTTTAGTGAATCGACCCGCAGTGGTATTGGCTCCCTATACCCCACTATTCATTACTCCTACGCTACATACACCGATGTTCGCTTTAATTAGTTTTTGTTAGAAGTCCTACGATCTACTCGCTTAATATTGGAAACTTGCTCAGCGTTGCTAAAGATTTCTTGTTTAACAACGGAACAAATATCACTTTTAATTGTATTATATCTTGTAATAAAAATATTTGTATAGGGCATACTAATTAGAACAAAAGTGAAATCCAATTAATATTTCCAGTGATTTATTTTATGCGAGAATCTTCAAATATTTTTACAATGTTGCTCTAATATCAAGTATTTTTAGCTTTTCCATATTAATCAGTGTAGTACAACCTCATTCAATAATAGTCTTAAAAGAATTTCATACAACTGCAAAAAAAACCGTCTAGATTTATGAAAAACATACAAGAGCACGTCTTGAATATCAATGGTGACGATAATGTACGTACGCGTTTCATACCGCAATCATAAGCTAGCGTGTGCTGAAAAGGCCGTATTTAAATACAAGTTTCTTTATTCACAGTTGGTCCATAGAGCTGTGGAGTGCCCTTGTTTGTGACCCGAGCGGTTGGCGTTCGTTTTCAACATCGACGAAGCGTGTTGTATTTCTAAACAGAAAGAGACATAATTGGTTCGTTACGTTACTTTAAATGTGCCACCGTATGTTTTATTACTGAGAGAACAAATTGATTTATGTTTTAATGTCTTGTAAAAATACAACAGCAAAGGAAAAGATCTGTAGAAAACTTATATGTATATTGTATATCTTCACTTTAGCTGAATATAAAATCATAGATGTTTTTGCGAAGTCAGCGTATAAACAAACTTTTGTTATGATGAATTTTTCCTGTGCACATTTAAAGTTGAATAAACTGAACTAATAAAATTATACTTACACAAGTTAGTCAATTCAAAATGTTTTATTCAGTGACAAAAATAGACAAAGAAACCTTAAAAATGAGGTGTTTGTATGGGGTTTTAAAAACATTTTGATTATGAATAATTTGACGCCACTCTGGGCTTGATGCCCTTCAAAAGAATTATAGTCTTATAATGTTCACTTAACTTTGGCGGCAAAATCCATAATTTGTCACAACTCCACCGAGATTCAAACGCGAAGATTTTATTGCAACCACATAAATCTTTGGGTAAGACCGCTGGAAGTGTCACTACTCGTTCCACCACAATACCATTCTTATTTTCCATCTTCTCCCATCACAAAAATATTATTCATTAATAAATTTTCGTCGCTTCTGACCATCGCAAACTTCTCTTTATTTTCGGTCACTGTTGACCTACTTTATAGTAAAAACCTTATTAAGTATATGTCGGTGAGGCCACGAATCTCCAGTGAAGGTCCAGGGACGGACCTCTATATTCTACAACGCTTGTCCGATGCAGAGGTTGGCATATAAGAAACGACATGTCATATTTAGAGGAAGGAATTGTCAATAAGACAGAACGGATGATCACGTAGTGTTGAAGTACTTGAAAGTATTGATGTGAACGTTAGGAGAACTAGAAATATAATACCATGGAGCAAAGTAAAAGGAATATTATTGAATAACCAACACCGTAGATTACCCCTTTTGTTACATCAGAAGTGTTGGAAAGGACTTGCCCACAAATGCGGAAAATAAATGAGGAATGACACTAGTTCGGATGACATTTGAGGAAAATTTTGCAATGAGAAATTAAACAATCCAAAACGCAATAAAATGAGAATCGTCGAATTTTATAATATAATCGGTGTGGATAATGCGAAATATGGTGATGTGACAGTTCAAACAAACGAAGCCATCCAATATGTAGACCTTTCGGAGTACGATGTGCTGAAACGCGAATGTCGATTTTTAAATATGAGGTGACGACTAAAATTTCTTCGAGGAACATGTTGATGGAAATGGACGTAACTACGGATCGCAGATAAGTAGCCTTACGGCCGGTCTCAATAATGTACTAACAGATGGAAGGCTGTGAATAGGGCTACCATTAGTATGTTATCTGTCATATTTGTCAATTTTTGCCTCTGAAAAATTGACAAATATGACAGATGACAGCCCTATCCACAGTCTTCCATCTGTTAGTACATTATTGAGACCGGCCGTAAGTCTAGCATCAAATGTGATACCTGATATCATACGAGTGAAATTAACCTTACTTATTTTTCAGTTGCGGAAAATCGATGACACATGGAATAATGATCTACCACGCCAGCCACGAGAAACCAAGAGACCCAGGACCTGTCTGCTGCGTGAGCGGTGCTAGATTAGGTGATGGCAGAATGAGTGTCGTCACAACCGTCTTCAGGCATACTTTGATCATAGTACAGGTGATTTTGTGAAGTTTTCTATGATTATGGGGCTGATGAGCGTGTAGATAATGTTGTTGCTGGTATTGAATTTAAACGAATCATTCTTAAAATTATTTGCATGATTTGCCTGACATTCGTATTTAAAGAACGAAATTACGTTGTCTTTAAATGAGGGTTTTTCAGTCAATGACAGTGACATTCTTTTATTTTTCTAAATTTAATAAATGGTTGAAAGTTATGAAACCTAATTTGAAAACTAAGAGTAAGCTGTTGCAATTGTTGACAGTTCGAAGTTTTTGCTATCGGGTTCCTTATGATGCGAGTTCGTTATGGTGAATAGCGACTTCTTGTCAGTAGACTCGTTAGACTTGTGTAAGTCAGATGTAAGTCACGTAGAGAAACTATGGTCGGTCTGATGGTATAGTAAAAGAAGGATTGCATGATGATATCAATTTAATGAGTTTCGCAACAATGGCTATTGTAAAAAAAAAGAGTAAAAAAAAGAGGAGTTAAAAAAAGAGATGTGAAAAAAAAGATGTGAAAAAAGAGAGAAAAAAAGAGAGAAAAAAAAGTTTAAAAAAAGAGATAAGTGAAAATGAAAGGTAAAAAAAAGAGTACCTAGTAACAATATGAAGTTGTAAAAAAAAAATGGAGTAAAAAAAAAAGAGTTAAGATAAAAAAAAAGTTGTAAAAAAAGGTGTCAAAAAAAAAGAGGAAAAGAAATGTGAATGAGTCCGGGCCAGCATAGAACTGAAGGGACGTTGTACCTGGAGAGTCTTAGAGAGACTGGACCAGGTGTCTGCAGGGTATAATCCGGACCAGACGACAATAACATAATTGCGACGTTCCGTAGAGTCTTATGAACCAGATTGGTAACCAAATGGCCAAACCATAGTTATCTCCACTATATTTTAAGTGTCCACATTTAAAATATCAGACTTAATGAGCGAATTATTCTTGACTGTAAATTAATAATGATGTGATGAATGACGAAAAAAAATGAATGTGAATCAGGTTAATGTAGTCAGAATAGCCGAGCAAAATACTGTTGAGACTGTTTTTACAGGATTCTGATTATCCACACGAGGTCGTGTGGGTCGTCAGCGATGGCCGCGTGCGTGATACGAAAACAACGAGTTGTGGACCCAGGAGTTAGAATGGAGACCACGAACACCAATTACAGCCCGATACCCCGACGCTCTTATGAGGGCGTCTGGTATTGCTGGATGGGATCATAAGCAGAGGACCATGTGGCATGCCTTGTGGAGCAGTAGATAGAAGAAGCATGATGATGATGTACCAAGATAAATTAAAGCGCGCACGAGGACGAGCGCAAGTCAGGATAGCCGTGTCGGTGAGGCCACGAATCTCCAGTGAAGGTCCAGGGACGGACCTCTATATTCTACAACGCTTGTCCGATGCAGAGGTTGGCATATAAGAAACGACATGTCATATTTAGAGGAAGGAATTGTCAATAAGACAGAACGGATGATCACGTAGTGTTGAAGTACTTGAAAGTATTGATGTGATCGTTAGGAGAACTAGAAATATAATATCATGGAGCAAAGTAAAAGGAATATTATTGAATAACCAACACCGTAGATTACCCCTTTTGTTACATATACTTTATTATTTTTACTTGATTATCTATGAATAGCGGGATTGAGTAGTCGGAAACTGGGCGGTCCTGGAAAGGAAGTCTGCCAGTATTCCATTTTAATGAGGTAAATGATAATAATTATATTCAAACGAGACTTATTGTTTGACCTATCAATTCTTTTGTTAATTTCTGTAGCCGTGTAAAATATGCCTGGTATAAAACAAATTCAACTGAATTTTAATATAGGTACAATGAGATTACGGATAAAGAATATAACATCTATTTCCAATTCTATTTCCGTTGACTTCCCACATGTTTTGAAGTAAAGTAAATTATTCCAGTGATTCTAGGAATATAATTTGTATTTGTGGTACAAAACTAATATTAAATAGTCGGTAACCCGCGGTATCTAACTTTCAGTAGCCTCTATGAAATTAAAATAGGGATTGAAATTCATGATAATTTTATACAGTCCGGGTAACCTACAGAGTTAGTAATACGGGTTGCCGTCAGTAATCCGGCATGGCGCGGCGTTCCAGCCACACGACATATCGTTATCATTTTGGGCATTAATAAAACTCTGTCCGGCGTTTCTAACGAGCACGCCACAAACTTCTCCCTCGGGGAAATGGTAAAATGTTTCGGTGTTGATAGAGAGATATCTATTACATAGCAACTCCAAATAGACTTTCTGCCTGTTAATATTAACAGCCGTCAAATGAGGACACTTTAATGTAAATGGTCACCGCTGCGATGCACATTCGTAAAAAAAGGCTGATGAACAGAAAAGGGCAATCCGTTTTTAACATAACGTATCGACAAGGAAAATCAAACACGTTTTACCTTTTTCAGAATTGTTTGAAAAACATGAGATATTTTTGTAGTATTTACCTATATGAAAAACGAACATTAAAATTTATTTGGTGGTACCAAATTGCCTAGCTTACCTGCACATACAAGAAAGCGAATTTATTTCAATATATTATTTTATAATTTTAATATAGTATAGAATATACATTTCTTGTTTCAGTGTCAGAACATTGCGAGGTTTCTGAAATATTCACTAATAACAAGTTATTTCAGAATCCCTGTAATTTTGATAGGGCTGAGTCCAGTTTAGTTCGGGTGTAGGTTATTGAATTGAATAGTACTTTATTGCACTCACAAAATATCTTACAAAAGGCGGGCTTAATGCAAACACCAGCATTTTCTTCCAACCAACCAGGTTAATAAAACATCTTTACAAAATCACATGATAATCCTAGAGTAACAAAAAAAGTAGGGTGAAGAAGTCATGCGGTAATTTATGGCAAGACTTTAAGGTGCCTTCGTTAATTTTAAAAGCTAATTACAGATTCATTTCGGCACCAACTTATGGCAACTAACATTAAGTGTCTTACGTTTCGACCGCATACCGTTTTTAAAGATGGCCGCTGGGAATCATTCCATTATAATGGCTTGCTTTAATGAGTCACAATCAAGAAAGTTCTAACGAGAAAGGATATCTGAAAGATTTAAAAACTTTAATTTAGGGAATACTGTATTTCTTATTCTTATTATAATATGTACAATTTACCGAAATTGCTACAGTGTACATTTAGAAATATTTCGGTACATTCCAGATGGGTATCGAAGATAAGCGCCCTAGAAACAAAGGATCATTTAGTATTTTTCGCTGTCTGTGTGGTTCTTTCGGAAATGTTGCAGCAATAAAAGAGATGACGAGACACTACTACACATGTACGAATGTTTCATAGACATAAACACACTTTTACGCGCACAGAATGTGACACATCCATTGACATAATATTATGTAGTACAGTAGTATACACATAAATGCAACATACAAATCTATTATTTAATGTAATTATGTTCTTTTTGAATTTTTTGATTCAAATTGCGATCTGTATGACAGCTAATTCATCAACTAAGCAGGATTACCTGCTTAGTTGATGACCAAAATATAGAAGTATGTAAACATGCAAAAAAATAAAAATATTCAGATATGGAATTTAATGTAGTAGCTACAAAAGCTTGTCTAGCAAATACATTATCAATTATCATGCATAATATTATCAAATAATCGCTGTTGTTGTTAATATACCTATTAATTTTCCTTTGTTTTCATGACATTATAATTAAGTATGATTTTGTCAAGAGATTTAGGTAAACATAAACGATTCATATGCTCCAGTACTCCTTAATAAAATGTCAACAACAATACTTCATGGAATTTCAGTATACCTAATTATATCAATTTCATCGCACTCCAAATATTAAACTATGCCTAAATTATAAAGACCTTTAATATAACTATAATTATAGCATTTATAGCAATCGGTTAATAAGATGACCAGAAAATTCAAATGGCAATTTATAAAGTCATTTAAAAAATTACAAAGGGGTAGATATTCAAAGTAGCAGCCAGTCAGTTAATGACTCTAAAATAAGACCATTACAATAAAGATTTCCGGGTTTAACAGTAAACTTCTTCTTAAGGATAAAATGTACCTAAATTAATTTGTGAAGTATTAATTAAAGAATTTTACTTTAGCCCAGATATTTAATTTACTAATTGTCCGGAAATGTTTGCAGTTGACTAACTTTTTAAATAATACGTACGATTCATGAAAGCGGAGGGTAGGAAGTTAAAAATGGAAGGAAATAAACTATCTCAGATTTAATCAAGATTCAGACTTATGACAAATATGATTCATACTTATTTTATTATCTCTCGACTTATGCCATTAAGACAAAAGAAGTTAGCGCCGGAAGCGTGAAACAGAAAGTTGGCACGCAGTATTATTCACTTAGCATACACTCATAAGTTTAAAATTAACTTGCGAACTGTTCAGCATCGTCGACAACAAAATCAAAACTTAATTTGTGACATATCAAGGAACTCCTTAAACGAGTACCTAGCCAAAGTCTAAATGCAGTGGATTAAGAGGATACATAGTTTAATCGTAAAAGATACGTACTACTATTCACCTTTACAAAGTTTTAGCACAATGAACCGTTAAAAAGTAACACAGATTAGGAAATATATGTACCTATATGGAAATATAAATTCAATTTCAATCATTCTATCGCTTTGGGCCTCAACCCCTCAATCTCACCGATATAAAGGCACTGAACTTTATTGAACCTAAATAACTCATTAACTTTGAATTATTAACAGTGCCTAAACTGGATATCGAGCATTAAATAAAATCGATAATCTTACGTATTTACCTCGTAAAATATTTTAAATGCAACAGGTACATACTCACAATTCGTATTTTATAATACCGATATTTCGACCCAGTTACATGGATCGTGGTCCCGGTGAGACGAAGTTAAAAAACATAAAATACATTATTTCACTAGGTGAGTTACAAAGGTAGGTAAGGTCAAGATTTACTTTTCACTTTTCAGATCATTACCTTCAGCTGTTACCCAAAAAAGTGCCTCGGCTGCTAACGTAGAAATAAGTGATAGTGATCCCATCAAAAACATGAATGTAAAGTAAAAGCCAATTTTAAAAAAAAGAATTGAGATCTAAATGGGTGCCAAGTTCTGTGTAGAAAAGCCTAAAATTTTAGTCACAAGAACATGTAATTCAAGCTCCACATTTGACTTGGTTAGTTTTCACGTACCTATCTAGGCTATAATATTATATTTGTATAATTATCTTTGTTAAGTCTGTTAGGTTGATGACCTATGTTACTTTTCTAAAATTTGGTTTGTTGGTTGCTTACTAATGAAAACTAGCCAATTCAAATGTAAAGCTTGAATTACATGTTCTTGTGACTAAAATTTTAGGCTTTTCTACACAGAACTTGGCACCCATTTAGATCTCAATTCTTTTTTTTTAAATTGGCTTTTACTTTACATTCATGTTTTTGATGGGATATCATTACTTTTTGTACATCTTCCCCCCATTAGAAGCTTCACAAAGTACTAAAACTGATATTTTTCGATTAAAAAAAATTAAGGGTGGTATTCCACTCCTTATATATATTCCACATAATGACCACCTGTCATCAATTTTGATTGCTGTTCATAAATTTCAGGCGTTATAAGTAAGTGTTCCTAATAGAATCAATTTTTTGAAAAATTATCATAAAATGATAAAAATTCACTACTTTCAGATTTATTCCTTTGTATTCACCCGACTACCTATCTGCATGCCAAATTTTAACTTTCTAGGTCACCTGGAAGTTGGATATAGTTTTGATCTATAGGTCAGTCAGTGTTAAATTTCTCGATTTTTGGACGTTAATATCTAAATAACCGTTTGAGATGTGTTTATAAAATTTGGAAGACGTATGTATTTCGCAAGTCTTAATAAATGAGCCAAATTTGACAGGTTTATGTTGAATAGTTTTTGAGTTATGAGGTAGTCAAAAGTGGCTCCAAATGGTTCGTGTAATATTACACACGGTGCTGCTCGCCTATTCTGTTAGCTAGAAAATTGGCTTGACACGCTCCGCGTGTCTAGATTATAAAGATGATGTGATAAAGTTCTTTTTGTTTTAATCTAGGAAAGCTTAAACGTTATTTTGGAGGATACGTTCACACGGCAATAACACTTTTTACGCCATTATCTGAAGTGTAGTTTTTTAAGTAGGATCAAAATCACCTTAACATAAACGTTATCTAGACACGCGAGAGCTAGCTAAGTTGGCGAGCAGCACCGTGTGTAACATTACACGAACCATTTGGAGCCACTTTTGACCACCTCATAACTCAAAAACGAAGTTTGCCAAATTCTGTGTAGAGAAAAGCCTAAAATTTTAGTCACAAGAACATGTAATTCAAGCTTTACATTTGAATTGGCTAGTTTTCATTAGCTAGCAACTAACAAACCAATTTATATTTATAATTTTAGAAAAGTAACATACGTCATCAACCTAACAGACTTAACGAAGATAATTGTACAAATAAAATACAGCCTAGGTAGGTACGCGAAAACTAACCAAGTCAAATGTGGAGCTTGAATGACATGTTCTTGTGACTAAAATTTTAGGCTTTTCTACACAGAACTTGGCACCCATTTAGATCTCAGATCTTCTTTTTCGAAATTGGCTATCACTTTACATTTATGTTTTTGATAGGATATGAGTTTTACCATAATAAAGTACGTTACGTGACATCTATTGCAGTCTAAAAACCACCAAAAATGAGATCGTAGCTGTAGAAAGTAAAATGTAGAAATTATTTTTAAAATATATGGAATATCTGGTTTTCTACCGGACATGTGTTTATCTTTAGAATACGAGATCATAATTAGAATAAACAGGTAAAATCTGTATCTGAAATGAAATTTTGTTTTATAGAGGGTAAAGCTCCCAAATAACAACATGTACTATTATGGCTTCTGTGTAACAACTCTTTCATTTCACAATATCACATTACACATTTGAGTAACTTTACCTTCAAAACTAGTTGCTGAAATTAAATAATATTTGTAATAACAATGAGGATTGGGTCATTTTTACAACACTCGAGTAATCTTTAAGATTTTAATTAACTCATGGACATGGTGTAGTTTGTAATAAAATGTAAAAATTACTTTGATAATTTATATAGACATGCACGAAATTGATTTAGGAGGATAATTTACTGACATCATTGCCAGCGTTGATGATCCACACGGACGGGGCGTAAATGACGTAATTAAGCTCTAGTGGCATGAATGTTATGAGATTGCAGTCCATGAAGATGATGATGAGAATTAAAGTTTAATTTATTACCAATATTTAATAATGTGTAGGCACTAGTAATTAATAAGATTTCAATATTAAAATGGCTTTAACACAATAATGGAACACTACAGGGCACGTTATCTTCATTACTGAAAAAAATATATCTGAAAAATGTTGGTGTACTTAAAGAAGATTTCTATTATAATTGTATTATAAAGTGTAGACTGCTAGTGCAGTACCAGTAAAGATTAAAAGGGTTAGAAACCAACATAAGTATCGTTAAGGCTAAATGCCTCTCGAAAACTGCCGACGTGGCATAACGACTGCGAACTGGCAACACAACTAAAGTGACAGATTAACGTGTCTTCCGATGCACGGAAGCGCTCAAGAATCCAGCCATCTAGTCATACGTCCCACTAGAGGAGACTTCTTGATGGGATTTTAGGAATGAATCTACCTATCGACCGCGCAGGTCATTGCTTAACTCAATTTGATCAATAAAATAAATAAATAAATAAACGCTTACACACTCATACTCCCGCAGTAAGTTTTTACCTGTGTCGCGGGTGGCGTAACACATCACAATAACACCCACGACCCGAGTACAAATATTTATCTATCACATAAATATATGCCCCGCCCGGGAATCGAACCCAGGACCCCTCGCTTCGCTGGCAGGGTCACTACCAACTATGCTACAGGATCGTCAAATCAATGAATCAATTATTGTATGAACATGGTATTACGACAAAATTTTATGATTTATTAATACGAGTATATTCAAGTATTAATCAACGATCAGGCTGTTTCTATGCCAGTTTTGGTTTTACACTTTGGTATTCTTACAACTTACTTTCTTAGCAGCGTAAGTAGGTGAACTAAGTATTCGCGACAAAG
This sequence comes from Thymelicus sylvestris, assembly GCA_911387775.1. Taxonomy (NCBI): domain Eukaryota; kingdom Metazoa; phylum Arthropoda; class Insecta; order Lepidoptera; family Hesperiidae; genus Thymelicus; species Thymelicus sylvestris. Next base: position 8,467,533 of record OU426888.1, read on the forward strand.
CTTCAATATGACCTAAATAACATCTATTGTACTTCTTCAACTTACATAAATAGTAATAGTACAACTGTTCACTTTGACCATCGGTTATTATTCAAATTGAATATGCTTCAGAAGTTTCGCGTTCACCGCACTTGAAGCTTACATGATCTTTTTTATCTATATCAGTTGATCAGGTTTTGAACTTTGAAGCTCCATGAATGGAGCTTATACGAGCTTTGAATAGTTTTAGATCTGAATAATTATATTTAAATTATGCGATTTAAACTGCAGCTTATTGGTTAGTCAATCCCTTTGCTAAAAGTTATAAATAGATAAAATGAAATATATTGTCTGTTAATGTATTTTTATTATAATGTCATTGAAAATAGAAGACTTATGTATATCAAAATAAGGGAAATTATATGTAAAAGCTAATCAAGACGTATTCTGCGAATTATTATAATCAGAGATTTATATTTGTCACATATCTGGAAACAATGCACTAAGTAACTGTAGGTACGAGTATATTCATATGTGAGGAGAAATCTAAACTTTGTAAGTACCCCTTTTAAGCATATTGCGCGCACGGAGGAGTCTGAGATTTGACATTGTTAAAGTTTATATGAAGGAGTGAAGCAAGCTGAAACTTTTACTATTATAATGTGTTACGAATATTATATTATTATTATTTATTTTCATATGTTGATGATATGTGTTGTTGCATATTAGCTGACGTAATATGTAATCATTGTAGAGAAATCTACCTAATTATCCTCCTTTTTAACGTTATTGAAAGTTTGTGAGGATTTTATTACTCTTTCATGCAAAAATTACCGAACCAATTTTCATAAAATTGAGAACAAAGGTAAAACATGATCTGGAATAGGACATAGGGTACTTATTATCCCGCCGAAAGCCACGGGCACAGCGCTGCTCTATAAAGGAACCTCAATAACGTTTCAACTTTAATATGAATCATGGTCCAATTACGATCACTAGACGGCCACTAAAATCACCCACAAATTCATTGCGGCTGTTAAGAATGAAAGTAATTAAAATTTAATAATATTACAGATAATTTGTTACCGTTATTACAATTTAGAAGCGTCGAACAATGATATTAGGTACTACTAATCATAATTATAATTTGTAGAAAAAAAAGATAAAGTTTTAAGCAGAAATTAACAATCTAAACTGTTCAAACTAATCGAATTTCAATTCGATATTTCGAACGAAGTGACTATAATAGGGCTTTGTAAAAAATAAAAGAGAGGGCCAGCTCTGTTCGTGGTGTCGGTGACCACTTACTCTCTCTCTCTCTCTCTCTCTCACTTTCTCTCTTGCCTCTTCGCTTGTCAGATAGCAGTTATAGTTACGTAAAAATCCGCATGTTATAAGTTGAGTTATACATAAAAGATACAATTTTATTTATGTTCTTGATTAAGTTGCTTAGTTACTAAAATGTTCTTCAAACTAATAACGCTGTCTAATGGCCTTCGATGATGAAAATGAAGTAATTTAAGGAAATGAACAAAAGCCTGTCATATAGCTATTAACTTGCGACGGTTCGAAGCTAATTGTCTGTTAGTGATCGTAACATCTGAACGACGATTCAGGTCATCATTATTCACTTAATATAGGTACCTAGCTATTTTTTATACCTAATAAGCTTGGATTACGAGTTACTTTAAAAATTTTAATAAATTAAGGCATATACTAGACTAGATCGTATTTCTATGAACATTAAAAACAAACATTATAAATAACTTTTTATAGCAAACCACTTTTATACAACACACTATTTTTCTCATCGTCCCTTAATTTGGGCTTTGATATGTTATACTAAATACAAACTATTTTGTAACTTTTAATTATTGGTCAGATAATTTATACACTGCATTAAGTTTCGGTGTCAAATAAATGTTGTTACTACATATTTTCATATCATAATTTGAATATTACGTTTTATATTGATAAGCCTGCTAACTGATACTGATGTCATATTCTGTCATTTTACTAGGCAACAGGCAGTATCTTGCATAATGTTTACATGTGTTTTGATGCCAACTTCCAGCAATTTTTATAGGTTGAATTTTACCCTGTTACATCAGAAACTTCCAAGAAATGGGACTAATAGATGGAAGTTCCCTACTATGCCAGCATGTATAGTGAAAAGTTAATTAAGAAATATTATTGTATGTGCCATTTGGTTTATCAAAGCAATAGACAGTTTAATATCAAAATATATTAGTAACTTAATAAAGCATAATTAGCAGTACTGTTAGAAACTTATAATTAGGTATATCCTATTCCTAATTGGTTTTTGATAAACACATTCATCATTCGCTTGCATCGCGGTCTTAAGACGGGAGCTTATGCTGCTATCAAGCGATTTAAGCATTAATCTTTGTCTCAAATATCCCTCAAAGAAGCTTAATAGCTGCAGTTGGACCTAAGGATCATACGTAGGTACATGTTATAAAAGCAACAACCTATAATTGTCCCACTGCTGGGCTCGGGGTCACCTCTCACAATGTGAGGGGTATAGGCCATAGTCTACCACGTTGGCCAAGTGCGGATTGGTAGACTTCACACACCTTTGAGAACTTTATGGAGAACTCTCCGGTGTGCAGGTTTCCTCACGATCCTCACGATAGTATGTGAGCTTCTATTATTACACTAACAACAAAAATATTCTAAAACTTGGAACTTGTACCCCCCAACTCTTTAAACTAGGGGATGGAAGTTTGTATGAGGCTTTTTTTGATGATTGAGACAAATTTTGATGATAGAGGTCTGAAAATTGGTGTAGGAACTCCTTGTAAATAATAAAACACCTGTTTCAGGATTTTTAGTAAATCAACCCCCACCCTTTAAATTACGGGATGGAAGTTTGTATAGGTTTTGCACATATCATAAGCAACTTACAAAAAGAAGTGAAATTCCACTACAAATTAAATGGCTCTACATCAAAAAGTTTTAAGAACTCACGCAGAGACAAGCTTTTCACTTCACAAAATCTACACCTTAGTCAAAATTTGTGGCTTGGCCGTTTCTACAACAATTATTGTGTAACAGAAAAGTAATGAACATTGGATAAATTTTTCACCTTTTTCCCATGTGACGGAAGCGAAACGGTCAAGCTGGATAATTTTAATAAGGTTTAGATTTCGTGAAGTTAGGGCGTGTAGAGTAAGAAGGTTGGCTCCACATGAGATCTGATAACTTTTTGATGCAGAGCCATTATCGTCTTGGCAACATTTGACATAGAAATGTGTTTGGTGGGATCATAATATCTTGTAAGGCGTTAATATCCACGTACCTTAACATTTATGTATTTAAACTATACATAAAGATATGTATCTCTAATTTGGACTTTGGAATCATTAATTTGCACACTGAAGTGAGCAGCTGAAATATTCTACAGGTAAAATATTTGTAAAATATGGAAGAGACCCTTCTGTAGAGCTCCACCAGAAATAGAATTTGTAATTACTGATTGAATTTTACATTTAAGTGTTTTAGAGCCCCGTAGGTATTTTACCTCCGGAACAGTGATAGAAATAATTTAAAGTAAACATTTTCCGAACAATGGCGTACTAAAGTAAATTTTAATAAATATTTCTCAATTTGAATAAGTCAAAAAAATAATGGGTGTTTTAATTTGTAAAGGGCTGTCAAAAAAGCATAGAAGGGGTTACCTGATTTCCAGTGGTCACCGTCGCCGATGAACATGAACAACACCAGAGATGTCACCAATTCAATGACAACCCTGAATAAGAAGCTTTTTTCAAAAACAAACTTGACGCTCCGGAAATCGCTCACAAGGAAGTTCGTTCCGCAAATTGAAAGTACGGATTCACGGATAGACGGATCCAAGCGATGTAGAAGGCTGAATTCTTCATTAGGTCGAGTGGTGAAAGATGGTCGAATGTCAACAAGTGAAATAAAATTGTTATATTGTACAATTGTACCTTTTATATGATGTATATTACAATACTATTATGAAGTGATGCTAAGTAATTACAGTATTACATAATTATTGTAAGCTAAATGGACTTCAATAAAGTTACTTAATGAAATAAATAATGAAATAACTTGAATTTTTTGAAATTAAGTAGAGCTGAAGTACCTCGAGGACAGTTGTAACCATCCTAGTGTTAAGCTCGTCCCCTAACGTGCATGATCTAAGCACGCAAAACGATTTTCGAAATTCAGTGTAGTCGAAGGTGTTGGAGCATATAGCGGATCCGAGACGTGGAGTTTCACTATTGGCCTAATGCATACGCTAAGAGTCGCCTAGGGGGCTATGGAACGAGCTATGCTCGGTATTTCTCTACGTGATCGAATCAGAAATGATGAAATCCGTAGACAAACGAGGGTGACCGACATAGCTCAGAAAATTAGCCGGCTAAAGTGGCAATGGGCTGGCCACATCGTTCGAAGGTCCGGTAACCGTTGGGAAAGAAAGGTCCTCAAATGGAGACCACGCCTCGGTAAGAGGTGCACATGACGCCCCCCCATCAGGTGGACCGACGACCTGAAAAAGACAGCGGGTATCCGCTGAATTCAGAAGGCTCATGACCGGTCTAAGTGGCGTATATTAGGGGAGGCCAATGTCCAGCAGTAGACCTCTAAAGGCTGATGGATGAATAGATGGAGAGCTTAGGTGCTCTTTGAGGTGGATAAATACCTACTTCAATAAAGTGAAGTGGAATCTCTTACTTACGAGTATAATCTTTTTTTTATGGTCTGATTGCAATAAAGAAAATATAAGAAACAATCGTGAGTAACGGAAAATCGGAAATTATTATTAAATTACAGCGTAGAACTTTATCATTTTTGAATCGGTCTTGTTCAGTTTTTTAACAATTCCAGTTATAATTCATGAACTGTTTCGACTTACGTTCGTCTCATTAAAAGTATTTTCTGTTCAAAGTTAGGGTGAATCTCTGAGTGTAACGACCACCGTGCTTCGGTATCAACATAAACAGCGGTACTTACTGCCAGACTCCTGTTAAATGGTGTGTCTCAACGTTACACTTGAGCTCAGCTCACTAATTATTCAATGGTATCTGTTGCTTAGACCCGATATTAACTGAATTTATCGGCTCTTAAGCACAGGTAATTTGTAATAATAACAGATACTTTACAGATAATTTACTGTTTATTAAGCTCATGAGAGGTAGGTACTTAAGCGAAATTGCAGTTTGACACTAATAGGCCGCAATTTTGGATCCGGTCCAACATTACATATTAGGTCCATTTCAATTTTTCTTTAATAGAAACGTTTAATGGCATCATTATGACTTTACGACTGATTACGAACTGATTTCGTTATTCACGACCTAAGCGATCGTAAGTTTCTACCACATAGTCTTAATGTCTACTTAGGACACATTCTGCATAAATTATCCCACAGCGAAGTGTGGTTAAACGACGGCTTAAGAGACCGTATTCTCGTCTGACTCGACAAGAACAATTTAATAGTTTAACAAGTTCGACTTGATAAACGTTACTTAAACTTAAATTGTTTTGGCGATGAATTCCGTACGTTGGGTAAATAAATTCTGTCAGGATTAAAGATTAAACTACTGAACAACTATAATACCTTAAATATGCCACTTATTTGCATATAATTTAAAAAGAACAGATGTGCCATCTGATAAAAAGTGGCCACCACTGCTCATGGATGGATGGACGTATGGTATCATCAAAAGCATCACCAATGCACTGTAAACTAAGGGTGGTCCTTTTATTGCAGGCCTTCCGACACTGCAATTGTAAACCTAAAAATATCACGGCGAATTCCAGAAAGAAGGGTGCTGACTATTCAGGCACCTTCGTGATTAAACTCAATAGAAGGGACCGTATGTCATTGCCTCGTCGGTTATTCAGAGGGGAGGTTGACTTGACTCTCCTCATAATTATCACAACCAATAAGTCTAGGTAACTACTAGTCTTAAGACTCTGTTTGACAACGTGAAAGGTTATTGCCTTGTACAACCATTAAGTACGGCTTATGGCATAAATCACACTTCGCGAACATTATGGCGAACTTTCGTATGTGTGCTATTTATATTAACCTACATTATATGTTTACATTTTCAGATCAATAATGTTTTCTAGGTCATGTTGGAGTTTTTCTCAATTTAAGTTTTTTATGCCAACAGGCAATTTAATGCTAACGCAACATGCCAAAGCCAAACAACGCCGTGCCTGCCAAGGACCTATTTTCCCCCGTCATTCACTCCGCTGAAGTGCCGCTCGTGATGTGTTGTCGTGTAAGTACGTACGTATGTATGAGTACATATACAAATTACATTCCGTAAGGCAATGTGCTGGAGATTCTCGTAACTTCTCCACAAACAATTAACAAGGTCAACAGTTTGTTAATTGTTATACTTAAGTGTGTTAACGTGTTGTGTTTATCTGTGTACATGGCTTCAACCCATTAATGGCCCACTATTGGGCACAGGTCTCTCCTCTTGAGGAGGCCTAGAGCATACTCCACCATGCTGCTCCAGTGCGGATTGGTGAAGGGGTTAGTGGCCAACCCGAGTGTCGGAAGTTCTCAAACCGCCCGAGGGCCTCCGACATGGCTTAACGACTGTTATCTTATGATAACAACCGGGACCGACGGCTTTACGTGCCCTCCGAAGCACGGAAACGCTCAAGAATTTTTTGCCACTAGCGGTCACCCATCCAACTACCGACCGCGCCCGCTGTTGCTTAACTTTTTCGATCACATAGGATCGACGCAAGCCGCTGGGCTATGAGCGCTTCATCTGTGTACATATAAAATATCATATTTATCTGTGTACATATAAATATGATATTAATACCTAGTAGGTATATACATGTACATAGATGTACTCATAAACCTGATCCACTCAAATGACTGCTAATATATCCTCACATAATACACACATGGGTTTTAAATCTGAATTCATATCTTCAATTCTTCACCTAAGTATGAGCAGCTTTTAAACTTCGACGTACTTATTACAAAGATACTGTATCAAAGACCCAGACGTTAATGAATAGGACCCGTTCACTCTGAGTCGGTTATCATTACCACAACCGGTGGTGTATGAATATCGAACAAAGACAAATCAGAACAAAGATCAGTCAAGATATTTGATACTTAAATAAAAAAATAAAAGTAAACGCTTCGTAGGTATACTTATAGCCAACACAAAGATTAATTATCTGCGGCAACTATAAAACACAAAAGACAACAACAGCCCAGACCGTGAACAGAATTTCAAACTCATCATTCAAATTCCCAGGAATCGAATCCTGGACCCTTGAAAAACGTCATTCGAAGCTGACCGGTAAGGTAGACATGACATGGCGGTTCGTGGGTTCGCGCTTAACAACAAATTAATGTTACAAGTAAATTGCAGTACTTACAGTCTAATATTTTATCACTAAGTTTAAATTCATCGTTTGCGTTGCTAAATCATAAAGAATGTGTCAAGCTGAACAAATAAACAAATTTCTTGAGCAACGAATCGCGGCATCTGTGCGAACTCATCGATCAAACTCCGAGCACGTTTCAGTAAGAACGTAGAAGTATGGCATGCGTGCGTATATACTTAAATGGCTGACGCTCACGCATACACATGTGACTTACACTTCCAGCTTCCGCATGAAAGGTTCAAGTTTCGACGTGCATGTGCCAAGCTGACTAAGTTGAACTAGCCCGCCAAGCAATGAAACTGTGCCAACCATGGCATATGGCATATGGCATGGTATGGCAGTTTTGCGAGTTATGAATACATAAGTCGCAAAACTGCCATACCGACTGTTAAATCTCACAGCTACTCGTTCACTGATACTCTAGTCTTGTAACTATTAACCCAATACCAGAGGTCTAATTGAAATCAGGTCGGACTATTAGCCAAATTAAAGGTTCTTTCTAATATTTGACCAAGTTGGTAGTAACTTCACAGTTTGATGCCGTGAAGGAGCCTATTTAAAATAATGCAATGGCTTTAAAAGGAATAATAGTTCCATTAAATACTTGTAGTAAACAATCATAAAACGTTTTAATGTATCGTGCTTAGTTACCGTCGTATTCAGCGTGAATCTCCTTTTAATATAATGAGTGTCGAAGAGATTCGTAGAATTTATCGTAATCACTTTTACGCGTAACTGAATCACTTTAATAGTTACATTTTATCTCGCAATTCTATCATTTGTTTCATTATGGCTTCGTTCGTTATGAATATAAGGTTATGAGTTACTCAGGAATCTTATTGTATGGGCTCTAAATAAAAGAAGATTTGAGCTTCGAATTTGAACATTAGTTTAAGTTTTAATACAAAATAAGTTACACTGTACCTAAATTCTTGTACTAAATAGAATTATTGCACGAGTATCATAAAAGAAAATAATTCAATGACTTTTGTTTGGAATTTGAAATCTAACAATCTTTTAAACATTGTTCATTAAAATGAAAGTTAAAACTGAGCACAAAAAATTACGATTTAAGTTCAAAGAATTCCAATTCAAAACCCATTTCAATAAACACAAAAGGCATTCAAGTTTTAGTAAACATCTATAAAATAAGACGTCATTTAGCGTCGAAATTTTAGTTAAGATACTTTTGTATCTGGAATCAGGCACACCAAATACCTACTAATACCTAAATACCTTTTAATGCTCACCACCGCAGCTTCGGCTTGCTGGCCAGCTGCGCCGGTCAGCCTCAGCTGCTGCGGCGAGCATTAAAACCATCTGCTCCTTAGCTCGCGGGCCGCCTCGCCCCTCCGCGCCTACGCGGGTTTACATTACACTCTAGGGGTAGGGCAAACAAGACTACGTGGAGTCGGTTTTGAAGCGATTCGTTTCTGTCACTAACGTAAACGTTTTGAAAAAAAAATGATTCAAGGAAGAAAGTAAAGCTAAAATTTTTATGTAAGGAAAAATGTTAAATTGTTATTGATCAAAAAATAAGAAATACAAAAAAGTTATAAAAAGCATTAAATTGTTTCTGTTTATAATAAAATCTTTAAATCTTTTAAACAAGAAAAATTTCAATTCGAGGAATTGTCATTCGATGAATTGCCATTCGATGACAGTTCATCGAATACACATACCCAAATCTATTAATTTTATTCATTGCCGGTGGACCTGTAGGTATTCTGTATAGTAGTTCGGAAACGTATACATTACCTAGGTAAAGTATGTAATGGTGAATAATATTAATATCATTTAATACATTGCCAAAACGACCTAGGTATTATACACAGTGCCTAGGGATTGTGCTGAATACCCGCATTATACAGATATCCGGTAACATATATATTAAGATAATAAAAGTCAAAGGGCAATTTTTCTGTATATTTAATATTTTTACAAAATTTCGATTAGGTGGCACTTCAATAACGTATTAGAGCACGAATTTTTTTTACAATTATTGTCTGTCTGTCTGTTTGTCTGTCCGGGCATCACATGAAAACCCTTGAAAGGATTTTGATGTAAATTGGTAGAGTTGTAACTTTATACTCTGAGAAACTTTTCATCCCGGAAAATGAAAAGTTTTCCCTGGCAAACATGTTGAAAATTTGTGCGGCCACAGATACACAAGTACTAGTACCTACAGAGGTACCTACTAGTATGCAGTACCGTATTACATCTATGTGTCTACCGATAGGTTATTTGACATTGATCGTATGTACTAGGTTCACTTAAAGTTGACTTGACAATTATGACTCTGAGATGAACCGATACTTAACATATTTAATGTCAATAAGTTAAGGAGTCCTTATGACTAAATAAACGAACATTTCTGAGCAATTGGGCCATTACTTTTATAATTATTTTAAGTAATATGTCTCATTAAGTTAGTATTAGTCTACTTTGCAACAATCCGCGTTTAACATGTATGATGGTATATACTTTAAAACATGCGTGGCACCTCCCTCCCTCCCACAACGGAAACATGCACTACAATAATTAAACGTATATACCAACATACATACCAGCACCAACACGTGTTTCGCCCCGAAACGGAGCATCATCAGGGTAAGTTGACTCTACGATGGTTAGTCGGAAAGTCGACTTTCCGAGGAGGGAGGTGCCACGCATGTTTTAAAGTAGGTATATACCATCATACATGTTAAACGCGGATTGTTGCAAAGTAGACTAATACTAACTTAATAACAATGGATTTCCGCAAAGTAACGCCTGATACTATTAACTATATAATATGTCTCAGCAAGTCCATAATCGGACCGGATTAAATATACTTCGAGCATGTCACTGTGTACAAAAGAAACTTTATAACCTTTGAAGTATTGAATAAAGTAATGTTGAAAGATTAGGTACATTACGTTTTCAAAAACGAATGCTTCACATTACCAGCAAAGCAATAACACTCACGATGAGGTTTTACCACAGAACTCATAATAGTAGATAATTAGGTTTTACATATCAAGTGACGATTTGTCATTTACTTAGGTGTTACTACTTAATCTCTTGTAATGACAACACCATTGTGTTTGTACTTTTGAATGATGACCGTTGAGAGTTGAGACCATTGATCGTACAGACCTTGTGGATAACATTTTGGATACAAATACACAGCATACAGAATTCCTAACGTTTAACAACTGTAACTGGCTGTGAATATTTATTTTTCTAACTTTACGCGCAATATTTCATTGTTGCGTGTCGGGCGTCACTTCTGAACGATAAGGACTTTTCCAAACGAACATTTAATGTTTTTGTTTTAGCGCTGTCATAGCTGTTGTATCATAACGAGTGTTCTAAAACCACGGTGACGGGTTTTGAAGGGGAATATCGACGACCATTATTCAAATTTGATACACGGTATTTTGAAAATATACTAAAACAGAGCATCCATGCTAAATAAAGCATAAAACGATTGTATCAATTTTTCTCTTTGAAATTGAAAACAAAACGAAACCCCTGCAAGGTCGATGTTTTTAAGTTAATTTGGTTCCATGAAAAGTTTAATTAACAAACGACAAAAGGCCGTATTATATTTGTGAACTACCAATTTACTTTTTACATCGGCTTCTACGCTAGTAATAATACTTCAATGGGCTTTGTTGATGTATTTTTATTACACCTGACATGGAAAATGAAAAAGGTAAGTGTTTATTACTTAGTCCAAAATATTATTTTAAGTGGGAAAATTTCATGCAGATGTTTTTCATACAAGCAAAGTGTAGAGCCATCTCTCTCAATCTCCTTCGAGCTACGTGAGATCAGCGTAGCCGTGTTGAATAATATGTATGTACTGAACATTGATCCAGTTGGACCAATTTAAGTGCCACGTTTTAAGCTCTGTCTGTACGCTGAATACCTAAATTTAAATATGATTCAGGAACACTGCTTCCTTATATTTCCTGTAACATTTAGTAGGTATTCTCATAGAATTGATTGATACCAATTAATACCAAACAATATAAGCTTATTGTTCACGTATACTTAAATAATACTTAAGTAATTACTAAATAACCCAGAGATCTAATTTCAGCACCGGTCGTCTCTTGGGAGTAATATAAAATTTAGCTTCTATGGGCAAGTTGCGAGTATGTGCTTAAAGTTACAGTTAAATGAGTTTAGATACTGTATAAGTTAAATGAGAAAATTCATGTAAACATTGCGCTTGTCACAACTATCTCAGTTTACCAAGTAATCAAGAGTGAAGACAATTTTATTTCGTAAGTAGAATTATTGTTAAATACATTTTACAACATATTACATTATAATTTATATTACAAAAAATAAAATTTATGTTTACACAAGACAGTGAATTTATGTGCCTTAAAATAAAATAAGGGCCTGCGCAAACCAAAGTAGGTACATACCTAGTGCCGTTAAATAAGTCCTTCGATAACATATCAGGGACTCTGTCCGACGATATCTGTAACTATCAATATCCTTGCGATAGGAGGAATCATGCTTACGTAGTCTCTCGTGTGCGGTAATACAGTTTTATTCTAAGCACAGGGTTCTAACTAAGACTGAGATCTATAAACCTTACGCTAAGTAAGTAAACTTAAAATTATTCGAACTTTTGTTAATAAATGCCCTAAACGAACCATAACATTAGCTGTTTTATATGTTAACGAAGTGTCAGTCATCTAGTGCATTTGACGGGCGCTTTATTAGTCTTCTATGATGATGGGAACAAAAGTATCCATAAATGATAAATCTAAGTACTCACATTCATCGTGATCTTTGGCGGTGACGGTGAGGACGGTGTGCTGAATGTCTTCATTCTCGTCCACCTCAGCTTCATACAGCTCCTTGTCGAAGTACGGCGGGTTGTCATTCTTGTCTGCGATGCCGATGCGGATGAATTTCGTTACTGCAATGAAATTTGGATTTTAATATTGTGTAACTTGATTATCGATCAATTTAGTTTTATTTCTAGGCTTATCTTTAATCCTTAATACTTTTACTCTTCGCCGTTTTTTTATTGTGATTTCTGATAGTTTTAGATGATAAAGAAAATTCCAGAGTTATCTTTAAATACAAAGAAAGTGTTTGCACCTTTAAAACATGACAAAACACTGGAACGTTTAGATGAAAAGTAAATAAACAGTTCCACGCTCGTACACTATACTAGTACTGCTAGCATTGAGGGTAACATTTACATACACAAACGAGATACGCCTCCCAGGATCACCGAGAACAAACATTTATTTGTTACAAAATGTTGCTTTAATCAGGAAACGAATCCAGGATAGCTACCTCTCATGACAGGTACTACTAACTATCATAGGCATTTAATTCCTGACCAGAAATCTGTGTGTCATATGTTTTTATATGTTTTCTATGTCCATGTTTGTAGATGGATCATAGTTTCTGGTATTTCATTTATGTGTGTCTATTCATTCTGCCACATAGGGAATGCATAGTGATCGAACGAGTTAAACAACGGTCGGTAGTTGGATGGATGACCGTTAGTAGCAAACATTTTATTCGATACATACCTACATGTCATGATTGTTTATTCATTAACATAAAATTTTATTAATAACTCTTCATTTTATTACACCAATATTTTCCGTTGGTAAATTAATTAGTCATGGTACGTGATGTGAATGATTGATATTTTCTGAATGAACTAGATTGAAAGGAAATAAAAATAAAATAAATAAAACTTATTACTAATAAGTAAGTAAATATAAAGGAAGTTTTACGTAGCTTTTACGGAAAACATTACGAATTCGTTCGCGTATTTAGAAGCCCTAAACGAATATAATAAAAATTATTAAATAAAGAGCATCCATCAATGCTTTTGAACAACATTATGCCGTAAATGGTTTGGTTTGATACATTCATGTCGCTTAATTGCATTGCTCTTCCGATAGCTTTTAAAACAATGTTGGCTTATTTAAAGATTATTACTGATAGATGGTTATTCAATATTCCGAATGAAACATTAATTAAATGTTCTTAATTAATAATAACTGATATCATTCGGAGACCTTAATTGCAGGAATAAATTATTTATTTAACAAACATAATACCTATATTAGGATTAATAATTAATTTTGTATGTAGCTTAAGATATAATAGAATTCGACTCCGACATGGCTGGATGAAACTTCAGAATTGTTTAGATAATGGAATGCTTGCCATGAGACTTACTAACAGAGTTGGGAGTCATAAAATAAATAAATAAAATTTTAATCACACGTAAGTATTTTAATGCAAAATCTATTGAATGTAAAACTTGATTTCAGAAACATAATTATATGATTGCATGTTAAGCCTTGCAAGTACTTGCTGTACTTAGGAAGGGTGTAATAATTCAAGTACCTATTAGGTGATTTTGGGTGAAACCTATTACTTTAGGCCAGACAAATTCTTAATATAGAGTTGTTTTTTTTTTCAAACACAAGCTAAGTTTTAACTCGTCATAAAAAATAATAAAAAATAAATATTTTTTGTAATAATCTGACTCGTTGCAAATGTATATTGAATTGTTAATTTACTGTTGTTAAAGTTAAGTTAAGTATTGCTTAAGTTCCCCCCCGGGGGTTGCCCGCCTTGTCGTGGCGGGGGGGCTTAGTAACCGTGGACTGGTCACCCACGGTGAAGCTAAGAGGCAACCAGGGCCGGCCTGTTTGGGTCGCCGGCTGGCCCGAGGAGGGCGCTCCCGGTGGACTGAACAAGTCCGCTGCGGATGCGCTTGGAGGAGGGACCGCAGAAGAAGAGGAGGTTCTCCCTATCTTCTGCGGCCGTGGAGGGATCGCAGGGGGAGAGGCGTGTTGGTATTACGGTGCGCCACTCTCCCTACCCCCTGCGAACTGGCGGGGCCGTTCCGTCGAAACGGCACTGGTGGGGCCGCAGAGGAAGAGGCATGTCGGTATTGCGGTGCGCCGCTTGCCCTATCCTCTGCGGCCGAGGTGTGGTCGGTGGAAGAACCACAGACCTGATCTTCCACCGGGTACCAGTTATCTGGTACCCATGGCCTCCTAGTAGCAGACTCGGGGGGAGTCTGCTACGGTACTGGTGGAGGCCGAGGAGGGAGGCGCACCTTACCATCTGGTGCGCCCATCGTGAGGGAGGCTTCCGTGATGGAGCCGCTTGTGGGCGGCTGCCGCCGGCGGGGTCGCGGATGTGTGCGGAAGCGTTCCCGTAACCCCGTCACAAGGCGGCGAGGAGGAAGATGGGGGGGTTTTTAGTGGGTATACCGTGGGTCTCATTAGCCTATACGGGAGTCCCACATAACCACTCGGGTGCCCCCTGTGCCCGGGTGGTATGCGTAATGCATTTTCCCCCCCGAAACAAAAAAAAAAACAAAAAAAAAAAAGTATTGCTTAAGTTAGAAACAATTATGTAATATGATAAGTTTGTATCAAGTTTACCACTTGCTATATTAATTTGCGATATGCACCCATCAATGGCTTGGCATAAGAGCAATTTGACTGATAAAGCTTTGAGTACACGACCAAAAACAGTACTCGGCACTTTAGAACAATTAACCAAGTTAATAGCGTGTTACACATTATGATATTACTAAACTTATTACTTGTTTATCGATACCCGGCAATACAATTATTCGCCATTTTTCGAAATTTTCAATTCTCAATACATTTCACTTTGAAGTCCAATATCTGGTCGTTGTTTTTAGATTCCAAATTCAAATTTATTTAAAACTAGCAACTGCTTGCGGCTACGCTTGCGTAGATCTGGAAGTTTTCGTTATTCCGTTACGGAAATAAGCAACTTACTTTAAAGCGTAAATAAAGATCTTTTCTATTCCTTTAATATCTCGGTAAAGTAGAACAAAAAACACAAAATATTATAGTTTTCATTCATTATAATGATCTAAATACAAATGAAGTTTATAATAGAAATTGATCATACAACGTAATCCAATGTGTTTGCCATAATCTAAATTTTACTAACAAAAAATAACCGACTTCAAAGTCTCAAAAACTACATAGTTGTCAGATCTCGTTCAAATTAATGTGAGACCACATGACAAGCGCCTGCTTTCGATTAAAAAAAGAGTCATCGAAATCGGTTGGCGTGATATTGAGTTATTCGTCAATTTGTCGCACACATCTTAACACAAATTTACGACTTATGTGGTTTTCTCATGGATGCCATTGTCAGATCTCAATAAAATTTATGTGGGACTACATGACAGCCACTAGCTTTCGATTAAAAAAAAATCACCAAAATCGGTTCGCCCAGTCCAAAGTTCTGAGGTAACAAACATAAAAAAAAATACAGTCGAATTGAGAACCTCCTCCTTTTTTGAAGTCGGTTAAAAATAAACATTGAACGTAAACCGATTTAATTATATTCATATCGTTATGCATAATATTCATATAGATACCAAATAAATTTTTAGGTAGATGGGATTCGAAGTGTATGAAAATAATGAACGTAATAATTGCCGTATTACGTTCTGAAATTTCTATTAAGTGATATAAATTGGAGATGAAATAAATCAGCACACATTTAAAATTTCCATATGCTAGTTGTTTTAAGTGCTACGAGACTAATAGCGATCGATAGGACATTGATAACACCTGGACGATGCTCCATAGAAATTTGAATGTCATTTATTTTTGGTAAATATATTATAGTATGGTAATCTCTTGTGATTCTTTACTTCTGTATCTTTTTTATGGAATTACCTAGCCGGCAAACCAGCTGACGATCCACCTGATGGTAAATGGCTATTATCGCCCATGGATATCAGTTGCTGGCCAGAAAAGACAAAAGAAAAAGAAAGAAAAACTGGCTCTCAAGCCACCAGCCGGAACACGACGAGACCTTTGAGGCTGATTCAGGCTCAAGGCTGGTCTATCCAGGCGAACCCCATGGTGAAATAATAATAGTAATACAATAACAGTAGATATTAATGAACGATTAAAATCAATATTACCAAATAATCCCTCCGAGGGGCCCTACCACCAGAGGGCCATATTTAGTCGCCTCTTACGACTCCTATCCGGCGTGGGATTGGGGTTAGTATTCTAAGCCGCCCCAACACGGTGGAAATAGATAGTCATTAATACTACTTCTTCCAACTGTTTCTTGTGGAAGTATTTAAAGGCCACCTATTGTACCTATTCGAATATTACAATGTGTCTTGTTCCATGCTGGTCTTCAGAATAGTGACTTCAAACAGGACTCTGGTTAATAAGATTAATGGTCTGCGCTGATACGCTCAAGTGATAAATGAACACAATCTTTATACTGATGAAGGAAAAATGTTCACACAGCCTTCATTTTCTGGCAAATAATTTGATAGCTAGTCTCCTTCGAGATTCCAGCTAAAATAATTTATCGCTTAAATCTTGAAGGAAAATCTCCAGCACGTACCGGAATATGGTATCAACAGACTCTTAGTGAACTCTTAGTCCAAAATAAAGTACAAACAATATTAGGTATGCTAAAGAATCATAAGAAATCAGACTTATATCTAACCATCCATCGTAAACGAAATATAGCTTGAGAAACGATACTGAATACCTTTTTAATGTAGATTATGAAAACAGGACCTTACTAAGTTAGAGCGACTTTAAGACTTTATTTCTCAATTAGAATTTTAGTCAAGCATTAATCTGTAATTATTCTTAATGTAAAAAAGATTGATATAGGCCTAAAACTTAATTTAAAAGCTAGATAGACTTGCGTTAACCTTAAAGATCTAATTGTATTAAGTTTAGGTCGTTTACCGTCGTTTTCTTTGTGTTCGCTATTAGATACTTGAACAAGGATCTCCAACTATTCAAATCGATTGTTTATAATAGCGTAAAGCATACCTATTCATAACCAAGCATAGTATCGATGTAAAATTTCGCCGGTTATAACATTATCTGGACATGAATTTGCTTGTTAACATTAATGGAAGTCGAATAGGTTTAACGGCGGTCATGTTGACCATAATCGGTATTCACCGCACGCCGATTATTTTGACGCCGACATTAATAACGGGCACACTTCGTGTCATAATTTCACACTAAACTGCGCTGTTTGAAATTTCCAACCCACCCCACTATAAACCGAATTTGTTGTGATTACATCCAAATATTCACGCACTAAATTACACCATGCGCTTCATAAGAGATGGCAAATCCAGTAAAAAGTCATAAAAGAGCTCAGATTGTTCCCAGTCTTTACAATTTTAAAACCGATGATGAAAAAATAGAATCTTGACGGAAATTGCTTTCGTTTGAGGCGCTGCGAGAACGATAAATTAGGGCTTGACTAGAACTGTCCGTTGCTGAAACACGGATATTTTGAGGTTCGGACGGAGCAATCGGGACCATGTGGCGTGGTCATAAAGCTGTCGCTCCGGTCGAACAAGCACGATAGTGAAACATTTCAGGGGTTCCTTGCCACCCTTACATACCACATAGCCGTTGTTTATTTGCTTTGGCTAACCTAAATGACTTTTTGCGGTGATCCCAACCGCAACACTGACTATCCATCTATTATATTTATCTACAAGCTCAGATCTCGTAAATCATATTAGTAAGGCGATTGTTTTAGAAGAGTTATTAGCAAAGAACTTTGTATCTAAAAGCAAAACTGTTGAAAGATTTCAAAACAATTGCTTTGTAATCGGTTGTTCTCTATCTTTCAATATGATTACGCTTTGCAGTTTTCCGCAAATAACTAAGCTCCACTGAGTGGTTGCCTAGGTTTTAATAAAGTGTTTTGTCGTGCTTCAGGCGATCAAGTTTAATGTTTCAAGTTGTAGGTATGCAAAAGAAGTGCGCTTGTTTGATAACAAATTTTCGACGCTAAAAGTAATTACTGTTGAAGTCCCACTTAATTTAGAACTTGATTAGATATTTAAGATCTTATTAAGATATTAACTAATTATTATCAATTATTAAGTGTACAACGAATTCCTTTTAATAGGAACGTGGCTTCGCAATTCAGGTCGCGGTGTTTATTATTCGCATTACGGTGAAAAGTTTTCAGGTGTAACAGGAGAATTCGAGGCCTGTAAAAACCAATCAACAACGCAGAGACCGGCCTAACTACGCCGCGGGCACTTTTTGACAAACCGAGAGCCGGTTTGTGGGCTTCACGGAACAATTTGTTAGAGAACTGTGTCAGCGCTCGTAAAAATTGACGCGGCCAACTCGCTGTTTTCATTTAATATTCGCTGCCGTTTAGCATACATATACATATATAAATTTCATTCTGGCGTTGAATGCATTAAACCATCTGCCTATGGGAATATTAAACTCTGGGATATTATTTTCGGCTTTAGGATGCAATAGCCAGCGCATTTATTTGGAGCGACATCGCCTTGCGAACAAATATTGAATGTGCAATTTTCATAATAATTTTTTTGGGATTTTTTTTATGAAGAATGTTTTAGAAAGAATAGAAGTAAAAAAAAAAAACAAATTCGTACCTACAATCACTTGGACCTATATATTATGTAATCATTATACAAAAAAAAATTAAAAAAAAAAACAAATAATCCGACTGCGTAAAAAAACTAAAAAGAAAAAAATAAGCCCAGTAATTTAGAATGTTGTTAAAATGTTGTTAAAAGTAATTCGTCGATACTTTTTGTCATTTTGACAATATGGCGTCTGGTTGTTGCCATGTCTTTAGTGACACTTGCAAGGTTAAGACGAATTGTTTGACGTAAGAATCATCAAAATTGGTCAATACATTTGGTCTCTACAACGCCACACAGGAACAAATATAGATACATAAACACAACCCTCCCTTGCATCGCGGAGTCGGGTAAAATAATTAGGTTCTAACTTTATCGATTAGGGTAGGTACATTTCATGCAAAAAATTCCCTATTCAACCATCTAGTGGATAATATAAATTATCACAACCTAAATTGTCAGATAAGAATCGTTTTTATTACATAAGTTTGAACCACAACTGTTTCTGAGCAAATATTTAATATAATTTAAGATAGATGTTACAATATCGTAGTCAAACATTGACGTAAATTATATACAATATGTATCTTAAATATATGTAACTTAGGAGGGTACATGGCTCAAAATCGGCAGCTGAATCGATTCCACGTATTTTTAATGTAGGTAATTTTTTTTTCCTAAAAGAAATTAAAATTAAGTAAATGATGTCACCCAATTCTTTAAACAGTCGAAACAAACAAAAATGAAACTTAAGTCAATGCAATAGGGTCCTTTCAAGCATTATTATACTTAGCCACAGCCTCAAACACACACTGCCAAACGTACGAGTTGTACGACGTTAAAGAAATACACTACAAACGCAATAGATCAAAAAAATATTATTAAGAAAGTTCGCACACTTCCATACGTTTTCTCTCTTCCGCATATTTAAAAACAGTCGGGAGGAAGCGAGACGTAACGAGTGTCCCAGCCGGCGGTGTGATCGGCCCGGCGACCGGCGGCTTTTGTAATCTACGATTTAGAAAATTAAAAAGTCAGTCACACCGCACGCGCCGGACTTATCAGCTGATTTGACCCAACTAGACTTTTTTCTGTGGGGACGTGTTTATTTCAAACATTCCATTAGCGGTGAGGATCTAAAAAATGGAATAATAGCTGCATTTGACGTAGTGAAAAGTGACACTGTAGTATTAAATAAACTTAAACGACAATTACAAAAACGTGCATTATTGTGTATCGAACAAGGTAGTGGACATTTTGAAAATGTCATTATAAGACGACGCCGCAGGAGTTGATAGGAGTCTATGAGGACGAAGAGGGAAGAAACCAATTATTATCAGACCTGTAAGTTACCTACAGTAACTAAATTTAAATGGTTGTTTAATATTTGTAAATATTTTAATAATTCACAGCTTTTAAACACGCAGTCTTTTTTGTTTTGTTGTATTATTACTTAAGTCCGATTTAAACGTATTATGTAGATTGTAGGTAGTTAACTTAATTTTATGTGAATGATTTTTAGTGCGCGCCCAAACGGAATAATTTAGTAAAGCTCTTTAGTTCATACAATTCTTCACAACCTACTTAATAAACTTATGCATTTTACTAAATTTTAATTAAAAAATGTCTGCTCAAACGTGTTAAGTGTTATGCCCCGCCCATAGAAAAATTTCTAAATCACTTGTTTACTTGCGTACAAAATTTGAAGTAGGTAGTAAATTATCCGTTTACACCTATTAATTTACTTAAAATTTAGTTATCTACATATCTACTTCTAAACAATAAATATTTCAATAAATAGGTATCTTATCATTTTAATGCCAAAACGATTGACATTGTATTAATTAAAATGATTCAAAGTCGACAGTCCAAAAGCTGTAAAAAGTGATTGAAAGAGGGAATCATAATTTGTTTATGAAACAATTTATCTTAGTACGATTAACTATTATTTTAGGCATATGTAGGTAATAATAATGTTTTTATGTTCAATAAAATCTTTGAATCTTTACCTAATTGGATGTGTTCAGTAAGTGATACGAGTATAACACACCAACCAATTAAATGAAATGAGTACTCAGGTAACAAACATGTTGTGTTTAACAATGTCTAATGTAGGTATGTACAATGTCGAATTCGTTTTCGTGCATCAGCTGTTATCGACGCGCGCGCGCCGCGCTGGCCCCCGCGGCCCGCGTTGTGGCCTGTGACGTGGGTCTCACTCTCATGTGTGCGTTAGTCTGTATGCTTGTTTAGAATATTATGAACATTCTTATCCCTCTACGAGAACAAGTAATTTCTTGAATAAACAATTAATAAGCTAATAAAAAATATTTTAGTGTAGGTATTATGATTAAAACTGAATAGGTATTCTAATTGGGGTGTTTAAGGGTGTACGTCATTTATGCATTCAATGTAGTGAAAAGTGACACTGTAGTAGGTATTAAATAAACTTAAACTTATTACTGATATTGTTAAATAATTTTGTTCTTTAATTTGAGGTTTATTAATCAATGAGTTCAAAATTGTTCACAGTCTACAGTACAAAGCCTGAAAAATGTGATGGAAAGAGAGAATCATAATTTGTTTACTATTTAATCTTCGTACCATTACCTACTACATATTTTATGTAATGATCGCTCGATCGCTAATAGCTCTGCTGTTTTCGTCGGGGTGTACTCACACAGACGCGCGCACCGACCTTGTAGCGCTCGTTCGCTCTCATGTGTGCGTGCGCCGCTGGGTAGAATGTTCACACTTTTCGTTCGAAATGAGTATAACTTATTTCTTAAATAAAAAATTATTAAGCTATAAAAAACAATTAAAAATACGTGGAATCGATTCAGTTGCCGATTTTGAGGAAGATACTTTCTCAAAGTGCGTAAATCCTGTTATACGTTGTAGACAGGCTGTTCAGTACTTACATTTTGTTCACCTGTGTTGACCCCAACTGGGGCCAACTCAGTTTAGTACTATAATCGGCTGCGAGCAAGTGCTGTCACCATAGCTGTCACTTTCGTAAAACTCCGACTGTTCAAGAACACTTATTATTCTGTATTGTGCACAGTTAAAACTTTCTCATTATTTACGTTTGAACTTTATTTCACTTTATTTAATCATAATCGGTAAGTAACTATATTTTTATTTACAGTCTTAAAAATTATTTAGTGTCAAATATTTATTACCGACATCTTGAACCAAACTTGACAGAACGAACACAGAGTACTTAATCACTACGGAACAGGGTTGCCAGACGTCGCGGAGTGAGAGAACAAAAGGACAAAGATGCGGAAATTGTGGTAGAAACTAGAAAGTGATTTCAATACGTGACTTTTATATGAAATTGACTTACTTTATTTGTTTTAGATATTATATGTACCTATTGAATTAACGAAAATGCCAACTTGTACATTGCGGTATTGCAAAAATTATGAGCAAAAAACGAAAACATTACCTGAAAGGATAACTTTCCACAGGTAAGTTTTAACGCTTTATATTACTTCACCTGTATGTTTGTTTGTTTGTAACTTCTCTTTGGACTTGATTTTGGCTCACTTGAAACGCTCAGATTTCTTTCAAACTTCGTGGACTTATTGAGGACCAATGACAATTTAATATTTAAAGAAAAAAAAAAGAAAGAAAGAAAGAAAGAAATTACCTACATTTCATTTAAAAAAATCAAACTAAAAAATTAATAAATAAATAATAGTTTAAAAAAACTAAAAAAACACACTTATAGAAAATCCAAGTGCATGGTATTAATGGTAGAAGGTATAATATCATTATTATTATTATTATTTAAACTTAATTTTTAAGTTAAAGCTCGTCCTCTTGGGACGGTATTTAGGAAGTTAGGAACCTAGCATGGGCCTAAACCAAATGACTAGGTAACTTAATATTATTATTATTTTAGGTTCCCTCGGCCTATAAGGTGAAGTACTTAATGTGATTATATATGACAATCAGTCGGGATTTAAAGAATTGATAATAAACTACGTGTTGCTCTGAAAAACAAAGTTTTATTTAAGCTTATCATACATTATGAGTTACACTAAATACAACCTAAATCACACAAACCTACCTGGAAAACAAAGAAACGACAATTAAAGTATTTAAATTGCCAATTCCTCTTTTTGATGTTTCTACAAAAATACACTATAATATTTCAATGAGGCTACAGTGTAATTTATTAAGATACATTTCTTTTATTTTAAGTGCACAACACACATAAAAATATTTTAACACAATCGAATGATATATCCTGGGACTATAGATAACACAAGTTTTATATACTTAAATGGAAAGATCCCACGCATATTGTAATAAAATGTAAATTCTGGAATAAGAAACGATTTTTTGATTTTTTTTTTGATGAATGGATGAACACTACAAAAATGGTCATTCCGTTATGACGTAATTAATCCTCAGGTACCTCTACAATGTAATCCAGACAGAGTAATATATCCATGGTATATGTCCAGTTATAGTAATGTATCCATGATCTCTTTCGGAGTAGGGTGTTGGCAACACTGGGCGCATAGTGACTCTGTGATTGAGTTCTCTGTGGCACGAAAGTGTGACACGAAATTTCTTAGAAAGAGCGCGTCCATATAATTTACGTCAATGTAGTCAAAGAATGAAACTTGTTATTATGTAGGTATTAAACGAATCCCTAAAAATACTCAGTGGGACGTAATTAAACTGCAAGGTGTAACTTTTGTAGAACCAATTTAACTGTTCTGATGGTTATTTTTAAACTCTCAAAGTTTCCTAACAAGCAGTATCTACTAAGAAAAGTTAGTATAAGTACTGATTATCGGGGACATTATGAAAGCGGAGGTTTTCAATTAACGAGCGTCCAAGCGCCATTAAATACTGCAGATATGTCGATAATTAAATTCTTCAGCGTAACGTGCATGAAGGTTTTGTTGGTACGTGCGAGCACGCTATAAGATTAGTGTGAAAGGTGTGCAATTTGGGAGCGAGATTTCCCAATCTTCCAGTGAAGCTTTCAGATTCTATCGCTTCACTCGCCTTTGCGCATTACACTTGAATACATAAAGCCCCAGCGTAGCATCTTCGCTCGGATCATCTTATCAGGAATCAGATTCTTCAACAATAAATGGAGACTGATCTCGAACGAACGGGATTGAAAACTTAACGTTTGAGTTCAATGTTTGATTCTATTCTAGATAGGCATTTATTTTGGGCCATTTTTGATAAGTTTCATGGATCGTTTTTTGTATAATTATATAATTTGATCATGCCGTTTGTGTAAGTACTTTTTTACTGCACTTTCAATCAATTTGTTTAAGCTAAAAGCCAGTGAATCACATTCGCACCTTTTTACAATGAATATTGGGCTTTTGCCATTTGAAGTTACTATTTTTGTGCGTAAATTGTCTGCATCGATATGGCTAGAGTAATAAAAGCGAGTTTCATATTCCAGTTTCAATTTTCAGCATATCGAATGCTGTTACATGTTTTGGGTAAACAATAAAGCTTCAAAACAATTAAGGACGGCTTTAAGTAATCGTTCCTATCATCGAACAATTACATTTACTTACCATAAACGATGGTATATTTTCATGAAATGGTATATTTTACGTTATCAAACGTTCTGAATTCGATTTCCGTCTGACAGATGAAAGTTTTCTCTTGGGGTTCGACTTGTTTGTGATGTGGATATACATTCCTACCAGTCGCGACAGTCGCATCCTCTCGACACACATCTTAGTACGAGAGTTTGAGTAATAAGTTCGTATTACTATTACCACAGAAGACATAATAGTACTTATCTATTATGTAAAGGGGAAATATAAAAAAGGTCTTTCCACCAACTGCCAACAATTTGCATAGCTCTCATAGTCTGCACGAAAAATGATTCCGCCATTCTTCACTATACCAGGCTGTATGGTTTTGCCGCATAGTCCGTGTTAGTGTTTGCTGAATGGCAAAATCTGACACCGGTTATGTTTTTAATACTACTGTTTCTTTGCTTTCAGTCTCCGAAATCGCACATGATTTCAGAGAGCTTTCAATGTTTTTGTTGAAGTAGTTAGGTACCAATTCATTATGGTTTTAAAATCTTGCTACATTATTAATTAGTGTTTTTACATTTAAGGCCATTAACGACGCCGCGTAGTCTGTCTTCAGGCGAGCGCCTCTGAATGTTTAACAACTTTTGAAACTGGAGTATCTACTTCACAAGTTTTAATAGCCGAAACTCCATCATATCAAAACTGTCTGATGGATGATGCCAATATATGTATACAATACTCTTGTTTATCTGCTATCGAATAATAAAATCCTTAGATTAATTATTATCGCTCAAGTATTATCTAGTGGATGAAGCGACTGATTGGAAAGCGTTTTATTTTATGGTTGCACAAGTTATTTCTTTAGAAGAGAGAATTGTAAACAAGGTACGTTAAGTGATTGGCTTTCTTTGTCTACATTAAACTTCCTTAAGACGCAAGCTTTATAGGACATAAATGGAGAGATTGCAGTATGATAAACCAAGAAAATATATTAAAAATATGAATAAAAATTTTAAAACCTCTCAAGAAAAGTAATATCGCGGTATAACAAATAGCTTAAAGATTTCCCAAAGGCATAGCGGTGTGTACGAGCCAAGTCATTTCCAATGTGCCACGGAACATTTTAGATGAAGTCCCAACAGAAGCGTGACACTGACCTCCGTCCGGGATCGTTGAACAAGACAGATTTATGACGGTCGTTTGGCACGAACTTTTATTGATATACTTATACAGTTATGGACCCACCGTAGACTTTCCTCAGCTTTTACATACAGGAAGCGGAATATTGATAACCGTTGAAGCAAGTATTCTTGCGTCTGTCCTATTTACGAGATTCTACGGACGGCTGATGTCCAACGAGAAATTCACCGCAAAATAAAGGATCTCATCTGTAAGAATTTGAACAAAAACAATTTTCTGTCAAGATATCCATCGCATTAAATAATGGAATAATATTCAGACGACGAAGTAAGGATTTGACAAAAATGTTTTA
The DNA here is from genome assembly GCA_911387775.1 of Thymelicus sylvestris. NCBI lineage: Eukaryota > Metazoa > Arthropoda > Insecta > Lepidoptera > Hesperiidae > Thymelicus > Thymelicus sylvestris. The sequence continues at coordinate 8,493,424 of OU426888.1, forward strand.
GAGCTCCTCGAAAAATAATGCCTTGGGCATTCGTAGAAAGGGTTATAGGTACTTATGTAAATATGTTGTCTTGATCGTCAGTCTCCTATACGGTGCCAAGTTTGAATCCTACATGTACCTATAATTTATTAAATGTTGGTAACATAATTTATTACAATTAACGTCTTGAAAAAATGAAGACTAAATTTGTATGCTTGAGAGTTTTTCAGAAAATACTCCGTATTAAGTTTGTCAATCCAAATCGACAACTTGATAGGATTAAACAATGGACTTCACCTCTTACTCTCACATTTCGTAGAAAATTTGTGAAATACATTCAAAGTTACACAAATTACAAGAAGAACGAATTGCCACAAAGGGACTTATACAAAGAGACAGTATAACTTAGGAAAAATACAATTATACTTTCGAATAATTCCATAATTTTTCACTTGATGTAATGTTTCACGCTGATAAAAACTTGCCACTGAAAAAATACAAGGAAGAACAAGCCATAAAGAATCCCGCCAGTATTTCTTACAATTTTTAATTCTCGGATACACAAAAATGGTTTATAAATATATTTTACGAGGCAATCCGCCCTCGCTTCGTTTTGGGAAGAATTGAGAACATTGTACCTACCTACTGAATATCGATTAAAAGTTTTTTAATTTAAGTACACCGATAGTTAAAATCAATATAACTAAATAAATTTAAAATAGGCCTATTAGGGTTCAAGAAGGAACGGGTCTCGATCACACCCGTGATGTCTATCGTTTGTCAGTTTATCGCAGCGCATTTTCCCCAAAAGTACAGATTCAATGGATTCATACTATTTCTTAATGGCCCTCCATTATATAATTACTTTGGGGGCTAATGATAGTTGCGAATGATATAAATAATATAGGTAGGTATATAATATTTTATTTTACATCATTCCTACTTTCATAATAATCTTAAATTAAAATTTAAAAAGCCCTCGACAGTTTGATGTACACTAAACATAGCACAGAACATTCTCGATTAAGTCACCTTTCATACAAAAAAAAACTAGAATAATCATCCGTTCATCCATTTAGGAGCAACGATGCCACAGACAGATATACAGATACACAGACGGTACGTTACACCATGGGAACTCATTACTACCTATCGAATTCTTTTTCTAAAAATGTACACTGGAAAAGATTCCGACATATGAGCGCTTTCCACCCAATAAAGCTAGTTTTATCGTTTGACAGGACTCTATAAGCCTTTCCAGACCTCTTAGTTATCACTGACTCTCTCACTGATCTGCACCAGAGCAGCTTAGGAGAGTAACAATTTCTCATTATTTGTGAGCACAAAAAACATTTTCCTTGCTCATTTTTTGCCATTTTTCTACGTCACTACTAATCGTTCCCTTTCTGAAACAATGGCCAATCCATTGTTTTCCGTTAGAAAAACTTTGTAAGGGTTCTCTTTTGAACAAAAACCATTTACCTATCATTATACGTTAATAAATCAATCAATAAGTCACAAAATTTATTAGGTACTACAAAAATCCTACAAAACTGATCATAATTATTCCACGTAGGTAGGTATGTAAAATGAGAAAGACATTCCTGGAAAAAGTCCTCCAATACGATCTACTCCTCAATCACATCACCTTAATGAGGGACACGTGTAAGACAGAATAATTGATTGAGATATTTTGTATGGCTTTATCGTACAGTACTCAATAGTAAAATTCAACTATGCAATTAATTAACGAAAATTATAACCAGAACAGTTTTAATAACGGTTTATAAGATATATACACTTTGAAAACACGAGGATATAATTTCCTAATAACCAGGCGTAACATAATATTTTTTAATAATCAAGAATGAAATCCATATTCTATGTACGGCTAACTGTCATTACTCGTTGAAAGGTAAGATCGCATATTGGATACTAGAGGTAGTCCAGGTTTCAAAACACGAATGAAATCTCTTTTACCTTTACGTTCAAAGATATACATCACAAGAATTGACCAGCGGTTAGCTAGAAAACAAAACACGTGCCTTCGTTAAGCGCACGCTGTTGACACACTTTCATAGTTATAATTCACTGGTATCATTCGCCAGTCGCTACAACGTTATATTTTCTCGTATTTCCTCGTTAGAACAAAATGTGTTATCAGGGCTTCATTAAAATTTGTATTTGTGTAAAAAACAACTATTTTACTACTTCTGAAAATCTAAAAATAGCCTTTGAAAATATACGACATAACAAACTGAAAACGACCTAAAACTACGATTCAATCATAGGTGACACTTCAAAATATTCTTTTAGATATAGACAACGACTATAAGATAAAACCATTGACTACGAACCATGAATTTCCTTTATTTGGAAAAAAGTCAAGAGGTAAGGGTAATTTTGTTGCCTTTGGAATACGACAAGTAATTTAGATAATGCGAAACTCTCCAAGGCACATTTCCTCGTCACTAGTAAATGAAACTCATTTTACGTGTAGTTGGCGTTATATCGTATAATAGAAAGTTGGCTTGGGGCTTATCCTTAATTGTAACCCAATAATTAAAATACATTTATAAATTACCATGAAATTATTGGCTTACAGTTGAATATGATTTAATGCCACCACCTAATTATACATAAAATATTTATTTAAACCAGATTTTATTATCACCGGAAAAGAATTTCTAATACATAATTTAGATTTATTCAAGACCTTTGCGGTTTAAAATTAAATCCTTTAAAATGCAAGCTCGTTTCACGGGGAGTTCAAAACTTCTCGACCAACTTGGTGAAGTCTAAATTATCACCTAATTTTTTACCCGGCGTCATGTCCTTATAACTGGGAGTTTTAAATCTCGGTATATACCTAAATAGCTCTTTATCTTAAGCTTCTCAGATTAACGAGGTCAGATGAAGGGTATTTTTTTAATCATGGGATGTTTATATATTATTTATCATTATCATTTATGCTTCTCTGGTGAATTTTAAGTTACAAATGAGAATTTTTTTTAAATGGTCAAAATCAAGTCCAAAGAGAAGTTACAAACAAACCAACAAACAAACATACAGGTGAAGCTAATATAAAGCGTGTAAAAATCAAGTCAATTAATAACAAGATTTCAACACTCGAAGCCATTTTAAAGTTAGAAATAATTTTACAACTAATAATCTAAATTTTACTAACAAAAAATAACCGACTTCAAATTCTCAAAAACTATTTGTCAGATCTCGTTCAAATTTATGTGGGACTACATGACAAGCACCTGCTTTCGATTAAAAAAAGAATCATCGAAATCGGTTGGCGTGATATTGAGTTATTCGTCAATTTGTCGCGCACATCTTAACACAAATTTACGACTTATGTGGTTTTCTAATGGATGCCATTGTCAGATCTCAATAAAATTTATGTGGAACTACATGACAGCCACCAGCTTTCGATTAAAAAAAGAATCATCAAAATCGGTTCGCCCAGTCCAAAGTTCTGAGGTAACAAACATAAAAAAAAATATAGTCGAATTGAGAACCTCCTCCTTTTTTTGAAGTCGGTTAAAAAGATGGCCACACTGCTTCATCCAATTCTTATCGGGTCGCTGACGTGATGATAAATGGGGTCTATCGACGATGTAGCTCTATTCTCAAATTATCCACCAATCTCGATAAAGGAGTTATCGCTCACACACCGAGTAAACAAAGTGATCGTTTTCAGTGGATGCATAAGTGGGAGTAATATTGCTAGAGAATTGGCATTCTGCCAAGAAGAAGTGTTGATACGTGTACTAACACACGGCACACGTTTAGATGAAGTGTCCAAGGTTAAATCTCTGGAAGCTAGCATTAAGATAAAATCATTGTTTTAACTGTTGTCACCGTTCTTGGTGTTATTAATGTTAAGCATTAGGGGATAAAACTCCAAGACCGGTTTCATCCTATTTCCATCAAGCGCTGACATGTTGAGAAATGAACTCTAATACTGCTGGGAGCCATTCCAGAATTATACGCCAATCTTGATAAACAACTTATCGCTCACACACTGAGTAAACAACGCAGCCATGGTTTCAATGAAACATTAGTACAATTATTACTTTAAAGAAAAAGCAAGTTTAATTAGATTGAAAACACATAAGTGTTTTTAAAGATTATTATTTGCCTAAGCAAATATTTTCTTATACAAATAATAATCTTTTACAAAAATGACTAATTTGATTCAAAATATAAACAATACACATTTAGCAAGTCATAGTAATATTTGGACGACAGACCAATCCACATATTTTGACTAAGGTTTAGCGTTTGTGAAAATAGGGCTTGTAGAGTTAGGGCGTATAGGGTTAGAAGCTCGGCTCTACTGGCTTGGATCTGACATCTTTTTGACGTAAAGCTATACGAGACCATATAACATCCTTCACATTAACATTCACATCTTTTTGTAAGTTGCTAATGACAATGACAATACACGAAAAAAGTTCCATCCCCATAATTTAAAAGGTGTTTACTTAAAAATGTGATATAATTATGTATTTCATTATTTATAACGAAGAGACACTATATGAATTTTCAGACTTCTAGTATCAACATTTTCGGAAGACTCATACAAATTTCCAACCTCAAGTTTAAGGGGTTGGGGGGTAAAAGTGGAAAGTTTTAAAATTTTTCCCTTGTTTGTGTAAGTAGGTATAGTAGCTTACATACCAAATTTCAGCTATCTAGGTCTTCAGAAAGTACGAATGAATTTTGATGATCATCAGTGAGTGACGAAATTAGGGTTTTTTTAGATATCAAAAAAATCTAAAGTATATAAGCTATGCAACTGAAACTTTACTAAACCCAAACCCAAGTTCAAGGATTCAAAAAACGATGAAGCGCTTCGAGATATAGAAGGTAGGTAGTGCCCTCGTCTTGGCGAAGGCACGACCGTGCCCCCAGATAATATTTTAAAAACAACAAGCCTCCGAAACATAAACTAGACTATGGTAATTAATTAACAGTTAGTATCTCGAAGTTCTAGATTTTTTGTCTGGAGGTTTCGAAGCTCCTATTTAGGTCAACAAAATCTTATTTTAATTTCATGAGATGTATTAGAGTATTAAGTCTTACTAAACTTTCTTACTTACGCTAAGCTATTACTTAATTTTACGTACGAGTAAGTTGAAGCAATTTAAGATATGCCAGTTTCAGGCGCACTATTAAAATCTCTCTAAAAAACTTGAGCTTTTAGAACACTTGCACTTATGTGAATTACTTAACTGACAGGTGTCATTTTAAAAAACGTTTTCTTTCTAGAAAAACCACAAAAATATTAGCACATAAAGAAAAACTTTAATAAACTCATTGTTTTTTCAATAGCAGAGAAGAGAAGCTAGTTTATGTTTCAATCATTGATTATAACGAACTATACAATTTCAAGTTAGATATTATTGGCTTGGGATACAAAAATACTTTTGTTCTTTCTTCTCAATCCTTCTTGGCTGGCAACGCATCGGTGATCCCTAAGGTGATGCCAATGTCTAAGAGCGACGAAAACCACTTACCATAAATGCCTCGTCTTGTCAATTATTGATTTACATAAATATACAATTTAATTAATAATTTATAATGGATTACGAATGACGTCGATCCTACGCACTAGTATATACTAGTCATAAATATATATGTAGACGGTACAGATAGCCGGGATTGAGTTATTGTCTGAAACGGGTTGGCCAGAACGTCGCCAATCTGTCTCTGGTCGCAGGTGCGCCACTTATTGCACCAACGACGCTGCATTCGGATCGGATACAAATTGTGCACAATACCAGTTTAGACGACAAATACGGGTAATTTATACTAATAGCAACGACACAAAACATTTAAAATGATTTTCAAACTCAGATTGTAATACGAATTTTTTTTTGGAATTCTCTTTTCTCTTTGTTTACGCAACTCCTGAATCGAATCTACTTTGACGCATTTTTTTACTATTCGCAAGCCTTTGTTATTAAAAACGGCCTTAAAGCACATGAAACTTGAGTTTCAAATTGAAATTGAAAATTTTTAATCCAAGTTTTTTGTAATCTCTTTTTGTTACAATAGCAGTAAAAATGCTGGCACTTTCAATTTAATGTGTAACTATGTAAGATAAATAAAAAATGAATTTTAGTATTTCTTGGTACTTAGACAAGAACCGTAAAAAGAGCTAAACCGATTTACTATTTTTTTGTGTAGACGAATTAAAACACAATGGTGTGAGCATTAACCAAAGGGAGATAGCAATTGAAGGTCTAAGGCAGCTAACGAGGAACACCAAGGGATCGGCCAAACTATCAAAGATATTGAAATCCCGTCTCAGCAAATTATATTCGATCTCAAAACAAAAGGTCTTGAGTTATTATTCAATATAATATATAAATATATCTTTTGCTTACAGGAAACAACATCTGCTAGAAAAAAGCGAACCTGTGTCCTGCTCGGGAAACGAACTCGCATCACAATGCTCGACACGCAAGGAGCGCTACTGACTTGGCTACAAGTGCTTCAACAACTATAACAAATTTATAAAACGTTAAAGATTTACAATCCACGTTTAACTATAAGGAAGTACCTACCTCGTACCGTAAACTAGCTGTTTGTTCGCTAAAACTCGGTATAACTTTGTACATTGCGAATAACATCGTAACTTCCAAACTATCGGGAACAAGATGGATTACAAATAATGTCGTTAACTTGTAACAAAATAAGAGTAATAGTAACTACGAGTGGTACTAAATCAGTAAACTATTTTAAAACGCCGACTCGAAATATGTTCCGTTTCTAAAGCTAAAAGCTAGAGTAAGAATTTCAGCGACGATTAACAAATTATTCCACCCATATTACTATCACGTCGCCTTCTATCCTGAAATTGTTGTCTAGCGGTGCTTTGTTTTACATAATGCTGCCGTACAGGCGTGTAAATTGTTATTTGGTAAAATGCGCGGGATTTGAAATACACTACACGTTATGTGTGTGGTGCAATCGTATCATAAATGAAGCTAACACCCTAACTCAGAGTCACTAACGGTTACTTAAATCGCTCCTTAGGACAGAATTTGTATGGTGATTACAGAATTCTCCTTAGTAAAAATTAAGGAGCGATTAAAGTAACTTAAAAACATTTTTAAATCGTTTTTAATACGAGATTTACAATACGAGTTACTTACGGTAAACTTTTTATGTCGATAACACAACTGCCAAATAATATCTTTCGAGTAATCTGGTACTTATTTGAATTCATCGTATAAATTAAAATATCTATAGTACATTTGTAATATTCTAAAGAAACGAATATAATCTTATTACCGTTGAAAACTTTGCTTCAAGTGCATTTAAAATATAAGAATAGGATAAATCTGTAAAGCAATTAAAATATGGCTCAAATTGTTTTATTTCAATTTATTTAAAGTCATATAAATTTATATGATGGCAGTATTGCGGTGACTGATCTAATATAAAAGCTTGTGTGGTTGGCCGTATTCGGACATAATGGTTTTGTACGAACTTGTTGGTCGGGAAATGCATAGGAGCACAGTATGAGGCCAATGCATTCGGTTTAACAATAATGTAAAATAGACAAATCGAAATCCGGTTGAACAGTAGCGGGTAACACTTTCACAAACAAACTAATAATAATGTAAGCGCACCGTAACTGCTGGTGTATCTACCTAACTTCCATAGTGGTCTGGACGAAAAGCAATAAAGTGCAATCACCGACATATCGCTAGCTGCAGGGGTGCTATTCGGCCAGACTACCCTAGTGACCTTATAGGCAAAACTCTGGAGTTTAAATGCATACTAAAATGCAGCTGAACAATACTGTCGCAGCCGGGAATAATTGAACTGGGAATTGCTCTCCATCATTTTGTACTCTACATAAGTACTTATGTTGTAAAATGGACTGATCATTTTATTCATTCGTTCGTCGCTATTGTTTTTAAGCTCTCTTTGGAAAGTCGTAACTTTTGTACTACTGACAAATGAAAAGATATATAGATATTTATTATTCTCTCTGTTGACTAAGGTTTATCTTTTCAATGTGTAAATAGACAACGATGCCAGGTAATCGTATGTGGTCTCTGTCATTAATGGACGTTGCTAACATCAAAATATCAGTAACGCTTACCGAAGAAACGAAACAAATTCACGCTTAATTTATAGAAGGAACGTCAATATTACCATTCACTCGTACAGTCAAGAATAAACTGAATCGAAGGCCAACGATGACCAACAAGAGGCAACTTGTGACTTTGATCTTGTCTGATTGCAACACGGCAAGGGCAATCACATTGAAGTTGAGAACAGATAGAACTTCACGATCTGTTAAAGATATGTTTAAAGATTTCTTTGGCTCATAATATGATTAAGATACATGTGACAAAGATCATATAATAAAGGCTGAATATTTTTTATAACTCCCAGGGGTTCAGCTCGCTACATCGACAGAAAGTATGTAGGGAAAATCAATGCTTTTTTTTTGTAATCCATCCTCGGTTCACTTATGGCTTAATTTCATAACTGTATTCATTCGAAAATAATTTTAGAACAAATTGTAATAAAAGTAACAAAAAAGATATCTACAATTATGAAATTAAAACAGGTTACTAGAAATCACAGGATTAAATTGTTGCAATCAATAGCAATAATGAACACTTAGCATTCACTAGAATTTTTACACTGGAATTATTTTTTCACAAAAATTGACAAACTCAGAAACCCATGAAAAAATCCAAGACCCACTCAAAACGCTTCGCTTGGGACTAACTACTACCTCGGCTATAGGATCAGGCGGTCGCAATATTTATTTTCATTACAATGCTCAAAAACTATTACATGTAAAGCCACGCGATAGTACACATTTTTCTCGGCAGTATTTTTGCTGATATTTTCCTCTTAATAATTATTATGAATGCGGAAAGAATGTTATGCTCCGTCAGCATCAAAAGCTATCCCATATATTATGTATCTTTAGACATCCCTTACCCTTTCCTATACTAGGAAATGAAAATGCCATTATTAATTCTCTCTATAGCTTAACTTCTTGACGTGGTGCTTTCGTCTCTCTCTATTTAAGAGTTATGTGGACAAACGGAAGGCGACATGCGTTTCGCTAAAAGGTTGGCGTCTTTGATGACCTACATATCGTTTTGTACGAACAAAGCGAAATATCGGAGTCGTATTCAACCGAACAGCTTTCGGATGTAAACATAGTTTTTGGAGAGGTTATTATTTATCCTTGGAAATGGAAATTTCATTATTTATAAACGTTTGTCGGTATACATATGTTTTACATTTTCACGTTAAGACGTTATACAATTTGGAATTCTTTTGTAATATTTTAATGATAGTTACATCGTAAATAACTTTTAATATAGGTATTTCATAGATACATTAAGCAAGTTCTACTTTAAATTCAAATTCAAAATCATTTATTCATGTAGGTATCATTGATACACTTATGCACGTCATTTTTTTAATTTACCAGCTTTTCGCAAAGGTGCTTTGTCATGGAGGAGAAGAAAAGCCGAAAGAAACTCCTGTAACTGTATAATAACTGTATAATTTTATGATCCGTTAATGTTTAAAAATGCACGAGTTAACTAATTAAACTCATCCCTAACTTTGCTGCGCCGCAAATCTCTCCTTTGTGTTTTATATCTTTTGAGGACCTTGTCTGCAAACACTGATTCACGAGAGATATACTCGGAAGTGTGGTCGTACACATTCTGAATTTAAAAGTGTAATGCGAATTTATCGGGTCACGACTAAGTAGCCAACTCGTGTGTCGAAAAGGCCGGAAATTTTCAAATATTCCAAGTTGGATAACCGCTTACGATTCATAAATTCCGAAGAACTTTAAAGAACTTTCAATCTTTCCAAGCAAATTGTGTTTATATGGCTAGAAAACTTGGAATTATGGAGCTTTTGTTCACCTATGACTTTCATTGTGTCGCTGAGAACGTTCACGCTGGAACCCGCACATGACCGCTGCTAAGGGTGATAACGTATAAAATGGGGTCACTGCACAAAATGGAAATGCAATTAGAAAAATTGAGATTGGGACAATGATTGCACGAAAATCAATAACACTGAATGTAATGCGTTGAAAGTACGACGAGGAGAGTTCGAATTCTACGTGTGCATCTGTTATATTTAAATTACATTATGATGTTTCAAACAAACGACATTAAACGCATTGTTTGTTGTGCTTATGTTATGAGGCCTATTTTCGTGTTACTACTCATATTACGATAATTACGGACACTCCCGAAAAGTATAAACTGTTATTTTTTGTGTTATTACAAATAATATTTTTATTTATACTCGACAGCAAACAAATTAAATTATGAACCTAAGGTTAATGTTTCGGGAGCTTTTTGGCGCGGTAAGCAGCTCATTAATCAATTGTCAGATTAAATAACGAGCTCTCTGGTGTAACTTGATGCCGACATTTTACTTTAATCCAAAATAAAAACATCTATATTTTTACCGAACTATATATATATATATATGGATCACATTCTCTCTATACTATTATAGTCAACCTATAAAGCTCGTAATTATTGAACTTTTAGTACTTATTTCTAAGTACTATTATTTCTTCTGTGCTTTTTAGTAAAGAAAAGTACTATATAGTACTCTTTGTGTAAAGCGAATAATATTAGATTTTGCACCTTGTTAACAATCTTTAAAGCGACGCCGGCGAGATTAAAGGATCATAATGCTGTAATATAAAACGGCATGAGCAAAAGGAGCGTAATTAAAACGACCCTTTGACGTAGAACTAAAACCCACACCAATAAAAAATTCTACGAATTGGCTTACTTTTTAAAATTCGTTTTAAAGATTTAATCTTCTCCTGTTTTCTTTCTAAATTAAAGACAAAGATTGTGAAATATGTGAAAGCTTTTAGCGCAAGTTGAATGCGGGATAGAGCAGAAAACCCAAGGCAAAAAAACAAATTACGTTCCACAGTAACGTAACAAACAAGTAAGCTCATAAAAATAATGGATTACAATTTTCATAAAAGTTTCGAATTTTTAATGTAAAAAGTTTGGCATTGGAACGTAATTTACCAACAAAGTAAACAACGAGGTTTAGGACACTAGAGTGATACCTAAGTAGGTGCTGTTTGTGAGAACCCAGAAGATTTTCAGGGGGTCGACCATATCTTCGCGCGCAGTCAGCACCGGCGGTCCCTCACCGCATGGCGCACTTTAGCTGTCAACGACTTCACTCACAAACCACTCATAATATTCACTTTACATTGAGAAGAATATGTGAACATGGGGGTCACTCATTGACTTTGGCATTTCGATGGTATGAAGTGCATGAAAATCCGCGCGAGGGTCGTACGGCGATCGGGCGAGCGTCCCGCTTCAGACTGCCGCGTCGCGGTGCTCTAAAGCCCCGCCTAGCGCCTCGCGATCCTCTCGCTAGGAAACGAGAAACATTTTCGCACACAAAAACATGTCGTAATAACCAATTAATGTTTGCGAACAATCCGTGACTAAGTTTTCAGTACACACCTAAATTCTTTGTCTAGAATGTGAACCTGGTAGTGGATAAATAGGCCTATCTTTTATCACTGAAGGTCGGGCATTCATTGAATTTCCAATTGGCATCGGCATTTTATTATTGTTTGTAGTTGAAAATATTTTCATTGTAATAGATGAATAACATTTTTTGTCCGGAACTAGTACCAGAATAAATTGCAAATGCCGAACATAAAAAAGAGTAGAGTAGAATTCAACGCCAATTATTTGCAATTGATTTTTTTATTTGAAGCACGATTTTTTATAGGTATAAATGTAATGGACATTCGTTTCGTAAAAGTTAGTAGTCCTAAATGTCCCTGAATAAAAGCGAAGTAACAATCTATTACGATCCCTGATTACGAAAGGCTTTTTACCTGTTTGGAAGGGTTCTCCCCCTTGATTCACTTATGACTTGGTTTGACCTTCTTAGATAAGATACAATGAGATTTGGCAACTTGTTATTAAAATTTCTTACTTTTCCTTTTTTTGATAGAAACACGGTAATGTCATCGTTTATAAGTTAAGCCTTAAATTTCGGTTTAGCTACTTATTATTCGGTATTCTGTTAAAACGATTAAAACAAATGAAGCAAGTTCATGAAATGAGTACGCCGGTTTGTGCTGACATCATTTAAATGGAGAGTACGTTATCTAGGTATAGCGTCTCTTACCACCATATTTACATAGTCAAAAATAAGTTAAGGCTTAACATTCATAAAGAATTATCTGTGTTGCAGTTCAAGTACACAAATGATAGATAACAGACAACTAAACTCAAGACAAAGATGAATCTATCACATAAATGTATGCCTCAACAGGGAGTGGAACAACTAAGAACTGAGTTTAAACTCGTATATCAATACTTAAATCGAAATGCAAAAGCCCATCATTCCGTCTGCTCCGTTTCATTTAAAGAAGAAGTTGGCAGCCGAATTTCACGCGTATACAAGTAGCGACAGAATTGCGGCCGCGGCCCAAACACGAGTTGCATGGTGAGTGCACTTTGCACTCCGCACCGCTGTCGTTTGCAATTACGATCGCTTTGTAAAATGAACAACCTTGCCATCATTTGACAACCTAAATCACTAGTTACTTTCTTATCTGAGGCGTCCACTAACCAAGAGCTTTCCGGTAGCAGTCTGCATTTAAAACGATTAATTAACAAGATCAACAACAGTTCACAAGCGCACAGAATTCCAACGACCAACTGAGGGCGAGTAAACACAAAAAATATCGCTAGAAATTTGTTAATTAATTGCCGCTATCTAGCACCGCCCCGTGGCTTTGTTTGCGTGTTCTAATTTTCGTCGAGTTCAACGCTGAATACGATCTAAATATCGTAACAGAAGTAAAATTTTGCTCATTCAATCTATTCTAATGGATATTTTTCATCAAGACTAACGGCTTAAGTTGATGAGCTTTAAGGTACTTAAATGATTGCTTAATCGTTTTAAGTCAATTACCAGTCATCTCACGATTGTACGAGTACATTACAGGTAAAATATTTTCCGACGGATTATATTTATCATAAATTAAAGTCAAGTTATTAATTGAAGTGCTACTATTCAATTAGCGTAAGATAATCTTACCACAGAACCTCGGCGAACGAGAAGTTATTCATCGTGTAAGATTATCCGAAAAGCGCAAAACCAAATAGCCTTCACAATACTTAACAGTTTTACAACTTCAAAGCTGCAAATCTCTTCCAACCTCCTCACGAACTTCTTTTATAGTTCAAAATAATCGTCTCGCAAATAGAAAGGAGAACTTAGGCATAAGTTGAAAAAGTTGAGGATCGAAGAGTTTATGCGGACGGAACATGTCATTTTTCATCATGATCAACCGACTCGCGCAGACAATGTATTCAGAATAGAAACATTCACTGTACTTGAAGATAACATGAAAAGGTGCCAGAGTCGTTTAGTTTCAGCTCCAGTATTTTTCATTTTAGTAGCGAGAATAAAAATTATTTTGATCCATTGCTACGCTACTGCGTCGTAAGATATGTTCCACTTTAACTAAATGGGGAGTACTGCACATACCCTTAAAATATGATCAGCAAGACTGGCGGTTTAAAACATAATGTACTTTTATTATGCTCGCTGAATGTGAAATAAATGATGAAGTTTATTTTCTATGATTGGGGATTCTAAGATTTTGTTAACTTAGTTACATATGAATTCATGAACATTTACCTACTTGTAATTGACTTTTTGACTTGGTAAATTTACACTTTCATATCAACGCGAGTTTATTGTAAGAATATTTGTAAGTGAAATTTCATACGTTTACCGAACATTTCCCTTTTTATCTTGTGCAAATAAAAGCGGTTCTCTATTGACTCAAACCGGTCCCATTGTGTGACGCTGGGAGTTTAAGTGCTTTCCCGTTATGTTTGGTTTATTTCAAGTTAGATAATTCTATATTGCACGAATTATAAACTGCAACTAGTAACTCGCCCTCGCTTAGACTCTTGAAACATGTTAGAAATATAATAGTATCTGCATGATAAATGATTAGTCAACGACGACCCGTGTGGTGTAGTGGTAACCATGCCGGCCTGTCGCGCCGTTCGAAGGTCCAGGGTTCGATTTCCAGCGAGGCAGAAGTTTGAATGATAAGTTTACATTTCTGTTCTCGGTTTGTGCGTGTGTGCCTTTGTGTGATCTCCATGACATGACACAAGATTATTAAACCTTTTTCTTGACTTTTGCTTCTGCGTTTATTTTATAAAGGTCTTTCGGCATTCTTCATAGTTGTATAGAGGTTAATGTAACGTCAGAGAACTTAACAGAAAATTTAAATAACATATTATTAAGAACCATAATAAAGACGACATGTACCTACGAGTATCCCACCAACTTTAACTGCTCAATTCATATCTACATCAAACGTTGCAGAGATTATGGTTGAGGAACTATCGACTTCTTACAAAGCGATTCTTGTGAAAAATAAACAGCACGTATTTCTACGATGCAAGGAAGGTTGTAATACACGATCAATTTATTTAGCGAGTTATATTTGCTAATATATTATAGGACTGAAGAGTTACTTGTGTTGAACTTTCGCGTCTAAATCTCCACCAACAATAACTGCAACTAGATGGTAAATATAAAACTTGAATTCATTTCTTTTTTAAATTTGACATTTAAAATCATAAAAAAGCTTTTATTTGGATCAAAAAACTTTTTCCTTCGTGCTTACACACTCTTTTAAAAATCTGTAAGTTAATGTGATTTAAATTATGGTAATTTATTCACTTTAGAAATGCTTTGCGTTTTATTCAACAAATACTTATGTAACATTACCATCATCATTAAATATCTCTTACCCAATTTTATTAAGGCGCAATCAAATATCAAATATCAAAATTTACCTTTAAATAATTACGTTATCTATCATCTAACAAATTTTCAGTCGGGAGGAAATGACTGAAAACAATTTTTTTTTACATGATTGAAAGGCTGCCGCCCCCCTACCCACCCTTGGAGTGGCAGCTGACGTTCACCATGCTATATAATGCAACTCTCTGAAGTGTTTCACGAGTTATCGCTTGAGAGGAAATTGGTCAGGAAAATCTGTCGCTAGCTCACGGACCATTATGGGTACTAAGTGCTTGTTCATACTGACTCGCGGGCGCGGTCGCGGGCGCGGTCGCGAAATTTCAAACATATGAACTACTATGAGAGTGTTCACATACAAAACGCACGTGCGGTGTAAGTAGCGGGCACGCTAGCGACAACCGCGCGCGGCCCGCTAGCGGCAATATCAAACGCATGAGAATGTATGAGTGTGTTCACACTGAACTAGCGGCGGAACGCGCGATTATGTCAGGTAAGTTCAACCATTTTGAACTTGTCGCTAGAAACGATAGCACATGAATTCATTATGTCCCCAGATTAAAGGGTTGTTCTTTCATCTAAGATCATGTCCTTCAATACAGAAGAGTTTATTAGTACTATTCAGGCTAGAACTCATTTGATTTGAACTCAGATTTGGCAGAGTAAACACAGGCATCTTATGAACAAGAAACATTCTTAATAAACTATGAAAGGAAATTGCTGAATTGTTTCCTGATATGGAGGGTGAGTACCTAAATGGAACTTTAGGTATGAATTTTCGGTTAAAAAAAGATCGTCGTCCATGTTTTCAACCTCTGACAACATGTCACAATCGCGCAAACGCCTGGCGGCCAGTGTGAACACGAATCCGCCACCGCGCCCGCGACCGCGCCCGCGCCCGCGCCCGCGATTTCAGTATGAACACTCACTAAGATAAATTACGTTATTGAGCTTTTCTCCACACGAGGCTATCGGAAAGGGTCATAGTCTAATAAACGGCATCACGTATTTTAAGCTCATGGTTTGAGAATAAAATAAACGGATTTTATAATCCTTATTAATCATTAGAACATAATCCAATATACATATAGAATATTATACGTATGTAGAGGTGAGATTTAATTAAGATTTTTGGTATAACGTTAGTAACTAATGTTCTGTATGACGTCGCTGGTGGAACAACAAAAATTATCCTTTATACCAAATAGATGAGGTACATAGACAAGAATAGGTATATAATAAACAAGAAATTTATACAATGACTTATATACAAATCGGTTGCGAAGCGAGTGCGGGTTTCAAGTTAAACATAATTTTATTATTGTTATTTTAATAAGTAATTTCATGTTAACCTCGCTCATGTTATGCAAAATACCACTTACTAACAATAATAAAAGCAGCTACTGTAAACAAGGATAAAATGCGCGGGCTTAAAGTACACATACGTGTTCCATTTGCCAAAACATAGAGACGCTGTTATTCTCATATTTGACTTATTTGTAAGTACGCAGCAACGGAATTTTTACTACGGCATTTTTCTACTTACCCCTAAAATTTGTTTGCAAAGGTAAAATTTGAAGCAAATAATGCTATAGATAGTAGTTACTCTAAAGCCCTCAAAATCAAAAACGCAAGATTAATAATAATGTTTTACTTGTTAGCCTTTTTCAGTTTTCAGACATTTCTTTTACCTATTCCCAGAGAAGGCTCATAGACGTCAACAACAGATTTTATCTACTGTATCTTGTTTCTTATATGGATGATAGATTCGTATTGTAGTCAAATCATCTTCTTACGTCAGCTGAAGACTTGGTGTTGCCAGATTATTTTATCAAATCAGTTTATGTTTGTCATAGCGTTGGTTAAATACAACAGATGGCGTTATAAAAGCTATTACATTTTTAAATATAACAGAAACATTTCTGTTAGGTCAATAATGTAATATGATACAAAACTTTATTATATTTACAAAACATTACGTGATGAATTAAATGCAAACATGGTTATTCATATTCATTATTTCATTTAAAACATTTAGATTATATTTGGTCACTGAATACTGTTTATTAGTTTACAAAACTTATTATTTCAGCGAGATCGCATAATAGCAGGTTAGTATTCTGGCTGATAAATAGTGTTGACGCTTAGCGCAGTAATTAATGGAATTCCGTGAATAGCGGCACCAAATAACGTGTAAAGCAGAAAGCATTATGTCAAGTTTATGTTGGTATAGATGTTAAGTTTTACAACAATCGTTTGCCTTTTTACCGACCTAAAAATAGATTATATAGGTTCTAAGTTAGACTTAGGAATTATTTGTTTCCTTAATAAATTGAATACTCGATTTATCAACACCACACAAATTACTTTCAGAAAAAGTACACAAAAGTTACTTTATTCTTCTAAAAGATCCTCGTGGCAACCGGAAATAGCATTATATTTCTTTGCAAAGGAATGTCTTGTACGGGAAACGCCAATTGTGGAAGTGAAAAAACAGGTTATAGGGGAGTGCTCGCCAGCGGGCGGGCGACTCTTGACTTCCAACTCGAGTTCTAAGTCCTCGGTTCTATAATATGAGCCCACGCTTGCAATCAGTGCTTATTCGACACACAACTTGAAGATAATTCACTACGTTGCATGACGGTAGGTGCAATATGAGATATTACGAGTATATAATAATAGTAGTATGTGTCCTTCCAATATTCGAAGTAGATACAAAGAATAACAGAAAGCCACTACTATATAACATGCAGAATTAGCAACGAAAATTCTACTTCTTTTTGGAATAATGTAGATAACGCATAGATAGGCGGAAATATTCCTCCACATTTATCCTAGCGTGCGCGCTTCCTAAAACTAATATGGATTATTCTGCCTGAGACAAAAGCGATGGTAGCTAAGAGGAAAAACTTGTTTAATTTAAGAGTATGTAAGTTCCTAGCATTACTAAAGCTGCAGGAACTTTAACAAATTGTTTATGACATTAACAAACACAAGATAACTAATAGTTTAAAGGTCTGAAGGTCGTGAGAGAGGAAATTTCAAGGTATGAGCGTGTTACAAATTGTTTCAATATCTCTTGCATCGACGCTGACGACTATCTTGATGAAACTTGTAAGCATAATATTTCTTCATGATTTTATCAGCATGTATCAATCTGCCTTCCCTTGGTTAGCGTTATGAGTAACGTTTCTATCGAATTCAAAAATAACTGAAGTAGACTTTTATAAAAATATCGAATAAATACTGTTAACATTAAATTTAATGTCGTGATAAGTTAACTGTCACACACCAAGGTTATATCGAGTTAATTTATAATATGAGACACTGATACAAGTCACTGAGGAACACAGGACAAGATAGTAGAGACGTGCTATGAATAATAATTTTGTTATGCACTAATAAGCTCAATGAGGGTACAGAAGAGAAGACTGCGCATCCAGTCACAGTGTTCTACAAACAGAGAGTATTCTAACAGGGTCTGGCACTGAATTAAGTTTTAAAACTAACTTTCTACATAAATCTTACTTTAATTGAACGTAGATTTAATTTTAAGTTCCTTTCAGTAATTTAGGATTAGGCGAGGTCACGATTAATGCAGAACGTGTTATGCGTAATTCTTTCTTTTTAGTGTCTTTATTTAATTTTTTGGGACTTTATGATAAGTAAGCAAAAAAATTGTAATGTAAATGTATCTAGGAATAAGTCATAAGTAATTGCTATCCATGAAGGTTATTGCTTGTTTGTCATTTAATATCAGTTGCATGCGAGAACATTTAGTTTTTCTAATTTAATCCTGTTATTTTTATGTTACTTTGTGAACGTGGCCTACGTTTAATAAACATTCATGATTTTGTTAAAATCACCTATCGCAGTGTAATAGTAATACACAAAGGTAATGTCGTATTCTTATGATATGATTACCTATTGTTCTTCGTCCCATTTATATTTTAGTGTTTCCTACGTTTTGCTTTTATTTCCATAAATAAAGAAAGAATATAAATATTTATTTCTGATCCGTGAATCAGCTCTATTAAACTAGATAATACTAATGAAATGGTTGTTACGATCCGTATACCTTATTTCTTTTAGTATCTATCTTTTCCTCATTATTTTATTTGCAGAATTTTTCTTGCGAATCATATTTATTGGCCATAATATATTACGAAAGTTTCAATAAATCAGTATAATTATACACACGTTCATACATTAATAACTTTTAAGATTAAAAATAGTTCCTAATAGTTTCAATTATTGGCTTTATTTAATTAACTTATTGTACAATTTATTCTGGAGTTTAATTTACTATTTAGATATTTTAGTATTGGCAGATATTCTTGAAAAATTTGTCACCAAATAGGTACTAAATGTCGCTATTACTTTATCTGATAAGTAATACGTCATTTGGCTTTCACTTTGAGGGTTTGGCAAGCTGATGAACAAAATTTTTTTTTTACAATATTCATACATCTTACAATATTCATCTTAGCTTAGGTAGGTACGTTGACTCTCGTGTCTACACGTACGCAATGTTATTGTTCGTATTCTTATTACTACTAACTGATCTGAGAGATGCAAAAATATTTTTTGATTAAAATGTCATGAAATAATTATAAATCAAATCAAACTTTTTATTCAAAATTGGTTTGGTTTACAAACACTTTTTGAAAAGTTCAATGCTTCAACAAGGCCCTACTGTGAGAGGGCCGCATAAGATACGTAGGTATATTATTTATCTGTAATGTGGGTAAGGGTTGACTTCCCAAAACTGCTTTAAAACATAGGTGTAAATACCGTATCGTGTGAATATCAAATTCATCTAGTTATCTGTTACACGACCACTACCAGTTGAAACAACGATCGAACTAACGAATAAAGAAAATGTAAGTGAAAACTGTGAAACTTCGACTGCAATTTCGAATACATGGTCAGTGACGTCACACGCGTGGTTTGCTCGCTTTATATCAGTCACGTTGTCAACGCAGGGCAAACGGAACACGTACGCGTAGCTTGCCATAAATGAAAGTTGGGAAAGGAAGGGAAGCAAGATATACCTACGAGTATACAAACATGAATTTAGGGATTATACTGCAAAAAGGTAATCAGATACTCATCTTAGTGTCATTGTACCTAATGATATTGAAAAATAAAAGTAATCAAAAGCAAACCGTTAAGTAAAAGTTTTAATTTTTTAATAAAAAATATAATAAGCTTCAGATTCCGATTGATAAGCAACACGCAAGTATTGCTATTGCAAAATAGCAGATTTTTTAATTTATTATAGCAGCAAATCAGCAATAGGTACTTGCAATAGCAGATTTTTTTATTTATTATTTAGCTATAGTAAAATGAAAAAGTTTGATAAATACGAAATAGCAGTTACCCAGACCGTTTTGAGCGGACTAAGTCTAAAGTTATCTTCGGCGTACTAGTTCTAGATGTCTTTAGCAGGTCACATCACTAAAACCCGCCATATTGCTTTCGGACATGACAAATGTGATGAGATCTGGAGCGTGATGGTTACATTTGTAGAATGAACGTTTGGCACATTCGGAAATACTATATATTTGTTCCAACGTTTACTATACATACGAGTATCTATACCAAGTAGTTAGGTAGGTACAAAATATTTTTAAAGGAAATAGCCGGCAAACAAGCTGACGATCCAGATGAAAAGTCGCTATCATTGCCCATGAAAATAGCTACTCCAAAGGCATCATTTGATTGATTATTAATCTCGCTTTTTATTAACTAAGACTAAGCTTACTCCGTAAGGTAGGCAATAATTATTTTAGATAGTAAAAGTTACGCTTATAGGTGGCGCTCTATAGTTCTAATAAGGTTTCATGTTGCCTCCATACATTCATCCATTACACGACGATTATGAAATAATTTTAAGATTTAGTTTGACAAATACTCGAAAATCAAATTTGAGTGTATGAATAAAAATCACAATACATAAAGTACGTATTTTCCGCAATTTTTTATGTTACTAGTGGAAAAACGATTAGTCAAGCCATATAATGTTAAGTCATCATCGCCCTTGGATATTTGTTATTATAGACATCAGCAACGCGTTGCCGACCGAAAGCATTATTCCAGGCACCCTAACACTGCGGCAGAAACAAGTATGAAACATTTAATGGTCGGTTTTAGAAGGATCGGTTTTGTGATCGGCTTTTGAGTTGCACAATTGATACACTAACTTCTCAGAGTAACTTATTCTCAGAGTTAGCTTATGGGGTGTAACATAAATAAATGGGTAGTATTAATACTCAAGGGAGTGGATCTGACTATCAAACTAAACAGCTCTCCCTGTCAACCAACATCAAATATAATAAAAAAAATCTGCTGTCCCACACAATACATTTGTGTTAAATAGAAATTGGTGTTTTATGATTGGAACAACTGATTTTTATGAGAGATTTTGATGCTGGTTCCGAAGAGAAAGGTATTCAGTTTGCTGGTCTAATTTACCACCTTAAAATTTGCTAACCATATCTGTTACACCATCTTTATAAAATAAATATCAGTCGATTTTAAAACCCATACCAAGCGCAAACAGAAAATTGTAAGGTTATGACTACGTGACACAATCTCTTCCTAGTTTAAGCGGTGAACGTGAGTCAGGTAATATCAGGTGATAGTAAATCACAATATTTGGGTTCAAAAGACTACGTACGATCTTTTCAAATTATCCACAAAGGACTTTATTGACTTGTACAAAACAATCTTTTTTACTTTCCTGTATTCCATGAAAAATCGACACATTACCACATTATCCGCGGATTAAAATATGGTATCAGTCTATCGGATCCTACTTTCTACTAATCTACTGGATTTAATCAGACCCAATACACCTTATGTCGTGATTGAATTTGATTTTGATTATGAAAATATATTTTTATTATGTATCCTATCCGCGTTATTAAAGTTTTAAGTAATAATTCTGCTTATAAAATAATTATTCATGTTTACATCTGTGCAATTTTGAAGCCATGTATAATTTTACAATGCTTCCGGTAGTTTGGGGTTGGGTTTGTGTCTTATTTATTTGAATTTTGTGGTATGGAAAGTTGTCCATAATTCTGGAATATGTTTTTCGCAGTCAGTCCAATAGAGATTTTTCAATACACAAACGTAAACCTCACATACTTCATTAGTTACTTTCACAAAATCTAACCCATCTATCAAAATGTTATGTTTGTTACACTTTCTGCATCGAAATACAGTAATCTTCAAAACCTTCGTTAACGAACTTTTCGAAATAATGACCGGCTTCCTTCAATGATCGCCGGTCGGGTCTTTCCTTGTTTTTGCTTCTTCCGTAAATACTATGCTACGTGAAGGTACTTACGTAAGGCATCGTCAGCAACTTTGACCGGTAATCCATTTTAAATTTTTTATTTGGTGTGTGAATTATATTTTCTTTTCTGCTATAGTTGCCATATTACCTCTTATTCATTTAAAATAAACACTTAATAATAATAGTTTGAATTATAATGCTGATATTAGGTAGGGTAAAAATATTGGGTCTATCCCGCTTAGCTAGTTAAAAACTGAACTGATATTTGGCAATAATTATTATGACATTATAAAATAAAATAGCCCATATCACTCAATAACTCCGAAAGTATGTAACAGTAAAAGAACTTTTGAAATAGGTTAAATAACATAAAGATAAAGTAAGTAGGAGTGGAATATCGTTCGCGACAACGAAGGAGATAATGTAAGAGATGAGTATGTTCAAAGTTGAAAGTCACAGTAACGCTTAGGGAGGCTATACACGGTCAAATGTACTTGATCAAGTCTGCAGTTTGACTTGTCAAATTTGCAGTTTGACTTGACGCGCTCCATTATGGAGGCCATACACGATCAAGTGTAGGTACTTGATCAAGCGTCAAGCGGACTTGACGCGGCATCCAGTATACTTGATCGTGTGTGGCCACGGTATAGCTATCTGGCCGTATATCTATCTCATGTACAAGTCAAACTGCAAAGACAAGTCAAACTGCAGACTTGATCAAGTACACTTGACCGTGTATGGCCTCCATTAAACGAACGGATTTCTCACGCACATCTCACCCAGACATATCGACTCGCAAGATAATGCTGATATATGATTAATGATGACTTTGTGCACTTACTACTGGTCCGAAAGAAAGAAGGGCTCGTGGGCTCGTGAACGTAAATGTAGGTCAGCCATACATACAAATTACCCTCTACGCGATGTGGAAGCAACCCTATGGTTTATCTATATTTATCATATCGAAATTCAGTACGATCTACGGGTATGATAAGGAGACGGCGTGAATTCGAATAATTTTACCGAATCGCAACTCAATTGGATCGAAAGATTTCGAAAAATGTTATCTTCACTTCCTTCGGTTGAGGTAAGTAGAATATTTTGAAACCAAGGAAAAAGTATAAGTAACATTGTAACATTGATGAACATCGATGTTTATTTGATGAGTCTGAATCTGTAAATATTGACAATATTAAAATTGTTGGGAGAGATTTTAGTTTGTTATTTCTGCACTAGGATTTCGTCTGTCGCAGGTGGAAGAGAAGAAATATTATATAACATCACAAACATCCAGGACCCGGGAACAAACATTTGTCAAATATACATTCATCTGTCTCGGACAAGGATCAAACAGATATCTTTGTTATCCGGCCCTAGGCTAACGCTTTTGCCATGTTACTTTTATTATCTTTAAATTTTACTTAAGAACTTTTACGTAGATTTTGAGTAGCAGCATTTTTTAGGTCTTAAGTGGAATTAAAGAACGAATTTCTTTTTTATGTTATATAAGTTATTGTGCATAGTAATATTATGTAATACATAAAATTTGCAATACATACATTGACATACATAGATTTTGATTTGGTACAACATTGTAAACAAAATGTTCATACATTTTGTTTACAAACATGGTCCCTACTATCTTCATATTTTCTGAGACTTATCATTCGTAATCTTTGACGACGCTAGCGTTATCCAGAAAATCCAGGGTCGGTCATTTTTCTTAAACAGAAATAAAATTTTATTGAATGTTCCTGAACCTTTTTAGTCGTGGACCCGCATACGAATAAGGCAATAAAATGTAGGTCTGGACAACAAAAACAATTGAACGACAACTATTATCAGTGTTATTGCTGTTAGCGAAAAGACACGAGGCAGCGATTCAATATAAGTCGAATAATAGTTGAATTACCGGCCCAATACTGTAAGACAATAGCGTACTGAAAATCTATATAAAATAGTAAATAAAATGTTAGCTGGGTTCGTTACGCCCGATTTGCAGAAATGACTATTGATGTTTTCATCAATTTATATTAGGTTTAAATGTTTTCAATAGGTGCCAATGTTATCCACACAATAGATATTCAAAATGTTGAGTTATATACACATATAACTCAAACATATATAACTAAAACGTACATACGTTAGTATATTAGTTCATTGCTTCAATTTAATATAGAATTTTGTTTAAAACTTATTCATGATTTAATGGGAAAAAGGCATTTGAGTGAGTAAAGAAACTTAATTTTACCTAATTAGCATTACGAAATAAATAAATACTAGGTATACTAATTAAAACTTTTTAAATTATTTCGCGATAAAAACTTTACAATATTGTGTTGTTATATTTGCCCCACGCAAACAGTTCTACAGTCTATTTTCCTTATACCAGTAAATTAACAAAATACGTTTCTACAAATTTTACATTCCAAAAGGGGCGACAGGGTACTCTTAAAATGATACGTTTCCATCAAAATACCATCGAGAGAGGCATTGTTGTTGACTTCATCATTGTTATTTTCTTGTGGCGAGGGGTGCAGGGCACTTGAATAAAAGATTCGTGTATTATCCAAGGGTAGCTCGGAACACAATAGAGCGACAACACAACTGTTATACACTGTGCGTCCTACCGACCGCATTCTTTTATATATATAACTCCCAACCAGACGATCTAATTCAAAGCTCTTCTTCCATAATGTAAGCAAATAAAAACGCCACTAAGTTATCATAACACGAGCGAAATAGAGTTAATATTGCGACATTCTGTAAACATAAAGGCTGGAACACCGAAATCCCTAAGCATTAATTCGCAACCAACTTTTGTTGCCGTACCGTAAACTTTCGTGTCACGTCCAAATGTTTTAATAAACATTATTGTAACAAACGTAATAATAATGTGCAATAATAACTGTATACTTATACACACACACATACTTAGCACATTGGACACAACGCATTGGAGACATATAAATGTAGGTACACTATTTGTATGTAAGCAGCCAACAAATGTACAGAAAAGCCATTTTTAACCGACTTCATAAATAGAGGAGGTAATTAATTGGACTGTATCTTTTTTATATTTGTTACCTCAGAACTTTCGACTGGGTGAATCTATTTTTCACTAGCTGGGTGCTTTTTGCGAGCTGGTGCTTGTTATGTGGTCTCAGTTAAATTTGAGCGAGATCTGACGAGGAGTTTTTGAGTTATCCGTAATTTTGAAGTCGGTTATTTTTTGTCAAGGATTATATATTAAGTGATCATCGACGCCCAGGGATATCTGTAATACCTTAGGCATCACCAATGAAGAACGACGAAAGAAGAAAGAAGAAAGAAAGAAAGAAATACATATTATATAAACGTTCATGAACAACATCCAAAGAGCCCGATTCCAAACTTTTACCTGTTACATCTGACATCTGTTACGATTCGAACAGGCCACAGACCGAGAATCGAAATCGAGACCTCTCACTTGGTGTCTAACATTACCAACCGAGTCACAGGACCGTTAAATACAATAAGTAATTTTCTATTATAATTAAGTTACTCTTATGGTAAGATGTAGAAAATTTACCAATATTTAATTTCAACTGAAACGGTGAGAAGCAATCCGAGACCAATAAACCAAATACGCATACACGACCTATTACATAAAATACGAGTACATTAGGAATTGATGGTAACGTCTCGCAAATTGAGATAGTCACGAAACGACTAAGGTCACGCGTCAGTGACCTGCCATTAAATGTCGGAGTGGATCGAAAAGCAATTTCACCTAACTCGAGACTATTTGTCACACATAAAACGTGATGTATGGGCGGCTTCCGGCGATACATCCTTCGACCGATGTGCCCCCGGAACTAATGCGACCGGACTTACGTGATCCGCCGCTATATTTTACAATTTTCCCTCAATCAACGTTCATTATTTTGGCTATTTCCGTTCCTATGAAATTTTGCTTCGGCGTTTACGGCGAGTGACACAATAAACGTCGTCCTTAACTTTTTTACGTTTCCTGGGGATAATAATTTGTTAGTGGTTTGTAATTTATACTCCATTCATGTAGTGGTGAATTAATATTGCGACTTTTAAATTTATTGCCATAAAATTAATAGTAAGTTATTAATAGACTGTATGTATGTACACAAATTAATAATTCAGCAAATAATGAACACTCTTAACATATCTTCAAGTTATCGACAGGGATCATTGACCTAATTACCCTCTTTTTACATATTTATTCATCGGCTCATTTTAACCACTCTTACATACATTATGGTATTGGAGTGCCAACTCGCATTTGCCGGTAATACGATTTATACGCTTTGCGCTCGAGTAACCAGCTTACTAACATTGCCCGATCCTGCCAAATAGCACCGTTCGATCGCTACAGCTGAATCAGGTAATGCCAGTAAGCTGGTATAACCTGAACACAGAGACTTTCCATTTAACTTCTTAGAAATCCAACCCACGTACGATTGTCATTGAATTCGAGTGGTTCGATTTGTGGTTGATTAAACCTCTGCGTTCTCTGCTTACCAACAGGTAAGCTGTATCTGGATTAAGATATCATGTGCATTAGTCGATAACATGAAATGACTTTACGGTAGATACTGTAAATCTGTACCGTGTTGTAACTTGCAAGGGAAGTAAGGCATTCATGATTACTTTAAGCTTTCTCTTTATTTTAACAATTAAAAAAACATTAAATTTACTTTTGATTTTTTTCCTTTAAGCCTATTCTTCCTCCTGACAAAAAAAATCAAACTAACTTGACTTGATAGATTAATTAAACCAAGTTAGGTGATTTGGATAAGATTAAAACAACTCAGAGAGCCATGGAAAGAAGCATGCTTAAGATCAAAAAAGCGCAAAAAATAAGACACACAATCATTAGAGAGAAGTCAGAAGTGATCGACGCATTGAACTTCGCTATGAAATTAAAATGGAAGTGGGCCGGGCATATATCCAGACTTAACGATGAGAGATGGACGAGACGAGCGACAGAGTGGACGGGTCCACATGGGTATAGAAGAGTTGGAAGACCACTAGCGAGATGGGCGGACGACATCGCACATAAAGCTGGCCGGAACTGGTTACAGGTAGCAAAAGACAGAGACTTATGGCACTCTCTGGAGGAGGCCTTTACCTAAGAGGGGTTCTTGCATCTAAACTACTTTAAAACATTTGTTATTTTTGACTATTTATATTTTATTAATTAGCATTATTATAAATTATTTAATATTAATAACCGTGACAATTATGAATGTGAATGAATATTGTATACAAAATAAATATAGATGAAATTATTATTAAGCAGTGTCATATTGAAATTTTAATTTAATAATTTTTTAATCCTGTAATTTTATAATAAAATTTATGTGTAATGTTTTTTAATAATGTTAATTTTATAAAATTGGAATTCATATTATTAAAAGAATTTAAACAATTTTAGTGAAATAACTTTCATGTATGTTGCAAGAAATAAAAGGCTTTTTTATTTTATTTTATTTATAGGTGATTTGGATTACAATAGAATAGAATAACTTAAACTTGATTAATGATGCAAGCTTCCAGGTAGGTAATTCAGAATTTTAGTTCCTTACCTACTGTATAAAAATTGCTCTGCTACCCGTATTTAAAGATCGACATTCCACTAAAAGTTTAAAACTCTAAAAAGACTAACAAACACGTCAGGTGTGCCAGAAAAACCTCGAATGGCAGCTATATTTTAGTAAAAAATAGTTTCTGAATAAAAAGGTGAATCACAGCTCGAACTTACGAAAAAATATTGTGGCTGTATTTTTCATTCAAACTTCGTTTTTTAACTTCACTTGTCAAACTTTTAGCATGTTCAGCAAAACGTGCATGAGTAACCTTTATTATGTTGAAGTCATAACTTAGCTTATAACTAGAACTAATTCTAACGGAAACTTGCAGGACAAGATTATACCAGACTAGGGCCCGTAATATCAATAGCTTGTTGTTCAACAAAGACAGTTTAAACTCAGAATCATAGATTATACTGCTATTGATATTACGGGCCTTAATGAAACGTTGTCTTGCGGATAGATGAAGATCTGTGGGGTCTATACATCTTTGAGTTGAAGCTGCTTGTCTTGCCTGTGGCGTACACTGTTGTATGCTACACTATAATGTTACCTATATAATTTTTAGGGTTGCATACGAAAACAACGAAAAACTGAACCCTTTTAGGATCACTCGTGTGTCTATCCGCCTTTTACACCCAATTTACTCCAAAACTACTGGACTAAATGAGTTGAAATTTGGTACTCATGTGCTTTTTGTGACCCATAGATGAAAGTATATAGCACACTAATAAGTATAGCACACTACCATGCTTTTGACACATGCATAATACAAAAAGTTAATGTGAAGTAACCCTTTGATACTTACGTTCGAATTTTGACCACAAAGCGGGTCTCTAGTTTACATAAAATGTACCTACTGGTGACTTTAACAGGTGTATTTACCATCTCTTTCGTAGGCTCAGATTTCTTGCCCATTGTGTAGCTCATTTATTTTTTTGTGAGCTGGTCACCAAAAAGGATTGCATTAAATATAACTACAACTATAAAATGCCGGTAAGTTTTATTTCTCACTAATCTATTGGACGGATTGTGGATGGTACATCTATTTGTTTCATTCACACTTGTATCAAAAATAAAATATTTTTGTGGTTTCAGGAATCGTGGTAATATCTTGTTATTTAAATCATCTTGTTTCTTATGAATCTTTTTTTATGGAAATAGCCGGCAAACGGGCTGACGATCCACCTGATGGTAAGTGGCTATCGTCACCCATGGACATCAACAACACCAAAGGCATCACAAAGAAAGAACTGGCTCTCAAGCCCCCAGCCGAAACACGACGAGTCGTTTGGCGGCTGACTCATGCTCAAGGGTGGTAGCTATCCAGGTGAACCCCATAGAGAAATAATAATAGTAATAATCGTATTAATTAACAATTAAAATCAATATTACCAATATAATCCCTCGAGAGGCCCTACCACCAGCGGGCCGGATTTAGTCGCCTCCTACGATACCCATCCGGCGGCGTGGGATTGGGCTTAGTATTCTAAGCCGCCCCAATACGGCTAGTCTATTTTCACGACTGAATGAATAAGTACAGCAAGTAATAAGCAACAAGCGAACTATAAAGCACTATTCAGTAAATCTACAGAACGTAAAAAAAAGATAATCCAGAAGCATAATTCAAAGCATATTATTGAAATCAGAAATCAATGTATCCATTAATATTCCAGTAATAAAACTGTAGGTAATAACTCGTATTGGAAGTTTGCTTTGTGGTAAGTTATTTCCAGGTAATGTTTACCTGCTCTCACTAAGCAACATAACATTCAATCATCAATGTTGCTTTTATTATCAGTAGTGTTGTGTACTTAATGCTAATAAATAGTCGGTTATTTCGCATAGATGAGCTGTTACTATTTTAAACTTTTATATAACTCAAAAGTCATTTAGATATGTACTTCTTATTTAATAATATATGATAAATATTTACTTTGTAAATAGTAAGAAATTGGCCATCACGCACTAGAAAAGTGATAGTCTTGTCGGTCTTGTTTTGAATATAAGTCTCTCGTCAACGATATAAAAGTACTTATATTACAGATATATGTATAAGACAATTTTGTCTCAATCAAAAAGTAGTGTTATTCTATTTTTAAACTTAATCAAAACAAAACCTTTAACATCGAAGTGAATAACACATAAAGTATCGCGCAACAAGTCTATACGATTAACTGTGTTGCTATTGACGTTAGCAACAGCCCAGTAGGTAATAATGCACTTCGGACGTGTTTACTACGTCAGTGGTAGGAGTAAATGGTTCTTGTGTATTGACTACAGATTTTGGGTACGAAATTGAATTGTGTCGACTCCTGCTCGAGAAAACAATGGCGAGAAGTTTCGAACGAAAACTATTCCGGTGGGAGGAGACGCCACAATTCGCGGTATTCCGTTCAAGCTGTCGTTTACTCTAAGTAATCTATTTGATTATGTCAATATCCTTGATTTTATTTAACTACTTTCGATAACAGATACCTAATCTTTAGTCTCTACTAATATTCATATATCGTCAAATCTTGTTCGTCTTTTTACGGCTTTTAAGGGTGTAATGGGTTTTATCCATCCTCGGATTCAAGACAAATTCCCCTGCTCATGTGCTCATGATGCACTAAGTAACAAGGAGCTTTAGATCGTGGTCCGATTTTTCATAAATCGATTATTGTCAAATGCAATTAGCAGTAATTTTTAATCAAAAGAAACAGATAGTAACAGTACAATGATTGAAATGGCTTGTTTAAACACACTGCACTTGATAGGACTAACACAGTTCAACAAACATTTACAAATCTCACGGACAAACCTCACGAACCATTTATATAATCGGTGCTTTGTTTGTCTAATTAAATGTACCAGTTGAGAAATGGAAATTAGATAATAACATTGCTTTCACAGCATGTGTAGATTACAAATTATGTCAAAGTATTGTGAATGAAACGAAATCTACAAGTACTGCAGATGAAAAGTCCTCATGTTTTACATATATCTTAGAGCCATACCCATTAGGCAAGATCAAACGACAATACTCTTCTCGAACACTCCAATCTTAATTTCATTCATAAGAGCTCGCATAAATTTCCTTAACTTTCCTTCAAAGATTAGAAGACGGTGTATTAAGTATCTTGGAACAAATGTTGGACAAAATACTTATATAATTATGGGTCTTTGGAATGAATAAAACTGATGGTGATGGTGGATGGTGGATGGTGAAAAATTATTTTCAAAATTCCCTGTCTCGTTACAGTTAATCAAACCATAATTTTATTCCAACTGTAATATTGAATCTCTAGAGACGTGTGAAAATAAATCTGGAACGCAACATTTGGCGATAATTTAATATGTGGGAATAAAAGGGCACGACAGGCTCCAAATCTAACGAATATTGCGATTTCTGTGCCGCCACTGCTTCTGATAAACTAAATAAATTACAATTGGTTATTTATAATAGTTAGGCAAGGTTCTAGTAAACTGCTTGCACTAATTCTTAAACTGTACACTGTGAAATAATTAGGTATGCTTATTTTCAAGAATTGATTTCTTAGGACAAGATTTTTTATACAAAGATATAAGACTATTCTGTAATCCCAACTGTCCGATAATGTTCTTGCCTATAATCGGATAAAGTTCGCAATTTATTAGAACAAAAGGATTGTTGAAGGATTCCTTAAAACTGATCTTAAATCAGAAGATAAAGAACTCGTCAAAGACGGAATTTAATACAATACGATTATTAGGTATTTAGACATCCTTACACAACAATTTATATCATGCTGTCACGGATGGACATTGAGATTAAATTAAATTATTAAAGGTAAATAAAAATATTTGGTTAAGAAACAAATATTACATTTTACTCGAGTTCAGAAAATATCACTTCTCAAAGCACGAACTTGTAAAGTACACTTGAAAGGAAGGAGTTAACGATAGCCGTTGTACTTGTAGTTATAAAGCCGAGAGAGACGACGCTTTTACCTGGAAAAATAGATCTTAAAAGCCCGTATTGTAGTTTTAACACAAATACTTACTCCGGTCCAGCCTTATATAATTAAGTTTAAAGTCTTAACACGTTCGGTGCGTTAGGGATCTCTACGAGATCCCGTGCAGAACTTTCATACTGTGCGGCGTCAAAAATCGTGTTCTTTCACTCTGTGCGGGAGGCTATAACATCTAAAGTTCTATGTGTATGATAAAGACAAACATACATATTTGCTTCCCGCTTAAATTTTGAATCAATGGTGTAATAAAATATTTTAGGGGTCGACGAGGTCCCTACCGCACAGAAGTGAAAATATATTCACTCGTTGCGTTGGGGGTTTCCTTTGATACCCGTGAATCGTGAGCCCCGTAGCCGCAAGGACGGGAGAGTTGGAGGCACGAGCACCACAAGTTTTGTTTTAGGGATGTTCATGTATCGATCGTTAAGTTCGCGCTTTGATATCAAATTATTACGCTCGTAAATACGAACAATGAGTTATTTTAAAATGAAAAAACTTGACAAGTGCGAGTTAAACTCGCTTGGAGAGAATTCCGTACGTTGATTTTATGTATTTACCGTTATTTTTCTATTTTATTAATTTTTGTCATTTTTTAAGACTTCTTATAGGTTTTCCTGTAATATTTAAGTATATTATATATATATATATAAGTATATGACGGCGAGCGGCCTCTTTGGTTCTACAATGATCGGCCGATGCAGAAGCTGTCATGTCATGAAGAAAACTAAATATTTAGAATAAGGAATGTGTCAATCCAGTTAGAACAATACGCGTGGGACATTCTATGGAATTCGAGGAGTGATCACGGACTAGTACAGATTGTTATTGATGTGAACGTTAGGAAAACTGGAAATATATCATGGAGTAAAGTAAAAGGAATATTATTGAATAACCAACACCGTAGAATACCCCTTCTGCTTCATATACAGGGTGTCCCGTAAGTAGTGGATCAACCGAAGGTGACAGATAGCTTGAAGGGTGACCTATCATGTGTCAAAAAATTACTTCAGTAAAAGTGTCACCGTTTTCGAGATATTGACCATTTTATAAAATTCAGAAAATTCGGCTCCTTTACCCTACTTTATCCTGTTGAGTCCACAAATGAGCAGATATTTTGATTTTTTTTTATTCTTAGAGCTCTCAGATAGTTGCTTTATAATTATCAGTGTGTAATGTTGTTGAAATTATTAGGGAACACTGAGAAAATAGCGTCTATTTTGGATATTTTGGTTTTTGATTTTCTTTGAGGCAATTTTGATGCGAGGTGGTTGAAAAAAAATGTACTGGGCAAGTGTGCCCTAGTATTTTAAAAACTTGTCTGTTAAATGCAGATTTTAAAAAGGTACAATACAGGCTACTTTGATACAGAAAATTTTCAAGTAAAAGCCATTTCAGTGTCAAATGGTGAATTTGAATCAAAAGTTATTTTATTGTTTACTGTTGTGGGATGAAGTTTTTCAATGGTTTTTGCTTAATATTACGTTACGTTAAATAAATGCTCTAATAAATATTTAAAATAATGATTATTTTCCGATATTCCAACCCTATAAATAAATTAAAATATTACCTCAGAATTACTTGAAAAATATTGTTTCATTCAAAAATAATGCTATTATTTACTGTTTTTCAATACTAGATGATCAGTAAGCCTTTTCAATTATTGCTTTAAGATTATTTTTGTATGATAAAATAAATAAAAATAAAAATTTTACTTACATTTTTTCTTATTCTTTTTTTTTTGTTGAATATTCATACAAAATAATCTTAAAGCAATAATGTACAAGGCTTTCTGATCATCTAGTATTTAAAAAAACAGTAAATAATAGCATTATTTTTGAAATAAACAATATTTTTCAAGTAATTCTTAGGTAAATTGTAATTTCTTTATAAGGTTGAAATATCGGAAAATAATCATTATTTTAAACATTTATAAGAGCATTAATTTAACGTAACGTAATATTAAGCAAAAATCATTGAAAAACTTCATCCCATAACAGTAAACAATAAAATAACTTTTGACTTCAATTCACCTCTTTGATACTGAAATGGCTTTTACTTGAAAATTTTCCCTATCAAAGTAGCCTGTATTGTACCTTTTTAAAATCTGCATTTAACAGACAAGTTTTTTAAATACTGGGGCACACTTGCCCAGTACATTTTTTTTCAACCACCTCGCATCAAAGTTGCGTCGAAGAAAATCAAAAACAAAAATATCCAAAGTAGACGCTATTTTCTCAGTGTTTCCTAATAATTTCAACAACATTACACACTGATAATTATAACGCAACTATCTGAGAGCTCTAAGAAAAAAAAATTATCAAAATATCTGCTCTTTTGTGGAATCGACAGGAAAAAGTAGGGTAAAGGAGCCGAATTTTCAAAATTTTAAAAAATGGTCAATATCTCGAAAACGGTGACACTTTTACTAAGATAATTTTTTAACATATGATAGGTCAACTTTCAAGCTATCTGCCACCTTCGGTTGATCCGCTACTTACGGGACACCCTGTATATAATATTTAAGTAATTTTCGTTCTTTCTTTAATAACTTTAAAACTATCCATTGTAAAACTATAAAAAAATATGGATGAGATCATTACAACAAGCCCTTTTATTTGACATACAACGCGATACGGTTCGCAAAACAGATTTGTTAATTTTTTTTTTTTCAAAATTCAGTTTTTTACTTTATACCTTCGTCTTTGGGTCACAAAAATGTACATGAGTACCAAATTTCAACTCATTTGGTCCAGTTCTATCGGAGTAAATTGGCTGTGAACGGCGCTCGCCCAAACGCACGACACGAGTGATATCTATATCTATATCTATACTAATAATAAAATTGAAGAGTTAAACTGTGATTTTAAAAATGATTTTTTCAAGTTGCAAATCGTTACTTGCACGATACCAATACCGAAAAATGAGTTTTTAAAAATTTTTCCTGTCTGTCTGTTTGTTTGTCTCCGCAAATCTCTGAAACCACTGAACAAATTTTAACACGACTTTTACTTAGATATTGAAAAGTCTTCAACTTAGTATTTAAGCTACTTTTTATGGTTCCACACCAAAGGGTTCCTTAGGGAAATTTTGTATGGAAAAATAAAAAAAAGGCAGCTGATTTGTTTTAAATAATAAAAAACGTTTTCTCCGTACAAAAAGAGTAATACATGCATATCTTAGTTTTTACTTATATCACATGGAAAGACCATAAAATGCATTTAAAGGTTATTTTTTTCATTAATTCAAATCCATATTACCGAGTGGATATCTGTTTTCTTATTTTGTTTTCGAGAGCATGTTTTTTGCGTATCTATGTGCTCCAATATAATTTCAGCATTTTATTAATTTCACCTTGGAAATGGTGGAAAAGCGCAAATTAATATGTATGAGTAACCGATCGATTACTATCTTGGCCACTAGATGGCGCTGTACATGCAAACCACTTTTTTACCTACAAATAAATAAAAATAAAATTGAAGAGTCCGTCTGCGATTCCGAAATAACTGCATTTTTCATGTTGTAAATTCAGTTACTTGCACGATATCAAAACTGAAAAATAAGTTTTTGATCATTTTTGTTTGTCTGTTTCTTTATCGCCACTTATCTCTGAAACCACTGAAAGGATTTCAACAGGACTATACTACGATATCGGGTCTTCAACTTATATTGTAGGATATTTTTTGGGTTCCATAACAAAGCGAGAAAATAAAATATGAGTCGATTTGTTTAAACTTACAAAACCTTTTCTTCATTGATAATAAAATACATAACTTCACATAAGTAAAGCGTATTGCGACGTGTCATGAAGCTTAGGATTGTTATTTGAAATAACTGTTTTATGATTTTTTTATGGAAATAGCCGACAAACGAGCTAACGTTCCACCTGATGGTAAGTGGCTATCGTCGCCCATGGACATCAGCAACACCAAAGGCATCACTGATGAGTTGCCAGCCAAGAAAGAGGAAAGAAAAAGAAAGAAAGAACTGACTCTCAAGCCCTCAGCCGGAATACGACGAATCGTTTGGCGGCTGACTCATGCTCAAGGGTGGTAGCTATCCAGGAGAAACCCATGGAGAAATAATAATGCTAATAATGGTATTAATTAACAATTTTAATGCTTAATATCCTTAGGAACATCGTGTTGAGAGTGCTGAGAGCTGAATTTTCTCATTTTATGTGAAGCAATATCTCCCCTTTGCCGAATTATTGGTTTGCCAAAACTACAATGTAATAAATGCGAAAATGTGTTGCGTCCTTTATTATCATTCTCACATAACTCATCGAATTAACCATAACTCTCTCGCACCGCTGAACCAATTTTGATGTGTTTGGGTATAGACATAGATTGTACGTTGTAGAAGGATTACTACTTTTTTTAAAGTCTGGGTACCTATCATGTAGGTATGTAATGTGAAATATTGATGGATTAGCCATTCGGCACCATAAAAACTATTTATTCAGTGTAATTTACTATGGGTAAGCAGTAAACACAAACATTAGAAAATAATATCATGAAATAATAATAATAAGTAAAAGCAACCGGCCAAGTGCGAGCTAGGATTGTTGAACCTAACTTAACTATTTAGTGAAACCTAAAGTAGCTGTGTAACGAAAAGATAAATGGAATTAAGAAACAAACATAACTTTGCCGTTGAAAAACTGTCGTCCTCATATATCAACATATATAGGCCCTGATCAAATTACCAAGTTTGCAAATAGGTGTAAAATCATGTTCTTTGTGATACCTACGTACAAAACAGTTTTCAGATTTTTTTCTTTAACCTATGTTATACCTAAGACATTTCTTCTAGCCAAGTATCTTTTGATTGCGTTGACGACATAGAATATTGATCTTTTCACAGCTCCTAGGGATTGCAAATCTGAGTATTGGATATTAATTTTAATTGGTTACCTTCACGCGTTCCTGCGAAAAAAGGTCTTGAGAAACAGACAAACAGACGGGCAATGGAGTGAGTGATCTTATGGGAACCGTGTTTTTTTCTTTTGAGGTAAGGAACCCTAAAATATTGAAACGTTATGTGGTGTATTGACCTTTCATTGTAATGCGGTTCTAATGATCAATCATGCTGCTTTAAGAGTATGTTCTGTAAGTTAACTAAAGTACCTACCTACTATTTTTGCCGAAGCGAAGCGAGGGCAACTGCTAGTAAGGTAATAAAAATTGTGCAAAACATACAAATATCCCGCCAGTGGCCAGTGATAGTGATTCGGATTATGAGATGTTTAATCGTCTTGGTAAGAAAAAAATAACATAAACGTGTACTTACGTACGCGCGTGCGAAGTTATACTTATATGGCATCAAAAAACCAATATAAAAAACCAATATTAAAAAATAATATTTTAACAATATTAAAAAACAATTTAATAATAATAATTTTTCAAAACGAGCGTTTTTAAAAACGCACGTGACGTTTTTTGTGACCGTCGTTTTTGTGTCACCGTTACAAATCTTAAAATTTGGCTCTCATTATTTTTTCCATTTATTTCACAACGCTCCTAAAGCAGTATAACTTCAAAAAACTTCATCACAAACTTTTCTTTATAACACTTTTTTTAAATATTAAATTATTCATATGTACCAATTTTTTTGACGTGATAACGTCTATTAAAACGATGAGCGCCGGGCGATCGGACGATCGGCGTATCGTAGCCGATGCCAGAGGCGATCGTAGTTGAGTGG
Organism: Thymelicus sylvestris; assembly: GCA_911387775.1. Lineage (NCBI taxonomy): Eukaryota > Metazoa > Arthropoda > Insecta > Lepidoptera > Hesperiidae > Thymelicus > Thymelicus sylvestris. Next base: position 8,530,899 of record OU426888.1, read on the forward strand.
AGCGGAGCGGAGCTTTGTCATGACGTTGTCACGTTAAACTACCGTCCGTAAACCGACTTTACAGACAACCATTTTTTGTAATAAAACTTTTTTACCTATCGACAACTGGGATTTTATTTTATTCCCATCACTAGTAGCTACACATATTGAACCATCATCTGTTGCGGAACGGGATACAACAGATCCCTAATTTTTTTTTCGTAATAGCGATTTACCCTAATGTCAGAACTGCGTGCGAACCTACCAAAAGATAGAGTCATAGCCTATTTTTAAGCCACAAAAAACTCATAAATATATCATTGGTTTTGACGAAGATATTAATTATTTTCAAAACTGCTATTTTAGGGGGCTGAAGAGGTCCCTAACGCACCACAGGAAAGTTTAGTTAAGGGGTTTTTGAGGTCCCCATAGCACAGGCTGAAAGTTCTTTGAAAGTGTTGACGCAGTGAACGTGTTAAGAGGCTGACTGCAGGGGAGGAGGTCTAGATTGAAGTTGAATAAGTTGCTCTAACGTGCATTGAAGAAAGAGTTAGTGAACAATTAACTGACATTAGTTTTTATGTTTTCCATTGCCTTACTACTTAAAATACTTATATGCTCTATCTAAAGCTAACTAGATCATTAATTATACTAAAGGTTTTTACCTCAATCGAGTAATTACGTTTAAAAACCATGATCGCCGCAGTTACAATTAACATCAAATCATGGGGCTTCCTTCCTTCCGCTTCCTTAATCTTTAATAAATTATGTCGAGGCGCTAGTGATATACTTATAGGCGCTAGTGATACAGATATATTTTGATAGGTTAATGATGCTTTCAAACATTAGTCAGATTGTACTAACTACTTACTGAAACTTTTGCACAAGTCGAACTCTGAGTTCACGAATTGGATTTATCTGCTTTGAAATAGCTACCTTTGCTCAGCAAAGGATTACTGCTTCCTGCTAGTCAGTATATGAGATATTGATATGAGATATTGAAACTGAAGCTTCTCGTGATGTTAATAAACTTTTCCATTTACCCAGAAGCGATTCATTAATTAGGTACATTATATTATTCGTATTTTTATTGCTATTTTCTTAATTTATAAGCAGTGTTTAGCCTATTAGGCTTAACGTCAGTCTTCAAAACAAGAGGCTGCAGATCGAATCGCATACCTGTTTTTAACACATACTATAAAGTGATTAATCACTCGCTTTGGTGAAGGAAAATATCGTGAAAAATCTTGCGTAACACTTCTGAATGTTTTCAAAGGATATGTAAAAGTGTATGTTTTCTTTACATCCCATTCTCAAATGAGTAAAGACCCCAGCCCCGCTCAAAGTATGACTACCTGTTGTTAGTTGTGATGACGTTTTTGAAAGTTTGTATTTCCTTCAAAATGCTCTCCTAATGCATAATTCACTTGAGGCTATAATACATACAATATTACTTTAGAACACTGATTTCACACTAAAGTGCAGCGATACGTAGACATAAGAAATCGGTTATTTACGGTATACGTTTTAATATTATTTATGAATTCAAGATTGCTTTTTGTTTGCTAGTATCGAGGAGTTAGAAGTATTTATATTTATTAATTTTATTCATGTTCACTAATGTAGGTGAAATAAGATAAAATTCATTACCCATCTACAAAAGACAGCAATACGTTTCAAAGGTTACATTAATCTTATAGTAAAACTTAACAAGAGATGCTTTAATGTGGTTTGGTAAAAGCTAAACAAACGTTATAAGGAGCTTAGATAATTGTATAGTATGTATTAATGGAACTTATGGTTAATTGATAAATAAATAGTAAAGTTACTATCATCGGACTGAATTTCATTAGGTCACATTAAGTAATATGTCTTCAACTACTTGACTATTAATAGTACTTGATAGTACTGTACTATCTATCCATCTATACTGAATAATTAGCCAGATCCCATGGATATGCCATAAATCGATGCCAATTCCCAATCTCGGCTTTAATTTGTCCGCGAATTGGGTCATAATTCATGACGATGACAAAACGTAATACCCTCACGCAACGTCGAACTACTCTCAAACTAATATGACCCTAGTAGTGTAGACAAACAAAACTCTATATAAACATTAAATCGAACACACAGTTTCGTTAACAGTTGTTAATGAAACTGAAATCAATAAATGTGTTTGTAATAGGTTTATTTATTAGAACGTGGATTGCTACGAGTATTATGAATGTGATCTTTTCATTGTCATTTTCACAACTAATGAATTGGGATGTAGGGTTCATCGAAGAGTCCAATACAACTTCTTTATGATTAATATTTTATTTAACGAGTGTCCGACGCCATTTTCACCCACATTTTGTTTTAGTAACCTTATGATAGCAGCTTCCCCGTGTAAACGAAAGTAAATATTCAATAGAAAAACAGTAGGCACAAGTGTTTTGTTACGGAATTACGGACTCCGCTTGGATTAAATAATAGAAGCCAGTATTAATCGTGCCTCTGCGGTCTTTTTGACCATTTCCGCTATTATAACCGTTCGTTCGAAAAACTAAAATACAAATTAAGAAAAAAACGACAAAGATTCATATTCTAGACATTCTAGACTAGACCAACCCCTCCCAGGTCCAATCCGATACAAGCTTGCCCAATTTATTTTTCTTTGACGTTGTCTCAGAATAAAAACAGTATTATTTCTTTTATTATATGGGCCGAAATGCATAAAGTATTGTTGAAAGTACCCAGAGAGAAATCGCAATAATCGTAAATTTTCCGTTACAGGAAAGCAAGAATACCCGTTTTACATAACATTTACATATAAATAATTATCCCGTTTCTAAAAGTAATAATAGTTCCTAAAATCATGTTCATTGAGTGAATAATAATAAATGATTATTGTAAAAACTTTACGCTTTTTTAATTATTATAACGTGTATGTTATAAAACAGATACAGAACCATACATAGAATGATTAGTTGGGCAGTTAGAATTTTGTACAAAATGTAATCGAGTTCCTAGTATTCCTAGTATTTAAGATCTGATAGAGTACCGTAGCTGTAAATGTTACAAAAAAGTTACACAAATATTCCCTCGACATTAAATTAAATTTAGTTTATTTTTATTAACCTAGTAATAACAGCAATAAAACGCGAACGAACTGAACTGTCGGGTAACAGCCACCGGCCTAGCATTTGAAATAATACTCAGCCGAGTATTGATTTGACCCGGTGCGACTTTTTCGCGCGAATATTTTTCATGTTAAGCGCACAGAAATAAAGGCCAAAATGGTTCAAATACTTCACTGAAAGTGCTTCATGCATGTGAGCGAGGGCATAACTACATCTATTTATACCAGTGCGTGAATTCATAAACGTACACGATATTCGTAACACATAAACGTAGGTAGTTGCGTTCTATAATCTAACATTTATATTTTTGTAAGCTGACAAACGAACTGATCTTCCTTACTATGGTAATTGACCATCGTCGCCCGTAGTCATTAGCAACACCAAAGGCATCAATGGCCAAGAAAGAAAAGAAAGAAAGAAAGAACTGGCGGCTAGAGACCCCGGTAACACAACGAGTCGTTTGATGGCTGAAATAAGCCACAGGGCGGAGAATTCGTACTGGAGCTCCGTGGTGTAGTATACTCTAGGCCTCAGTAGTAGGCAGAGAGACCCATGCTCAGTAGTGCGTTAAATAAACATAAATCTACTAAGTTAGGATTATATGAAGTATTTGAATATACTTCATTCCTACTTGTCGGGTGTCGGATCACTGACAATGTCAGGCGCTCTAATTTCTATCGGAATTTGTTGAAACCGACAAAAAACGGTATTGGATAAATGAGAATAGCTTCAAATAAATTGTTCAGCCAAAATAAAGCCCAAAATTCTCTCCGGCCCGACACCAAGTGAGAACAGGTGACACATTGACACACAGGTGATGGTAGGTATGTAGGTACATTCTCATTCACAGTAATGCTATATTGTGTGGCGCAAAAGTCATCACCCCATCGGAAGTTGCTATAATTTTTGCAAATGATGGTAAATATCAATTCTGCTGTGACATTTGGGAAGTAAACAGATACAAAATACACGTTTATAAGACATGAATCGCGATACTCTCCATTTTAGTGATTTGCATTATCATGCATGCATCACCTAATTTAACCGGTCTAGACTTCTTTACATTTAAGTCGATTTAACGTTACAACGATTTTAAGAAGCATTTCATCCTACCAACAAAAATAGACTATTTCTAAACGTTCTAAACACTGGCCTTGCTCTGCTGTATTTATCTCCCTTTAAGTTAATATAAGGCCGAGGAAGTGTAACAAATTATTCTGAAATTAAACCGCGTTTTACATTCAGTACGGAAATGCTTGCTTGAGTGAGCAATGTGCCAACCCTGACGATTACGAGCTATAAGTGAGGAGCCGTCATTTATGTCAGCTATATATACCAACTAACTGCCCGGACAGACTTTGTTCTGTCAAAAGGTTTTTTTTTTAGATGTCAGCTATCCCATCTTTCAATTTGGATCAAACTGCACACCGTGTTAAAATTTGATTAAAATCGGTTCAGTAGTTTAGGAGTCCATCGCGGACAAACAACGTGACACGTAATTTATATATATTAAGATAATAAAATTGTAACTGAAATTTTAATGTAGGGTAGCTTTGTTATCGATATAAAAACAAAATATATTTTAATTTATTTGTGTGTCACGCGGAAGTCACTAAACGGATTTAGATGACACAAGTGTCAAGACCGAGGAACCTAATTAGATCCCAGTAATGGATCTGTCTCCCCCAGAGAGAGATACAAGATAAAAGATCTACTTAAGGATCTACTAATCAATTTGCTATGCATGACAATAGTGAATAGCAATTGTTTCGATTGCGAATCCCTCAGGTACCTAAGTTTCCTTCAGCAAAGTGAGGGAGGGTTTGCAACCGTGGAAAGCTAGAATTTATGCAAAATAGATGCTTAATAAAATTTATTTTTGAATATTAAGTGACATTAAGATATTTTATAAGTTTTGAAAACTAAGTAAAATTATCTGTCGCAAAAACAGCTCAAGAGTGAAGATTGCCAACCCTAAGAGTATGATTACGTGGATAGGGAAGAGCTGTCATTTGGAACTAAGTATCGACATCCGACATCTGCGGTAGAAAACACTTTAGTTGTCCCTTGAGGCAACTGTCTGTTGATATTACAATCTAACCCAGCACCAAATTGATGTGAACCAGTAGCTAAATAAGAAAATAAGTCCTTGTTCAGTATCACAAACTTTATTTTATCACATGGGGGTATTACACAAACGGAAATTTAAATATTTATTAGTTTATATTTTTATTTGTAATTAATTTTGGAGCTGATGGAGCCTTTACACCTCTAAATAAAAATCCTTTTATATGCTGAGTCGTGTAAAAACCTATATTATGTAAAATATAATTATTATAACAAATAAATTGAATTGAATTATTATTTTGACATGGCATAACAAAAATGAAAATTGTTAATTTTGGCACCTTTACAAACATCTTTACAAACACGATAAAACTATTTCTAATTGATAAGCTGTAAGGGCTCGAGTTACTATTTTTAGTACTAGTGGTTCAATTACAGATTGGAGGATTGTTTGACAGATTGATTCTTTTTTCGTTTAGAATTGGCTATTAGACAATTTTTGGAAAAATATTTTAAAATTTTCGTAGGTTTATTTTATACCTCTTACAATATTTATTTTTTCAAAAAAGTGTTATTTAGTAGGAATAAAAATAACTTTTAATCCATTAATTTGAAATTCACGCGAAAATAGTCTGCCATCTGTCACTTGCTGGCTGTGACGTCACATTTCTAATAACAACAGTTTATGCTCTAACTCTGAAGATATTTTATGTGAAAAACTTACACCTTTTTCACTGGAATTGTGAAAATGACAAGCTACAAGACATGTGCAGTGCCTATGTGTAGAAGTACTACAATTAAATTTCCTAACAAATTGTTTATACACGTTCCTAAATGCCTTCAACGTCGAAAACAGTGGTTACAATTAGCACGTCGAGACCAACAGTTAACATCTGTTATATCAGCAATATTCTTTTGTGAGGACCACTCTGATGTACCAAGTATTTAGAAGAAATCAACTTAGCCTCTGATTTACTAAAAAAACAAATTAAACCTAACCTAATATTGTTCATAAACATAACCTATAAGTAATTTAAAATCATTAGTAATATGGTGTCGTTAAGGGGACGTTGAGGAAAAACTTACAAAAAAATCCCCCTGTGACCACTTAGCAAGACTGACCAATTTTACTTTATTAATTTCAGTACTTACAAGGAGGTTTTTGCATTCCGAAACTCGGTAGAGCAAAAGTCAGGGTTACACGCAAAGAAATTTGCGACCATAAATGAATCAACTTTAGGCAAATTCGCACTGTCAGCTTTTATATAGCCTGACTCCATTTTACAAAACCTCTCAAAAGCACAAATCAAAATATATATTATTAATTTTCTCAGTAAATTGCACACGATAATCGATGTAGTTAGTAGTACACAACGCTATATTTTTGGAAGTGTGACGTCATAGCATGCTCAATCATGGCCGCCCGCGTTTCGGTTCTCATGTCCACAGGTAAAAAAACTCAAATCTATTTTTCAAAAATAAAAATATTTACAATTTATTTTCATGCAAAAAATGTATTGTTTAATTAATGTTAACCAATATGCAACCATATTTAACACATTTCATATTTTACCGTGACAACTGTCAAATAGCCAATTGTTCATATCTATGTGTTCATATTGTATTTATACAAGAACGGTAAAAGAACTTTCACAATAAAGAAGTACGAGTAATTTATGTGCAAGTGCTGGAAAAGATTTCCAAGATTTTCCTGCTGTCTATGTTTGTGACAGACGTCCTTAATATTTTGCATACAACGCGGTCTTTATACGTAACAAATATTATTTTGATAAAGTAAGGCATAATATGTGTAGTGAGTACTAAATTTTTATTAACTAGTTGTTGCCTAGTACACATACATTAAATTTTATTAATTGTGGAACCTTTGAAACATTATTAATGTTACCCCTTGCATACTACAATAAAATGAAAATTGTATCCACATTGGTTAAACCGTTTTAGAGATTAGCAGGATCAGCGGGGTTTTTGTCAAATACCTTGTACAGATATTGATTAATAACAGTTTCATACAAAGCAATACAATAAAGAACAAAAATTTTTAGAATATGAATTTAACTTCTCTGATATCAATCACCAACCCTCGCTATGGGGTTATGTCCATAGATAGCATTAATGAAAGGTCAGTTCCGAAGCCATCGTTTGCATTAGCACTTGACATTTATAAGGTTCTCCGCGGAGAAAACTTTTACTGTAAAGTTATAATTGTCTTTTGAACTCTAGACGAAATAAAATCCAATAAAACTGAATATAAAAGGGCAAGAAAAGATAAAACCGGAAGTATTCCGTAATGTATAAATAATCTTTTGCATCACGTAATGGTTATTCAACCTAAAACTCTTCATTTATCTTCATTATTTCTTTTGTTAATAATACCATTACTTGAATGGTAACTCAACCGTGAATAATCCTGAGTAATCTATAAATCCAACAGTTTATAAAGATAAGTCCACTGTTAGAAAAAAAGTTTAGTTTGCATCAGTCTAACTGGATCAGTCCTCAGTCATCACTCAGTAGTTTACCAATAGGGGTCGTATGCTCCTTTTCGAGAAGTGATCTCCAATTGAGAAACTTTCTTCCCCAATGTTTATTGTTATACGAGTAATCGGTCCTTGGAACTATGTAGCTAGCTGATTGCCCCCTGATGTGCCGGCTAATCCTCTGAGATTCTATGAATTAATTCTGATTTGATATCGGAGAGAAATGACGCGGATAGTTATCATATTCCTGGAACTCGTTAACCAACAGATACTCACCTAGAATTCTTGTTTACATCTATGTATATTATGCGCCTTCGGGACATTTTGCTTATCATATTTCTCGGCATTAACATTTATATTTTTCGAATGCTCAATAAGAATAAGTTACGCCTGTATTCAGAAACAACACTGTTGTGGAGAGTCACAGTGCTTGCGAGTGCAGAGTGTCATTAAATTGCCATTGCTATAAGTTTGTCAAAATCAATAAAGTAGCTGTAAAATAGCTGTATTTTACAAAACGCATAGTGATGATTTCACTTATATCAAAACAGAAAGAAAAGATCGATTGAATTGCCATCTTCGTCTCTGTCAAATAACCAGAGTGAAGTATCATCAAATGGACCAGTTTTTTCAGGACTGTACACGGCGCTATGCTGCTGCTCAGCCAAGTAAAACTTAAGTGATGTGATGACTGTTAAACAGAAGGCTCGACATAACGAACTCATTGAGAAATAGCAAAGTCCAAGCGTATGAGCAACTGTCTGAGGTACCCTATCGCGTTAGGTTAGAGTGTATTTGCAATAAGACATTCGCAACAGACGCTTCTTCTAATAAAATTGCATACCAAACACTAAGTTCTTGAACAGCATGTGAATTTTATTTTTTGTGACTCATTTCTTTAATTAATTATAATGTGATTTGCACTTAAAGTATTTTTATTGTATAATTATATGTACCTATATTTGTATGTTAACACTTTTAACACTTAAACACGTTTAACACTTAAATTTCCCCAAAAGCTATACGCTACTGTAGCTAAATCAGCCAGCCCTTAGGCAAAAGTATTGTCCCTGACTTACCTAATTGTTCTACAATGCGATACTCAAAACATCTGTTTATTAGTATTGGACCAACATGCGTCAAGTGCATAGCCGATATGCTTCTGCTTCTAAAGGAGATAATATTTTAGTGTGTAAAAGTTTGGAAAACAAAACATTAAATATTTTTTTCAGAGAGGTTGATATCTTTTGTATATTTAAATGTAAGCATTAAGGTATAAAGTTTTAAACCGTTTGTATTAACGACTGAGTGATCTCATTATACAACTTATATTACTTGTTAATGACGGTTTCCTTAAGCGATTGATTGAGGTTTCAAACGAAAACGATTAGGACAAGTTTAAATGGCCGTAGTGTGGTCGTAATCGATAACGAGGCAGATAAATAACGCATTCTAAAAGGTTACCCGTAAACTTTAAAAGGGTAAAAGGGTTAGGAGGCTTTACCTACCTGTATGTAATGCCACTTTATCTCATTGATTTATGTTACAATTCGACTCTTTCATATTTCTATTGTTAGTACTTAATTGTGATTACGATATGTATTAAACAATAAATCTTATTATAAGCCTTCTAGAGGTTTCATTGCAATATACATACCTAGTTCTGTATGTATTTTAGTCAAATAAAAATATTATTAAATAATTGCGACCAAAACATGCACTACAATATAATTCGAGCAATGTTCGTTCATGATTTTTAACCGACGAAAAAAAAAGGAGGAGTTTCTCAATTCGACACGTATATATTTTTTTTCAGACGGGGACGTATATATGTATCTCTGAAATCTATAACGATATTACAAACTGAAAGAATAATAAATAATAAGTAATACTATTGATGCTGCTGTAGAAAATATATTCTGTTTAAAATGCCACTACCTACAACGTTTATATTTTACGATATATCGATCAATAGCATTAATTATGCTACAATTAATATCTTAAACATTTAAATAATGTACCTACACTCAGATCATCAGTCGATCATATCATTGAACATCAAACAATAAAATCAAGTTAACTGGAAATATAATTATTATTTGAGGTCAACAACAAAATGACACGGATTTACTTTTAATAAAAAAATTACAAAGCATTATTTAAAATGTAATTCGATTAAATACTTAGATAATTAACAAGTATTTTTATGAGATGAGAGTCTAGATTACCTCTTTATGAAATGACGCTTGTAGTAGTTGTTGTACTTACGTGCTCACGTAATATTTGGATATAGTGATATGGTTGACTTGCATTAGCTCGTTACGTCACCAGTGGTAGGGAAACACGTCCGTTCGCGTCTGCGGTTCTCTCGTGACTCCCTCAGTGTTGCCCCACTACCCGTGCTCTCGAGATAACATGATTACTGCTATAACTATAATAGCAGTACAAACACTACAACGCTCATGGAGTATAAAGGTAAGGAGGAATAACTAGGTATATTATTGTGAAAAAATGTCCGTCAAACTCTGTTAAATAAGATCCCATCAAAAACATAAATGTAAAGTGAGAGTCAATTTCAAAAAAAAAGAATTGAGATATAAATGGGTGCCAATTTCTGTGTAGAAAAGCCTAAAATTTTAGTCACAAGAACATGTAATTCAAGCTCCACATTTGACTTGGTTAGTTTTCACGTACCTACCTAGGCTATATTACATCTATGTAATTAGCTTCGTCAAATCTGTTACGTTGATGACTTATGACACTCTTCTCTAATTTGGTTTTTTGGTTGCTAACTAATGAAAACTAGCCAAGTCAAATGTAAAGCTTGAATTACATGTTCTTGTGACTAAAATTTTAGGCTTTTCTACACAGAAATTGGCACCCATTTATATCTCAATTCTTTTTTTTTGAAATTGACTCTCACTTTACATTTATGTTTTTGATGGGATATCATTACTTTTTAACCGACGAAAAAAAAGGAGGAGGTTCTCAATTCGACACGTATATTTTTTTTTTTTTTTTTTTGTATGATCACGCAGAAATCGGCACAGGGTGGTCCGATTTGGATGATTCTTTTTTTATTGGATAGGGTATGTCCTGAAGTTGGTCCCATATTTTTTTGAAAATTTTATTCCCACCTTAAAGGTACGAAAATAGGGAATGATTGATTATTCACCCGTTTTTTACCCGGAATTTTTACATGTTAACCCCAATAACTTTGTACTGGATGATCCGATTTCGATGATTCTTTTTTTATTGAATAGTGTATACCTAGAGGTTACTCTTGTTTAGATTTCGAAACAAAATTTTACCCCTATAGGTACGAAAATAGGGGATGATTGATATTTCATCTACTACATTTTTATCTGGTAACTGAATCTATAATTCATAAAATCAATAATTTATTATTAATTATAAGTATTATAGCAACTAAAAATTAAAAAATTATTACTTTTTAACAAAAAATAAAACCAACGAAAAAAAAACTGAAAAGCAAAAAATAAAATAAACCATTCAGTATTATAAATTAAGATCCGAAATTAACAGTAAATGAATAATTTTGAGGCGGTGCCAAACCAATGAAAAAACAAACGGCGAAAAGATGTGCGCCGCGCTGCTGCTGCCGTGTGCATCGCATGCCGCTGCCCTCATAATATTATGAATTTTATGTAATTAATTTTGGTTGTTTGTTTGGCACGGTCTCAAAATTATTCATTTACTGTTAATTTCGGATCTTAATTTATAATACTGAGTGGTTTATTTTATTTTTTGCTTTTCAGTTTTTTTTTCGTTGGTTTTATTTTTTGTTAAAAAGTAATAATTGTATAGAAATTATTAGTAAGTACTTATTCATAACGTTACTGATTAATTTTAATACATGAACTGTTATAATGCTCTTCAACTAAATCTGTAGTTAGTGCGCCGTGGTCCGAAATACGGTACCTATTATTTCATTATTTATAAGTATCTCTTCCACTATTGATGTCCGCTAAATATTGAAATAATAATTAATACTAAATCCCAATTATAATATCGTAAAAAATACGAAAGTCGACTATACTCTTATTAGTTACGAGTGACCGCCCTCGCTTTGCTTTGGTTTTCTTATTTTTTTACACCTTGGGTTACGTTATTGGAGTTTTATTAAGGATCCCTAATTTATTGAAAATATAATCATAGCCTATGTCACCCGGGGATAGTGTAGCTTCCCAACAGTGACAAATTTTTTCAAATCGGTTTAGTAGTTTCGGAGCCTATTCAATGCAAACAAACAATCAAATCTTTCCTCTTTATTAACCGACTTCAAAAAAGGAGGAGGTTCTCAATTCGACTGTATTTTTTTTTTATGTTTGTTACCTCAGAACTTTGGACTGGGCGAACCGATTTTGATGATTCTTTTTTTAATCGAAAGCTGGTGGCTGTCATGTGGTCCCACATAAATTTTATTGAGATCTGACAACGGCATCCATGAGAAAACTACATATGTCGTAAATTTGTGTTAAGATGTGCGTGACAAATTGACGAATAACTCAATATCACGCTAACCGATTTCAATGATTCTTTTTTTAATCGAAAGCAGGAGCTTGTCATGTGGTCTCACATAAATTTGAACGAGATCTGACAACTATGTAGTTTTTGAGACTTTGAAGTCGGTTATTTTTTGTTAGTAAAATTTAGATTATACTATTAGTACAGATAAGTAGTTTGTGTTCGATGACATCGTGCAACAATACATTTTGAAACAATACTTCGAATTACTTTAAACTGGTATAATTACAGAAATAATACAAAATTTTGTGGTGTACACGCCATACAAGATTAGAGAAAAATAATTTTTCACACATTAAAAATAAAACGACCTAATACATTGGAAATAACGTCTCCTGACGAACCATTAATTTTCACGTAAATGTATATGTGCTGTGCACTTCTCACAGGCACTTGGGACACTGAACATCTTCCTACCGTTGAAAGCTTCAGAAAGTACTAAAACTGATATGTTTCGTTATATATTCACCTTGGAATCCACATAATGACCAGATGTCATCCATTTTGATTGCTACTCTTGAATTTCAGGCATTTTAAGTAAGTGTTTCTAATAGAATCAATTTTTTGAAAATTTATAATAAAATGATAAAAAATTACTACTTTCAGATTTATTCCTTTGTATTCACCCAACTACCTATCTGCATGCCAAATTTTAACTTTCTAGGTCACCTGGAAGTTGGATATAGTTTTGGTCTATAGGTCAGTCAGTGTTAAATTTCTCAATTTTTGGACGTTAATATCTAAATAACCGTTTGAGATGTGTTTATGAAATTTGGAACACCTATGTATTTCACAAGTCTCAATAAATGAGCCAAATTTGATAGGTTTATGTTGAATAGTTTTTGAGTTATGAGGTGGTCAAAAGTGGCTCCAAATGGTTCGTGTAATATTACACACGGTGCTGCTCGTCAATTCTGTTACCTAAGAAATTGACTTGACACGCTCCGCGTGTCTAGATGGCGCCACGATGCCGATGGCACGCTTTTTTACAATACAATATCTTTTTTCTTATTTATCGGTCCTTCATAAGTATGCCAAATTTCGATTTAATCCGACTTTTTGAAGGAGGTCAGAATCATGTTCAAAGTTTCCGTTACATAGGCACATAATTATGTACGTATGAAGCAATGATATTTTACTAATATATCATTGGTATGAAGCTAATACGAGTATAATTAAGCGTGTTAAAATGAATATATTGATTCTCAAGCGAGCGTATAAATATAATCAAAGAGAGCATAAGAATACTCAGGAAAGTGCGGAGAAACCTATTTGCCACAAGAAAAAAAAAACAAAGATAGCGGAAATGACTATGCGACAGACGTGCATTGAAATATAATCTAAATTTTACTAACAAAAAATAACCGACTTCAAAGTCTCAAAAACTACATAGTTGTCAGATCTCGTTCAAATTTATGTGAGACCACATGACAAGCGCCTGCTTTCGATAAAAAAAAAGAATCATCGAATTCGGTTGGTGTGATATTGAGTTATTCGTCAATTTGTCGCGCACATCTTAACACAAATTTACGACTTATGTAGTTTTCTCATGGATGCCGTTGTCAGATCTCAATAAAATTTATGTGGGACCACATGACAGCCACCAGCTTTCGATTAAAAAAAGAATCATCAAAATCGGTTCGCCCAGTCCAAAGTTCTGAGGTAACAAACATAAAAAAAAAAAAAAAAAAATACAGTCGAATTGAGAACCTCCTCCTTTTTTGAAGTCGGTTAATAAAACATTATGTAAGCACTTTCATCTAGTACTATTTTCTCAACTGGGCCTCTTAAGAAAGTCATGTTGTACTTTGTTATTTTATTCTTATCTTTATGAAAGCAGCGTTCCTTCATCTGTTTATGTTTTGTGTGACTTACATTTATCACTTGATGGATTGTCTACGATTGGCAACTAAGGGTTATCACCAACTTCGATTTTACTGCGGGCGCAGTATACTAGCCGTTGATTGAGTCTACTGTGCCTGTCCACCTAGTCTTTCGCTCATTTACGTATTAAAGCAAGTAAACATTACACTAATAATTGTAAGTTGCTTCCGTATTTACCGTAAAATTTACCTAAGTAAGTTTCGGAAATATAGAGTATTTACGATATAAGAAATTACGATAAACTACTTCCAGAGTGTTTATATTTGAAAATTTACAGCAGGTAAGTTAATTACGTAAGCGACACGAGTAAAACTTACTAATGTAAAGCCGCCTTTAGTAAAGTTCCCACAAATAATGAGATTTTATCTCACAAAAGTGTTTTGTTAAAAGGCTATAATAATATATGTATATCCCCATAAAATTATTAGGTTATATTATAAATTAATCATTCAAAAATACGTTTTAAAGCTTTTTTTCTGCATTATTGACGTAAAATAGTAGTAATAAAGATATTGAAAAAAAATCTTTACGAAAATTTTTAAAAAGTGCTATCTATAACAATGAATTCTAAATGACATGACATTTCGTACCTAAGTTAAACTGCACAGGTGACAATTGGCGGTGGTCACACGTACAATCATTAATGTCAATCAACAATCACTCAAATTATTATATTACGATGGATGTCATTTGTAGGAACGGCTATACCTAGTGGGTTTCACACAAGTGTGCACTTGAAGTAATACTTTCCAACATAATAGCGAAGCGCACACTTATGTGAAACCCACTATAGCCTGGGTTCCTACAAATGACATCCATTGCTATCCCATCTTATTTTGAAGGATTGAGAATTGACAATAATTATTGTATATGTAGGAATGTGTCCTGGGCTTAGATCCAAACATATTTGCACTAACATAGCTCCGAAACCGGGTGAATGTAGGTATAACATACGAGCACAATCGAGCTGAATAAATAAAATCCGAAAGTGCAGTAATGTAATTTAAGTTGTGAACACACAAAGAAGAAACATAAAACTTGTTCGTGAAAAGAATCTTTGTTTTTAACCGACGAAAAAAAAAGGAGGAGGTTCTCAATTCGACACGTATATTTTTTTTTTTTTTTTTTTGTATGATCACGCAGAAATCGGCACAGGGTAGTCCGATTTGGATGATTCTTTTTTTATTGGATAGGGTATGTCCTGAAGTTGGTCCCATATTTTTTTGAAAATTTTATTCCCACCCTAAAGATACGAAAATAGGGAATGATTGATTATTCATCCGTTTTTTACCCGGAATTTTTACATGTTAACCCCAATAACTTTGTACTGGATGATCCGATTTCGATAATTCTCTTTTTATTGAATAGTGTATACCTGGAGGTTACTCTTGTTTAAATTTCGAAACAAAATTTTACCCCTATAGGAACGAAAATAGGGGATGATTGATATTTCATCTACTACATTTTTACCCGGTAACTGAATCTATAATTCATAAAATCAATAATTTATTATTAATTATAAGTATTATAGCAACTAAAAATTAAAAAATAATTACTTTTTAACAAAAAATAAAACCAACGAAAAAAAAACTGAAAAGCAAAAAATAAAATAAACCATTTAGTATTATAAATTAAGATCCGAAATTAACAGTAAATAAATAATTTTGAGGCGGTGCCAAACCAATGAAAAAACTAACGGCGAAAAGATGTGCGCCGCGCTGCTGCTACCGTGTGCATCGCATGCCGCTGCCCTCATAATATTATGAATTTTATGTAATTAATTTTGGTTGTTTGTTTGGCACGGTCTCAAAATTATTTATTTACTGTTATTTTCGGATCTTAATTTATAATACTAAATGGTTTATTTTATTTTTTGCTTTTCAGTTTTTTTTTCGTTGGTTTTATTTTTTGTTAAAAAGTAATTATTTACGCTTTTATTAGGGTTTTGTATATTCGACAAAAACATAGAACTTTTAGGATCACTAGTTGGTAATACACAATGTGTAATATATTATATCTATTGGTTACCTACATATATTACTATGTGATAAGTTTGAAAGTTAATCCACTATTAAGGGGGTTAACACTATTAACTATTCTCTGTACATCCTGAAGGTTGACTGTTAGAGAATGCTATTTAGCATTAAGTCCGCCAATTGTACCACTCTTTGGGGTTCAATAAAGATTAAATAAATAAATAAATAAAAGGGGTAAAAAAGGGGATGAAAGTTTTTACGGGGTTACAATAGAGCTCGATAAATTAATTTTTCTGAGATCGTGGAGGCGCAATGTCAATAAAATATATCTGTTAAAACTGCCAGTTCTGTAGATTTTGAGCTCATTGATTTGTATTAATTATATTATTGATACGATTTCAGTACAAAACTGTATAATGCAGTAAGCATTTATGCTTCAGTATCACTGATAAAAATGTGGTTTTAAGTTTTTTTTAATCCTACAACTTTATTATTTTTATAGCGAAGCCCACGATTAGATTTTACGCGACAAACGCAAGGAAATTGCACCATCATATCTGGAAATTGAGAAGCTGTTCGTAGAATCGATCCTAGGAACTAGTCTATATGCAATGAACTACGGATCCGTGTTATAATTTATGAATAATCTTTCGATTTGCACCTCAGAATCGTGTTATAAAATTTTAAAGCTACTGTTATAAACGTGAAATTGGAAATCGGTTACCAAAGTGGAATAATTTAGGTACTTCAGATTTAAAAATCTACAAGCAATACTGTTGCTTTTTGAAACAATTCTACTCTAGTAAAGACGATCTTCATGAAATTTAGCACACACATGATGGTCTTCCTATGATTTGAGTAATAATATAAGGGTATTTTACCGGAAAACGAAGGCAACAATCAAATACAAGAATCAAAAACATCTTACGGAAATAGCTAGCAGCAACAAAGAACAAAGAGTAACATTCGAATGCGCTAATTAATTCAATGACGCTACAATAAAACAACACATTTAATTGTGAAGTTTGTGAGGCTGCATTGAACATGTATGTATTACAAAAACGCTTTTTAACTAATTGGAATATTCTTCTCTGAGTTGTTCGCAAAACGTATGAATAAAATCATACACATATGTAAGCTAATGGCTATTCTGGTAGACTTTGTTCTGATTAAGGTTTGGTCATGGCTCGTTTAAAACACTCATAAATTAGGTAGTCGAACACAACTTCGGACGAATTGGCACTTAGGTGATCGGTAGTTGACAACCTTAAAAGTGCCTTATCGAACTTAAGTCTTTGTTTTTTTCGTTATCGTTAGATAACAGTCGTCAAGCCATGTCGAAGAGTTTCCCACACGCGATACCAACGGCTGATTACAGAGCAACGCGTTCTACTTTAGTTGATAATTTCATTTCAGCACATATACATATTGTTACAAATAAAAATTAGGTAGGGTATGATCTTTCACGGTATAATTAGAAACATACAAAAGGCAATAGAAATTAACAGAACACGGTCACTAAAACAGAAGATTACTGAAGTTCATTTTACGATTTGATGTTCACATTCTGCTATCGTTATGGTTTATTTATATTTTAACAAGTCAATTCAACGAGTAGTACGAATAACAAATGCATGGGTATATTTTCAGTTCAGCTTACTGAAAACGTTTACGGTACACGCAGCCACTTACTGCTCCGAGAAACTCATTTATAACCTAAATCCGTTACTCCACCTCTATACTACAAATGTTTTGCGAGTAAATTTTCATTCAAAGCACTTTGATAAATAACCCGTCATATTGAATAGCTAGCTCGGGATTGCAGATTTTTGCGCAGATTTTTCTCAAATTTATTTATTAGATATTTTCTTATAAAGTCTGCTCCTGTTTTGTAAGTCTTCAGACCTACTTTTTATGTGCCAATTGAAACCAACATAATTTGTACGGAAATAACTTGCTAAGCCGTTTAAAGAAAATTTTCAAAAATAATTAATTCTAACCGAATCATTTTTTGTTGAAACTTGTTTCATCCATCTTTTCATATTTTTATAACATAGTTTATATCAAATATTAATAACTATTTACCTTGGAATTTAAAACCAAAATTAGCAAAAACAAACGTTCATCTATAGAAAACGGTCAATGGCTTTTAAGAAGTGGAAGTCCGATAGATAAATGAAAACTTAGTCAAAGACATTCGTGAGCTACCTGGAAATGAATGGTTTCTAAAGCAAATTCTAGTTACGAATTCAAAAAGTTTTGACCTTCCTTCATGTTTTATTCTATCCTCATCTGGAGGTTCTTTGCGCTTAAAAGATTAGAAACTATTTTTAAAACCTCTAAGATTGTGGAAAACGAGGTAGGTATTTATACTTTGTAATGTTTTGATTACTGCTGTTGATAAGCTATAAATAAATTACTAGACCGTGTTCTTCATTTTTAATCTATATCTGTTCCACAGCTGGCCACAGGTCTCTTCTCACAATGGGAGAGTTACAAAAATAACACCATGGCCTATTCGAATATAATATTATATTCCCATGTAATGGAGGCTGGCGTTCAAACTATCTATGTATATTCCGTACATAGTCTTTGTTAGGTGTTTAACCTGTATTATACCAACGGGCGAGGATTCGGCAGGTATGTTTAGACTACATGAAATTTAAACAATGAGACCAAAAAATCTAAAATTTCAAAATGCTATCACATAATTTCACAAATCCTTATCAAAGGATGTGTACCTACGGTAATATGTACCTTTAAATATTAAAGCGCCATATCAAAGGATGTGGTGCTTTAATATTTAAAAGTACATATGAGAAAATAGTAAGTACGCTCTACCTCCTGGTGTAACTTATAAATATTCCACGGCTATGATCGGTTTTCGTTTTAGAACGACAAGAGGATAAAGAAGGCCTTATCTGCCAAGCTTGTCATGTGCGGCTTACCGAGTCATATTAATGTTACAGATAACTCTCAATTTATGAATGTTTTCATATGTTCAATGAAGTGATATTTAATTTAAGAATTAATAATGATTATAAATACGTTCATAACTTTTAAAAATTAGGGCTATGTGCAGAAATGAGGTTCTAAAAAGATTTTTAAACATCTGTTACAACCCACCTTTTACAAATCAGCTCCGTTACTGTGTTTATGATAAGTGTTATAACACATAATAATAAAAATTATAGGACAAAATATAAAAAATAGTAGAAGAAAAAGTCTATGATACGGCTTGACGAAATACGACGAAAAAGAACATAAACGCACAATAAATATTACGAGCCATGTAGGTCATAAACGATGGTTCACTTAAGTGTTCCATTTGTCTCTTTATTGCCCAAGGACCAATAAATAAGGTGTCTAAGCAACTTAGCGAAACTATAGCACGGCACTTTGAAAATACTGTAACAAAGATTCGTATTTACGCATTAAACAAATAAACAAAGTGTTTAAAAAGTCAGTTGAAACGTTCATTTTAGAACGCTTATCGCGTGTAAGGTTGTACACAATCAATAAGTATGTAGGTATGCTATTAATACTGTAAAAAAATGTGAATTGTTTGTGAAGATGTTTAGATATTTGGATTTTTGGATGTTGGAATGTTAATGTTTTTTACACACGTTTCGAAGAATATTATATACTTAATTATAATAACATAAAGTGGCCCACTAGACTAATGTTTAGACACTCAAGACAGATAATAGGTAATATTAGCGTCTCCTTTTCCTCTAATAAGTATTTTCTTGTATTCAACAAGTCGAAAAGCCAAAAATATCCAAATTAAAGTGTAGCTGATAAATAAATGAACCAACTCATAATAATAGCTGCGGGTAGTCCAACGCTCCCCATCCATTGTCCAGTCAAGCGCCCTTCGACATTATTTATGCTTGCAGAATTACTTTGCGTATATGAGTATTATGGTAAATTTATGGTGTATATGAGTTTATATTAGCGATAAAACTGAGGCTGTGTATGTACGTATTCGTATGTACATGTAAGCGTATTACCGCAATACACAACAATTATCTAATTGTAAGTATTATTAAAAATATATTATTTTTGTTTGATCTAATAATTTCTACTGAAATAAGTTTAACTAAGATAATATGATGATTTCAAATAATGTTATGACATCTTGCAACTTATTAGGAGTTCTTACATTTCCAAAACGAAACCTTTATAATATTCAAGGAAAATTTTTGTTTACTACACACAAAATGGGATAAAGAGAAACTAAGTGACGAAAATTTTTTTCTGTCGTACACGGCTAGAAAATCAATCTATACTAATATTATAAAGAGGAAAGCTTTGTATTTTTATATTTTTGTATTTTTGTATTTTTGTATGTTTGCAACGAATAAACTCAAAAACTACTGAACCGATTTTAAAAATTCTTTCACCATTAGAATGCTACATCATTCATGAGTAACATAGGCTATATTTATTACTAGAAAACATTAGGGATCCTTGCCAAAACATCAGTAACGTGAATCAAAGTGTGAAAAAATTTGCTTAAAAATTTCTTACATCGCATACGCTGCGGAAACTATTGATGATAGAACAAAAAAATGTTCTACAATATTATAGAACACATCAATATCTACAAAAAACCTCGCGATAGTATATGTCCAACTATTGTCGTTATGTCACTATAACCACTTTTTACATTTTAAATGTTAATAAAAAAGATGACCAAAATCAGATCATGAAAACCATACCTTCATATTAATCCTTATCCAAATAAATCATTTCATATTCAAAACTGTTTCAATACCTATAGATAACTTTTTGAATTACTCAAATCAGACATTCCATTCAGAAGATATTACGTAGTAAAGGAACTACGTGACAACGTGATTGTACGAGTAGCAACAATCATCACCGGCCCCGCGGCCGGACAGCTCGCGCATGTTCGGCGGATCCCGATTATGTAACACGGGGAGGGGAGGGGAGGGGAGGGGAGGGGAGGGGAGGGGAGTGGGAGAGAGAGCGGGAGCGGGAAAGGGAGAGGGGGGAAAGGGAGAGGGGGGAGGGGGAGCGGAGAGGAGAGGGAGAGGGAGGGGAGGAGAGGGAGAGGGAGGGGAGGGGAGGGAGGGGGAGAGGGAGGGGGAGAGAGAGGGAGAGGGAGAGGGAGATGGAGATGGAGAGGGAGAGGGAGAGGGAGAGGGAGAGGGAGAGGGAGAGGGAGAGGGAGAGGGAGAGGGAGAGGGAGAGGGAGAGGGAGAGGGAGAGGGAGAGGGAGAGGGAGAGGGAGAGGGAGAGGGAGAGGGAGAGGGAGAGGGAGAGGGAGAGGGAGAGGGAGAGGGAGAGGGAGAGGGAGAGGGAGAGGGAGAGGGAGAGGGAGAGGGAGAGGGAGAGGGAGAGGGAGAGGGAGAGGGAGAGGGAGAGGGAGAGGGAGAGGGAGAGGGAGAGGGAGAGGGAGAGGGAGAGGGAGAGGGAGAGGGAGAGGGAGAGGGAGAGGGAGAGGGAGAGGGAGAGGGAGAGGGAGAGGGAGAGGGAGAGGGAGAGGGAGAGGGAGAGGGAGAGGGAGAGGGAGAGGGAGAGGGAGAGGGAGAGGGAGAGGGAGAGGGAGAGGGAGAGGGAGAGGGAGAGGGAGAGGGAGAGGGAGAGGGAGAGGGAGAGGGAGAGGGAGAGGGAGAGGGAGAGGGAGAGGGAGAGGGAGAGGGAGAGGGAGAGGGAGAGGGAGAGGGAGAGGGAGAGGGAGAGGGAGAGGGAGAGGGAGAGGGAGAGGGAGAGGGAGAGGGAGAGGGAGAGGGAGAGGGAGAGGGAGAGGGAGAGGGAGAGGGAGAGGGAGAGGGAGAGGGAGAGGGAGAGGGAGAGGGAGAGGGAGAGGGAGAGGGAGAGGGAGAGGGAGAGGGAGAGGGAGAGGGAGAGGGAGAGGGAGAGGGAGAGGGAGAGGGAGAGGGAGAGGGAGAGGGAGAGGGAGAGGGAGAGGGAGGACACGGAAACTATAACGGCTAAGAACGGCTGTACCGATTTTAATGATCTCTGATTTGCTACATTCTTAGGCGATACGAAGTTCGCCGGGTCAGCTAGTATTAGATACAGTTATTACAAATATGCGTTCAGGAGATATTGTCACTAGGAACTAACAATTTTCACTGGTATGAATTTCCATTAGTCGATTAGAAACGTCTGTGGTTAAATAGAACGTAGGTACGGTCCACAGCAATTTCTGTATGAGCTAAAGCTCCTCACACGTGGAATCTATGGAAGTCATTTGAAAACCTGCAATCGTCCTCTGATTCTCGCTTACGGGATTTAACTGAGTGATATTATTAATAATTGAATACATGCTTTCTGTTCTGATTGTAAATATTTTCGGCTCGTTTGAGGATACTATGAGTTATTCCTAGCCGTTTGAGGATACTATGAGTTATTCCTAGCCACTAAAATTTAACTTCTGTTCTTACTTAGGTACCTTAAAATTTTTCGTGTAGGTACGCAACATAAACTCACGACTTTTATATTTTTATGAATGGACCGATTGTGCCTAATGAATTGTTTTAGTGGTCTCAAACCATCTTCCCATTATTGGCTTTCAAATTCAATCAATTTGGGGCACATCGGTTAGATGGTTTCTATTAGTGATTAGATGATTCATGATTGACACGACCCCACGTTCAATTTTAAAGTAGACGCTCTCTACAAGATTTTATTCCAACAAATAAAATGAATAAAAACATGCCAAACGATTATTAAGTTACGTCACGCCTTGCAGTTAGGTTATTTTCTGGCTAGCACCACATGTAAACAGGAAATCTCCAACTCCGTAATCATTGGATACATGTGGTTTATGGAATATTCTACTTTGGACGAGTAGATTTCGTCCCGTAGATATTAAAGTAAGTTTGAAATCCAGAGCTTGTGACCGAGTTCAACAAAAACATGTTCCGTTTCACCTACATTTTATATAGTTCTTTATATTTTTGTGCAGGTTTAAATTTATGTTATTTTACTTGTTAGTTTAACATCCCGCATGTTTGTTTCGTGTAAATAATTCCACCTCAGTAGTAAATATCGAAGACTCACTGTGTAGAATAAATAGTGCTGTGGTATGGTAAACACGCAAAGCTAAAAAGGATTGATACTCTACAAAATATATCATGACTTGATTCTATAAGGGGTTTGCAAACTTTAAAAGGCCAAAAGCTTATCAAGTTTGCAATTCAGCTTTAAAAACAACATATTATTTTATCTTTTCATACCTACATAATTTCTATAATACCATCATAACATACAATTAAATATACCTAATTAATCGAACAGTATTTGGTACTCTGTTATTTTGACCTTATTTATTTAATTTATTATGTGAACTTCGATGAAATTATGCCGAAAAATTCGAAAAAAATACCATTATGTCGTACTGAAACGAATTTGTTTAAAAATAAACGTACATTCCAGTGGACATAACAATTAATTTGAGGTTTTCAGTGCGATATTTGTAAAATATATAGAACATTTTTTAAATTACAATAAGTATATATCGTACAAATTCAAATAGGGACATATAATATTATACATACTCGTATACATAATTATGTAACAGTGTGTAATAATAACTCATTTACAGTTCGGCAGTAGAAATTCCACCGATACAAATGCATTTCGGTTCGCGACGTGCGGTATGATGTCATGCATGTGTGAGCCGTTCCAATTTAGCCTTCCAACGAACCAAGCAAAACATCTGTGACCGACCTCACTTCATTCCGACCTGACACGGACCGAAGGACAAACAAAGATTCCCTTATTATATTTGGGTTTCAATCTGAGTACTTCTCCTCATACCATAACTTTACTGTTATAGATTAAGGTCTCTTCTCAAAATTAAAGGGGTTAAGGTCATAGTTTATCACTTTGGCTTTTGGCCAAGTTGGCAGACCTCACACACCTTTAAGAGGACCATGGAGGAGTAGTAATTGCTTTTAAATCCGGACATAACTTCGAATTATATAAGGTGTTCAGTACCCAAACCCAGATACGTTAAAAGAAAACATGACTTTCGAATAACATAAACCCTCACCCGAGCGTTCATATCGCGAATGAATTCAGTTGATGTCGTTTTACCAAAAATTTATGACCGCCTCCACTACGGTTTTTGTCCCTATGAAATAATAATATTTCATGAAATTACCTCTTCAGAGGTTATTGCGCTTGAATGTCGTAATCTTACCGTAAACTACCAGAGTTCTATTACTGGCTGTATAACTATACCTTTACAATATGGAACTACAGAAACTCGTATTGTGACTTGTAGCTACCGCCAACATACTTTCCAAAGTAGGTGAATTCTAGGGTAGCAATCTTCCGTTTTAGCTCAAGAGCCGAGAAGTATATTTGCAATTGCCACTTTTTAGGGTTCCGTAGCCAAATGACAAAAAACGGAACCCTTATAGATTCGTCATCTCTGTCTGTCTGTCTGTCTGTCTGTCTGTCTGTCTGTCTGTCTTTCCGTCCGTCCGTATGTCACAGCCACTTTTCTCCGAAACTATTCTGTGAACCGCATTAAGATTTTCACACAAAAATAGAAAAAAAACAAAAAACTTTGGGGGTTCCCCATACATAGAACTGAAACTCAAAAATTTTTTTTTCATCAAACCCATACATGTGGGGTATCTATGAATAGGTCTTCAAAAATGATATTGAGGTTTCTAATATATTTTTTTTCTAAACTGAATAGTTTGCGCGAGAGACACTTCCAAAGTGGAAAAATGTGTGTCCCCCCCCCCCCCCCGTAACTTCTAAAATAAGAGAATGATAAAACTAAAAAAAATATATGATGTATATTACCATGCAAACTTCCAACGAAAATTGGTTTGAACGAGATCTAGTAAGTAGTTTTTTCTTAATACGTCATAAATCGTAAACCGCAATTTACCTCGATCAAAGTTACAACGAACTTCAAGAACTTTTATATTATGTTACTTGCTGCTACGGAACCCTTCATGGGCGAGTCCGACTCGCACGTGGCCGCTTTTTTACTCAAATCGTTTATTTTAATATTAGTATTAGATAATATATTTAGGGACAATAACATTTCATAAAATTTAAACAATACGTACAGGTAAGTTACAAAATTAAAACCTTAACCAATTAAAATGTATACCTAATCCTTGATCACAGAATACAAAAATACAAATCAAAAAATTTTCGTTCAATAAAACTTTATCATCGATAAGTCAGATACGAATGCCGCAGTGAAATGAGGAAGCAAAACTGTTTAATTTACATGTCGATGCAAAACTCATTAGCGGGCGAAATATGACGTGAATAAACGGTTTCGAGGGCATCGTACTCATGTTGCCAATTTCGGATAAAAGCTTCAGTTTTCTGTTTTCAGGTTCGCACACTTTCTCGCAAATTACGACGTAAACGGCTCCCGTGCAGGCACAATGCATTTCTGTAATTATGCGAGAAGACCCTGCTCCATACTGCCCGTACAAGACAAGTGTGCGGCGTTAACGTTCGACTGAACTCTCTCAAACAAACTAGATACTTAATACGTTTAGCTTCAATGTACTTATCCGATTTAACCAATTTGTTGTTGACCACAAAGATATTAGTTTTAGCTTTGAGACAGACAATGTAGTTGCAGAAAAAGTCTTGTTTGTTTATTGTGTTACGTTAAAGTTATTTTACTTGACGTCAATATTATTGTGGTCAAGAGAAAAAAACCTAAAGTTATCATAATTTTTAAAAATCTTTATACGTAAAAAGATAATCAGTGACCCAAAAACTTAAAGTTATAAGGTCGTTTATTAAACATATATTTAGTATTTTAGAAATTCCCACGGGAAAGGTAATAAAACGTATTATATTTTCATCATCTTATTTCACTGGGATAATGAATTAAAAGGATCAATGATAATATCTCCGATTTGAAATGGCCTTATTTTCGTAACTATAGCAAAAAGTGTATTAGAGACTTCAAAGGCACGTTGATAAGTAGCCCATAATAAAAAAATAGATTTTTTTAATTCCTTTGGGATCTGCATAAAGAGGATTTGTTTTTTTTTTTTTTTAATCTTTATTATTAAGAAGGGGTTTTGTCACGCAGTGACTATGTCACCCCCGTATGGCCTAATTACATTTTTAATTAATGATTAAACGAACTTACCTGTAAGTGAAGTTCTATCATAATTATGTGAGGTGTTTCGTTCGAAGAGATTAGATAATACACATGTAGTCTCACATACAATGTCGCCAATATGCACTTAGTTGAAAGCCAAAAAGAAATAAAAACAATGTGACAGACAGCTCTCCATAGGTTACCTGCGATCAGATTGTCATTTAGTTCAGAGATAAAACATGATAATATCCATTTCACAAATTTTTGGGGTTTGATTAGGGAGGGCGGGAATCTAATCTCTTCGAACGAAACACCTCACATAATTATGATAGAACTTCACTTACAGGTAAGTTCGTTTAATCATTAATTATGCTTCAGTGTTTCGTTCTCGAGATTAGATAATACACATGTAGATATTGAGAGATATTTGTGAAATGAAACAATTAGGGTACCTTTATGATACACTATTATTTACAACGACAACAAGCAGGAAAATTCGTTGACAAATAAATAACTCTTAATTATTCTGTACAAATTTGTCTTAATTTGTTATATAGAAAACAAATGAAATTTTAGCTATAATCTTATCTAGAATAGATAATTTCAAAAAAAATGTATTAGTGATTTATCAATTACCATCAATTAAAAATAGGCATACTTGGCAAATAGGTGTCTATTGTCAGTTGATATACGTCTATTAGAAAAATATTCAAATGTTGTGGAAGTGTTGGCATTGACATCCACTTTATGAGCTTGCGAAGCACTGTCCTGTCTAGTGCTATGAGCGGAAAAAACTCAAGAATATTATAAAATTGACCTATAAGGTCTTCTTTATACGTGGTTTCTTGGTGATAATTAAAAGAAACATGTGACTGATTCAGTCTGATATAAAAAATCAATTACCGTAATGATTTAGCAGAGTATATTTCGGGTCTTTCCTGAAAGTATGGTTATACAAGTATTAGTTGTTTTGATTTTAAACTGGACGTTTTTATTAAATCAAGAACCTTCAATTAAGTATTATAATATGTATTAGGTGAAATACTAATCAGTGAAATACTAGTCAAACAACAGTTTTTTTAAATTTTATCTACTGTTAAAAGACCGTTGGGGTGCCCAACTAAGCGGGCAAAGTTTAAATCAAAGAACCAATTTAAATGATTTTTGAACCCGATCTCTACATCGTTACTTGATTTCCAATTATGACAACGCATTCCATATTGCGTACCAGATTCAAATAAATCAGTAAGAAAAAAATATCTTTGGTATAAAGGCCTCATTGATATTAATGTTGCCGCTTTAACAGAAAAAAGGTAACATTTCATTTACTCCGGATTGTCAACCAGGGTATTAAGCATGTATCTGACAGCTGACTGATTATATGCTTAGAAGAATGAAATGTCAGTGTAAGACATTTATGAATAAGAAAAGCACTTATGAATAAGCAAACATATCGCTCATAAGGATTTACCAATTCCTTGGAAGGCGGTATTTGATAACTCCTAATTGGTCAGTCTGAACTCGTCTTGATTCAGCATCAACGATGATATTTATGTATTCATCATATTATCATTTATTAAACCCCAATAAAATATTAGGTTACAAATGGCGAGCTTAATATTTAATATTCTCAATTTATGACATATAAAAATTACGAACAGAAAGCATTCTCCATTGCCATATACTTTCTGTAAGACACGTTAAATGGGGAAACTGCACACCTTCTATGCGATTTCTAAAAAACATCGCTCTATGTGCGATATCCCACATACAAGCTGATTTTTGCAAAATCTCTTATGACTAAAAAAGGCAGCCACCAATTGACTCTTAATATTAATGTATATTGATTTCGGTTGACTCCAAAAACAGTTACCACAAGCAGTTTCACCTGCACAAGCTACACCCCATCCCGTAGTTGAGGCGTCAGAATCTATTATTATTTTCCAAATTGACTTTTATTTTGGAAACATTTTGTCAAACGCTCTTATCAACCACTTAATATCGGAATCTAATTAGATGATACTAAGTATTGTCATAAATTTCTTATAACCTTTATCATCACTAAAAGTATTTATATTTCTCAAACTCCTTTATTATTATTTTTAGTATCTGTAGCCATAGTAACCGTATTTAATAACAGGAATATCTGATGCCACAAGATCTAGCAAGGGAGCTAGAATCCTTATATTAAACGTTTTGATTTTTGATTCCGTCTTATTTTGTAACGTTCTTCAACTGGCAAGCTAATGTCCGTCGTTTTAGAGTCAATAGAATCAGAAAAAAACTTCTAGATTCAAATTTAATAAAAACCAAGGTTCCATAGGATTAAAGCAAGTGCCTCGTGGTTTTTACACACATTCAATATAACAATTTAGTATTAGACATAAGTCAAGACAAATAATTCATAAATAACCAGCATATCGTAATAATTAGATTACTGGTTTCATGATCTTTGCGTGTTGTGCGGTATTGAAACCAAAAAACGGCATAACATTATAATTATAGTTTCCTTCGAATTAATGTACTTCTTATAATAATTGTCGTGAATTCTTATCAGAAAATATGCTACTGTAAGATCAATATCGAGAAAAAATTCAATTTTACAAAATGATCTTAAGAATTACACTAAGATTCCAATTTGAAACGGCTTGAATTTGTAAAAAAAATCATTAAGATATAACGATATGTAATACGATTCAAGGCGTGTGTTATCGGTACCAATTTAAGAATTATGTCCGATCGAATTGGTCGTCCCGTGGTTGATATTTTGAAGCAGCACCAATAGCCAGTAAATTGTTTATTTGCCAGTTATTCGAACATTTTGTTCAAAATCTTCTCCGACACGAGAATATTTTTAGAAGGAAGTAATTACTTTGGAATGAAAATACTGAATATAGAATTCATAACCCATTATCTAGGACAGTACCTATAATTATCTGAGGTAATTTTTGACCACTGATAATAAAAAACAACACAGCCTGTCGGCTTTACCGTACTGCCTATTGATGATTGCGGCCGTTGCGTTGTACGCATTGTGACGCTCCGGATGCAGCCGCGTGCTGATTTTTCGTCGAGGGCGCTGGCTCCTTCGTCCTCTGTGGCCCCGTTAGACTGCGGTAAGAGGCAGTAACTTGAGTTAAGCACCTGACATATTTATTTCCTTGGACGTCTTCAGCGTATCAGCTAACTCTTGTCGATTTTGGTCAGCTGCATCTGATCCCTTAAATCTAAAAAAATTAAGAAGGCAAGACAGTATAAAATTACGCTTGATGACAGAATCATCATGTTGACAGTCGCATAAAATACGACCAATGTCTAGAAAACAACATTAACATGTTGATATATTCTCTCTTTATATACAGAAATAGTCAGAACTTCTAATCTGCTTCAGTTTCGCTAGCTTTGCAAAGCTTTATCACGCTTCATTATGATGTGAACGTCTATCAATTTACAACTAACCGTAGGAAAATTAAATTCTATTAACTCCTTGCGGAGTTCTTTTGTTAAATCTGAAGTGGAATTCATAACTTATAAGTCCAGGTCCTTCTGGTCTTCTTCACCACACGATGTAGTCGTAGAAGGATCAGCTTCCAAATTTTGCCACACGGACTCGTTTAACTCAGTAATCAGTAGTGGGAATTAATCGGCCGCCGCCGCGCCGCTTGAAGAAAGGGTTTTTCTGTCATCTCTGGTATAATCGACACCTGCAAGTAAAAGGCGATGGTCGACAGTACAGGAACGTCAATAGTACCCGATACGTATTTATTAAAACCGTCTGTAAAAAACACCAACAAAAAAAACTGTTTGTAGTAATTTATTTCTTATAAATTATTCGATCATAATTATAGGCTAGTAAGTATGCATCTGCTTTAACAGGCATTAAAACATATTTAAGCAATAGAACCACGAGTATGAATGAACTCCGAGTCGTTGCATCGTAAACTCGAATTTAGTTGGTGGCCTGACTGTTACATTGTTATAAAATAAACCGGTAACAATAACATTTGCTGGTTGGTTCAGATACTGTGGGTAAGGTGAACTCAAGAAGTTGCACCGTGAACCCAAGTTAAACAAATGCTTAATTTGCTATTAGAAATAGTTTTACTCACATAAAGAGATAAGCATATATGCGTAAACATATATAAGTACTGCGGGAACGGTAGTGATATTAAGGTAAACTCAAGGTGTTGCAACGTGAACCCGAGTTTTACAAATGCCTAATTTGCTATATAGTTGTACATACCTAAATATATAAACAACAATGCGAAAATACACAAAAGCATGTGCTACGGGTAAGGTGAACTCAAGGCGTTGCGCCGTGAACCCGAGATTTACAAATACATAATTTGCTACAGTTTCATTTACCTAAACAGGTAAATATCCATGTGTAAACACACATAAAAGTATATACTGCGGATAAGGTGAACTCAAGGCGTTGCACCGTGAATCCGAGTTTCACAAATAAATAATTAGCTATATATTTTTAATTACCTAAAAACAGGTAAATATCCATGTGTAAACACACATAAAAGTATATACTGCGGATAAGGTGAACTCAAGGCGTTGCACCGTGAATCCGAGTTTTACAAATAAATAATTATCTAAAAATTTTTACTTACCTAAAAACAGGTAAATATCCATGTGTAAACACACAAAAGTATATACTGCGGGTAAGGTGAACTCAAGCCGTTGCACCGTGAATCCGAGTTTTATAAATAAATAATTTGCTATATATTTTTACTTATCTAAACAGGTGAATATCCATGTGTAAACACACATAAAAAAACATGTACTGCGGGTAAGGTGAAATCAAGGCGTTGTACCGTGGACCCGAGTTTTACAAATGCATATATTTAATATAGTCTTACTCACTAAACTGGTAACTGGTAACAAACATTAGTCTGTGCGTTAGCACACAAAAGTAATAGTTAAGCACCTCTAGTTCACAATATCCTTTCAGAATCCGACGATAATATATGCATTTGAATCCTTATCATCACACTTCCTCTTCGGTTTTTGTATTATATGTATAATTCAAAAATAAATTCCTAGAAAAAAACACTAGAAAGAAAATAGAAATGCATTATGGCGGAGCACTGAAATGTGAATGACAATCTGATCGCAGGTAACCTATGGAGAGCTGTCTGTCACATTGTTTTTATTTCTTTTTGGCTTTCAACTAAGTGCATATTGGCGACATTGTATGTGAGACTACATGTGTATTATCTAATCTCGAGAACGAAACACTGAAGCATAATCTGCTATAATATGTGTAAAACTCAGGCGTAAACTATACAAGATAAAAATATAGCTGTAACAGCATCTTAGCAGCGTCTGATGAGGGCGAAGCCAAGATGCTGTTACAACTTCCTATGTCGAGCCTGACTGGGATCTGTAACTCTTGCCTCAGTCTCTCGTTACGGACACATTCCGTCAACATGTGCTGAACATCTTCAACAATTTCACAATCCGGGCAGTTGGGTGAATCACTTACACCCAAAGAGGATTTGTATTGATACTTATTAGACTTTAAAGACAAGACTAATAATATAACAATTTTTAACATATTGCAATTATCCTGGAGATTAGGATTAAGCATTTGCTAGGCTACTTGAAGTATAATGCATAAAAATTTTCGAATGAATTCCTTTTATTTTAAAATACTGCTGTACATACTTTATTAATAATTTTCGAAAGACATTGATCTTCTATTTGTTAAATTATATGTATATTGAACATAGACAAACGTTAAATAATAAATTATTTAAAGGGTAAAATAACCGAACCAACTCTGAAGTAATTTCACTATGTCCTCTGAAATTACGTGCATAAGCCGGGCACAGTCTGCCACACAATGCGTTGTGTAATTATCTCAGATACGGCGTGAGCTCCAAACAGCCCTAGTAGAGCAAGTTTATGATGACAATGGACTATGCTAAATGCACTCACATGTTTGCTTGCAACATATAATGCTTCTTCAAGAGAGTGGACGTTTTGTCTTGCAATTTAATAGAATATATGTACATTTAAATAAATATTATATTTTTGGAAGCATTACCTATAACTGTTTTTGCGATATTATAAACAAGAACAACAACATCTGAACGTTATGCTAAAATAAGTGACGCAAAGGTACGAATAAATATTTTGTAAATGTAATTTCTGTTGTTGAAGTGGTTTAAAAATCAAACAATTAGTATTTAAAAAAATCAATAATTATTTATTCTTTTGAACAAAGCAATAAAACTAATAAAATATTCCCATGATATAAAATATACCTAGTAACATTTTCTACATAAATATCATGAGTGTGTCTTTCTCGTAGACCTAAAGTATGAAGGTTCCTTCATACTAGTTCAGTGCTTGAACTAAACCAAACCATACTAGATAATTTTGAGATAACCCGAACCCATTATTCTCCATACGTGACCGCTACTCTGATAGTAGATTGCATCTCGTACCTAATCGCCCTAATTATACAAAGGGATATTCGATGAGTTACTAGTAGATGATCCAATTAAATATTGAATTGTCCCACAAATTATACGGTGCTATTAATTAATTGTTACAACATACAATAATTGATAAGTACTACATAAAACTGCGAAAATACAACTTACTTAGCACTCTTAGCAGTGATAAATTGGCTGTAGCTAAAGGCTGAAGCTGTACCTATCCAAATTAGTAGAGGGCTAATCAGCAAACGCATTATTCCTATATTCGGATTATTACTGATTTTCTATGGGACCAACAAGAAACTTTATACTCTAAAGCCATTTACGTAAGCTAATAGAAAACAGTTAACTTAAGGCTTTTTAAAATTTTTGTTACCTATGTATATTCTATAGTGTATTGTAGTAAAATTACCCTCTAAGCGTAATATAATAGAATTGAAAGCGACTGTAGAATACAAACTGTTTTGCGGACATCTAGAGTAAATTGCTGGGAAGTAGATAATCGGCACACTACTTCGTCTTGGATTTAGAACGAACATCCTTTGAATACACTCTCTATAATATTAAGTTATATACAGTCTGTTGCCAAAACGGACGTCTGCATGAAGAGCTCTCGGCGCAGACAAATGGGAATATGTAATTCCGTAGACAGATTTGCAAAGAACAATTCTATTTATGTTTTCAACAACTCTACATATTGTATTAAAATCACATTTTATTGTATTACTCGCATTGTGAGTATAACAAAGATTTATGATGTCAGTTGTGTAAATTCAGTACAGAAATATCATAAGTAAATAATGAATTCTACCAGCCATCAGGCAACTACTCGGATAGGTAGTTGTACAATGGAATTTCCTTTTTGTTTTGTTTCATTCAGGCATTCCATATCCAATGAATTATATGTTGTACAAAAAATAAAAAAGAATATTAAATTCTGAAATACATAGAATATTACGATTTCAATAGGATAGAAAAGTTTAACTTTTCACAACAACAATTTTCTAGACCAATGTAGTAATTAATTACTTCTAATTCATCCGCAGAGCTTCCCAAACTTACTTTATTTACAGCAGATGTTTCATTTCACTAATTAATACTATCCAATCCCGCTCCTTATCAATCATTGCATGCACGAAGTAGCCTTAAAATTCTGCGTACGTTCTATGGAAGGTCGTTTTTTAATTAAAAAACTTTCTAAAGTGTCTTATGGATTTAGCGCAAATAGACAATTTCTGGCGGCTTTAAGTTTTTATAATTTATTAATTAAAAGTAAATTCTTAAGTTTTTAAGTGAGTGTTGTGGTCATGGCATGGATATTGATTTAGCTAGTAGCATATAATATTAGAAACAACAAATATTATGTTAATTTTCAGAAAAACAACTACATGTCTACTATGGCCGGTAATTGACTGTGGTTCAGACCCTTACTCAGCAGTCAGGGTAAATATTTATTAAATAAACAAGGGCGCTCCACCCACTGAAGACGCGTCCCGCCGCGGTGCGCGGAGCGACGGATAACGCAACTGCGCGCGGGGCGCCTTCCCGCGCGTTTCCGCGTCGGCAGTGTGTTGTGCTAGGCGTGATTTCTATATAAATTGAGATACTTGCATACAATGGTAAAATGTGCCATCCCGCGCTACGCGACGGGGCGTGGTGCAGTGGGTGGAGCGCCTTAGGGTCTTAAAGGCTTCTGCGACCAATTGTGATGTTTTTCCTACTTACAATTAGATTTACTTGAAATTAGTTTGCCGTGATAAGAAAAACTCTGATTCTTTTTTTTACTCATGAAATTATGTCGGGATCACAATTTGAAACACTTCAATTTTACTTTTTCAAGTACGCAAGCTACGCACCAAAATGCGAAATTATTATAATTTGCTAACGCTTCGTTCTAAACAGCAATTTTAAGAGGAAAATACGAAATCGCCCAAATTCTATTCTTGTTGTAAAATGTTTTTGGACTCCCTCGTAATTATTGAGGCGGGCAGATAACGAGTGAGGTTGGAGGATGTACTTAGGTATGGTAGGGAGGTATGTGCTATGAATACAAAAATAGTGACCAAGAAATTGGCTACGTGTTTAAAAGTGCCATTTACATTTCTCTCGATTTTGCACGGTTTTTTTGTTGCATTAAATTCATATAAAGTTGGTTACTATGTGAATATCACTGACATTTTGTACATACGTGTTTAAGCAGGCATCAAGCTGGTGTGTCATTAGTACACTTATCAGTACATAATCCCCCCCAATGGCCAATAGTACCTATTTAATATGTAGAAAGTATAGAAGTAGTATTTCTTGATATTTTAGCTTTACGATGCAGCAATTTCCACATCCTCCCAGGTTGACTGGTGGTCAATTCCATCAGGCGTTAAGTTTTGCCGTAATTATGTCACTGTTTTTAGAGGTGACATTAATGTATAAAATAAATAATAAGTCACATTATTACTGTAGTGTCTGATAAAAATGATCAAAACCTTAACCAACAAACCTGACACAAGTCATAACAAGTCATGACAAAAAGTCTGTCGTGACTCGTGTGTAAGCAGCCAAATTCGTATTATACGCGTACGCCCATTGCACTCGACACGGGTGTCGCTCGACCGCGAACATAAATCATTGATGTTTTTCCGCTACTTTATGTCCTGATACAAATGACTTATGGACCCGACGTTTCACCTATCTGCTTTTCATAGTCAAAAATTGCAATGGCTCTGCAACGGCAGACAAATAACTCCATTTAAATCATATTATCTGATTACGTATTGCAATGTTGCAGCGTAAGAATAACTATCGACGTCGAGACCAGTCTTTATTTTTACTTTATTGATGATCAGAATAAACAGAGGCTTATTTTCACAAAATATACATAAGTACCTATAAGTTATTTTTTACACTTTTTTGCAATGGAGCACATGAATAGGTTTCAATCTTTTGAAACTCAGTAAGCAAAATCACGAATCCTTGCAAACTGCCCAAAGTCTCAAAAGATATAACAAGCATTAGCATCTCATTTTAACCTTTTGAACCAGCTTACTTCAAAAGCTAGACTTTTATGTTGAAAGCACAGTTGAATATCACTCTTAACGACATGATACCCACGGACTTCTCTATTATACACTAACGTAGACTACGCAATCACAATCAAGTGAATTTAACGCTGATTTAGAAAATTATATCACAATTCGTAGGTACAATTGCAGCTAATGATTTGCAAACTTCATTCCACAATTAGTGAAATTGCATGAATAGGCACGATGGCAGTAGGTGCTCAATACGATTCATTTAATGATTACTGCTGTGATTCTACTCGTTCCGGTTCTGTTGATTGGGTGCTCATTTTTATTCAATTGTAAAGTTGACCTTCGAGTCACTTCGGAAAAAATGCTCTTATGTATACAGACTGTAACCACGTCCAAACCAATTGTTTTATTTAATAACGCCTTCTATATATTTTCAGTTGATACAAGTTTTTAATGTCTTCAAAAACACCACATGCACTTCACCAGATTATGCTATATACATATATCCAGTGTAAACTATGACACTATAACTCTTAGGAATGCCGAGCATTATAAAATGTACCTATAAGTAAAACAAAAGATGATTATTTACAATATACATAAATTGACGGTCATGTTTTCAACGTTCTTTATTGAGTTACATTCGAATGAGTTTATTAACGATTGAGCGCAAACACACGAATCCCAATCACCTAGACACGGGATACAAATCAAACCCTCGTCTTCGTTTATCCAAAAAAGAAATGTTTTATTTTCCTAAGACAATAAAACTAGACAAAGCAATTTTTTAAGAACATAGGAGAGGAAAAATGTACCTACATAATTGGCTATTAGACAATTTTTGGAAAAATATTTTAAAATTTTCGTAGGTTTATTTTATACCTCTTACAATATTTATTTTTTCAAAAAAGTGTTATTTAGTAGGAATAAAAATAACTTAATCCATTAATTTGAAATTCGCGCGAAAATAGTCTGCCATCTGTCACTTGCTGGCTGTGACGTCACATTTCTAATAACAACAGTTTAAGCTCTAACTCTGAAGATATTTTATGTGAAAAACTTACACCTTTTTTTAATTAATGTTAACCATTATGCAACCATATTTAACACATTTCATATTTTACCGTGACAACTGTCAAATAGCCAATTCCTATTTACGTATGTAGGTATAAGTTCCACTATTAGGGTCAACGCACATTTATTCGGCGCCATTCGCGTTTCGCCGAATGATTTTGTTTACACTTATTCGGCTCGGCTTCTATCAGCCGCGTACGGCGTCGTAAGAATGCGAACGGCTGCTTACGGCGTCGTAAGAATGCGAACGGCTGCGTACGGAGCTGAATACGCTGCGAAGTCCGTCCGAAGACGTTAGTAGGTATAATCTATACGGGAAATATGAAGGTCGCAACCTGTCGACAAGGCCAAGGAGTCAAAAATCTTCCATGTACCTACCTACAGCGCGGCGCTGTTCCGCCGCGTTCGACGTCGTACGCGGCGTACGCGGCCGAAAGATAAAACACATTTGTCGTCGTTCTCTACTTGTTTACCGCGAAAGCGGAATCGGCGCCGAAAAGCCGAAAGGATGCGTACGCGTCTCCATACAAAATCGTTGTTTACTATGGACAAAAGCCGAATGGAGCCGAATAAATGTGTTTTGACCCTTATTGATTCCTGATTGATCCTGAGAATTGAGATACGTGATTATTCTTCCGTTATGGGTTTTCTAAATATCATTTTCCCACTTTATTCTTTGGATAAACCAGGCTCTACAGTGTGCATAGACACATGTCTAGCAGTAGTTCCGTAATGAGTTCCGAGAGCTCGATTCCGTTGAAGTTTGCGACCTTTTGTGTGAAAGTATAATGTACTTACCCATAAACTGGTTTTGTATGTAATACAAAGTGTGACTGAATCTGAAAATTTATTACCTGAAACAAAAGTAAGAAACATATTAATATGTTAAAGCCAATTAAAATGTAAAGATTACTAAGTCACATGATGCAGTGAATAATTTTTTACAATTCCGGAAAATCTAAACTCTCTAAATAACAATTTGTTTACTCGTTACTCTTCCGTTTTTGGATCGTCAAACTCAATACATATGATTATTTTACTTATTACTTTATCCTTTTACAAGCAAATCAACTGCAACAGGCGGACCAAACCATATTTCGATAAAGGGAGCTCCAAAAGGGAGGTATCTGTTTTATGCACTGAGTTCTTTTGTTTGTTTTATAATTTAGTGCTTGACTATAATTCCATCTAATACCGTATAACCCAGTAAAATCCTATTAACTCTTGCTTCAAAGACGCCCACATTATAAACCGCTGGGCATACATGCAGGCAATCAGTTTCAGTCATTTCCACTACGTAATTATGAAGGATAAAACATTGTTTGTACGAGGGATGTTGACAGCAAAAGGATAGAAACCGCTGTGCGCCGTGAGGTCAGAATCCGTTCAATGGTAAGGACGGACAGGGGAATAAAATCGTGCAATACCTGTGCAATACTTTCCAAAATGTTTTCTGTATAATACAGACAGATTCCTTTACAACTACGAGTATACTCGAGGATTGAATGCCAAATCAGACCACTCTTTAGCCATTTAGCATGCCTCTCCACTAAGCCTAACGCTCAAAGGTGGTTTTTGATAGCCAGTCCAGGTCTTGTGGAAGAGCTTCTCATGGAAGAAGCGAATAGGTATGCAGTTCAAGAGTTAAGTGGCAAAAGTTGTTTATTTATTTATAAGTATTAATTCAATGGATATTTTGGTTTTACTATTATTTGATTATTATTCGTTTTTATTTATTTAGGAATGAAATGACATATTGATTTAGGCACATATATCTGATTTTGTACTGAATGGATAAAGGTTATCTGATATAAATTTTATTTGACAAGTTTCCAAAACCATTTATAATAACTTATTTAGTAACAAATGTACTATTCTATTACATCTAATTATTCCTCTAAATGAAACAAAAATGTGAGATCTATGAAATAGCCACCCATTCTACTCAATATTGAAAATACATAAATTTCTATCATCATTTCAGGTTCGCAGTTGTCCGAGATTCCTGAAACTAATATCCTATGAAGCTATCTTTCAATCGGGCAACTCGCCAAAACATCCAGTGAGTTGGTATTAATTCGTTATTATAGAGTGTAATCGACATCTTCTCATGTTGTTTGAAATATTATAAGTTTTATTAATAAGATAAAAGAATAACTACTTATTCTTATGAAACCAAGTCAACTAGCGTTTTGTCGTGGTAGAATTGATTTCATAAACATATCCTACATTATTAAAGTGAACGTTTCTTTGGATGTTTGTTACTATTTCACGAAAAAACTACTGAACAGATTTTTATGAAATTTAGCACACAGGTAGACCACGATCTGGGATAAGATATAGGGTACTTATTAGATATCCCGGAAAACGCAGACAAAGCCCCGGGAGCGCTAGTACCCTCATAAATACTTATAATGTAATTAGATAAGCTGATCAGGTATCACTCTCTAAGTGAGCGAAATATTGTGTAGAATTACAAAGTAGAAAACCACCCTGATAAGAGTTCGCCCTAATGTTTTCAAAGATGTGTGAAGTCTGCTAATGTACTCGTATACTTGACTAGTGGGCGGAATATAGCTTTTTCTCCTCTTTTTATTCGACGAGAGAGCTAAGCGGTGGGGCACTTATGGGATTTTTTTGTAGCAAGCTAACAACCGAGACAAGCCACTTGATGGTAAGTCGTAGCCCATGGACAACAAAATTCCAGCAACTTTCCAGCAACTACCAGGTGTTATGGCGGCTGAATCAAGCAAGAGAGCTAGTTAGACAGGCTTCACGGCAAGATAAGAATAATGAGGAGCAAATACTCCATACAAAGCGTCATTAATACTTCATTCAATATAAAATTTAGGAATAAAATGTCAGACAATTATTCTTTATTTCCTAAAAGCTCTTCTTCATGTTATCGTTTTAACTCCTCAACTCTTTAGACTTAACGTCAAGGTTGTTGAGTCTGAAATATTAATGTACATAACCGTACATTACGAGCACGTTTCATGGAGACAATATTAAATAATGTGTCAACGCGAAGGAAAAAAATGCCCGAAAGAAAAACTATTTTTACCTTGTTTTATAGTAGCTTGCCCTTTTTATATAAACATGTAAAACGTGCTTAAATATGAATGTACCTAATTGTAGTTTTCAATTAAATTTTGGATCTCTTCCGAAACGTCCAAATTAATTAAAAAATTATATAATTACATGGTA
This sequence comes from Thymelicus sylvestris, assembly GCA_911387775.1. Classification (NCBI taxonomy): domain Eukaryota; kingdom Metazoa; phylum Arthropoda; class Insecta; order Lepidoptera; family Hesperiidae; genus Thymelicus; species Thymelicus sylvestris. Next base: position 8,570,816 of record OU426888.1, read on the forward strand.
TGGCAAACTGTTGTAATATGCCAAACCTTAAACGTATGACAACAATTTTATAGGGACGATATTGTTCTTAATGGTTAAGTTTGAATGTACAACCCTAATGCAATATCATTTGACGTTAGTCTGGATATTCCACCGCAGTTAGAAAAAAAATTACGGAGAACCAAGATTATAACGTCTCAGACGTTAGGAATCGGCAGATACAATCAAGCTCAATACATACATAAATCAGATAAGATTTAGTTGATCACAAATCTATCATCTGGACAAATTTTATTCTCGATGTAACTTAACATAATAAAATTCTGAATACTGTAAAATTTTCTTTATGAGCAAACAGGTAAAGGGTGCCATCTTTGGGAATATAACATATTTTTTCACCGAGATGATAGTTTCATATCGTAACACGGGGAAGGTTTGTATCGTGGTTTTTTCTGGCGCCACCTTGTGGATTGCAACAACAACTTGCCGTCTGTGTTAGCGCCATCTATCGGGTGGAGAAGAAACTACGTTGTTTGCCAGTAACCTAACGCTACCTTTTGCTTTTGCAGCACAATGTATGGTTGTTTCCAAAGCGTCAGTAGTAGTTGTAGTAAAAGTTACTAGAGGGCGCTGTACTGAATAATAATACACGGGCATAAATTTACCGTTTGACCGTCTCGGGGGCACTTTAGCATGTGGAAAGGTTTTCAAACCAACTAATAAAGTTACTCAGAAGATCAGCAGAAGAAGGTTGGTATTAAAAGTGGTATTACATCCTTATTAAGGACTGAAAAAACTTAGCTACAGGATGAGACCTTTTTCGCGACTCACAACTCAAAATTTCGCTCGTTTGGTTGTTTAGCCTCAAACATCTAAAACGTATTTTACGTTAGCGTTGTGGGCGTATGGAAAAACCTATTACCTGAAATATGTATAGGTATAATTAAATTATTTTAACACACATTTTTTTCTTAATTTCGGTTTTCTCTCTTAAATTATTCTCCTTAATATTGTCTGAATATGATTCATCAAAATGTATTGATATTTTTAACCTTTAAATTTTAATGTTAGTCTTACTTGTAGGGGTGCCCCTCTGTACTCTCACATTTTTTTAATTTTATCCTAACTACGACTGTAGTTTTAATAAATATTTAAATTACAGCTTTCTAGCACGGGTCTCTGTCCTATGCTTCGGACGGACGGAAGGACATACATGACGAGAGTGACGAGACTATAATAGTTCCGTTTTGACTACAGAACTATAAAAAAAATTGAATTATACCTACTGTAATATATATTCTGAATTTAAAATATTTTATTTGCTCATTTTCCTCATAATCAAACAACAAATGGTGGCCGGAGCGGTGGTAGCTTTTGTCAGAAATAACCACAGTGAATAGCTAATGTTAAAACCATTACTTTGCTAAATTCTATTGTTATGAAAATACTTTGTAAGTCGTGACTTGTTATATGCTAATTTTATAAGCGCAAGCGAGTTGACTTAAGTTCAGTTTTATTTCTTTTTTTGTAGTCGAGAAACGTACCCTGATGAACAAGAAAAAATCGAAGAGTTATAGGATATAATTATATCGTAATTCGTAACCATCAACAAAACTTTCTTTCAACAAAAAACTTAACATCAACTTTTTGACTGAATCATCAATCAAACTCCAAACCCTTGGAATTAGAAAAGCTGAAACACAGCTTTTATTTGTAATGTTAATTAAGAGTTATTCTATAATACCTAGTTGGATTTTTCGGAATTTTTACGTAAGGATTTATATTTCCCCATTTAATTATATTATTTATTATTTATAATTATTTAATTTGTTTATATTTTCCATTTATTTATTTTAATTTCTTTCAAAAGGTAACAACTGTGAATATAAGAGAATTTATGAAATATTTATAAGTCGCTAAGAATCACTAAAATTACCAAAAAACTTCGAAGAATTACAAACTCTTTTCCGCTTTTTTCGATTTCCCATTTTATAGATACTGAACGTCTATTTTTGTAACGAAATTGCCGCAATATCTGAATCCGCACGAGCATAGCCAGCACAATATGCTAGTATGATAAGTATACCCGTAAAATTCCCTTCTCCAGTTAATATCTTGAAAACATCTGTGTAATAAAAGACCCAATTGCGAATGACTGCGATATGATATGGCATCACATTATTCGGTGGACTATTTTTTTCCACACAGCGGTACCGTCTACTGATGTATGACGCCTAAAATCGTGATAAAACGGTAGGTATATCTAATAATAAGGTTTCGTACCTTCTATGAATAAATAACATGCTATGTATGCTACTAAAGAACATAAGTACTACGGAGGCACTATCAAAATACTTGAATACTAAAATCGTTAAAGTTTTGTCACTGTTTTGTGTACAAGAAACTTCCCATGTAGGTATATAATTGTAAGATTTCTTATCCGATAATTTTTTGTAATTTTTAAATGCACATTTTTTTGTGTGTGATGAACAAATAAGTCATTCTAGGAAATCGAACCGACGCGACGCGGCGACGCGACGCCAACGTCCATGACATCAAAGGAATCTACAACGCATTGCTGGCTTGCAATTTACCTACTTTTTTTAATGGCGATCCGATATTGCAATGCTGACCATGATAGTATTCATATTCCTCTTTCTGAGAATTAACTACAGTGAAATATTTCACTAGGCATTGTCTTTTCAAAAAACTTGATTCCGATAGTAGAAACAAAATACAAATATTATGATACCAGCAAGGCACTTAATAAATCAGAAAATACAAGCTTATGTATTCCAGAAGCGCACACACACACACCATTTGAATTGGGTATGTTTCTCCTTTCCTTTTTCCATTGTAATGCTGTATTGTAACAAAAATTTTCAATATTTTTGTAACATAAAAAATAAAAACTTATAAAGTTACGAGTAGGTACTATGTAAGCAACTTAGTTATAACGAACGTTTAAGTCTTTCTTTTGCTTTGAAATATAATGTTCATAATAACACTGTTTCCTATCATATCGTTTTAGTTCTTTCTAGCTCTCTCACATATTGACTTTATTTCGATATAATATTTTGGATCAGTTTGCTAACAATTCAATTTAAACCTTTGACATGGTAATACAGTATGACGCCCGGAAACCATAGAAAAAAATTGAATAAGTTTAATTTTAGTACATATTTTTGAAGTGAAAACTGCTTTAGGCGCGTTAGGCATTTTTGAGATGGAATAAAAACAATCAGCTCGCGACACCGTCATCATTTTAATCGACACCTACCTGTGGCGCCATCTCTGAGAGAAGTACAGAACTATAGTTACTTAATATATAGCTCGTATTAATAATCAACATTGTAGTTTACATATACTTAACGAGGCATTGGCAGCCATTCACTAAAAATATAATAAATAAAAAAAACACTACATTACACTACATTCAAAAGTATTTCCTGCCCAATAAAATATTTCTTGACGATTCAAAAAATACACACGTAATTTTTCAAATGTTCACTTTCGTCGGCACTCCCGGAGTGTCTATTTTAAATTCAAATCGATCCAAAATATTTCGTACTTAATTCAAATTCTAGCTTGTGATCGAAGCGTCTGTCAGTTTCTTGACCTTTATCTATGAATAGATACGAGTACCACCATATTCCTGTACGTATTGTAGGCGTGTCGATACGTAATTATTACCAAACAATAGCAACAATAATTAAATGCTATACCACAGTACATACAGTAGTCGCTCTTCATACAAACGGCCGAAAAGCGCGTTATACCTACCCACATCCGAATACGCGTGCGATACGAGAGCGACAGCGGCCGCTGCGTGGCGATTGCCGACAGGCGAACGAGCGGAGCTTGTAACACGGTCCGGTCGGTACAAATAACAATTTTTTTAGTTTTTCTACTCTGGTTGAGCTGTATGGTCGTGTGCGGCTGTGGATTTAGATTTTAATTTAAAATGGCAGTAGAAAAGGGCAACAGAAATAGTAGACATTATTGTGCTGTTTTTGGGTGCTTTAATTCGACATTAAGTCACCCAGGAATATCATTGTTTACGTTACCTGGAGACTCCGAAAGGTAAGACACTATTTTTATACACCTACCTACAAGTACGTATTATATAGTATATATAATACTATATAATATAATATATAATAATATATAATACGTACTTGTAGGTAGGTATATATAATTATTGTAGGTAAGTAACTTAGGTAGTAGGTATTGTATAATTATTGCGTTATTGATTAATATTAACTTTATTATTGTATTGTAATTATTAATAAGAAATCAAATTATTGTATTCAAGGTCTTCGGTCCTGCCGAAGGAGATCAGTGCATGTAGGATAAATAAATAAAATAAATAAAAACAAGTACGTATTGCAATAAGTAGGTACCTAAATTGTTTATTTTTCATAAGTCCACCGAGTAAAATGCCTAGATTAATAAATAAGGGGCTAAAAAAATCTAATGGTTGATTATTATTTCTTTTGTCGTATTGGGGCGGCTTAGAATACTAACCCCAATCCCACGCCGGATGGGTGTCGTAAAAGGCGACTAAATCCGGCCCGCTGGTGGTAGGGCCCCTCGACGGATTATATTGGTAATATTGATTTTAATTGTTAATTAATGCCATTATTAGGTACTATTATTATATCTCCATGGGGTTCGCCTGGATAGTTACCACCCTTGAGTATGATGAGTCAGCCGCCAAACGACTCTTCGTGTTCCGGCTGGGGGCTTGAGAGCCAGTTCTTTCTTTCTTCTTCTTCTCTCTTTTTTGGCCGGCAACGCATCAGTGATGCCTTTGGTGTTGCTGGTGTCCAATGGCGACGATATCCACTTACCATCAGGTGGATCGTCAGCTCGTTTGCCGGCTATTTACATAAAAAAAACTAATAAATGCAACGTTTGCAGAAAATGGACATTGAATGGATTGGATAGGCGACCTCCGTAATGGTACTTTAATAATTGTACCTAATATTGTAATTTGTAATAATTGTAATTTGAATATTTGCGTCTAATTTGTCATTAAAACGTTATTGCTACTTGCTACTGTAACTTTGATTTCAATGTTATAAATTAATTTAGCAATAGGTATAAAGTTTATAGAATCGGACAGTTGTACCTTTTTTATTTACCTTAACCTGCAAGAAGAACTTACCATACCCTAATAGTCTCTGTCTCTAATACAATACTGAAGGCTTACGAACCTTCACAGTACTAATAAAAAAACAACATAGATTTTTATGGAACACTTCCTTTTTATTCACAATGAATTGCATTTATTAAAATAGAAAATATAACATTTATAAATACAAAACTACAAAGAAACTCAAGTCGTTTTATAAAATTAAAATACTGTCGGCGGACAGCCCTAGCGCGCGGCGACGCGTAGGCAAGTTTTTCGAGAATCGGGCCGAGTCACTTTACTGTTTATAATATGTGTACTGTGGCTATACCTACGTGTTTAAGCCATTATGACCTAGGCGATTCAGTAAACTTCAATAGAAACCTAACATAGCAGCACTATGAGTATAATTACTGCGTGTTGCCGGTGTAAATAGTACAGTATAAAAATGTTAATGGAAGTATTCAAGGCTTGGAACAATTCTCCCAAAAACATGTTTGGAATGGCGCAATAACAGTCGGTGTAAAGCGTTCACGATAATAAAATTTTTGCATTAAATGTAACCTAGTTTACAAGGCTACGGCGATCGAAAGGACTCATATTTCGTCCAAAAAAACATTTTTTTTAAATACTATACAAAATTTCCTTTACGTATATCTTTTAATAAAAGCTCAATGCTAATTAAACTAATGTAATAATTCACTTTATTAGCACTTACAATCCATGTGTTATTTTACAGTAATCTTTATACAGAAACTGAAGAAAAAATCGGTGGTGTCTTTGGTTTGAAAATTGCGCGTTTTGTGTCCACTCTGAACAACCGATGGAAGAGTGGCAGTTGGCTTGGCACCTGTTGCAGCCCGATGGTCTTTATATACCGCCCTATTTTCCTTCGATGCTACTCGTACAGATTTGACTTGGCCACGAAACACTCGCCCCGCCAGAAGCTTTTATCGCTACAAGGGTCGTAATTCAATTAATTTCGCTGCATTTTGAAGCGCAATTTCGTGGCCTCATACATGCCTCATACGGCCGAACATTTTGTCTTTGACGCTTGTCGCTGACGCTTGCAGCGCAAAGGGAATTAAATGTGACTCTATTTGAATTTAAAGGACAAAGTTAGGAAAAATTGTAGTTTATGTGTTGGGTTTCAAGTAAAAGAGATTCAGTAGCGCAATTCAAATATTGTATCTGTTAACTATTTTTGGAGGCGTTATATTTTTTAACTGGTTGGATTTAGGTATTAAAACTATTGTGTTGTTGATATAATAAAATATTAAAATATCAGGTAACGCGTGGTTCTCAACGTAAATCAACGTTATTATCGGTTGGGTACTCCAACAAGAGTTAAAAGAGGATTATTCATGATATGCCACATATTGAATAAAACAACCGAGCTGTGATCATAAATCGCATACCTAATTAGTAATTAACTTCAAATTTACCAATAATTAACCGTGATATACCTAGTTTAGATTGATGTTTGTGTAGGTTTAATTTGCATTAAATTAAATTTGTAGGTTAATCCTGTTTGTATTTCACTGTGTAGACTTTGAATATTTTTAGCAATAATCGATGGGCAATATTTCGTATAAAGAAACGTTTTTAATATACCTACTATCTCTAATACCGTGTGGGAGACTGTGCGTCATCAAGACTGAAAACTGGATCAGTAAAAAAAACATACGGCGCCTAAAGAAGTTTTCACTTCAAAAAAAGAAAATTTCAACAAAATCATTTGCGCACTGTTTCGAGATTCCAATTCGAGTTTCGAAAAGAACGCAGCGAGAAATTCAAATATTCCGCTTTTTATTTATTTTTTAAATCCTCACACGCTTCTACGAACGAAAGCTTTTTTTATCGAAATGGTCGACAAAGAATTGACTAGGGACCATCAGAAATACCAAGGCAAAGCGGCGGTTGCCGACCGAAATGAGAGCTGCCAGCAGGAGAACCACATTATTAGTGGTATAAAGGTATTAAACGCAGGTATAATACTTTGGTGTAGACTAGGTGTAGACTAGTATCGGTACAGATAGTATACTCAGGGCATAACTCTAAATACGTAACTCGTAAATAAAACGTGATAACTCTGCGATACAATATAGTTTGTACTGAAAGATAAATTCATTGTAAGTAATATTGAATCACATTATCATACATATTAAGGAACTTTAATAGTAATAGGTTACAACGGCTTATTATAAGATATATAATAATTATAATCGAAATCCACAACCTGATCAACCCTCTTATGAAAGGTCCTGTTGACTGATGCATTCTTTATGAGAAAACCGAAAGACATTATTTGAAAATGAATTTAAAAATTCAGAGACGTTACCGGCTATCCGACAGTAGGAAGAAAATGGTTGACTTTAGACGGAGAGTACCTAGTTGTTATTTGCTTGAAGCTCCTTCCTCCTTCAAAAGCTTTGCCCGTTATTCAGCAAGGACTTCTTAGACTTAACGACGGAATGAGCCCTTGTAAATTTTTATCGCTAATTTAATACACAGATTTGCAATTTAGTCTCTTGCTATTTCTCCAATGAGGAAATAGGAATATGGATGGAAAGCCCGCGGGAGACAACCAGCGCTGGAAGAGACAGTTCGTTGGCGGCTGTGTCCGTAGCCAGCGACATTAATTTCAAATAAGCCACAAACAAACAACCAATACGGATAACATAAACTGTCCGTTTTGCAATAATAAAACACGAGCTCTATGTTTGTGTAGTTTATTTTTTTAATGCGAATTTTGGCAAAAGCTAACCAAATTCTTGTCGTTTGTTTTCGAAAGGCATGGAAAAATTATAAAAAAATCTTCGTATTTAAATGAAAAGGTAGCTGATTGATATCATCACAATAATACCTACTACAGCAGTAAGTACCACTCATAAATAATAATAATAATACTTTAACAACATATTTTTATATTGTATGAAGCCTCTGATCCCCACAAATGCGCAATCACAAATCAATCCGCTGATAAATGCGCAACCATAAAGTTCAAAGATAATAATTTACCGTGAATTCTGCGTCAATAGAATATAAATTATAATGTGTTTTCTCTTCATTCATTAATTATACCTACATCATCATAAAATATACACATATTCTTAGGATTATCTTTAGAGAAACAAATCTGCATAGTTACTTTGCATACTAGCTCAACTGAAACTAGTTTAAAAGTAACTAGTACAAAGAAGCACATCAACATTCTGCCTGCGAGTAGCCGCGCCACCGCTGCACCGCCGCGCTGCGGTGACACTCTTTATTAAATATCGCATTATATTCAACAGAACACGAACGGTTTCCGCAAAGTTAACTTGGCTAATGATAGACTGGTTTTTTAAAATAAATCCGATATTAAGTGGTCAATCGACCAGAAAGAAACGGGGGAAAGAATTTCCATTTGCTCCGAATCTTTGCGTACTAAATTCTGCTCGTGGTGAAAGTTAAAGACAAAGGATTAAGTTATGAAACTAGCCGCAACGCATTTCGGTAGATGTACTGGACTCTGCATTCCTTCCTGGCTAATGCATTGTCGCAGACATTGGAACAATCCAATTGCCGTTAAATTGCCGAAGTCCATTTCTTTTTTATGGAAATAGCCGGCAAACGAGCTGACGATCCACCTGATGGTAAGTGGCTATCGTCGCCCATAAACATCAGCAACACCAAAGACATCACTGATGCGTTGCGGGCCAAGAAAGAAAAAGAAGACGAGTCGACTGACTCATGCTTAAGGGTGGTAGATATCCAGACGGACCCCACAGAGAAATGATAATAGTAATAATGGTATTAATTAACATTTAAAATCATAATTACCAATATAATCCCTCGGAGGGGCCCTACCACCAGGGGGCCGGATTTAGTCACCTCTTACGACACCCATCCGGCGTGGGATTGGGTTTATTTTAAACCGCTCCAGTAGGTTCGTGTCACTCATTTCTATGGCAGTGATCAATTACCTCCAGGTTATGAAGCTGCTCGTTATCATCGGCTAGAAACATGTCTGTTACATTGTATTATATGAATTTAATTTGAAACACTTGTTCTTCAAAAAGATATAACAAAAATATAACCGAGAAAATAAAAAAATAAATGCTTTGAAGTTTCGTCAAACAGACAGCCTATTTGCGCCGCACTGGAGTTATTTGAATACAATAAGTTCCATTTTATTATGTACAATCGTCAACTCCATCCGCTCAATTCATCACAACTGCTCAATGACAACTTGAGGAAAACATTAGGAGTTTAGATTAATATAGATATAGAATCCTCGTACATTTAATTTAAAAGAGGAGTGAGGTATTTTTGCTGAATAATGCGAGTCCAAGAGGTAATATATTAAACACTCATAATGGAAAGGTACGGGCCCGCATAATTAAGGAGACCTAAAGTCCTGCCTACCTATGCCTACTCCAACATACTTCCCTTGTAGGTACGGAAAAGAAATTTTGGAGTACCTTCCTAAGGCTTTCTCATTACCAAAAAGATAAACCTGGTTGTGCTCTGTCAAAGGTTTTTCATGTGAATCAATAAACGAGTCGGATCAAATGCTGGTCAATGGTCTGAGGCTTTCATGGATTACAGAAGGTTGGTAGTAACCAGGCGGTACCCTTCCCCCAGATCTGAGTACCCTCGGGAGTAAACTGGGTGTAGCACCCACCTCTGACGCTTCCTGCCCACATCCTATAATCGGTGAGCGATTTTTTGTAGGAGAAAAATAGAGCAATAGTGGTCCCATAATATTTCTGACCAACTTTTTGTAGGACGTGTGCGTTGCACTATTGCTATCAGTACGTTCTATTTTTCTCCTACAAAAAATCGGTCACCGATTATCGGTCGTGGGCGGGAAGCGTAACAAGGAAGGACCATTCACCGTAGCTCAATTCAGCGCAGTGAATATTAGTTTAAGATTAGTTCATTAGTTCAGCCCCATAAGTACCACGAGTACAGTTTTCCTGGGCTGAAGATAGATGGCGCCGCATATTTCTGTCCTAAAGAACGTAAAAGTACCCGCAAAAAGCCACATAAAAACGCTGAGTAAAGTTTTACACGCAAATTTAATTGCGGATTCAAGTCGTATATAAGAACTCGGAATTATAAACTACAGCATTAGAACTTTGTGAATTCGAAATGGCATAACATACTCGTAGCAGACGACAACATTAATACGGGTTTATACAATAAACGTATTTAACAGCAATACAGCATACGTGAAAGCAACCATGATACAAACTCTCTTTGTTTCCCTTCCACCGACCCGCATGAAACAACATGATGAAATAAGCGACAAGCTTCCACCGACATCAGAGAGAATCTCCGAATATTGTGACGTGACTAATGTGTACTGAAGTAACTAAATTAATAATTATAGAGGGAAACCTATTTGCTTTAAGTGCGGTAATACATTGTACGCATTTCATTGCGTATTAGAATATAATTGATGATTAACGAACTCACTCGTAGCTAAATGACGTCTTATCATACGAAGACTTCGTAATATAAAGATAAAAATTGTATTGCTACTTGGTAGTAGTACGAATGGTGAAAAATTACTAGGTTATTGTCCTTTTCCTCAGTAAACCTTGCTCTAGTATTGTGCCATTCAATTTTATATTATTTTATAAATAAATTAAATAAAAAGAGACATTATTGACTAAATTTTAATATAAACTCAGGGACACAAAGTGATGGAGTATCTCTTTTTAAGGAAAATATAAATATTGGAAAAAATATGTACCAAAACGTGAATACGTTATAATAACATCCAATTTATTATCTCTGACAATTCAAATTAAGAGAATATTATTTGTCCTTACAGGATGGCACGTAATACATACTAAAAATAAATTGTATTGCTGTCCTTCTCTTTTCTCTTCTTTCTTGTAACTATACATCGGTGACTAATGAAGTACGATATTTAATATGCGCGCATTAGTGTTGTGCACACTTAATTAATACACAATATAGGTACAAAGTGAAAATTTTTTGCGACATGTTTTTAGGAATTGAATTACAGCTGCATTTTACTTTTGGACTTTGAATTTGACGTACAATTTTATTTGACTTTGTTGTCATTGTGGTATACCTACATAAGTAACCGCATTCACGCAAGACAACTCGCCTTCAGAGAGGCCAAAAACATTATAGATCACTATACCTAAGAGCTTAGGTATTACAAGCAAAGAAAGGTTTCGTTTACGTAAAACATTTGTTACGCAAGACGTTTACTAGCGTATATTTATATACTACTAGCTGCCCGGACAGACTTCGTTCTGTCAAAAGTTTTTATTTTTATTTTGAGATGTAAGGTATCCTATCTTTCAAGTTGGATCAAACTGCATACGGTGTACAAATTTGATTAAAATCGGTTCAGTAGTTTAGGAGTCCATCGAGGACAAACAACGTGACACGTAATTTATATAGGTATATTAAGATTTTGGAATTATATTGTATTTTCAAAGCACATCCAATCTCTAACAGTAGGGACTTAGAAACATTTCAAAGCGCATGTAAGAAATACAATACATAACGTATACGCAATACGCATGTCAAAAGCCTATTGAAATTCAAATGTGTTGTTCGCTATCCTTTTCTCAGGAAAACCGCATGTTACTTGGAAAGTACGTAAATCTTCAAACGCCGTTTTTCCTTTTCCTAAAAAATATTTCCGAGAAAACCAAAAGTAAACGCTTTGAAGTCATGAATAAATCTACATAGATATTCAGATTCATGTACGCACTGAAACTGCTAATTGGAAAACTTAAAGAAAGCATAAGCATAATATGCATTTCCCTGCTTCAGATATCCTATTTCGTGTACGATGATGATAAAGCTTATACTCTGAGGCGTAACAATAGTCTAACTTTACCCGCTCGCTCATAAATTATCCATAAAAGCAGGTGAATATAACAATATTTCACTGAGGCTTTTAAGAAATAAAAAATGACGTCTGAAGTTTACTCCGGTTTTTGCGGCTTAATGAAAGCTAGTGTATGGTTTCGAAAAAGTTTAAAAGCCGGTCCAGGTCGAGGGCGCCTTATAGCCTCTTGACCTGTGCGACGTCGTCACTATTCTGGATTGTGCTTCGCTTAAGACGGCTAGTTACGCTACCCACGAATCTGTAAGAGGGAGCGCATTTATCTATCAGGCCCATTTTTGTATTAAGGGGCACAAAATGATTAGAGCTCACCCATGCCTATGAGCATATAATGAACGATCAAGAAACTTGTACCCGCAGCAACCGTAAAAGTAATTAACAGTTACTGCAAAATTACTCATGTACAGTCACGTTGGAGGAATTTTATTGAACGTTAAACTTATGTATTGAATTGAACAACAATTATTAATTCCACGATCGTTGCGGGAAAAGAGGGCGCAATTTGCCATTATCTTGTTTCAAGTTGTCAATTATATCCAGGGGACATTAAACTCAAAGTGGCAAGCTGTTATAATAGCGACCTTAACGACTCCAAGAGATTTCTCTGGACAAAGTACATAAATCCGCCTTTCCTACAGTTTTGAAATGAGCATTTGCAGCCGGAGATCCATTTATTAAAACGTGAAGGCTAAACCACTATACTTACCTAACATAACAATAAAAAATAAAGAAATCATGATCAAAATTTTGATTCTTATACATACATAAGCGGAGTCCGTTATATTAAGTTACTGTTTCAACAATCTCTAAGGATTTTGCTGACGAAGATCTACAATTTCGAGACAAATAAAAAGCAAATTCTGCAAATACCCAGAAGAATAAATAACATATTATATGTAATTGTGTTCACATTTATTTAAGCATACAGAAGAGAATGTACTAAAACATAATATTGCATGTGTTCAGGAAAGTTTAAATGGAATTCCCAAAGTAATTAGCATATTTAAACTAATCATCCGCCGCGTGAATGCACTATTCACAGGATGTGTTTAGTCATCTGTATTTAGATAACTTGAGAGTGTGTTCTGCAGCTTAATTCGCGGAGACGGTTTAAATACAGCTACTATTATAATCAATATTCAATAATCTAAATTTTACTAACAAAAAATAACCGACTTCAAAGTCTCAAAAACTACTTGTCAGATCTCGTTCAAATTTATGTGGGACTACATGCCAAGCACCTGCTTTCGATTAAAAAAAGAATCATCGAAATCGGTTGGCGTGATATTGAGTTATTCGTCAATTTGTCGCGCACATATTAACACAAATTTACGACTTGTGTGGTTTTCTCATGGATGCCATTGTCAGATCTCAATAAAATTTATGTGGGACCACATGACAGCCACCAGCTTTCGATTAAAAAAGAATCATCAAAATCGGTACTCTCAGTCCAACTTAAAGTTCTGAGGTAACAAACATCCCATCAAAAACATAAATGTAAAGTGAGAGTCAATTTCAAAAAAAAAAAAGAATTGAGATCTAAATGGGTGCCAATTTCTGTGTAGAAAAGCCAAAAATTTTAGTCACAAGAACATGTAATTCAAGCTCCACATTTGACTTGGTTAGTTTTCACGTACCTACCTAGGCTATATTATATCTATGTAATTAGCTTCGTCAAATCTGTTAGGTTGATGGCTTATGACACTCTTCTCTAATTTGGTTTGTTGGTTGCTAACTAAAGAAAACTAGCCAAGTCAAATGTAAAGCTTGAATTACATGTTCTTGTGACTAAAATTTTTGGCTTTTCTACACAGAAATTGGCACCCATTTAGATCTCAATTCTTTTTTTTTTTGAAATTGACTCTCACTTTACATTTATGTTTTTGATGGGATATCATTACTTTTTGTATAGAAATTATTAGTAAGTACTTATTCATAACGTTACTGATTAATTTTAATACATGAACTGTTATAGTGCTCTTCAACTAAATCTGTAGTTAGTGCGCCGTGGTCCAAAATACGGTACCTATTATTTCATTATTTATAAGTAATGATCTTCCACTATTGATGTCCGCTAAATATTGAAATAATAATTAATACTAAATCCCAATTATAATATCGTAATAAATACGAAAGTCGACTATACTCTTATTAGTTACAAGTGACCGCCCTCGCTTTGCTTTGGTTTTCTTATTTTTTTACACCTTGGGTTACGTTATTGGAGTTTTATTAAGGATCCCTAATTTATTGAAAATATAATATAGCCTATGTCACCCGGGGATAGTGTAGCTTTCCAACAGTGAAGGAATTTTTCAAATCGGTTTAGTAGTTTCGGAGCCTGTTCAATGCAAACAAACAATCAAATCTTTCCTCTTTATACTATTAGTACAGATAAGTTGTTTATGTTCGATGACATCGTGCAACAATAAATTTTGAAACAATACTCCGAATTACTTTAAACTGGTATAATTACGGAAATAATACAAAATTTTGTGGTGTAATCTTGTAGATTAGAGAAAAATAATTTTCCACACATTAAAAATAAAACAACGTAATACACTGGAAATAACGTCCCCTGACGAACCACTAATCTTCACGTAAATGTATATGTGCTGTGCACTTCTCACAGGCACTTGGGACACTGAACATCTTCCTCCCGTTGAAAGCTTCAGAAAGTACTAAAACTGATATGTTTCGTTATATATTCACCTTGGAATCCACATAATGACCAGATGTCATCAATTTTGATTGCTACTCTTAAATTTCAGGCATTTTAAGTAAGTGTTCCTAATAGAATCAATTTTTTAAAAAATTATCATAAATTGATAAAAATTTACTACTTTCAGATTTATTCCTTTGTATTCACCCGACTATCTATCTGCATGCCAAATTTTAACTTTCTAGGTCACCTGGAAGTTGGATATAGTTTTGATCTATAGGTCAGTCAGTGTTAAATTTCTCGATATTTGGACGTTAATATCTAAATAACCGTTTGAGATGTGTTTATGAAATTTGGAAGACCTATGTATTTTGCAAGTCTTAATAAATGAGCCAAATTTGACAGGTTTATGTTGAATAGTTTTTGAGTTATGAGGTGGTCAAAAGTGGCTCCAAATGGTTCGTGTAATATTACACACGGTGCTGCTCGTCAATTCTGTTAGCTAAGAAATTGACTTGACACGCTCCGCGTGTCTAGATAAAAAAAATACAGTCGAATTGAGAACCTCCTCCTTTTTTTGAAGTCGGTTAAAAAATGCCTTGTTTATTCAAAAACGAAGCTTTGATGCTTCACAACGCTCGCGAATGTATATTCAAGCCAATTAATAAACAATACATGAGTGAAATCCACCACTGTGCGTTTATCGAATAGCTCGGCAATTACTTTACCTATGCGTCGATTTGACAAACGCCGAGTGGGAACTTCACTAAGGTATTGTTAACGAATTGGTTTGAATGATGACCCTTCACCCTATGCATTCGCGAGCACTGTGAGACCAAATCGTATCTGTTGTGTTACATCTAATGATAAAAGCCGCGTGAAAATCCGTGTGTTATTTTAGAGATCAATGATTACAGATTAACAGAGGCTTTGTTTTATATTGTATTTTATTGATTACATATTTAATAAACATATCTTCAGAAAAAATAGGTTTATACCTAAATACATCGTGCTACAGTCACTTTTCTTTTCTATACCAGACCAGACACATTGTATTAATGATGGAGTTTGCTTAAAATTAGCAAATTTTGCCTAGTCCTGGTAGGTAATTGTGCGTATTCCAAATGACAGTCTTGAAACGACAAAACCCCTTTCTAATATTAAAATTATAAATATTGAAAAAAAAATCGTAATGGAAAGGATTTTAAAACTGGGATCATTCAGCATCAAGAAAATAATCTTTTTAATATTATAATCTTACAATATAATTATTTTTTACTTCACAATAATATTCTATTCAGTATCGCTTATGGACACTTAAATACCGAGGCATTTTTTTTGTAATAATCTATAAGAAAAAATTATAACATTTTTATCTGTTACTCTAAGAATTCCGCTCGAACATGACTTCGTTACGAAGCAAAGATTTTAAAATTATCTACTATGTTCAATAACTTTAAGTTGCGTACCTGACTTTGACAATTTGATTGGCAATGCTATTATATGAAACAATCTCCTCTAATCAATAACGAGAACAATAGGTAAATTGCTAATACATTTGAAACCAATTAAAAGTATTGAGGCTTGTCAAAATAACCTATTTAAACTTTGTTATTTTGCAGAAAGGAAAACAAATTCAGCTTTTTAATGTCAATGAAAATAATAAAAAACAAAATAGTTCAATATGTTTGAACGTTATGCAGGTACACTTTTTGAAGTCAGATGCGTTTTAATACCGTATATAAAGTTTCTTAGCCTTAAAGTAAAAAGAAATCTTCTGTTTACTCATCGCCTTTGTTAAAGATTTTAATATTTATACATTTTTCAGTTCGTTGATGTAAAGATATTTTGTTTCGCATATTTTAGTTCGCGAGAATTTCAAAAAGCGAATTTAAGTTTATTTATTTTTTGTTTTATAATACCTTGATAAATAATTTTACGCTAATACTTCGTTAACAAACAAAATGAAATACAGTAAGTAATTGTTGTAGTTGTAACAAAATAAGACTTACAGCGCCATCTCTTGTTACTACAAAGAAAACTATGTACAGCATGTGTACAGCCTCATAATGTATAAAAACCAGCCATATTTTTTTTAGTCTGTGCCAAGCCATACTGTAGTATCAATAATAATTTTATTAAATTATTATTATTCACGTATCATTTTTTAAGATTAATAGCTCTCATAATCTCTAATAAGGCTTTATAATGGAGATTGCAAGAGCAAAGCACTATTCACAATGAAATTGGGGTACATTTTAATTTCTATAGAATAAAGTAGCACACACGAGCGGTATTAACGAAGCGAATGTAGGCAAAAGCCGTTTTCATCGCGCTTGGCTGAGTTTCTCCTTCAGTTGAGGAGTTTGTTCCTAATATCACCAAGAAATCCTTAGTATAGTGGAGCTTGCGGTCGTTCCCTTACTAGACAAATAAGGACTGATAAATGTATTTATTTATTTATATTGATAATTATTATGTTCAGTCCGGCAGTGGCAGAGTTAGATTTGTTTCAACGAATGCAAATCACGCATTACTAATTGCAGCAATTATTCAAATAACTGTTTAAATGTGTGTAGATACATTAGAATTAGGAGAAAATGTTAATTTATTTATAAAATTTAGCTTTCCGCATTTATTTTCAAGTTAACTTTTTTAAGTTTAGTCAATAAAGCATGCCAAGTTTCACACTTATTTTTAGTTAGTAAAAATATAAAATTAAAAAGTATTATCGTCGCAATAACTATAAGAATGTTAAATATCGCATATTCATATTCTAACAATATATTTTATGTTAGATGTTACGTAACTACTGCCTGAAGATAGATTTTAGGCTTACAGTAACATTAGACGATATCCGTAGATCTGAATGGTATTCGTACACATACAATCTGTTAAGTTCAGCTATAGGTAAAGTTATTAATTTAGGAAAATTCATTTACGGTTTGCCTAACATACGCCACAGAACTATAATTGCAATCAAACATGTACGCTTGGTGTGTTGGAAACCACTGCAATGTTTATTGGTTTCCAGAAATCAATGAAAACGATACTTGATTCCCATTGAACCATCAAAATATTGCGGTGATACGAAATAATTATTATTTGTATACTGATACCTGATAGGAATTTCATTTGTCATACAGACCATACAGACTATGGTGAAGTTTGATTCACCCGGATTATTTTACAATTTATTTTTACAATTTCGGAGCTAAGTAAGTAATTTAGTTTTGGTTTGACTGTCGCAAATCATTGTTTTCGTCAGAAAGTATTTTGGAGTAGATACCTATATTGACCTGTGTTCGATGTAAGTACCTATATATTTATTATGTTTACAAATCATTATCGTCCAATATGTAACGCACGGAAATATTGTATTGTGTAAATATTGTTAAAACAAGAAATCGTTATTTTTACAGGCCAACGGGTGTAGAGCAAATCTATTTTCTAAGAATTACATATATTATATAAAATAAAGACTACATAAAATGATGATTATTTAAGCAAAAACTTTCATTTATATTGGCCCTTCAGAGAGAGAACCCCACTAGAGAATAACTGTTACTTTCGGGGACAACTAAAAAAGTTTTTGGGCACCCCTTAGTAATATCACTGTGTTACCGAAAGTGCGAAAATCTGTAAGATTTTATTACTTACCTATTCCAATGTTTGTATGTGATATAACAAAAATATTATTTCAGGCATATACTTAACCCGCAGACAAGAAAAAAAACAAAGACCTAACTGTCAGAGAATGCCTTTGGAAATTTAGAAATTGAGTTCTTCCAATCATAATCAACAATTTTATTGAAAAATCAAAAGAAAAATTAAAATGTGTGCAATTCACACGTGGTAGAAGTGAAACCTTCTATTAATTTAATAACGCGTATCAGTTTTAATTTTCTTTCAAAAACTATTTTGTACTAAACATAAACGTGTAGGTACTTATGTAAGCGCGTGAGAAGTTATACTTCTTTGGCATCATTAATAAATTTAACACTCTCTGTCTTGGCGAACTTCGTATCGCCTAATATTCAGTGATTCATTTTGTTGTTACTTTTAACTTTTTTTAATTTTGGTAGGTTTAACAAATCAGAGACCATTAAATTCCCTCTCCCTCTCCCTCCCACTCCCTCTCCACCTGCCCCTCCACCTCCCTCTCCCCCAGCCCCTCCCCTCCCCCTCCCCTTCCCCCTCACCTTCCCCCTCCCTCTCCCCCTCCCCTTCCCTCTCCCCTCCCCTACCCCTCCCTCTTCTCTCCCCCTCCCCTCCCCTTCCCCCTGTACAATGCCTCCTATCTCATTTTCGAATTTATGTGTCTTTATTTACTGTCCCGTTTTCGTTTCATCGACTTTCAAATCACTACGATGCTAAAAAAGGTTTCACTTCAAAAAAATAAAAGTAGGTACATTACTTGAAGAACAACTATAGTTATTTCATCAACGACAAAAACTAAGTGTTTTAATTTAGCTCAGATAAATAAACACTTAAATGCCGATACATACGCCTACACTTTATCCATTTGTGCCTCAACCGGGAATCGAATCCGGGAAAAGTTACAGAGCCATCACATAACATAAATACAAAATATGGCAAAAACCGTTTTCTGTCAATAATATTCCATAATATGTTTTCATTTGTAGCAGATTTGTGGCCAATTTATAGCCAAAACGAAAGTTACACGTTATTATTCAAACGCATTTGTAATGACGCAATAAGAGAAAAAATAGGAATAATTTACATATTTCAGCAGTTAAGGAATTTCCAAGTTCCGATGGGATTCTTAGACCACGCTAAAAGTACCTCCAAAGGATCGTGCAAACCAATATAGGTGAATTTTTCCTAACCTAATTCGTTTTTGAAGAGGGTCGACGATTCGTAAAGAAGGTAGGTATGTATTATGAATTTTATTTTTACATTATATTCAATAGGCATTGATTGATGAAGGAAATATATAATATACATACATGACTAAATATTTGAATTATACATACGTTAAAATATAATTATTTAGTAATGTAATTTGATTTGTTATAAACAGATGGAGAACTACAAAATGTGTCAATCACCAACACTGTCCAACAATCAATAACTGTCCCATAAAATAAAAGGGACTAATAGTGGTTTAAATTAAGTCAAAATATTATCGCATGGAACATTATAATTGAAATTCTAAGAGTTATCTTCGTCCGTTCTTCCAACTTCTAATCATGATTAGATATACATATATAGTCTATTTATAACATAGCATCCTTTCCCAGAAACGGGTCATCCCTAATGGCTTCCTAGCAGCATTGTAAAATATTATAAATGAAATTTGAAGTCGTTCAAAAATAATGTGCAAGCAAGTGCCGCAGGAAACAGCGGAAAAAGCGTAATGTTACTAGAGAATTAAATATAAAATATGTAGTGCGGAATATAAGCGGTTGGTCCATTTGTAAAGTGTGCGCAACAGACGATGCATTAGGGGGATTAAAACTTGTAAAAGGAATAGAACTGCTTCCATCGTGTCACTAGACTGCGTTAATTCTCACATTGTGACGACACCCGCAACTTGAGGGATTGCCGGCTAGCTGCACTATTCAAGATGCGAACCTAAGGTAACATCTTAAAGTAATTAACAACGTAGATTTTAATCACTACGGAATACAATAGTATTCCATCAGTAATTTTCATTCGAATTGCTAAAGAAACAACACATTCTGGCATAAAATGTATTCTAGTTAAATTTCTAAAATATCAATGAGGTCAAAACACATATAAATCTGAAACGATTTGGGATTAAATAATAATTATAATTTAAATAACAGTTTGCTATTCAATAAAGGTTACGTGGACAGTTAGGTACTTGTTTATTTGTTTGGAATGATAAGTTGATTTCGTCCCTTCGGCCTTTACTATTTCACGCGGACGAAATAAATGTGGGCCTATTAGCCCATAGATGCATTTAGATAACTTTTATTTTCGCAAACTTTAATTTTATAACGTTCCAGTTGAAACTAATATTCTTATCTAAGATTCAAAAATATTTATCGACTGATAAAGGATAGCACAACCAACTAAGTCTGACAGTATAGATACGAAGAACCATTTATAAATTTTAAAACAAATAAGCAAGACAAGTGTATTAGTGCCTTGTAATGTTTACTTACTTGTCAGTCATTACTTATTTGTCAGCGTCTAAGTAATATTGCAAGGCATTAATGTCTGGGTTTAAAATATTTATTACTCCCGCTACAAATTAAGCTACGCCGACCGCGGTCTAAGTTTGGGGTTATAATGTAAGTTCCTTGAATGTCCTTTCGAAGTATAAATCGCCTCAGTTCACGCGCACTTAAAACTTGTACTATGAAATAAAAATGTTAATAGCGCAAAGTTTGATAGCAAAACGAAATATTATTTCAAAAAAGTATGCTATTCAGATTTTATAAGTAGCCACCACTGCAGCACTGGCACGATGTAACGTACATAATTAGAATTTTATTTATAGTACCTAATTCAAAGATCTTCCAGAAGAAACTTGTAAATCTATTGCACTTGTTAATTATCTGTACTTTACTTTAATAAATAAGTAACAACTTATTTATAAAGTAGAATACTCTGCTTGATTATTCTTTTGAATTAAAAGTTCCAGCTTAAAACATCAGGGATCATTGATTTTACGAGTGAAATATGTTACATACCGTAAGTCCTTACATTTGAACATGCATATGAAATGTCTTTAACAGTTTTCAACATGTAACATCATTTATCGTCATCGTGTAACATCGTCATCATACATACGGTTCTGTCGCATATTTTATGTAACACGAAAGCAATATTGCGAGTATTTTTATTTAAGCTTTAGTAGAGCAGTTTAAAAGTGTTACACTCGCCGCGAGCTAATCCGCACTGGATACAGTCTCGAGTACGGAGCAATGATAAATTATTGCTAAGGTTAGTGCCACCGACACCGAGACATACAAAAAATGTACCTTCTCATTTTGCCAATGTAAGTACAAACAATTTATTCATTTTGGTAACAAAAATGTAATAGCTTCTGAATGTTTTTAAATTTAAACTAAACAATTATGAAGTAAATGACCCAGAACTACAAGTCTGAAATATTAGTTTCGGCTTGCTTTATAAGCCATTTTCCCTCGATTTCTCGAACAATCTTCCAAACAACTTTCGGTAACTTTTAAACATTCGATTAATATGGAATTCAGCACACGTAATAACTTTATCATAAAGTTAAGTAACACAAGTTATTGTATAATAAAAATTATATAACTTCATACTTTGATACCAGAACTACCTACCATTTAGTCCAATATAATACAGATCTCGTTACACGATAAACATATAAATTTTCTTACAACGGAAATCTTTATTTAAACGAAATTAGTATTTTAAATTCGAAACAATTCATGATTATGGCTGACATCCAGCTTTGGACCGCACGGTCTTAACTCCCGCTACGCCGACCGCAATCTTTCAAGTAGGAAGCAATATTTTAAGCTACATTTAAACCAATCTAGGAAAAACTGGGAATTTATGAAAACTTTTTTTAGCTTACATTCATATACGTATTGCCTATAAAATTTTCGCTAGACTTCAGTATTTTCCTAGACTTCGGAAAAGCATAATTAATTACTAATACTAATGGGTCAATTCACAACGAGACGATGATGACGAGACATGAAGATGCTTGAAGATGCCAGCTGCTTCAAGGTAGTCGAAGATGTGCATCGTGAAATTTGCGATCTCATAACACATGAATAGATAACTTGTGTGCTCGTATTCGTAGTTGCCCGTCGCGTGTGACGTACCAGAAACACGCTACGAAACAAACGCTGCACGGCGCCGCGGCGTAGCGCCACATGTAGCAATGCATACCCGGCGTAACTCGACCTTTTTTGCGCCTCTTCTTGTTGTTCAATTTTATACACTTTTACACATTCAATAAGGTCTGAAATGCAATGCCATAACAAAAAACAGCATGCAGAGTCGCTTAGTGAATTGACCCTTAAAAATTCCTCACAAATCACTTTTTCTAGAATAAAAATATATCAGTGCAGTATCGGTTGTTCAGATCATCGCCAAACGCCAAGGAATAAATATGCTGTTTCTTCTTTATACTGAACAAGATAACAATGAGTATATGCAATACATACAAAACTGTCCTACTACTAGGCCTGGATATACTCACAGATGGAGAGGATTACATGTATGCGGGTTTATTCAAGAAAAACATTTACACATTCAGGCCAACTGTAACCAATGCTTTCTGTACTAGGATTAAGTATTACATCTAAATCTACATCTAAGCCTTACATCTAAAACCACGATTGCATGAAAATGTTCCCAATTATAGGTACGAAATTGATTGCCTTTCCTGGAACGGCATCGGAATTAACAAATTTATCTATAATAGAGCCAATAAGTGGTATTTCTATTTTGGTTCCCACGTGCTCCGAATACATGATAGAAATTATTTGAAATATGAGGCTTTTCCTGTACACATACACATGGAAGGTACTAAATGGAATTTCTTGTAACACGTCAGGTTATAGGAATAATTTTTTTGCAAGTTACCAATTTTCAGAATTTATTTAGGCTGCGTAAAGAAATTAATATAATAAAAGTAATATGAATAATCTTAAAGATTATTATATACATCTGAGAGTAAAAATATTCACTAAGCTTTGGTTTGCTTTTAGTGTGGTCTTAGCTGTGAAAAATTATAGCGTGTATGTGTATTGTAACTTATCATAGCAAATAAAGTAGCAACTATGATAGATGAGTCCATCCAAAGGGCTCCAATTTTTATATATTGACAGACGTGGTAAACGTCAATCTATAATTTATTAAAATACTAGCTGCCCAGACAGACTTCGTTCTGTCAATTTTTTTTTATTTTGAGATGTAAGCTATCCTATCTTTCAAGTTGGATCAAACTGTACACGGTGTGCAAATTTGAGTAAAATTGGTTCAGTAGTTTAGGAGTCCATCGCGGACAAACAACGTGACACGTAATTTATATATATTAAGATAATAATATAACACACAATTTGACTACAGCGCCAACTGAATAACTCTTTCATAATCATAAAGCATCACATTAACATACATAATAATGTGAGTCTCAATAATGACTAACAGACGCATAATCGATACAATCGTATAAAGAGTTTGGATTCAATTAATTATATCCCCATGTCAAAATAGACAATATAACAAATGATTGTTTTTGAAAGCCCAGATTGGATTGATTTATTTACAACGTTTCGCAATAGAACGTTAGACGAGTCATTATTCAATAATGAAAAATTGTAGTCGAGAAATTACAATGAATAACACGCGTGAAACGTTACCACGTTGTCCAGCTTTTGTAGTAATTTAATCAACTAAAATAATATCAATTCCATGGGTTTTTACTACGGTGACAATAATAATCATGATGAATAGCTTAATAAATTACCTCGTTCATGTATTATGCAACGTATATCGCTCAAATATTAACTTGCCGGCGTAATGAATGTCGCCAATAACGAAGAGTGGTGTGAAGAGTAAAATTTTATTGAGATTTTGTTTGTTCGGCCTCATCTGAGAGCTGTTAATTACGTTAAGAGCCTATAACAGATGTAAATTATGAGTATTTATTATCATACTCATATAAACTGCTCGTTGGATACTCGCAAGCCTCTGTGAATGTGTGTATCCGTGACACAAATTCTGCAGAAATTTAATATTAAAAAGAGTTTCAGGTAGAAGCGCATGAAATTGTTCAAGTGTCATTTACAAAAAATTTTACGATGTGTCATTTTAATGGATATCTCATATAAAATATGACGTGAAATTTTAATATTGCATTAAAGATCCCAAGTCGTATTTAATAATGCGTTGGGATCCGACAAGTCAGAGCAAACTATGTGAAGAGATAGTTGCTATAGATTACTCAAGTTGTGTAATCAATGTTCCTATACATGAAACGTAAATCAAACCGCAGACCATCGACATTGGACCGCACTAATATTATAATCTCTTCGCTCAATTACTATTAGGGTACATAAAAGCAATACAATGGGACGTGCAGATGAGAAATGGCCAATATGTATACGTCTCTATATCTTTGTGTGTAACTTCTGCTGGAGATTATTGTGAAACATAAGCCTACGATTTTTAGATGAACGGTCTATATTCATCCTGGAGTCTAAGACAAGCCAGTAGATACAATTGATAGATAGATACTGTTGAAGATACTACTGCTAGATACTATTACTCACACTAAATTTTACTCTGATTGTACTACTCATGAACCGGACTTCTTTTCTTCTTCTAGAATCGTTTGTAAAATATTTCTAGAGTTTAAGACATTCATTTAGAAAGCAACTTGTTGGCCAGCCACGAAGGAAGCTTCTGTAATTGTTGCAAAAAGTGACCACCGTCAGGAGATCCATGTGCTCTTTATAACGATCTAAGCTTTCTGTCTACTTAATCGTACCCTACGTGTCAGACACCAAAATATTCTATGTATTAAAAAGTATAATACTATTCTCACTAGATCGTTCATAGCACGGTCATGGTATGGTACGATATGCTGGGCAGACTTCTTTAGAAATAAGCGTGAGTATAAGTACAAACCATTAATGGTCCACTACTGAGAACGGATCTCTCCTCATGAACAGGCCTAGAGCATACTCCACCACACTGCACCTGTGTGGATTGGTGGAAGAGTTAGAGGCCAAACAGGTACCTATATTACTTTAAGGATAATCTGGGAAGTTATCGAGGATAAGATTTACATAATTATGTTGCTCGTTTAATAGTATGATCTAAATTTTACTAACAAAAAATAACCGACTTCAAAATTACTCAAAAACTGCTTGTCAGATCTCGTTCTTTATGTGGGACTACATGACAAGCACCTGCTTTCGATTAAAAAAAAGAATCATCAAAATCGGTTCACCAAGTCGAGAGTTCTGAGGTAACAAACATAAAAAAATACAGTCGAATTGAGAACCTCCTCCTTTTTTGAAGTCGGTTAAAAAGATACAATATACAATTATGTACTATTAGATATGTCTTCTGTGACAATACATAAATTATAGATATGACTTTGAAGTTAGGGCTAGAAACCAAACGAACCGCAATTCGCACGCAGATACCACATTGACGTTATAGCAAGCCACAAACAATACAGTGACAGCGTGAGGCATTGCTTTTGAGAGTCACGCGGGTGATTTGATAAATTAGTAATGACTATTGGACCTTTGTTTTAATAAATAGGTTATTACCTACTATTATATGGGAACTTAATGTTAGAAGAGTACGGATTTCTCCAAATAGCGTAGATATAGGATTAAAGATCACTACTTACGAGTATAGCTTAGAACGTTTACGGCATATACGTGTTCGGTGTTCGTTATGTATAGTCTGAATACAATCCGTAGCTTGCGTTCGAAATAAGTTCGAATTTATCTTTAGTAATTAGTCCACTGGGACAGATATTGCATATTGTGTCGTGAATAATTTCTAAATAAACAATGCACTATTCACACTAGCAGTAGTAAAAGAGTGTGTGGGTTTAGAAATAGATACAACAGTTGTCCTGCCACAACGAAATCGTACAACGATGTGGTCCTAATAATAATAACTGTTAGCAATGGAATTGAAGCAAGGTACTGCAACATAAATAATATTGTCGCCAGCTTGCTTATCACAGTGAAAGTAGGCAGAAGAAGTCTGGAGGAAGTAAGAAAATCTATTAGATACGGTAAATTAATCTTACTTGCAACAATTCACTTCAAAAAACATAACCCTTTGCCTTTATCTCATTTATTCATTATTAATTGACAAAAAGGAGTTTGTCAATTCAGTTGTATTTTCTTTTTATGTATGCTACTTTAGAAACCGAACAGAATAAGTTCATCATTGATGAACCGCTTAGGACAATATTTTTTTTTTTACTGAAAGGAGACACTTCCAGATTGGTCCCACATTTATCAAAATTCCGCATGAAGATGGAATCCATGAGGAATTAAGGGAAATCCTTAAATTTCATAGACATACATATGTGGAAAGAAGAGGTAATCTACGATGTTGGTTATTCAATAATATTCCTTTTACTTTGCTCCATGATATTATATTTCCAGTTCTCCTAACGTTCACATCAATAACAATCTGTACTACTCCGTGATCACTATACGAATCCCCATAGAATGTCCCACACATATTATTCTAAATAGATTGACACATTCCTAATTCTAAACATTTGGTTTTTCTTCATGACTTCTCGTATGACAGACCAAAGAGGTCGCTCGCCGTCACATATGGTGATTTTGTTATAGGGTTTTCAAAGAATGTTTCTTTGAAGACACTTGATTTTTTGGTAAAATTTACAATTAAAAAACGGACGGAGATAACAAAACTTACCGATGATGAGCCGCAGAAGGCTGGCAGCGAGGATGCCGAAGTCCGGAGAGTTAGCCATCGGTGACATTCCCGCGCGCACTGCTCACACGACCACCGGCCATTACTTCACATGGATTGCACTCCACAGTATAATCAATTTAATTTATATCGGCAGCCAACGAAGTTTCTACCTTTCATCGCAACCACACTATCCTGTGCTAAAAATTAATTTTGTAATTTCAAGGAAAAATATTCCAATTACGATATGGATCCTGAATAAAAATTTTACTTTGACGCTGGTAAACGATATCTCTAAATACCCTAGAGAATACATTTGTTTAGTAGGGACACAGACTCCTTGAATCCTTGAATTTCTGCACATACTTAATACAGGTAAGTGTAATGGTCTATTAATTAATAGGTAAATATCATATTATAATATTTTGCCGTTTATGATATTAAATAATATGTACTCTATTGGACATGGACTGTCCAACTGTACTTAATATCCTTTTTCTCTCTTTTTATATTTTAAATTAAAAACAAAGGAAATTTCCATTCATATATTTTATATTTCAAATTTAACTTTAGGTACCGACTTCTAAATAGCTCGGTTGTACATCGATTTGATCTTTTCCCTTGAAACCAGCAGAGTACAGGGTACAATAACTCACTCGAAATTGTAGTAACTTTTTTAATTTACTCCTCGTAAATGCAGGCTTTGCGTTGTGATTTATTTGAGACATAGCTTCTCATGTGCGATCGGATATTACGGGTATAATCCAACAGATTAACAAAGTTTTATGTTTTCGGGTGTAGATAATTATTAATGCACATACAAACAAAAACAGCTACATATTCGGGTCTAGCTAGGCCTGCTAGGCGGATGGTAGGTATTATTATTATTATTATAAAACAAAGTGCATACCTCAATTTTTAATATCTACTGAAAAAAGCCAAACTTATCGAAGAGATTCACCAAACAGAAAGTCAACCTCTGCTGCTCCTAGTGTCAGCAAAATGGTCGGGTTATTTGATAATAACATTGATATGTTAAATACTTTTTATACACGTAAGGTATGATTTAAGGGTACGTAGCCGTGCTTTACATATAAACAAACATTCTGTAGTATTAAAATTACGGAACATTTTTGTATCATGCGTATGTTATTTGTGGTACTTAGCTAAACAATAGATGAGGTCATTAACCATACACGGCGATTTTTACCTAATTACTTCTATCCTATTTTGTATAATTATCATGGTGCTACCTGTGTGCTAGATTTTATGACAATCCGTTCAGTACTTATTGCGTGAAAGAGTAACAAACATACATTCTCTTTTTAGAAAACCTATTAATTCA
This sequence comes from Thymelicus sylvestris, assembly GCA_911387775.1. Taxonomy (NCBI): domain Eukaryota; kingdom Metazoa; phylum Arthropoda; class Insecta; order Lepidoptera; family Hesperiidae; genus Thymelicus; species Thymelicus sylvestris. The sequence goes on from OU426888.1 coordinate 8,599,239, forward strand.
AGTGATCTGTGTATATAAACGGATGTATTTAATGTCTGGTAAAAATATAATTATGATAAATTCGGGTGAAGACGACGTGGCCACGCGCCACGAGGCTGCCAACGGAAGCCTCTACCAAGTAAGTGTGCCTTTTCTATCATTGTTTTGCGGCTGTGTCCTTATAATTCCAGAATTATGCATCACAGCTGCATTTTCCCACAATTATCGCTTATATAAAAGCAAGTAGTACATAGGCATAACATATTCTCATCGAGTAATACTGTTCCACCGCTCAACTTAGGTTTCTATCGAAGAAAAATACAAAAAACGCAAATTCGCAAACCGTTTTATGGTAGTAGATTTTAACCAGCAATCAGTTTTTTTACACCAATGGATGAACACTAGTGATTTAGCCACAGTGCTTATGTGATTCCGAGAATAAGAAAAATCATTGTTAAACACCAGTCAAACGTCGGAAGTCTTCTGTAGAAATGGTAAATTTTTATCAACTTTTAGGTACCTACATTGTTGCGTGCGAAAAAAACAAATTTATAGTCACCCCGAGAAGGGAGGGATTAAGTTCTTTAAAACAAAACAAGAAAGAAGATATGTTATCTAAACGAGTTCAGAGAGAATTAGAAGAACGATAGCCGTACTGTCCCAGTTATCAGTTAGTTAAAATGCAAATTGTTTCTTTTGTTTGCAAAAACCGATCGGCAAGCGCTGAGCCGCGAAACACTGCAAAAATGCTAAACACACATTTGCAAACAAAGCTGACATATATGCTGCCTCACCGTTGGCATATTTACAACTAGCGACACATGTTTTATACTCTTTCGCCTTCACTGCAAGTGTCTCTAAACAAACTCAATGTCTAAGCTGACTTCAACATCAGGCTTCGGTGATAATACGGAGTGAAACAGTGTTTTTGAAATGCTTTTGAACAGTCGCTTTTATATATCCTTCTATTTCCAGGAAATGCAAGGTTTTAGGCGCAACAAACAGAGTGGAACAAACGGAGGTAGCTTGAATTGTTATTTAAACCGCAAACGCAACATCTAACGTAGAAGCTGGTTGTACATTAGCCAACCAATAGTACCATGCCAGCTGCACTAATCACCTCAATGTTACAATTTTATTATCTGTAGTTCAGATTTATTTTACGTACTGCAACTATCGAAGTTACGGCTGTTATTTACGTTTTATATAAGTATAATATATATTGTATATGTAGTATATATGCGCAGCCTAAAATATGTTCGTACTTATCTATGAAAATTAAGAGAAAAAGGAGAACTGTCAATATGGTAGACAGATTGATAGGATCGCAGAATCAAAGTAAAACTAAATAACGTTGAATTGATAAAACTGGGTGTTATCAGGCAATAAAAGAATAGTATACCTACTTGGGCCTCTCGAATTGTGTGTTTTATTTTAGTATCCTGGCAATCCTGACATATAACTATGCCCACAGGGAGAGATCCATGTTCATAGTACTGAAATGCTCTTTGATGTATCATACGATCATACGAATGAATACCTCCAACCCAGCTCTGTACGATATAAAAAAAGCAAAGCAACAACCCATAATTGTCCCACTGCTGGGCTCGGGGTCTCCTCTCACAATGTGAGGGGTATTAGGCCATAGTCTACCACGCTGGCCAAGTGCGGATTGGTAGACTTCACACACCTTCGAGAACTTTATAGAGAACTCTCCGGTGTGCAGGTTTCCTCACGATGTTTTCCTTCACCGAAGCAAGTGATAATTAATTAACTTGTAATACGCACATAATATTTGAAAATTAGAGGTGCGTGCCAGGGTTTGAACTCGGGCCCCTTCGTTCGGGAGACCAACGTTCTACCGCTAGGCTATCACTGCTTACGTACGATATAATACCTATATAAATTAGATACCAAAAAGTTCTGATACATTTCTATGGAGCAAGTACTTGTAAATGCGTCAATGAATTAAAATAAATTACTGAAGTAAATCATTATAAAACTTATTTATGTTATACATATTCATTTATCAACCATCACAATTTCATCTCAATTTGTCAAACAATAACAAGATAAACAATATTATGCAAACCACGTCCGCGAAATTTCAATTTCTTAGATGGAATAATTACCGAGAAGAGTTTAGTAGGTACGTCTTCTTTATTAATGGCTCACAGTTCTTTGTTTTTATTTTCCCTTTGGCTGTTGTGGTGCTAGTTTCCAAGAAAAACATATTTTTTTTCTGTACCTCAAAGTGTAATAGCTTTCATTTAGGTACCTAGTCAAAATAAATTAACGGGTTTTTGATAGAATTATAAACCAGTATCCGAGAAAATGTTAAGTTATAGAACTTTTCTTCTATAAGTCGATTATGCGATTATGTTTTATAAATCTTGAATATTATAAGAATTATAAGAATGATTGCTTCTTTTCTAAAATTACCAATACTTGTGGTATAAAAATCATTAGAAGCTGAGGTCCACCTTATTAACACAAGACATGCATGACCTAAAAAGCATTCAGTATAAAGTTTCAGATCGCTTTAAAGCGATTACGTAAGGAAGGATGGCTTCAAAGATAAAAGTCAATCGGAAAACAACGAAAAGACGATGTCTGAAATACAGAATAAGCGTTTGTATCAAAATAGTGGTACATATTTTACGCTAGACGATGTGATCGAACAAAACAAGACGAGCGAAGGCCTCTTGAAGCCGGAAACACGGCGAGTTTTGCCAACTCACTGAATTCAGTTTAGATAAAATCTCTGATTGCTTTGTGGGGAATTTTGTGCAAATTGACAAATACAAATGCTCGGTTTGGTTGGTGATCATTATGCAAAGATGGATATGCATTTATAAAATGCCAATTGGATAGTGGAAACAAAAACCAACAGATTAAAAATGAAAGGGAACTAACTGGTAACGCTACTGTGGGGAACTATGGTTTCTCTTTTTTTGCAAGTTGATTTCAAATGAACCGTTTTTGCATTTAAAACGTAAAAGAGAAACAAAAGTTAGAACCACCGCAGTAATTTTAGATCAAATAGGTCATGGATGATTCAATTGTGAATTTACTATTTGGAGTTGCATAGATTTTAAAAACGTGCAGTTACAGTGAGTCGATGTTCGGTGTCTCTCTATTTTACACGAGCATTTTAGCAGCTGACTGTCACGCAAGTGAACTTCAATAGAATTATTTATTACGTTGTAAGTAATGAAATGAAAACTTCAAGTTTCTGTACGTTTTGAATAAATCTTTAGAACAATATCTTAAGTCCTGACAAATTATGAAGTCTTTTATAAAATTTCGTAAGAGATACTGTGCTGCGCAGGGAACGTCAAATAAATCTGATAAATATCTATTCCAGCTTCAGCAAGTGTGGCCTTAATCCACCTGCTTATGGATTGTGCTGAACTGGCTTTATGTGGCTTTTTATAAGTCAGCAACAAATTTTCCACATTGTTCCTTATAGATTTAACATTATATGTAAAGTTTCATTATTGTACTAGAGGATAATTTAAAATTCTCGTTAACCTTTGTAATTAACATTTGTACTACGGGAGCTATTGGAAGTTTGTATGTAGGTAAGTAAAAGCGAAGATCATTTCCGAGTCATTGCTTTGACCTTAATCGGTATATCCACAGTATGAGCAAAGTCAAGCAGAATGAACAGCGGTATGACTTTTGTGTATGTCCAAAATGTAAATTTTACAAACAGACAAACTTATATAATTATGCGTTACGACTGATCTATTACAACGTTTTCTTTGTAATAATAGGAAGATTAATAAAATTATGTTCCTAACATAAGGAAAATACGAAAAGATTGACTCAATTGTCCTTCGTCAATAAAATACCAATATTCCGAATCCTTAGTTCACGAGCTACTAGAAATATAATATAGCTTAGTATACATGCTATATAATCTGTTCAACTGCCCGGGATACCACTCGAGTCCATAAATAAAACCCTTTTGGCCAAAATGCTAGTACCTACTCGTAAACCTTACAGTGCCTAGTGAATATTCGAATAATGTTTACGGTCACCAAACTCCACAAGGTAGGCGTTACAAAATTGTATTGGAGTTCTATTAGGGGACAAGGTATTGAATTGGACTCTTAAATCAGTTTCTTTCACATCTATACAAAGTCATATAAAATAATGTACCTATTCGGTAAGTTCGTGAACAAAATACTAATAGGGGCGGGTCGGTGGAGCGGCGCAGCATGAAAAACTCGCTAACAAAAGCCGCTATGGAGGTAACCACACTATGAACTTTTGACTTTATTTCTCTCATTATAACCTTCTAGACCCTTATCGTATGATACGACACCACGTCCGAAAACTAATTTTGTAATTAAACCTGTTGAAATATGTAGCCGAAATTGAACTGCTTTTATCGTTCTCCGTTTATAATCTAAGCCGTTGGTAAACATGAATATCTTTTATTATTTCACGTTCAAAACAAGTTTATTGTCCTCCTCGTATTGTGAATGGAGTCGACTGTAAAATCTATTATAATAATCTCGTTACATAACGGGACGACTCGTCATTTCTCCACCTAAGCGGCGTCAAAGTTCGAATATAAAAGCTGGGAGTTTTTGGAGTACTTGTGGAAATACGGGAACAGGATTGTAAATAAATCACGTTTTAAAAAAGTGCTTTAATGCTGCGATATGATTTATGTTCAAGGCTCTCATACCGTGAAGGGTTCACAGCGAGCGGGTGACAAGGAATTTTCTCAATGAGTTTCATCCGTAGCTCCCTTACCGCGTATTTGCGGGGTGAAGATAATAACTGAGAATTGCTTTCAGTTATACTTTGAAAGAAATTTATGGACCTACTGAATGACTATGCTGTACTGTTACAAGCTATGTCACAACATAATAAATTCTTCTATTTTGCATAGTACAAAGCTCAGCTCGATTTCGAGTATATTTCGTACCAATTTAAATACGTAACGCAAATACATACGCAAATAAAGGTTCGGACTTCACCCAGCGTCAACATTATGGCATTATATTTGGAAAATGTGCGATTTTCAATTATTAACTTAATTGTTATGCACATAACTTTATTAAAGCATCCAATTAAATTCATGAAACAATTACCTTGGTTGATTTGGTCATTAACTTGATACAATGGCACAGAAAAATCGCAATCATTTCATTTAATGATGTCCAAACTCAAAAGGTATCAGCAGATTTGCGTGAGATAGATCTAAATTCTAAACTTACCTATAACTTGCACATGTTTCGTATGATGAAAGATATGACTGTGTTGATTACATTTATCATCCCATTTAGAGAAGTCAAAGGGATCTTTAATCGTACTCATGCAACCCAGAACGTGATCAAAAGCACCATTTGATTGGTTAAAGCATTTTGAATGGGAAAATTATCTGTGTTCACTATGTCAGTCACAAACATGGCTTTATACGCATTTTCATTCCCGTACTTTGATAATTCATACCAAAAAGTATACGACAACTTTCTATGTTCACGTTCCCGAATCTCTACAGAATAAATACCTCGCTCTAAAGGCCGAACTTTTTTGTTTAATTACGAACTGCAGCTTTTTCTTATTTTCGAGTGCAAGTTGTGGAACAATAATTACCATGAGAGAACCGGAGATCATGAATTTCTTTGTTTTAAAAACAGAAACATTATTTTCTTTGTTCTTGGCGTACACCTACGTTTTATTGATTGGTGGGCAGGCGAAGCAAACTTGAATTACACTATTTATAACAACAGCTGATTTTAGGTACTTGGGCTAAATCATTTAAAAGAATGGTGACATTGACCTGGATGTGACACATCGGATCAATGCAGGTTGGATGAAATTGCGACAGGTCACTATTTAACTATTGTAGCGCGCGGGTCGGAGGGGGGGTGTTGGTGAGACGTGATGAAGACACGAACAATCGCCGGAAGTAGATTTTATTGTAAACTTACTAATAATAGACAATGTTGCCAGTGGCCCTAACGTTGAGGATCCGTATTTGGTCGGGAAATCCGGAACCAAATATCGGAACACTCGATACTTAATATCGTAGGGTCCGCAATCAGCACGGGAATCCGAATACTTCATGCGTACACCTCAGATATTAGCGAAGATTCGATACAAAACAATATTTGCTTAACCTACTTAAGGAACTACGAGATAAAGTCGTTAGCGTGATTCAGGAATATATCTGACCAGCGCCATCTCTTAGTGGGTACTGGTCACTATAATATAGTGCATCTACTCGCCGCTTGATGGCGAGTAGTCGTTGCATTGGCACCTTTGTGTGCTTGTTACAGGCTCCCCCTATGTCCCAGAAGACGTCCCGGCGAAGGAGACATAACATCAGTTTTGTGACGTTTTCCGTGGTCTACCCCTTTTCTTTAGGGGTCTGACTGGGTCTGGTACAGGCAAGACACTTCCTCGGTAGGGCCTTAGAGCTGAAGCATGATATACGCCAACTATCTTGTCCCGTTGCTTTTGTTCAGCTATCAAAAAGGAACTAGGGCCATGTCGTTGCTTGATAACGTACGGACCATCTCGTCGCGGTGCAAATTTTGCACTATAGCCAATGCCAGCTTTACTTAGCGGATGTAAATCTACCATCACCAGGTCACCGGGTTGATAAGCAGGACGGAATTTACGCTTTGTATCCACGTACAGCTTGCGTTTCTCTTCTGTCATTTCTTGGACTTCTTTAGCCTTTGCGAGGGTATCAGCCATCAGAAGTAGCTTAGGAGAAATTTCGGGTATGAAGTTCTCACTTTGAATAATAGCCCTCAGATCATGCTGCACATCATCGGGAGTCCGCAATTCTCGCCCGAACGTTAAGTAGGCAGGGGTGAAGCTAGTCGCATTTGAGACGGCAGTATTCATTGCAAAGCGTATGCTTGGAAGCATTTCTGCCCAGATGGTGTGGTCGTTCTCAACCAACATGGCAAGCTGTGCCTTTAGATCCCTGTTCCTCCTTTCAACAGGATTCGTTTCTGGATGATACACGGGTGTGAAGCCATGGTTTATGCCGAGGCAGTAGGTAAATTTTTGCATTACACTGCTTACGAACTGGGTCCCGTTGTCACTTATTACCCTTCGAGGAATCCCGTATCGTAAAGCGATTTCATTTAGTAGGACTGTGGCACACTCCTCCGCGCTAGCTTGTTTCAATGGGAACAACTCTATCCATCTTGAGGCGACATCCTCCGCAATGAAAATCCAGTTATATCCAGTTTTGGTTTGGGGCAGTGGACCGAATAAGTCGAAGGAAATTATTTCGAAACGCTGTTTTGTTGCTGTGGTTTGCAGTAGTCCAACAGGCTTGGTATTTGATGGCTTATACCTCTGACATTTCATGCAACATCGGACGTAAGCTTCTATTTGGGTTCTCATTCCCTTCCAGTAGTAACGCCTAGTTATTCGATCCAAGGTCTTCTGAGTTCCATAATGACCCGCCGTGGGTTCATCGTGGTAGGTAGAGATAACCGCCAATTGTTCTGTTTTGGGTACAACCAGTTTGCTGTCGTCATGTTCCGAGTTAGGGTCATAGCGGTATAAGACTCCATTGCTTATGAGGTATCCTTTTCTGCTCCAATAGATGGCGTCCTCCTCATTGTTGCCTTCTAGGGCATTCATTATTCTAATGATGTCGTCATCGGTTCGTTGTTTCCTTCGTATCTGCTCCGGAGTTACTGTAGGCATGTCCACAGTAACGGAACACACCTCGCATGCGTCCTTATCCTCGGGGTTACAATTTGGTCGGGATAGGGCGTCCGCAACCACGTTGGTCCGTCCAGTTATATACTGAATTTTTAGGTCATAAGCCTGTAGTTGTAGAGCCCATCGAGCGAGCCGTCCTGTCGGAGATTTTAGGGTCATAAGCCATTTAAGGGCTTGGTGATCCGTCAGCACGGTTATAGGGGTTCCTTCTATGTAACCGCGGAATTTATTCACTGCCCAGACCACTGCAAGTGCTTCGCGTTCCGTTGTGGAGTAGTTTCGCTCTGCGGGTTTTAACAATCGGCTGGCGTATTCCACCGGATGTTCCTGTTCTTTCTCCCCCTGCACTAATACCGCCCCAATAGCGTAACTGCTTGCATCTGTTTTTATTAGATAGGGTTTCTTTTCATCAGCTTGGGCTAAGACAGGTTCCATCATTAAAAGCTCGCGTAGTCTATTATAAGCAGTGTTCTGCTCCTCTGACCAATCCCACTTCGCGGTTTTCTTTGTAAGTCGGGTAAGGGGTTCAGCGATTCTGGCAAAGTTTGGTATGAACCTCCTATACCAGGAGCACATCTGTAGAAACGAAAGGAGATGCTTAACATTAGTAGGCTGAGCCATGCTAGTTATTGCTTTCACCTTGTCTTGGTCCATTTCCAAACCATTGGGGGTAATATAGTGTCCCAAATATTTTATTCTGGAGCAACAAAATCTGCACTTTGCTTTGTTTACTGTGAGGTTAAACTCTTTTAGCAGATCAAATACCTCCTGTAAATCTTTCAGATGTCCCTCCAGGCTGCTTGATAAAATAATCAAGTCATCCAGGTAGACGATTAATGTGATATGACTTAGTCTGATTCGAAAGCGGTCCATTAAGCGTTGGAATGTGGCAGGGGCGTTCCTAAGACCAAAAGGCATCCTTTTAAATGCAAACATCCCAAACGGTGTTATGAAAGCAGTTTTTATCTGATCTTCCTCCTTTATCTTTATTTGCCAGTAACCAGCCTGAAGATCAAGGGTTGTCATGAAGGGCGTCCTTCTTGCCTTGTGGAGAAGATCGTCAATCCGAGGCAATGGATAGACATCTGGAGTAGTAATGGCGTTTAACCGTCGGTAGTCTATGCACACACGCGTGGAGCCATCTTTCTTGGGTACAAGAACAACAGGCGAAGCCCAAGGAGAGACACAGGGCTCTATTATTCCTTCAGCCAACATCTTGGTCACTTCGTTCTCTAGAATGTGTTTTTTAACCGGAGAAAGTCGATATGGGGGTACCGCTACTGGCTGATGGTTTCCAGTATCAATAGCGTGTTCCGCTTGTGTACATGGTCTGCCATTAGAGACGAAGACAGTCTCATTTGCCTGCAGCAGCTTCTCAATTTCTTTGTTCGCTCGCTCTTCCTCGACGTGTATAGTCGCTATATCGATGCACGCAATATCCGTACGTGGAAATAATCTCTCGGTCTCCGGGGAAGGCTCAACTGGGTAATCTTCGATAGCTTTGCATGCATCTTCGAAAATATAATCCATGTACGATAAGTCGCCGTCGAAAGGGACTCCTTTTCGCTTGACTGGCGACAAGGCTATGCGGATTAGAGGGCCATAGGACTGATCATTCCTGGCTTGGGCAGCAGCAGCAGTTTGACTGGCTTCCGGTAGTGCAGCCGCGCCTGCATCCCCAATGTGTGCGATGGTGACCGCGCTCTCGAAGGATGCGAAGTCTTCTCTATACAGCTCTTGTGGGTTGTTTCTGTCATCAGTGAAGTGCCACGTGAATTGGGGCAGGTCCAACACCATTAGGGCGTCTTGGATGAATCCAACGCCGAGAAGAGTTCGGTTCTCCCGGGAGTCCGGCAGAACGATGAACGTGGTGCTGATGGTGCGACCGCAGATTGTGACATTGGCGACGGTAGTAAGCACCTTCTGATTTCGTCGGATGCCATCTGCCAGAGTTACCTCGACGCGCTCTTCTTCGAAGGTGAATCCAGACTTACGCAGATGTAAATATAGCTCATAGGAAGCTACGTTGGATTTGGCTCCGGTGTCGATGAAGGCTGTTCCGGTTTTTCCTTCAATCGTTACGAAAACGACAGGTCTGGCTCTGGCATCAGTCTTGGTTCCGAGGGTGCAAAATCCTATCTCTCTCGGTACTCCGGCAGATTTAGTTTTATGGCACGTGGTACAGTTACTACGCACCACACCAGGAGCGCCGCAACCATAGCATGAGAACTGTCTGCCATTGGATGGTGTTGGCTGAGTTGTCGCCGCTTGCGATGGAGTAGCTGTAGGCGGAAAGGCATTCGCCAAGCGTTTTGCATCTGCATTCATCTTCTTTGCGCAGTTTTCTATCGTGTGGTTTGTCAAGCGACAATACCTACACCTGGTCTTTGTAGGTTTTTGGGAAGATGGTCCAGCATGCACAGATGGATTTGGAGCTGGCGTCGGTGGGTTTTGTTTACTCCGCAAAAGCTGTTCGGCCCCTTCAGCGGCTTCAAGTAGCCCATCATACGTACTGAATGAATTTCGGGACACTCTTTCCCGAATATCCAGACTGAGAAGGCCAAAAATCATGTCGAGCTGCTGGGACTCCAACAGCTCTGGGCTTGGCAATAGGGAAAAGAGCATCCGCTTTTGAGCTATGAAAGACTCCGTTGTAGTGTCTGGTTTTTGAGCTGACGACATAATGTCCTGGTATATCATGTACGCAGGTCTCTTCGGAGCAAACGATTTCCTAATGCGTGACTGGAACTCGTCCCAAGTGCGTACTTTTCCTTTCATTCCTTGCCACCATATCCCTGCTTCATCCTTGAGGACGAGAGGAAGACCGGCTAATGCGTCCTCGTCACTTATACGCTCTGAGCTCTTAAACACGTTGATGGCGGCCAAGAATGCTTCGAGCACGTCTGATTCTTTACGTCCGTCATAAGTGCTGGTACAGGTGGTGAATGATCCAGTTTTGGGCGTCATTGCAGCTAACATTCGCTCGAATTGGTCTTCAGTGAATGAAACGGCCATGGCTTTGGTTTGTCGAGGCTTCCGTGGTTGGGGAGCACGTTTTGACACCACTAGTTTTGGTCTCGATGGCCGTCGTCCAACCCCTGCTGGTGTTGAAGCAGCTGATGGAGATTGTTCAGTCTTCATTTAATCTTCAGCTTCAGAAAATACCTCCTTCCCACGGTCCCGGGTTCAGTTTGAGGCACGACGTTGGGCGCCAGTGTAGCGCGCGGGTCGGAGGGGGGGTGTTGGTGAGACGTGATGAAGACACGAACAATCGCCGGAAGTAGATTTTATTGTAAACTTACTAATAATAGACAATGTTGCCAGTGGCCCTAACGTTGAGGATCCGTATTTGGTCGGGAAATCCGGAACCAAATATCGGAACACTCGATACTTAATATCGTAGGGTCCGCAATCAGCACGGGAATCCGAATACTTCATGCGTACACCTCAGATATTAGCGAAGATTCGATACAAAACAATATTTGCTTAACCTACTTAAGGAACTACGAGATAAAGTCGTTAGCGTGATTCAGGAATATATCTGACCAGCGCCATCTCTTAGTGGGTACTGGTCACTATAATATAGTGCATCTACTCGCCGCTTGATGGCGAGTAGTCGTTGCATTGGCACCTTTGTGTGCTTGTTACACTATTTTATAACCCACGGATGCCCCTTAAATTGAAGGGTAAAATGTATAAATACGTCATAAGACCTGTCGTAATGTATGGATCAGAATGTAGGGCTACAAAGAAGACGGATGAGAGACGATTGCATGTCACAGAGATGATAATTGTAATTATGTTACTGAGATAGTTAAATGAATATTTAAACTCAATAAAGTTAAAGTGACCTCAAGCTTTTGTATCCATCCATCCATCAGCATTTGGAGGTCCTCTAACTTGCGCCACTTTGATCAGTCCTGGGCCTTCTGAATCCAGCGGATGCCCGCTGTATTCTTCAGGTCGTCAGTCTACCTGGTCGGAGGACGTCCTATACTCCGTTTTCCGAGACGTGGGTGCCATTCAAGGACCTTTCTTCCCCAATGGTTATAGGTCCTTCGAACTATGTGGCCACGCAGCCCATTGCCATTTCAGCCGGCTCATTCGTTTGGCTATGTCGGTTATCCTAGTTCGTCTACGGATTTCGTAATTTCTGAAGCTTTTGTATGGGTGGTAATAAATCGCTTTTTCTACCGTCACAATTATGTCACATCAAGTTACATTTAAAGCGATGAAAATAAATTGATTTTATTGAGGATTTTATATCGTGTCAAAAATGACGTAAAACGTGTAGGAATATTTTAAAAGTCCTTAAAGCCGCAGTGGTCCAAGATCCCAGGGCCACCAGACGTCACGTATTTTCTGACGGACGAAATGTGGACGATTGAGTAGTGTTAGTGCATACTACGGTCGTATGCCTACCTGCTAACTTGGTCAAACGGCCAATTTCCAGGTATCAGGTGATCAAGGTACATAAAAACATTATAAACTTCACGTGAATTCTCATGGCTGATTTTCACGATGTTCTAGATAATATAGTTAAAAGTAAGTCGTCAATGCTCCCAGATACTTACCGTTGGCCATATTGCTTTGTAGACGCTTTAAATCTCCCAAAATAATTAGTTATGTGCGCCTACACCAAAACAGACACTTTCACACCGCCCAATTTGATTGCTCCTCGAATTCTACAGGAGTCGATTAGTGTTGATACCTTATTATTTTGAGAGCTTTAAAGCGTCTGCAAAGCAATATGGCCGACGGAAAGTGTCTGGGAGCATTGACGACTTATTTTTAACTATATTTTCTAGAACGTACGTGAATATCAGCCATGAGAATTTACGTGAAGTTTATAGTGTTTTTATGTACCTTGATCACCTGATACCTGGAAATTGGCCGTTTGACCAAGCTAGCAGGTAGGCATACGCTCATAGTACATACTAACCCTACTCAATCGTCCACATTTCTTCCGTCAGAAAATACGTGACGTCTGGTGGCCATGGGATCTTGCTCTACAGTGTTTATTTACAGTGATAGCAATTTGGCTTTGGCTATTTTTAAGTTAATTTATTCACTCATCATCATCATCCTGCCCATTTCCCAATTTTATTTGGGGTCGGCGCAATATGTTTTCCACTTCCACACTTCCCAATCAGCTATTATTTTTACACTTACTCTCTTATCTTTCATATTATCTGTAACATAATCCATGCATCTTTTCTTTGGTCGTCCACGTCCCCTTCGACTAATCTATCACATTCATATCCATTACTTTTCTCGTCACATTTTTTTTTTCGCCTCATCACATGCCCTTACCACGACATTCGGTTCATTTTCAACTTTTCTGTTATTTTTGTCACTTTCAAAATTCATCTAATATGCCTCATTCCTTTCTTTATCCATTCTCGTCACTCCACACATCCATCTCAACAATATAGTATACTCGTATCTAACTAATATCAAACATACAAACAGGGTCTATTAAAATCACTTTGTGGAGAATTAAATAAATATGACCTAATAATTATGATTTGGTGGTACCGATGTCATATTCACTTCTTATGTAATATTATGTGTAATACATACCAAACTATTCATGTTTTAACTTATGGTTCTTAACCTACGATCTAATGACCGATCAAAGAAACATCTTTATATTATCAGACATCAACAATCTTTTAAAATCGAATCACTAATCTTATAAAAGTCTTTTACATAAATAAAAGAAACCGGTGCGACGTCCAACTTTACTTACAATCCGAAACAATTTTTCAAATACGCTCCAATTTTAATGAATATTCAAGACGCGCCTTAAATTAGATTTGTTGCAAAAGAGTTATAATACGAAATTCCAGTTGGTTTACAAGAAGATATTGTCCTTAAATTTCTCTTTGTTTTTGTTGGCCGAGAATAATCTTTCTGGAGGCCTGGAGGGTAGTTATAAGTTGTCGTTTCTTTTCGTTGTTGTAGGTTGGGCGGCCAAAGCGCTCCCAGAGCGATAATTAATCTGGCTTCTCGGGTCCTCCCGGGTTTTACCATTTAGCAGTAGAAGTAATGAGCACCGGTAGCCTCTGAGCCTTGATTGGTGTGTTTAATATGCAAAGGCGCAAGTCGCCCGGTCTACAGCTGGCGTAGCGCGTAGCGTGTTGCGTCACTTACAATGTCGCAGTCACAGACCGCTACAAACTTTTTTAATACCCATTTTAAAAACTCGACAAGTGCGAGTAAAACTCCCTTGGAAAGGATTCCGTACGTTGATTATAATGGATTTACCGTTACTGAACAATTTTATTTATTATTGCCCTTTTTTAAGACTTGTAATAGGTTTTCCTGTAATATATCGACACCTACGGCGCATAAGGTCGTATACAGAAAATGGCAAGTTTACAGTATGGGCATTTAAAGTTTACTTTTGTCACTACTCGAAAATGAGAAAGAAATTTGAATTTAAATCAAGCTTATAATTAGTAGTGCATTATGTCATCTTTAAACAAACAACATTGATAAAAAATGAATTGTAATTTAATGAAAAATATTGAAATTACATACTTACGACTTTATGCGTAGGGATGCAAGTGTTACATTATTCAGTTACGACGAGTTACGACGATATGCGTAGAGTAAATTTTCCTTACCTTCAAGTTACGCCGGGTTACTACCTTATGCGTGGTTAGAAATTTACATACCGTCAAGTTGCAAATTGTTACGACGTTTATTCTCGGTAGAAAAACATTCAAGCTTTGATCACCATAAACGGCAGATGTAAAAATTAGACATAAGTAAGTACATATAAAAAATAAGGTTAGGTTAGCAATATAACATTTTTTTTCAAATCAACTTTATTATAATTTAGTTTGCAATTACCAGCTTAAAAGCTTAAAGTTTATGCTATTAGTTGCCTTGAAGACACTTACATTATAATCGAGCGGAAACACCGACGCGGGCAATTTATTCCAATCCTTCGCTGTACGTATAATAAATGACGAGGCAAAGCGCGCCGTCCGTACAGGGGGGATGTTCACGACGAAGGGATGGATATCCGCCATGCGTCGGGACTTTCGATGATAGAAAGGGGATGGCGGAATCAAATTATGTAATTCCTGCGCACACTCTCCAAAATGTATCCTGTAGAACATCGAGAGGCTGGTAACTCTGCGCCTGTGCTCGAGGCTCTGAAGATTGGTCTCAACCAATTCACGGTCACCAATGAGCCTCTTAGCACGCCTCTCCATTGAATCCAATACTGACAGGTGGCATTTGGCAGCACCAGCCTTAATGTGACAGCAGTACTCCACACAAGGCTGAACCTGTGCTTTATACAAGGTTAAAAGCTGTTGTGGTGTGAAGTACCGCCGCACCTTCGCTAGGACACTAAGCTTCCTAGCAGCTACTTTAGCTTTGGATTCAATGAACCGCCCAAAGTTAAGGTTCGAGGATATCTCAATGCCCACAAATTGAAGGCAGTCGGTCTAAGTAAAGTTTCGTAGACTTTTTGCGCACATAGTGTGATTCAGCTGGTTGAAATGTTTTTACAAGCTTTGTTACTCCTTGTTTAATCTCTTCGTCTATGAAAACACCTCTAAAACCGCCACGATAGTCTGGACAAATAGATCCACCACCTGAACACCACTTCGACATGGCCGTATTAACTATTCGCTCTCCTATAGAGAGAGTATTGAGGAACATCGTTTAACCCACCAAAACAATATTAGGCTTATCTGAATTAGGGTCTGTTATTGGTAAGGAATATTTCAAAGTTTTCTTACGTCTAGATTTAGCTTTTGTACTGGTATGAGTATTATACACTTCAATATACTTATCTATGTTTTCCCACTGTCTAGTATGGTCACCAACCTTCCAAAACGCATAAAAAAATATTCTCACGTTGCTGAGAATTGAACTCCAGATGACATTTAAGACGACATGTTGAAGTACATGGAAGTTTAATCACATTCTCTATGGACGCCGTCTTTTTTGCTTATGTAGGCTTTACCTAAATTCTTAAGATATTTTCGTTTTATATCTTTCCACTCATCTCGTCGCTTGAGCCGTTTGCAACTATGATAGAAGATGGAGTTCCCTCAACAGACGAATAAGGTGAAGACATAAAACTAGAGGCGTCATTATACAGAGGTGTGTCAGCTCTACTATTGGTGCTAGATAAACAGATATTCGAATCTGGCACCAGGCTGTGATCAGATGGAGAAGCACAAGTGACCTCTTCGACTCCAAATGGTTCGCATAGGGGTGAAGGAATATGTGTTTTATCAAAAAGAGAATGATTGATATCTACTACGTACAGTACCTCGGATTCCAAAGCAGCACTTTTTCACCATATCCTTCGATATTCACAAAAGTCTTCATACATGATTGTTGGATTAAGTCTTGATTTGAGTTAGTTTTATATAAATTATTTAATGCTAGTCGTACTTCTTGGGAACTTTTTCTGTCATCATTACAATTACCGCTCCTAGTCGGGGAAATTCCAGTTAAACTCGGTTTCCGGTTAAAAAGGTGGTTCCAAAAAAGACACATTAACATTTTATTAACCACCACAAGTTATTAATGGTATAAAATATTAAATTTATTTATGATTTTAGCAAATAAAAAATGTCATAAAGTCTTATTTAATATTGAGTTCGAAGCATAACGTTGTATGTTCTACATACGACTATAAGAACACAGATTTTGTTATTTAATAACGACGCATAAAGTCGCAAGTAGTAGTTACGACCCCTAACTTAAAAAAAAAATTGCGCATAACATCGTAACTATAGTATTACGTCTTTATGCGTGGGACTAGATTAAAATCATAAATATCGAAAAAAATCACCTAAATATAATAATAAATCTAATCTCATAAGTTTTTATTGCGATATGATTTCTAACTATTTAATAAAAAACAATCAATTATTAACAAAAACTTACCAATTTGACTGGATTAAATAGAAGTTATTTTTTCATTTTCATTAAGTGCTAATTTTAAAATTCTTGATGATCATAAGTGGTTCATTTTTATTATAATAATATAATACAATCAACATATGACTATAACACTTGATATCATAACGTAAAACACTTCAAAATTCTTATTATTTACAAAATAAATGTCATACTTTATTGCGTGCACCGTCAGTGACATACGACGGCCGTAACTGACCTTGATTGGTCTCGCACGAACCAATAGCACAACGCTTATCGTCGTACCTTGAGATGCAACTATATGCGCGGTAACTTTCAAAATATACGACCATAAGCGTTTCTAAAACTCGTTAATTAAAAGTAATATTAAAATTCTGATTTCAGGAATTTATAGAACTCAACTAGGTAATAACGATAATGTAAAATATGGATTTTCAGTAAAAAAGGCGTTAAGACCTTATGCGCCGGAGGTGTCGATATATAGGTAAGGGGGAATGGTCAATTTTCGTTCTTTCTTGAATCATTTTATAACTATTCATTTTAGAACTATAACAAAAATATATTTGAGATCCTTACAATAATTCCTTTCATTTGCCATACCAGTTTGCAAAACAGTTTCATTTTGATTTTGATTTCGTTAAAAATATTTTCAAAATTCATTTGTTTTCGTTTGCTTTGGGTCACAAAAAAGCACATGAGAACCAAATTTCAACTCATTTTGTAGTTATTGCTTAGATAATCACAAATAGTTGAGATAGACAATAAAATCTTATAGCTTCGTTCCAAAGTCGAAATTGAGACCGTCTACAAGCAGTGTCACTAGTTTAATCAATATGGTAACACTTATATATAAATTGTGTCCATTAAACACATGCAAAAAAGGTATTTCTTTGACTACGTTACAAGCGCGATATAAATGAATATTTTATCGCTAACTCTATGTCAGGGTTCGCTTATCCGTAATTTATGTAACATTACTTTCAGATTACTTACATTGCGGTTCAGTACAGTATTAACGCTGATCTCGAACGATGTAGGTCATCATAAATAAAACGCTCGCTATTTCTGTAAGTTTATTGATAGTCGCAGCTGTAACGTAACTTATGTCATAGTTGTATAAAATACTTAGCGCCATAACGTGGGTATTTGATTTGATATAAGACCCTATTACATGCATATTATTGATATTCGGCTACTAAATTACTCGCGAATACTGCTGAGTTGATCAAATTTAGGCGTAAATGAGAATGTTGAAAGCTACTTCGAATAATTTCGTGCGTTCACGACACCTCGGGCTTCCATTCTCAGTAGGTTTTTGCGTGTGAAAGGGAAAAAGTGAAGACTCTTCAAAGCTTGCTTAGTCCCTAACGAAATTGAGCGAATAGTGTAGGAATGAACCTCGGACGCGGGTAACTTCAATGAGTAATATCGGCGAAACACTTCGCCGTGTAGTATAGAGGAACACATTTTACTATCTATATATATAAAATTGAAAAGAGATACACTGATTAAACAAAAAATCTCAGAAACTACCGAACCGATTACGATGAAATTTAGCAAGGAGATAGCTTATGCTAAGGAGACGTCAGCTAAGAACGGATTTTTGGAAATTCATCCCCTAAGGGGTAAAAATACGGGTTTGAGGTCATTTTCATACAAACCAACTTTGTCAGTTTTAGAGTTATAAATTTGAATTATTTTATGCAAGTTTATAGAAATAAAGAAAAGTTAACTTTAATATATTTTTTTGGAAAATCATCCCTTAAAGGGTTAATTTACTGAATGGAACTTAGTAGGCAACTTCGTCATTTTTGAAGTAAAAAACATGAAAATTTATGTATTAGTTCAAGATTAGAAACAAAATTTAAAAGTCATGCGCTTTTTTGGAAAATCATCCCCTAAAGGGTTAATTAAGATGGCGAAAGTTAGTATGGCAACTTCGTCAGTTTTGTAGTAAGAAGAGTGAAAATTTGTTTATAAGCTTATAGTTAGACACGAAAAATAACTGTATCATTGTTTTCTCGAAATTCATCCCCTAAAAATAGGGGTTGGTAGTCAACTACATACAAATCAACTTCGCCAGTTTTAGAGTTATAAATATGATTTTTTTAATGTAAGTTTATAGTAATAAACAAAAGTTAAATTTAACAATTTTTTTCGGAAAATCATCCCTTAAAGGGTTAATTTAGTGGATTTTATTTAGTATGCAACTTCATCATTTTTAAAGTGAAAAACATGAAATTTTATATATTAGCTCCAGATTAGAAACGAAATTTGGAAGTATTACGTTTTTTTTGGAAAGTCATCCCCTAAAGGGTTTAATAAGACTGTGTAAATTAGTATGGCAACTTCGTCAGTTTTAAAGTAAGAAGGGTGAAATTTTGTATATAAGCTTATAGATAGACACAAAAAATAACTGTATCACTGTTTTCTCGAAATTCATCCCCTAAAAATAGGGGTTGGACGTCATTTACATATACATCAGCTTTGTCAGTTTTAGAGTTATAAATATGAATTTTTTTATGTAAGTTTACAATTATGAACAAAGTTTAATATTACCACATTTTTTGGAAAATCATCCCTTAAAGGTTAATTTAACGGATTTAATTTAGTACGCAACTTCGTAATTTTTAAAGTTAAAAACATGAATATATTATCTCCAGAGTAGAAACAAAATTTGGAAGTATTATGTTTTTTTGGAAAGTCATCCCCTAACTAAAGGGTTAAATAAGAGTGTGCAAGTTAGTATGGCAACTTCGTAGGTTTTGAGGTAAGAAGGGTGAAATTTTGTATTTAAGCTTTTAGTTAGACACAAAAAATAACTGTATCTATCACTGTTTTCTCGAAATTCATCCCCTAAAAACAGGGGTTGGAAGTCGTTTACACATAAATCAGCTTCGACAGTTTTAGAGTTATAAATATGAAAATTTTTATGTAAGTTTATAGTTGTGAACAGAAGTTAATTTTAACACGTTTTTTTTTTGGAAAATCATCCCTTAAATGGTTAATTTGAAGCATGGACTTGAACATAGTACACAACGTCATCATTTTTGAAATTAAAAACATGAGAATTCATATATTAGCTCCAGATTAAAATTTAAAAGTTGTTTTTTTGGAAAATCAACCCCTAAACGGTTAAATAAGCGTATGCAAGTTAGTATGGCAACTTCGTCAGTTTCGAAGTAAGAAGGGTGAAAATATGTATATTAGCTTAAATACACAAAAAATAACTGTATCACGGTTTTCTCAAAATTTATCCCCATAAGGGGTAAACTAAGGGGTTGTAAATATTTAAGAAACTATGTCATTTTTACACTTAGTAATGTGAAAATTAATATGGAAGCTTATAGTGAGATGCAAAAATTTAGTGTAGAGATCTTTACGGACGGGAGGGGGGGGGGGGGGGGGGGACAGGAAGCGAGAGAGGGACTGGGATCGGTAGAGGAAACAGGAGAGGGAGCGGGGGAGGGAGTGAGAGAGGGACATGAAGCGGGAGAAGGATCTCTCCTTCAGAGTGAAATAGGAAGAAGGCAGAGGGAGAGGGACAGGGAGCGGGAGAAGGAGAGAGAGTGGGACAGGAAGAGGGAGAGGGAAAGGGAGTGGGAGAGGAAGAGAGATATGTAACTCTTGGACGGATGGACATGAAATCTTGAACAGAACCGTTTTAAAGATATTTTTTACTGTTTAAAATTATTGTCTGCCTGTCTATCTGTTTGTCTGTCCGGGCATCACATGAAAACCCTTGAACTGATTCGACGGAAATTAGTTAAGTTGTTCCTTAGGTATACTTTGGGTCATATTTTAGAAAACTTTTCGTCACGAAAAAATTAAAAGTTTTCCCCGGAAACAACATGAAACTTTGTATGGAATATTTTTCAAATATCAATGATTTGTTTTAAATTTGCAACAAACGTTCCTCCTTTAATTGATGAAATACATGATTTCGAGTTTTTCAAAATTTTTCATGAATAAGAAAAAAAAATGTTAATGTTGTTTATTATTCAAAACCCGCTCCCGGGGGAATAATCTGTGATTGTATCGTAGGTTTCAGTATGTAAATTCCTAAATATAAGTACTTCAATGTACATACATAAATGAACCTGTTTTTAAATTTTCTTCTGTAAGGGGTAGAAATATGATAAGCATAATTTCCGCGTGCGAAGCCGCGGGCAACAGCTAGTAATAATATAAGCCTAACCACTTTCCGTCTAGTTCGTTTTATATATTAGTGTCAAATGTCATCTGTCATCTTGTCAAAAGTTTCTCCATGCCACCGCAGTACTGACTGCACGTGGGGGGTGTCAGGTTTTATTTCGCAACAAATGCTATGCAATAGCTTTACCGCGGCAGTCCCCGAGTGCCACACGTTTTTTTTTATTTCTTCGTTGCAACGTACAAAAAAGAGAAACTGGAAGAAAGCGCTAGAAGGTGATAATAATTATGCCAATTGCTTAAGTTTTTCATATTGGTATTTCCCAGTATTTAATTTGCATACAGTGAAGTCAGTGAAGAACATTTCACTTTGTTGTATTTGTTTTTGTACTAGTGAAACTGCTGTAAGTTGAGCAGGTAAAAGTCGTAGAAATAATTTTAAAATATTATTTTAGTTTAAAGTTATATTACTAGTGTGAGATTTATTTTAAAAAGAAGAATGAAAGCAAACCTTGATGATTGTACTCGTAATTTAAAAAAGTGTTCACAAGAGCTTGAAAACTTTTATCGTATGTTAGTTTTTATGCATACATTACTAATGACTGTTTTCAGGCTTTATTTTAATTTTTCTCTGAAAGATGTAAAATTATTTCGTGGAGGAATTATACCCAGATTTAAGCAATATGCGTACATGGTTTGACGGCTCGTGTCGAACTTAAATGATAGACCGAGTAGGTAAGCAACAGTGGGCGCAGTCGATAGTTGGATTGGAGACCGCTAATGGCAAAAAAATCTTGAGCGATTTTTTTTGGAGGGTACGTATTGGCACGCATAGGTTATGGTTACTATGATTAACTAGCAATCATTAAGCTATGTCGGAGACAACGAACTTCTAAGTTTTGGGATGGCTAGTATGGCCACTAACTCCTCCATCAATTCGCACTTGTAAAGAGTGGCAGATGAAACTCTAGGGCCCCTAAGTTACGAAGAGACTCTCTCTGTAGTGAGACATTAACGGGTTAAAACAGCCACTTCAGCCCTGATAGGTACACCTAATAAGTAAAATTAATTTATAATACTGCGAAGTAAAACCGAAATGACCCCGAAGATTTAATTAAATTTTGTTACAGTCATAAAGCCTACCAAACAACGTATTTTTAGTACCCATAATTTATATAAACAATATTAGTTACATGTTATTAAGTATGATGTCTCAACAGTGTATGAAACGATTATAGTAAAGGTTCATTAGGGCCACTTTAGTAGACAGTCCTCGTTGATAAAATAAGAGGCGACAAATGACAACGAAGTGATTACTGGTGGTGACAGCTCATTTAGTACGTACCGAATTGACAAATTGGATACTCGTGGCTTGTGGTGACCGCCCTATGATACGTCAAACCGGGATTAACAGATTGGGCTTGACTTTTTTGCAGACATAAAAATTCAAAATTTTAAGGTAATTTACAGAATAATAGTACGTATACCAGATGTTTTCATTCGCTGAAATATCGTTCCTTATTCCTAGTTTATCTGATTCATTCCTGAAATCCCCACCAAGAAGTCTTCATCAATTTAATCTTATCGAAGTGAGAAAACACTTACAGCGAGTAGCGACATACGTGATTTGAACCAGTATATGTCGTTAACATGTTAGAATAGAGTACCCGAAAGCTTACGGTCACCGCTTAGAAATTTAGCTGGCACCAAAACCTTTCAAGGGATCAATTCGAACTTGCTTTGATTTCCATCTCAATCACACTTTAAAGTCATTACGAAACTATTGCAATTTTAGTAAAATCAGCAAATCTGTAAGTATATTGATACGTATATACCACAAACATGTATACCCAGGTATATACCTACTGTATGTTTCATTATTTTTAATTGTCTAATATAGTTTTAAATTAGTTATAGGTAATAAGGTGTCCTAATTTAAAAGATTAAATTGGTAGCGATTTAAAATGAAAAAAGATTATAAAACTTCCTGGTTGCCTAGTAAGCCATCTTGCCATCTTTTTGCCTGACCCACCAAATGACTCATCATATTGTTATGGGCAACGTTGACCACGTATCGTCAGTTGGCTTGTCTGCTTGCTTTTTCGGCTATTTATATAAAAATATGTAAATCTTTAAACATTGAATAGCGCTGTCATTAAAAAAATAATTTATCAGAATAGGACACTGACACTTAAGGTTTTCAAATTCAAATGTACATACAATTATTATACAACGGTTCATTTTTAATCTCTGAACGTTGCTGATTTCCCGGTTTCCAAGATAACAATAAGGCCACTACAATGAAAGACCAAGTTTATTTTACTGAAGAACAAAAAGTAGTGTACGTTTTTTCCTTTTATTCCTTTAACTGAGGTTTTTTCAGTGTTTAAAATGGCGATTCGCTCATTTCTTATTTATGTAACGAAAAGATTTGATACATACTTCTACAAGACGTGATCTAGCAGTGATCATTATATATTCACAGTTATTGATTCTGTTTATCTCCGCAATTGGCTATTTGACAGTTGTCACGGTAAAATATGAAATGTGTTAAATATGGTTGCATATTGGTTAACATTAATTAAACAATACATTTTTTGCATGAAAATAAATTGTAAATATTTTTATTTTTGAAAAATAGATTTGAGTTTTTTTACCTGTGGACACGAGAACCGAAACGCGGGCGGCCATGATTGAGCATGTTATGACGTCACACTTCAAAAAATAAAGCGTTGTGTACTACTAACTACATCGATTATCGTGTGCAATTTACTGAGAAAATTAATAATATATATTTTGATTTGTGCTTTTGAGAGGTTTTGTAAAATGGAGTCAGGCTATATAAAAGCTGACAGTGCAAATTTGCCTAAAGTTGATTCATTGATGGTCGCAAATTTCTTTGCGTGTAACCCTGACTTTTGCTCTGCCGAGTTTCGGAATGCAAAAACCTCCGTGTAAGTACTGAAATTAATAAAGTAAAATTGGTCAGTCTTGCTAAGTGGTCACAGGGGGATTTTTTTCTAAGTTTTTCCTCAACGCCCCCTTAACGACACCATATTACTAATGATTTTAAATTACTTATAGGTTATGTTTATGAACAACATTAGGTCAGGTTTAATTTGTTTTTTAGTAAATCAGAGGCTGAGTTGATTTCTTCCAAATACTTACATCAAAGTGGTCCTCGCAAAAGAATATTGCAGATTTATCAGATGTTAACTGTTGGTCTCGACGTGCTAATTGTAACCACTGTTTTCGACGTTGAAGGCATTTAGGAACGTGTATAAACAATTTGTTAGGAAATTTAATTGTAGTACTTCTACACATAGGCACTGCATATGTCTTGTAGCTTGTCATTTTCACAATTCCAGTGAAAAAGGTGTAAGTTTTTCACATAAAATATCTTCAGAGTTAGAGCATAAACTGTTGTTATTGGAAATGTGACGTCACAGCCAGCAAGTGACAGATGGCAGACTATTTTCGCGCGAATTTCAAATTAATGGATTAAAAGTTATTTTTATTCCTACTAAATAACACTTTTTTCAAAAAATAAATATTGTAAGAGGTATAAAATAAACCTACGAAAATTTTAAAATACTTTTCCAAAAATTGTCTAATAGCCAATTTTTATCTACTTTGACTATGAATTATATAAATTACCCGGTAAGGACGCTTGTATATAGACTTCCGCAGTCGGTTCCGCTCAAAAGTTTCAAAGAGAAGTTTCATACAAAGAAATTATAGATTTTTATGATCGATTCGTTATCGATCGATTTTATGAAAACCTTTTATTCTTGTACAGCCGAAACCTTGTTGTTGAAATGTTTGTGTATATAAGAAACAAAATGCGTTTTCTTCCAAGTTGGTGACACATTAGCATAAAACCGGGAAAGTGCGTGTCAGGCCACGCGCAATGTAGGGTTCCGAAGTAGTAAGTTTATCGACTATTACTCATTAACTGCTTACAGTAACATAGCCATGAATTCATAATGTAACCTATTTTTGAGAATTTCCTCACATTTCCAACTCCAACACAACTAATCCAACAATTAACTCTAACCAAAATTAGCACTTTAAAGCCAAATATTTCGCAAATGGACCCCTTATTTCAAAAATCGTCTTAGAAAACCCATATTTTTGGAAGACCTTTTCAACGATACACCACACAACAGGGTAGGTACGCGACGAAAAAAAAATTCATCCTCGCGTTACTTGTAGGGGAGGCATCCTGAAAAAAAATGCTTTTTAACCGACGAAAAAAAAAGGAGGAGGTTCTCAATTCGACACGTATTTTTTTTTATGTATGATCACGCAGAAATCTGCACAGGGTGGTCCGATTTAGATGATTCTTTTTTTATTAGATAGGGTATGTCCTGAAGTTGGTCCCATATTTTTTTGAAAATTTTGTTCCTCCTCTAAAGGTACGAAAATAGGGAATGATTGATTATTCACCCGTTTTTTACCCGGAATTTTTACATGTTAACCCCAATAACTTTGTACTGGATGATCCGATTTCGATGATTCTTTTTTATTGAATAGTGTGTATGTTGAGGTTACTCTTGTTTAAATTTCGAAACAAAATTTTACCCCTATAGGTACGAAAATAGGGGATGATTGATATTTCATCTACTACATTTTTACCTGGAAACTGAATCTATAATTCATAAAATCAATAATTTATTATTAATTATTAGTGTTATAGCAACTAAAAATGAAAAAATAATTATTTTTTAACAAAAAATAAAACCAACGAAAAAAAAAAACTGAAAAGCAAAAAATAAAATAAACCATTTAGTATTATAAATTAAGATCCGAAATTAACAGTAAATAAATAATTTTGAAGCGGTGCCAAACCAATGAAAAGCGGCCAAGTGCGAGTGGGACTCGCCCATGAAGGGTTCCGTAGCAGCAAGTAACATAATATAAAAGTTCTTGAAGTTCGTTGTAACTTTGATCGAGGTAAATTGCGGTTTACGATTTATGACGTACTAGCTGTTGCCCGCAGCTTCGCACGCGGAAGTTATGCTTATCATATTATTTAGTATCCCTTACAAAAGAAAATTTAAAAACAGGTTCATATTGAAGTACTTATATTTAGGAATTTACATACTGAAACTTACGATACAATCACAGATCATTCCTCCGGGAGCGGGTTTGGAATAGTAAACAACATTAACTTTTTTTCTTTTCCCTCTCCCTCTCCCTCTCCATCTCCCTCTCTCCCCTTGCCCTCTTCCTCTCCCGCTCCCTGTCCCTTTTCCTCTCCCGCTCCCTGTCTCACTTCCCCTTGCTCTCCCTCTTCCTGTCCCACTCCCTCTCCCTTTCCCGAGGTCCTTCTCCCACCACATATCCCTCTCCCTTTCCCACTCAAGCTCCTTCTCCCACTTCATATCCCTTTCCCTCTTCCTCTATCGCTCTCAGTCCCTCTCCCGCCCACACCCGCGCCCTCTCCCGATTTCTGCCCCGCTCCTACTCCCTCTCCCGCTCCCTGTCCCTCTCTATCTCCCTCTTCCGCTCCTTCTCCCTCTCCTGCTCCCTGTCCATTCTTAACTTAAAAAATGACGTAGTTGCTTACTAAGTTCATGCCCCTAAATTAACTCTTTAAGGGATGATTTTCCGAAAAAAATAATCTAAGTTAACTTTTGTTTATTACTATAAACTTACATAAAAAAATTCATATATTTTATAACTCTAATACTGGCGAAGTTGATTTGTATGTAGTTGACTACCAACCCCTATTTTTAGGGGATGAATTTCGAGAAAACAGTGATACAGTTATTTTTTGTGTCTAACTATAAGCTTATATACAAATTTTCGCCCTTCGTACTTCAAAACTGACGAAGTTGCCATACTAACTTTCGCACTCTTAATTAACCCTTTAGGGGATGATTTTCCAAAAAAAACATAATACTTACAATTTTTTTTTCTAATCTTGAACTAATATGTAAATTTTCATGTTTTTAACTTCAAAAATGACCAAGTTGCCTACTAAGTTCCATCCAAGAAATTTACCCTTAAAGGGATGATTTTCCAAAAAAAAATGTTAAAGTTAACTTTTGTTAATTACTATAAACTTCCATAAAAAAAATCATATTTATAACTCTAAAACTGACGAAGTTGGTTTGTATGAAAATGACCTCTATCCCGTATTTTTACCCCTTAGGGGATGAATTTCCAAAAATCCGTTCTTAGCTGACGTCTCCTTGGCATAAGCTATCTCCCTGCCAAATTTCATCATAATCGGTTCGGTAGTTTCTGAGATTTTTTGTTTAATCAGTGTATCTCTTTTCAATTTTATATATATAGATTAAAAAAACTGCTTACTAGATCTCGTTCAAACCAATTTTCGTTGGAAGTTTGCATGGTAATGTACATATTATTTTAGAAGTTACGGGGGGGGGACACACATTTCACTACTTTGGAAGTGTCTCTCGCGCAAACTATTCAGTTTAGAAAAAAATGATATTAGATTATATATTAGAAACCTCAATATCATTTTTGAAGACCTATTCATAGATACCCCACACGTATGGGTTTGATGAAAAAAAAATTTTTGAATTTCAGTTCTAAGTATGGGGAACCCCAAAATTTATTGTTTTTTTTCTATTTTTGTGTGAAAATCTTAATGCGGTTCACAGAATACATCTACTTACCAAGTATCAACAGTATAGTTCCTATAGTTTCGGAAAAAAGTGGCTGTGACATACGGACGGACGGACAGACAGACAGACAGACAGACATGACGAATCTATAAGGGTTCCGTTTTTTGCCATTTGGCTACGGAACCCTAAAAAAACAAACGGCGAAAAGATGTGCGCCGCGCTGCTCTCATAATATTATGAATTTTATGTAATTAATTTTGTTGTTTGTTTGGCACGGTCTCAAAATTATTTATTTACTGTTAATTTCGGATCTTAATTTATAATACTAAATGGTTTATTTTATTTTTTGCTTTTCAGTTTTTTTTTTCGTTGGTTTTATTTTTTGTTAAAAAGTAATTATTAATATTTTATTCTCTACGATTCTCGGCGCTTTGCTTCGGACAGACAGACAGAAGGACACACGGACGGACGGATGAACATAACGAAACTATAAGGGTTCCGAGTTTACTTCGGAACCCTAAAAAAGGAAACATTTCGCCGTAGCAGACATAATTTATGACATTATTTTTACGTCAGCGAGACCCGTTATCAGCGACGTTAATGGCTTAAGAAAATCCTCTACTTCTTCAGGTAAAATAAAAGTAGAGAGAAGAAATTACTTTTAGTACATCAGCGTGCAAGCATTTAACTTGTCTGATATAATCGCCCATATTTGAATTCACCAGAAGAGGCAATAAATTTCCCATTGACGATGAGACGAAGAATTGAACAAAAACCTCTCTTGTTGAATTCGGAGCTCCACAATGGATAATTTATCGTGGCCGGCTCAGCCGCGCCATTTCGGGTAAAAGAAAGTAAACGTTCGATGATCATTATTTTCTGGAATCAGTGAAGCATTCCACCATGAAATGTAAATGGCATTTAATTTAAGCCTTATGACTGACCCAACTGTTCCTTCAGTATCCAATCAAAGTAGCTGAAGATGAAAATTTTCAATTAGGACATAGACCAGTGCCGATAGCTTACTTCTATCTTGTGATGAAATCTAAAAGCCTGCCAGCAAGTAAGAGAACCATCGTGATTAAATGGAAGTCCTATCTAATGCTTTCAGTTAGATCATTGCTCATCAGGGTACCCCACGAACAAGAGGGTTTATATTCAAAGACCTTCTTATTATAATGTTAAAAAATATACGTGTGCCGTGGAGTAAAGAAAACGTGGTTGCGTGTAATCTTTACACGCGATTGAAGTAAAACTTGCTTGATCTTGGTGAATAAGGTGTATAAGGTGCCGGCCACACAGAACAGACGTAAGACGCGGACCCGTAGCAGTCGCGGCGCCCGTTTAATCTACTTTCATACAAAATGTATACAGCCGTCGCGACGTAAAACATACAGAAAAGACAGGGCGCGGACGAGACGCGGACACGACGCTTCTATACATTTTGTAAGAAAATTTATCGAAGGGGGGCCGCGTCTGAGAGGCGTGCTCGTCTTACGGCTTTTCTGTCTGGCCGGTCCCTTACGAAAAAAATTAAACTTAATTTTTAAATAAATGTTATATTACAGTTGACTCATATTTATTAACAACATACTTTACAAAAACGAATAAAAAGCTATGGCTTCAACCCATTAATGGCCCACTACTGGGCACGGGTCTCTCCTCTTGAGGAGGCTATAAAGCTATAATTACTGTTACCGTTAATAATACCGTTTTTCGTTACCCTGTGAATTTAGTAGGTATTTATTTAGTCTATAGTTTTGTCACAGTCTATACAATGTAATCTAATAGAATTATGTATTTGTATTTCAATTTTGTTTATGGTTTTGTTTTCATTTGATAATCTGAGATACTCTCAAGTCGCACCTAAAGACGTTTTACTTCAAGAAAGGAAGGGTAAGATAGTTTTGGTAATAATATCGAACACATACTCATAAAAGCATAATTTAACACCACACTCTTGGTTATGAGATAGTGAACAAATTAACAAAGATTGTGAAAGGCTGGTGAATAAATTATTACACAAACGGCTTACTTTAAGTTGCTACTCTTTTGTGTCTATGGTCCAAGCTTATGGTTAATTAAACATGCGAGATTGTATAGTTCTTAACATGAGAAAACAGAGGTGCGGCTTTCACCCACATCCACAGAATATTCA
This sequence comes from Thymelicus sylvestris, assembly GCA_911387775.1. NCBI lineage: Eukaryota > Metazoa > Arthropoda > Insecta > Lepidoptera > Hesperiidae > Thymelicus > Thymelicus sylvestris. The sequence goes on from OU426888.1 coordinate 8,628,762, forward strand.
GTGTAGCTCCAAAGCCTTAGAATAAGAAAACGACCTGCAATATAATGTACATTTATTATGTAAAGGTCTTCGTATTCAGATTCTTGAAAGAAGGTTAAATGGGAAATCTGAATCCTTCATTAATATTACTGAAGATATTATTCGCAATCTTATTCTGATCACGTAAACATACATACACACGATCAATATGACTGGTAACATGTAGCATTAGGATACACAAAAATGAAGAAAGGAAAAACCTTTGGACTGTACAGATACTTACTATTTTAGGTGACATTATTTTATAAAAAATATACAATTTCATTTTCTACAAAATGGCCGGCTGACCATAAAAACAAAAGCCTATTATGTTTCTAAAGCCAAAATGTATATAAAGTTTATTTCGACGCCGAGACCCATAATAATCTCACTGCTGGCCTCGGGACTACTCTCATAATCAGAACATTTTATAGTCCGCCGCGCTGGCCCAATGTCTGCTGACCATTCTAGTACACAACCATAGACCAAGAGCTATCTTACGTGTAGGTATAGGTTTCCTAATGGTATTTTTTAATGTGTATGACATGACAATGGGTGGAGGTCGCTGAGCTATATGTAGGTACACGCTGTATGTTTTTTTTTTGGTTTATCAGATACAGTGCTGAAGATCCAATAAACAAAGTAATATATTTAATTTTATCGCTTGATTGACCAGTAACACGATAATTATATAAGGCAGTGACCACGATTTGTTTGCCGGTAGTTAATATAAAAAGGTTAAATTGATTGCAAAAAGGATGCAATGTCACAATATACCATAATTCGATTTTATAACATGTTTTGTTTTACTTTTAATTTGTTTCAGAAAACTATTTAATTAGTAAATACGTTAATTTATTAGCTTTCCTTTTTCGGCTGAGCATTTCCAAGCTCACTCCCCTGTCCTCGTGAAGCTGTAAAGGCTGATGGCAAACGGCAACAGTCCATACGAAAAAAAATGTTTACTTCCTTTTAAACAGATTACATAAAAGGAAAACGGTATTAGTGTTTTGAACACCCAATTTTTGTGAGGTTGGATTCCTGGATAAGCTGTGACCTGCGACCTGAAGAGAATATACTCTTTCAATGTGAAAGAGGAAAGTAAAAATCAACACAGCACTAGCAATAGTCACGTTCTCACAACAAAAGGTTTTACTTAGGTATTAGCTTCATTGAAAGATAACCACTGAAATAGAAAAGATAAATGCGTGCCGGCCTGTTTTGTCTGAAATCGGCTAGAATATTTCTCTCTTATTGTATGTTTTCCTTTCACTCGTAGATATCACTTAACTACTTGTATGTTTATGTTTGCCTATTTGCTTATAGTATCTTCGTGTCGTATATTGAACAATATTTTCTTTTTGCAATTTTGTTTGCGCAATTTTTTTATAAGGATCTATGTATGCGCTTATAGCCCAGTGGCTTGTATGGAGCATAAGTAATCAACCAAGTTAGGCAGAGGGCGCGGCCCGTAATTCGATGTGTAACCGCTAGTAGCACAAAATTCTTGAACGCATCCGTGCTTCCGAGGGCACTTAAAGCCATCGGGGTCCAACTGTTATAATTCGATAAGCCATGATAATCATTAAGCCATGTCGGAGGCGTTCGGGTGTCATAAATATCTGCCACACTTGGTTTGGCCAACTAACCCCTCCACCAACCCGAACTGAAAACTTTAAACAATGATAATATTCGTCATACTAAAGTTTTCAATAAAGTGAAATCGGGTAGTACGAGTATAACCGCTGAATTTTTTTTATGTACTTCATATATAAATAAGCGATGTGACCACTACTTGACGTGACTACTTTGCGTGATATATAAATAAGAGATCTGACCACATACTTTGCGAGGTGTCAAATACCCACCCTGACCTTAATTTTGGAACATGTCATGTCATAGGTGAAATATTATTAGTTTTCTCTTGAATTTCTGAAAAAAAGTAGCGAAGGTAGGAAATCTAATATCCGGGTCCCGATACTGGCACGACGTGTTATTAGATAAGAAAACGTAAAAAAAATATATGACGTCATTGGTTTTGAAACATCAATTTCCTTAAAAAATGTTATCTTCAACTTTATTACCTACATTTTTGTTACTATATTCTCTGTCGCAAATTCTAAAGATATAAAATATTTAATGATACAGGCGAACGTATAGCCTTCAGTCTGTTATTAAAATATTCGAAGTGATAGGATCACTCGGACAGTGGTCAGTGACCAGATTTTAAGTTAAGAGACCCTACATAACTTCATGAAATATGTAAATGCGATTGTTATCTTCACGAGATGAATTAAAAAGCTTATTTTTACATTCTAATATTCCCCTGCCAAGCGAAAAGTAAATAATCGCCCAACATATTAAAAACACTAACGAAATCATAACATGTACTGACCCAAAAGAAAACGGTAGAAGCTATATAAAATTATGTTAAATAATATCTTGTATATTAAAATATTATTACACGCCCTTATACGTCATATTACAAGGGACCAACTGAACTCATAACAGAAACTATTAAATTAACAGTGAATGTTCTGAACATTTTCAGTTTACCAAAGTTGCAATAACACAGATGTTACTAGTTAGTACTAGATAAAACAAAAACAAATACGTTATACGTATAGTGTAAGAATTTATTAAATGGAACTAACCGATTAACGGCATTCTACAAGTTTTAGGTCTCTACCTACTATTAAGATCTCTATAAGGAGGTCTATAGCGGACCCCATCACGCTGCTTCAATGCAGATTGTTTAGCTGGAGGTTAATCAAATTTCGGGAATTAATCGCTCTAAGTCATGTCAGAACATTGCTTATTGAATGCTATCTAACGTTAACAATCAAGTCCGAGTCTTGACATGCCATTCGAAGCTCAATTTAGCCACAAACAATTACCTATGCATCTCATACCACTCTCAATTGATATACTTTCGGATAAAATAGATCATCGATCTATGAGACTTTATGAGACCTTTAGGTTTAAAATAAGGTTTTATTTATGGAATTATAATCATTCACGATTGGATTATTGTATTGTGTGAAAGATACAAAAATGCAGAAAACTAAACTTACGCACAATTTTGATGTTTGTGTTCAGTCATGCCACATTGCTATTCTCGAAGATGTTTCCTGGTTTACAGTAGGTACCTATTATTATATAACGATATAACGAGCACATAGATTATTTAAAGCCTCATTACCCCTGTGATTACGGGTTAATTTAGGCTTGTGTGCGATTCATGGAACGCGTGATCTAAATTGGGCTATTCGCATGAATTACCGGTCTGTCGGTTACTTACCGAGTGAGAGCGGGTTCATCGTTCGTCTATTGAAGGGACTGTAGAATAAGGAACATCCTCAATTCTTAATTAAAAAAGATCCCCCAGCAAAATGATTGAATGAGGACGGAGTGTAAGTATTAACTCGGCGATTTCCCTCGAATTTTCGCTCAGCATCGTAAAAAATCCATGACAAACTGCAAGGGATGTAGGAAAACAGCACTAGCATTCACTTTGTCATTTTAATTTACTTTAATGAAGCAATTATCCATTATTGAATGCACAATGCACTGTTGGGTAAGAATAAATAGTCCGTAAAAACAATAGTATTTTGGCAAAAACAAATACATTATCTCGCCGTTGTCAGTCGCGGACCAAGTGCCGTAAAGAGATATTTTCCGGCTCGCATTTTCACCGCGAGTCGGTTTTTCAATTTATTTCCCCGTTTTAGCCGAGTGACGCCGTAATTACGGCGCCAGCCGGCGCACCGCATAATCGCCAAACTATGTTTTTTTTTTTAAATTTGACCGTTAAGCGCTGAAACATCAGTCATACTTTTTTGTATGTGCTGTGGGCATAATAAAATAGAAGTTTCGATGTTCACTTAATTATCTTGTTTTAAGTTAATTAGGTATACCTACCTACCTACATTACATAGTATTATCATCTGGCCACAAAAACCGGAACTTCGCGTTCATATGAACGCGATGCAGAAAATTTTAAAACAGGTTATTTGGGGTTGTATTTGAGAATTTATTGCCCATACATTATCTGTACTGCAATAACTATTTAGAAGTAGGTCAAAACTGCTATAACCTATCAGGTGAAATAAGAATAATGAATATGGATGTTTTGACTTACCTGTCGTCAAAATTTAGTATCATTAATATAAAAATGTTAATTTACATTTGCATCTAGGGCCACATTTTAGTGTAATATTTAGAAATGATATGTTAAAACTATAACGATATTTCGCGTAAATTTCAAATTAAGGAGATATCCAGTTGTTCTTTTCATTACTTACTAATAGGATATTGACATATTTTAATGGCTTTAGCCACAGGCTCATCAATGTGAAAATAGTTTCGATATCTGTGTATTAGTATCATATATAAACATAGTATTACACTCACACTATATAATGTATTTAGAAGAGAACATTTTCACAAAATCTGGTCACGGCTTAAGTATACTAAATTTAACAATCGTCGTTTTGTACCTGTCGTTGAATCGATATTTTTTGTTTTATTGTGGAATAACTTGTCACTCGAAGTAGCTCAGTTACGTTGTATTAAGCGTAGAAGTGATAAACTAGGATTCCATAAAAGAATGACAATGATATAGGAACGCAGAGTAAGTTTAACATAATTTTACGGTAGAGCGGGTTCGCGCTAGGAACTGTATGGATACGAGGCGGCGGCGTTCAATTCTCCTCGCTATAAATGCTACGATAAAAAAGATTGAACTCACTATGTCTGTAATAAGAAAGCCCTTCTTCACATATAAAATCAAACGAGAGCTGTTTTCATCAAAAAGTCTTCGAGTAGTGACTGTAAGTACCCAAATTATCTCCACAAAGTGAGTACCAATAAATAGGATGGACTTTTCCCTAGTTGCGTGTTTGCTATGTCAATACCCTTACAGTGGTTAAATAAATTGCTTCGGAGACGAAACGGACTCCTTACACAACATTAATTTATAAATCGTTTTACAGAGTTCGTTAAAGTACAGACGTGTTTTAATTAAGTAACACTCTTACAACACCATAAGCAAATATATAAAATCTAACGTTGATTGCAAGATGATTGATATTCACCAAGCACTTAGTGTTCATACGTCGAAGTGCGCCTAATCTTAATCTTATTAAGTAGGAATTAGGAGATGAAAGTCAATATTATTTATAGAGACAGTAACCGAAACAATGAACTTTGACCGTGCGTTAATAAAATTACATTAAAAATAAATATTACTTTTTTACATGAAAATAAATACCAAAAGCTACGAGTACTGAGCTGACAAGAGTGACAGCCACGTCCTTGTTAAATTTTGGGACAAAAACAATAATGTCTTATAATAATACATTAAGGGGAAATACGAGTACATTAAGGGAAAATAGCGGACGACAAAAGTGGTGATCAATAACGGGCCCATTTTGTGGGTTGGATAAGGCAGTTGTATCAGTCAGAACGTTGAGGCAATACAGAATATACAAGGATTATTAATAGTCGACTCATAGAAGGGTCCAAACTAAATGCTGACTGCCTCATGGTTGCGTAATATTATGTAAATTCCCTTTACCTGCTACGCTTTGTTGCCTTTAAGGTAGAAATATTTCACGTCGCAACTCTTGAAACAACTGATAGACGATTAAAATATAGTGGAAAGTTTTATTTGAGTTCATGGAGATATTTCGGAGTTACAAGAATATTTTCAATACATTTGTTATAAACATTTTACTTTAATTACTGTTTTGTGTATAACTTATTCCTTGAAAATGTTAATAACCGTTACATATAAACTTAACTCGAACTCGGGTAAATCGACAGCAGGACAAGCAAGTACTGTACAAGTCCCATGGCTCATCCATATTGCCATGTCGATACAATAAAAGGAACTATAAATTCAATCGAATTCTTCGCCACTTTGACGGCAATTCCCACATTGAAACATTGCATTCACAAAAGAGTGCAGCAGACTAAATCTAATTTAGAATCGGATGCCCGCTGCGTCGATATAAATTCCAATTCCATACAATTCCATTCACCCACATAAATAAATTCTTAGCTTTAATTTGAAACGTAAATTGGTTGAGATGAATATTTTTCTTTAATATCGCTACTGATGCTGGTTTTAAAGAAAAAGGTAAAGGCAAGACTAAATGCAGGATTTTCAAAGAATTATAAGCCTCCTCCTTACCGCCATGTCTCTTGAATTCGAGGCCACGGAAAAAGAACTAACTGTATTTAAAATGTTAGCTAAGAAAACAGACGACAAACATTTTTTAAAATGAGGTATACTTACTTGAAATATATTTTTAGAAAATAATTTACTCAAATTTTAAGAACATTTTAATGATGTTGTAGACGCAAGAATATCTTTAAATAAATAGGCAAACGAAATAGTTCACTAGATAGCTTTTACTTCTCTGTCTGTTAACTGATTTCCTTTTTTTTTGTTTGGTAGCCATCGACGAGCTTTTATGTATTCAATAAAAATATTTTAAACACTTATTCGATAGTTCCCACTGGGATTGAATTCGTTCTAGATTAATTTAGATTTTGTTTTGGATTTAAGATATATCGTAACAACTTCAAGTGCTATGATTACTATAGCGAAACATTGTCACATTGAACTAGTTTGTTTAAGTAAATAAATAAATTCAAAAACAAACAACATCTTACACTGTTTCATTAAATTTATTATTTCTCGTTTCATACTTCAGTGTAAAGAAAAAATACCTACTGCTAAATACAGATTTACTAATTTTGGCATCAGAACTAATGTTAAAATTGCTGTACGTGTCCCGTTTCTGTCTGTCTATTAAACAGACGGGATAGGATGTGCAAATTCAAGCTAAAAAGAGGAAATATAGAGACGACTTTTCTCCCTCTGTTACTACTGAAAGCTGTATACGATACACGTAGCTCATACACAAAGTTATCCAAACTGTTAAAATTGTGCATAAATAGAAAACCGCACGTTTCTGTGGAATTCAGAAATACCTAACCAGTTTTTTTATTTTTGGGAATAAAGAACATTGGGAATTTGAGAAATGAAAATTAGGAATTTATTAAGGTTTTTGTGTGATTCTATTTTCAGATAGAAAATAAACACACAATCAAAAATTTGCGTTACCCGTATGAAAGTTGTCATAAAATATTTATCGAAATAGTCCTTCTTGCTTTTCTACTTATAAGAATAGATTTGTCTCTAGGGTATTGCAGTACCTACATGTCTTATGTATTTGCATGTACCTATTATCCCATGTCACCCGCGACAAAGGGCTACGTAATATGAGAGTACGAATGTGTGGTCATAAGTTTATTAATTAAATAACTTTGTAGTCAGTCTCCCAAACAATGGTAAAACGGTAAAAATACAATTATTTATTGCGTAACATATCTAACAATCTAAATGATACTATAATCATCATACACGCATCGGATACAACGTACACGAAAATTTGTTGCGCGGTTTATATTCCACTGAAATGAACTTCCAATACACGGTACAATAATTCGAACTGATGCAATCACAACGTAGCTGGATAAACCAATTTTTACAATGAAACTAACGAGGCGAAATAATCAATTCAGTTCTAAATTGCCGAATAAATATTTAAACAATAAAGCTGGTTACAAAACAGTGCAAAATTCTTGCAGAGAAATATTTCATAAGATTACTATTTAAAGCAAATTATCAAGAAGTTTTTAAGTTTGAACACAATAGGAATAAACATTAATAAACACACACTTTTTTATTTTCACTACTTAATTATTTTCTTCTTTCTCTTTCCTTGGCCGACAACGCATCGCAAGACCTGACAGCAAACATTTATCTACACCTTCTCCAGGCTTGTCTTGAACCAGGGACCACCGTTCCGTGAGCAGGGTCACTACCATTATATCCTTATATTGTGCTACCATCTAGGGTACAGGTTCATTAAAAATACAAAGTAGAACACTAATCAAAAACTCAGGAGCATCACAGAGGCGTAAACAGAAGTCAATATTTGTACGGTGACGCAAAAACTACGAGTGCGTGACTAAAACACAGACAGAAAGTAATACCTATTACTTACTCACATTTAATATTTTCCGAATTATAAATATACCTAAATCTCAATAAAGACAACAAATATGACCAATTTTCAGAAATCATTTCGAATCGAAACTTCGTTTCGGCGGCCAGGGATAAAACATGTGTCAATCGATAGAGTAAGTGATTACTCACTGGCCGCGGACTTATAGGTATGCCAGGTTCCGTACAAAAAATGTTCAAACCCCTTTAATTATATTGATGAGACATGTGAAAACCCGTTATTTTTTGGGTCTATCCCACTATACCCGTTGAGTTGTTCCGTGACGGGACAACAGGCACTGTTTAGCACATCTGATAAATTCAATGAAAGTTACTAAAATCGATAATTAAATTGCCATAACGATCTTTTGGATGTTACTTGAATGTGCTACCTATTACCTATTATTATTCGTGGTCAAAGTTTCTGAACATGTTTGGATGTTTGTCATTCATCACACGCTAACCGTCGCGTCGTACGGATTAAGACGAAAGGCACATAAATAGTCCGTGTCCAGGACAAGGTAAATTTTAGACCCCAGTTGTTTGTACCCATATACTTGAGAAATGTTGAAAATAAGTCAAAAAAATTCAGTACTGTTTAGAAAAACTTCAGGTAATGCGTTTAGCTTGTCTAACATCGAAGCGTTAGTTGATATGTTATTTTCTAACTTTAAGTCTATTGCATCTAAATAATTTTAATCTTCAAAAAATAAATTCAAATACAACAGAATATGCACGAAACTACAAAGTATTTTACTCGCACTGCAATTCAATATAGTTATTGAGGATTTTCCCAAAATAAAAATATATATTCCGAATCAGTTTACTCTACAATATTAATCTTTCTATTATTTTTTGTAACTAAGGTATAAGAATTGTAGGTACAATAATTAATATTGTACCTAATTCTTCTAATAATTCATCAGTTATGGTTTTGTCTTTTTTATCGTTATCTGTTTTGATTGACATCATTATGACCTTTAATATGGCATAAAAACTACTAAGTAGGTACGTTCATTAAATCTTATTTGTAGATTGAGTTGTTTTAATAATTTTTAAACCTAATTGTGTATCTTAAAACATACCTATTGATTAGCTTTCAAGGCAATACAAGCGAAATGCAAAGTGGATAAAATTTCAATAAACATCTTCAAGCAATTAGTCACTCATTGTATAATACTAGATTTTTTTAACACTATAAGAAAGCTTAGAGCATTCTCCATTAAACTACAGTTCGCTTCGTGTAGGATTCATGAATATGGGATAACATTTAAAAATTAGGTAGACTAACGAATTGGGGATGCCCGTAATGTTAGTTTTTAAGCCTGTATAAATAAATAAATAAATAAAAAATGAATTTAAAGATTACCTTTACACATGTTACGAATGTAATGTCCTGTAAAGTTCCTTCTTAAATTATAACAAGAAAGCTAAGCTCGGTTTTAAAAATGTTTGTCATGTAATGTGCATGGAAGTGTGCGCCACTGAATTAGACGCCAAATTAAAGTGAAGTCTGCAGATGACAACATACTCAAACGAGGGGTGCAGGAAAGGAGTAACAATGTGTAAAGCACACGACACACTGCTTCAACTTAAGCACATCATACTAGAAGCATCATACTGCCACAATATAAGACGAGCATACAAGAGGCTCTTCAAGATGTGCTTTAGCTGTACACAGTGTACACGTTGTCATAAAGATACATTCCGTATGACTTAGCATTCATTTTTCAGAGCCGAGAAAATGCGAACATGATAAAGAATCACCATACAAATTCTTTACTAAGGAGCGATTTAAGTTAGTGACTCTGAGTTGGGGCGTTAGTCTAATAACAGAGAATAACAAAAAAGCTTATCTTTGTTATTTAATCAAAACATAATTTGCAGTTCATTATTTTTACCACCTAGACGTTAATGTCCATGTAATATTTGTTGGGGTACCCTGGGGACATTCAACCGAAACAATACCATCTCAATATTACAAAAGTCTTTCACTGATATTTTGCGGAGCTATAAATCCTGAGATATAATTTTATATCGACTCAATGGAATATGAATGAAACGTGTTTCGGTTTGTAATGGAATAATGACTCAAACAAATCTATTCAATATAGTCGGAATTTATTGAAATCTGATCATAATAGTTAATACTAACAAAAACCTACCTAGAAAGAATACATTATAAAGAAGTAATTACAAGTATTACTTTACTACAGGTTTAACTTAACTACTACGTATAAAAACTACATAAAAAATAATTTCATTTAAATAATAGGACTCTTTTACGTCAGTCGACAGTCAAAGAAAAACGAGGGATTCAAAATATTGTTTTTATCAACTAAATAACTTATATCATAAAAAATAAAAGTAAAATAACCGAAACATGTTGGATTATCGACGAATAATCGAATAAAGTCTGACAAAAAGAATATGCCATAACATATTTGGAGGGAATTGAACTTCGAGGAAAGTTGATCCAAGTCCTGATTACTGGCTATAGTGATACATAAGTTCCCAATAGAACAACAAAAACGTGGCACGCATTAACTTCCAAACTGTAAATACGGACTTGGCCGAAAGTTACTCAAGTAGGATTAGAACATAATATAACTTTTGTATTTAGAAAACTATCATAATAGTAAAGAAAAAGTTCCAAAACATAATAGTATTTTACCTAATAAAAACCATTCGAAAGTATTAAAAGTAAATAGAAACGAACGTAAGTAATAAAAAAGAAATCTAGCATCATTGGTGTAGTGATGGCCAAATCACATCTTCATAATATTTATTTGTTTAGTTAATTTTAGCCTTCAGCCCAGCAAAATGATAGCCGGGAAAAATAATTTAATGCTCCGTCACACGCAACACCCAATAACGAATGTGTAATGTCTTCATTATTATACGCCGGAAAAATAATTAAGCTAACACTATTGTGGCACCAAGTAGATAAATAAGAATAAACAATTTTGCCGTCATTATATTCCTAGATATTAAATACTCGCTGATGGAAGCAAACAATGAAACATGTGAACTGTGTCATTGCAGAAATACAAAGGAAGACTCACGAGAGTAACACGAACATCTATCTAATTGTGTGTATACATGTTTCCATAATATGATAGTTTGAAAGTCTAATGAACGGATGCTCCATACATTTTATACAACTAGCACACTTCACATTGAAAGGAGAATAAAAAAAACAAGGGACTGGATTAATTGTGCTTTCAGTCAACATTACAACGTATACCTAGTTATACTGTGGTACAGTATATTGAGTCGATAGTTATCACATGACTGCAACTTACACTGCAAGATTATTATCTCTCCTAATTAATGACATTTGGAACATACTCCATTGTAGTGTTCCTGGGTACATTGATAGCTAACACGAAACTTGGTATTCTACGCTACCTTTATCAACTGCTAAGAATATTTAAAACCACGCCATTGTAGATCGATTGATAATGGTATTTTATCTACGGTTATGGTTTTTCTAAATATTTGTACATTCTTAATTTGGAGCAAAAGAGTAGTACAGGCAGTCCTCGACTTACGTCGTTTCAAGTTACGTCCAACAATGTTTTGACACTATTCCTCAAACATACGTCATTTGTTTCGATTTTCGGCATAGGAAAAATAACTAGCAATTTCATAAGTGCATATATAATTATTTTAAGAACTTACTTTTGATAATAAAGTATGTTTATCCTTTGTTATAAATGAAGTTTTTTTTTAATTTCGAGTCCGTGTGGATCCTAACCCTTGAGTTTTACATGTAAACATAATATGAAAAAATATGTCTCGACTTACGTCGTTTCGATTTACGTCGCGTATTTAGAGAACCTAACATGCCGTAAGTACGAGGACTGCCTTAGTAAAGTTAATTTTTTGTGCATTTCTATTACATTTTCATACGTAAACCTATAAGTACATCATTTATATTTACGGAAGTTTCCTTTTAAGTCCTCCTCTGTACCAGAGACAGTTCCTGGACAGCTCTAAATTAACAAAGACAGATAGGTTATTGTAGATAACAAAACGGAAACACCTGTCTTCTATACCAATAAATTCCAATGTGAGTGGTATTTCGTGGCATCATTTTGTCTGTTACATAATTAAGTCGACTGTACCAAAATCACATTTTTTTTTAAATTATCATGTAAATTATAATTCACTAAGAGAGATATAAAGTTACCATTGGAATTTTTAATGCAAAAGCTTTTACTGCGGTCGTCAAAAAGCCGACCGAATTTGAAAATCACGTACAGAATAAATTTTACCTTTGATAAATAATTAATACAAAATACTTAATGAATGTTATTTTCACAAAACTACATACAGTTAAAATAATCAATATATAAAATGATCTTCACACCAATGTACCAACATACCTTAAATGTAAGTAGGTATGTACCATAAATGCAATACTGTGGATAATTTATCTCTTCTCATAAGCTTACACCATAGTTTGCGTTTTTTTTCTTCTCGTGGAATAGAAAAAAAAAAATTGTGTCTGGTGTACTTCACATTTTATATTTACTTAAAGTGTTTTGGTACATTGGTACCAGGCAATATCTATAAAAAACGTTTCAATGGCGCGTTTGATTAAAGGTTTGAACATTTCAGTGAAATTCAGTCGATATTTTATAAATGATTTAAAAAATTGGTACACTTCCAAAAATATTTAAATGTTTAAATTTAATAAAACGAAACGAAAAATAATTTAATGAAATAAAACAATTTAATAATATAAATATTAAAATTTAATTTTAATAGAATCACAGAACACATACTAAAACTTTTAATAGTAGTAGAATGCACAATTCAAATGTTCAATATACAATTTCCAAGACACTTACGAGTAAATACCTATTCTCCAATTGAGTTCATAAGAAATAGCCCTACATACATTCTGCGTTCCTTAGGTACTAGATAAGGGCAAATAATACAAAGGACTTCAAACAACTTTGAAATTAAGTGTACGTAATATTTACTCCTGAGCCCTATTTAAAAGACCTTTTCGTCTCCTTTAATTTAAACGGTTAGGCGTAATTTATTTAGTGAATTCGACGAAGGTCGGGACTTCATGCGGTTCAACTAGACATACAATTTAGGGATGTTATCGCAAAAGTAACAATCGTAGATACATAAATAATATTTAGTTATGCTTAAAATTCATGTCAGTGAGTTTTAAATACAAACAAGTAAATGGAGTGAAAAGATAACTGTACCAGTAATCATATTAATGACTTAATAATAATATTGACAAGATAATCCATGTGAACCCTTACCATCAAGCGGGCCAGCTTTTCGATAGAAGCGTAGGACGTAAACCACTTCTGTATGTTGAACGAATCTCTCACCCTTGCGCTTCATAAATAAAGTCAACTACACTAACTAGTTGACCTGCATCCGGGTCTCCAAATTTCCTGTTGTTCGTCGATTTCCTCACCGATTAACGATTGAAAACAGGGGAATGGTATAAATGGCGGTTGAGATTGGTTTACGATTGATTCAATATTCGTATGCGGTAAGTGATCAGAATTCTATGACATCTACGATCTACAAGTGAGTAGGGTAAAGGCGAGTTCCAGACTGTTACATACTTTTAGTTTGTGAGTAGCTAACTTCTATAATACATGAAAGCGGAGGATAAATATAATATGCCAAGGAAATTCTCAATAGAATCAGACATTGATAAGACAAACTATAATTATCATTTCAGATCAAGTACTAAACTTTTATTCTTAGTACAATTTTTATCTCTGAATATTATTATTATTTGACTATTAATATTTAATTTTGAATATTAATATCTGACGACCCAGCGACAATATTAATATTTGTCACAATGGTTACTATGCCGGATCGCCGCGCCAAAGGTCCTGACTCCTGAGTTCGATTCTCAGCGAGGCGGAAATTTGAATAATGAGTTTTAATTTCTTTTCTCGGTCTGGGTGTGTGTCTTTGTTTTTGTGTGTTGTCACAGGGAATCCTACTATAGGACTATGAATGTTTAGCGTTATTTGATTAATATCAATGTTAGTTAATATCTTAGAAGTTACTTTTAAGATGTAAGTGCTTAAAATGTAATGAGAGTATCAGTAGTCTGAGTTCCATTCTAATGACGGCATAATAAATTCACTTGAAACCTCTCTTCATCGAATAATATCGCAACATATTAAAAATGTACCTATCCATAAATAAATATGGAGCATTTCAATCTAATGAAGGTATATTAATGTCACTTTAAATCCCTTATAATAAAATTACATTCTACAATTCCACCGAATCTCGGGAAAAACGACGTCCGTTAACGTTATTATTGTTTTATTATTTTACAATGGCAAAAATGTCAAATTTATAAAACGTAGTAACCTGTGTTTAATTGAATTTGTGCATGGACAATAGGCACAGCATTACACTCAATACTTTACGTTTTATATAAAGTAATTGTATTGTTCATATTTTATACGCAGTTATATTGAGTTCATTATCAGTCTGTAATTAAAAGTTACTTTCAAAATCGATTTTTTTATTCCTTTCACTACCATGGATTATAGCATCAGCATTATATTAATTTTTTATGCAATACCTTGTTAGTAACATATTTTTAAACGGAGGGTTTTAGTTCTAATTTATAAATAAGTCTATAATACGTTTTTAGGGTTCCGAAGTAAAATCGGAACCCTTATAGTTTCCGTCTGTCTGTCTGTCCGTCTTTCCGTCTTTCCGTCTTTCCGTCTTTCCGTCTTTCCGTTTTTCCGTCTGTCCGTCTGTCCGTCTGTCCGTCTGTCCGTCTGTCCGTCCGTCCGTCCGTCCGTCTGTCCGTCTGTCTGAAGCAAAGCGCCTACACCCTGCTGTAATTTGGCATGGATATATGTACATATTTATCAAAACTCCAGAATCGTAGGACAAAATATTGAAAAACATTTTTTTAAGTGTACCTACCTCTTCTACAGGTAACGTGAGGATGAATTTTTTATTCAACGGTAAGGAACGCTAAAAATATTGAAACGTTATGTCGTGTACCTTTAACTGTAATGCGGTTCTAATGATCAATCATGCTGCTTTAAGAGTATGTTATGTTCTGTAAGTAAATTAAATTACCTATATTTTTTTCCGAAGTGAAGCAAGGGCAATTGCTAGTATTTAATAATCTATACTAATATTATACCTAAAGAGAAAAGTTTTTATTGTTTGTTTGCATTGAATATGCTCCGAAACTACTGAACCTATTTAAAAAATTATTTCACTGTCGAGAAGCTACCCTATCCCCGGGTGACATAGGCTATATTATATTTTCAAAAAATTAGGGATCCTTTATAAAACTCCAATAATGTAACCCAAAGTGTAAAAAAAAACAAGAAAACGGAAGCAAAGCAAGGGCGGTTACTCGTATAATATATGTATCTATAGCGAAGGAAGTTCGCCAGTTCAGAGTGTCCCACGTAACACATCTGTCACTTTTTGAGATTTTCCGAAATTGCTTGAGTTGGAATTATTAAAGTCTTTAAAGTGGTTCAGGGCGAAGTTTAACAGACTATCCGTCTCTTTATCCTCCTTCTAATCCTTAGTAAAAAAATCTGGTGAACTACTAAAAACTCAATGGTGACGACTTCCCTGATAACAAAATTTTGGCCGCTGCCTTTGGGATTGTTACGAAGACGTAATATAAGCACCTATTTAAATTTTTATACGTAAGTAATTTAATACAAAGGTCGCTTAATATTGAGGAAAATTGTTACACGACAAATTATTAATTATACGCGAAAAACATGGAAGAGAGTTATTTTAAGGAAATAATGTCGTTAGAATTTCAGTATACGCTTTTATCTGTAAAAATATTTACAGTAAGAAAACAGTAATCTAAGAACATCTTTCTTCCACGGAATCGTTTTGTAAGCGGGAGTTAACTGAAATCCTGAAGCAATTTGTGTACCCGCCAAAACATTTTTTATTTTATTCCAGTCATTATTTTAAATTCATAAGCCATTTGGATAGGACGACGTACATAAATTGTGAGGTATAAAAGTAGATACAGTCGAGAAATCGTTTTCATTTGGCTGCGACTACGTGCCTGTGAATGAAACTTTGGCAATCTTGTCAGCATCGTTGGTCCCTCACACGCCGCAAGTTTCGATTGCACCCATCTCCGCACATGCAACCTAATTAGGTTGGTAGAACAAGCTACGATATGAGTACAAACAATTTATATTCTATAGGTTTATATTGTGCTGTAATTAACCTACAAGCTTGTTCTGGACTTATTGAGAAATATTATTTTAGTAATCGTTCACGTATTGTATGTAAAATTGTAGTGTACTTAAAATGTTAAGTTCTAAGATAAAGTGCGTCATGATTTCTACCGTTCTGTTTTTCACTTACGTTTTATTACTTTACTAGTGGACACACAGCGTGTTCCACTACGCTAAAACAATTTCTAATGACAATGACAGATCAGTGTTTTTGTGTAACAATCTGCGCCATCTTCACATATTATTATCTTAAAATTGTTGTATGGTAAAAGTGGAATATCGACTTTATCAATGGACTGAATGTGCCTAATGTATTGTTTTAGTGGTCTCAGACTACATTTGGATTATTGCCTTTCAAATGAAAGCATTTTGAGGCATATCGGTAGGATAGTCTCAGAGTCTCAAAGGACATCCGTACAAACATTTATTACTATTATTATTTATATTTATATTATATTATATATAGATAAGTTAAAGTATTACAAGAGACGATAATTCAAAAGAGCATTGAAGAAAGAAATGTTAATCTCTCTGTAATCTTTTGTTTGCTTTAAAAGGCACCCCTTCTAGGGGTCCGCTCTCCCCTAGAGACACCTACCTACTCTCATAACCTGGTTACCCCTTATAGCTTCCCACACCACCTTAACCCTCCCGCAAGGCCATGACGTAACCCTGTGCCATCTCTGACCCTCTACAATACTTAACAGCATTAACCCCTAGCTAACCCCTAAGCCTGCTCATCACAATTAAAACACGTTAAACATAATGCCTGTTAATTGAAATTAGATAATTAAATGGCGGTCATTTCGCTTTCACACTCGTTATTTACTACTAAAAAATTATTAACTACTACAACTTTAGCCGGATAATATAATTCTTGACAAAAAAATAACCGACTTCAAAATAACTCAAAAACTACTTGTCAGATCTCGCTCAAATTTAAGTGGGAACACATAACAAGCACCAGCTTTCGATTTAATAAAAATCATCAAAATCGGTTCACCCAGTCGAAAGTTCTGAGGTAACAAACATAAAAAAATAAACAAAAAAAAAACAGTCGAATTGAATAACCTCCTCCTTTTTGAAGTTGGTTAAAAATGCTGCTCATAATACTATTATTTTGGTAAGAACCCGTGACAATCTTAGTATATATGTTACCGGATATCTGTATAATGCGGGTATTCAGCACAATCCCTAGGCACTGTGAATAATAACTGGGTGGTTTTGGCAATGTATTAAATGATATTAATATTATTCACCATTACATACTTTACCTAGGTAATGTATACGTTTCCGAACTACTATACAGAATACCTACAGGTCCACCGGCAATGAATAAAATTAATAGATTTGGGTATGTGTATTCGATGAACTGTCATCGAATGGCAATTCATCGAATGACAATTCCTCGAATTGTAATTTTTCTTGTTTAAAAGATTTAAAGATTTTATTAACAGAAACAATTTAATGCTTTTTATAACTTTTTTGTATTTCTTATTTTTTGATCAATAACAATTAAACATTTTTCCGTACATAAAAATTTTAGGTTTACTTTCTTCCTTGAATCATTTTTTTTTCAAAACGTTTACGTTAGTGACAGAAACGAATCGCTGCAAAACCGACTCCACGTAGTCTTGTTTGCCCTACCCCTAGAGTGTAATGTAAGCCCGCGTAGGCGCGGAGGGGCGAGGCGGCCCGCGAGCTAAGGAGCAGGTGGTTTTAATGCTCGCCGCAGCAGCTGAGGCTGGCCGGCGCGGCCGGCCAGCAAGCCGAAGCTGCGGTGGTGAGCATTAAAAGCATCTGCGACGATAAGCTCGCGTGGGACCGCCGGAGCCCCGCAGCGCCGGAGCCGTGACAGAAACTGTGCTTGCTGCATGTTGCATTTTGCTTACGTTTTAATGCTGCCTTTCAAGGATGGGTGACATTTGAAATAATAAAAAAATATTTATTAATGATCATATGAAAATTATATCATTCGATTCGGCCAATTGTGATTCGATATTTTGTAATTCTATATATTGTCATTCGATGAACTGTCATTTGATTAATTGTTTTCGATGAAATGTTAATTCGATTAATTGTGTTTTCGATGAAATGTTCATTCGATTAATTGTGATTTTGATGAAATGTCGATTCGATTATTTGTAATACGATGAAATGTGACCGACGAAGTGTTTTCGATGATTTTTTCGCAAATCGTAGTGTTTGCGCAACTTTGTAAGAATTCCATGTATCGTTGCAGCAGCTTAAGCCTTTGGTTCAATGCACCGCCAAAAGTTGGGGTTTTTACCTTAACTCGTAACAACTGAAGGCGATCGGTATATTCTTAATGTAGGTTATGAAAAGTAGAGCTCGGGTGAGCGGGCTCCTGGTACGTGCGGTAAATATACACGTATCTTAGTCTTAGAATTCCACAAGATTGGCCGTGCCCCACTCGGATACAGCCCAAATTGTGTGATTTATACGTTTCACCACCACTCTGCTATCATCTGCGTACCCATAGACAATAGGCATGAGCGGGTCATTACTATGTACAAAGAAGAAATCCCAAACCTAGCCGATAAGGACAGAGGATATGTCGGAGCTGGAAGCTTGCTTAAATGTAAGAATGCCAAAGTTTGGGTTTGGCAGCCAAAACCATTTGTGCCAAGTAAACTGCCTGCCTTCACGTCTCGCTTCTCTCCCACTTGTTGTCTTTTACACACATTACCAATTACGCATGGAGTATTGTATAGAATGCCTGGGCGAAGTATGAAATAAATAATATTCAAAACGTTACCTGAACGTTTTAGATATTCTATAAATTGCCTAGGTATTGTATAGAGTGCTGAATTATATAGATATCCGGTAACATATATAAATTACGTGTCACGTTGTTTGTCCGCGATAGACTCCTAAACTACTGAACCGATTGTAATCAAATTTGCACATCGTGTGCAGATTGACCCAACTTGAAAGATAGGATAGCTTACATCTCAAAATAAAAAACTTTTGACAGGACGAAGTCTGTCCGGGCAGCTAGTATAATATAAATCAAAATAGCATTCAAGTAAACACTAAATTACCATACCGATCCAATTAATGTACTACTGTGATAAAAAGCACTATGAATGGGTTTAGGTCTGATTATTAATTTTGTATACGCCTCTACCCTTCTAACATAACTTTTGTGTTGTTGGCCTTTGACGGGATTCCTGGAAGAAATCGCTAGCGATAAGGATGCCCGTTTTGTACTTTTTATTTGTTTCATTACTTTCTTTGATAAGTAGTATTATTAACCTGAGTTGCTTGTTGAGGAAAGCCAATGTAGAAACATAATTATTCTTGACAAAAAATAACTGGCTCCATAATTAGGGATAACTCAAAAATTAAAATCGGTTCGCCCAGTCGAAAGTTCTGAGGTAACAAACATAAAAAATACAGTCGAATTGAATACCTCGTCCTTTTTGAAGTCCTTTTTGTATTTACCCACCTTGCTATTTTTGGCTTAAAAACTGAATGAATAAAGAATTAATGGGCTATTTTGTATCATTTTCGTAAAGTGATACGTTGCGGCTTACCAGATTGACTGTTAATAATGAGAGCTAATGGTCTCTGAATAAATATGAGTAAGTGCTTTAAAATTTCATGATAATCCATAAATAATTGTCTCATTGGATTTCCAAATTGGGAGCCGAAAAAGGCCTTTGGCGGCACAGGACGACATTTTGCTTGCAATAGTGAATAGCCAAATAAGCCAACATGACACAACATAAGCAAAGAAACCACGATGCAAGTGAAACTTTTTTTTCGGTTTGTAGGCATTTAACTAATTTTTTTTAGAAAATTATTCGATTTAGGGTATTAAAATTGCGTTTTTAATCTTTACATTAAACACTGACAAAAAAAAACAAAATAGCGTGGAGCACTGGCACAAATGAGTAATAGTCTATACACTACACGGTCAGCTGCTGCGAACTATAGGCGCCGCCATATTGGCCTTGGCTGCTCTGACGAGCGCCTTTCACTTTATCCCTACTCTGCTGCCGACCGTCACGCGGCATGCAACACACAGACGAAAAAGTTTGAGACGATGTAATAACAGCTTCACTTTAAAAATATTGTAGCCAGGGCTTTTCCCTGTCCCTTTCCACTTAGCACAACTAGGACAACCGAAGAGGATCGGGATTTACCTCGTTTACTGTACAAAGAACGGGAGAAGTTGGCCTGGACACAAAGAAAGATTGACGCTCAAATAGGTATCCATAATCTGTGATAGTTTCATGCCCGACAACATGTTATTTCATAAACATTGATCTCAGCTTGAATAATGTCATAATCAGGTTTCAACGAAGACATATTCTAGTAAAAACTGTCAACGCATTTAACTCAAGAATAGTTATGAGGGTAACATCCTATTATAGTCAAAATTATCTAAGATGCCCATAATGATAGCTGCCATTTATTAATATGAACTAACATTGTATGGGCGTCTTTGAGCGAAATGGAATATTAATTTAATTGACATGAATAGTTGAACACTTACGGACAAAGGATTTTTCCAAAATTTGTTAAAAATCCTTACTCATTTGCATTGGCGTCGATTATAAATCATAGTAAACGTTATAATCTAGTAAAAATCCCATCACATCATAATTTATGCAAAATTTATTAAAAATATTTGACGTCGAAACAATGATAGATGAAGAGGCCTAAAACAAAACTGACGCAAAGTGATGTGACGGCCTGAAACCGTCTCAAAAACCAATCATAATCGATGCATTACTATAATCGGAATTTAAAAATGAAAATTGATTAATTTAATTACTTTGTTAAAAATGATTTACTCGCATTTGAATTTTAAATTAGGTACCTAAGAATACCACGTCGAATTGGATGCTAACAAAGGACATTTTCCATTATGTATGGGCACTTCGCCATCCATGGACAGTAAACTGCAGATAATATTATACTATATGTAATTATGTAGCTAAGCTTTTTGCGGTATTCTTTTTTTTTCAACAAAATAATAATTATTTATACATGAATGTGTGTTACGAAAAAACAAGAATTTATTCACTGTAGTTTTTTTCCCTGACGCTCATAATATTATTCAAAATATTATTATGAAAGTGAGCGGATGAGTTCTTTCTATCATGATCAATCTTTCTTTCTTTTTCTACTCTTTCTTAGCCGGCAACGCATCAGTGATGCTTTTGGTTTTGCTGATGTTCATGGGCGATGACAGCCATTTACCATCAGGTGGATCGTCAGGTTGTTTGCCGGCTCGGCTATTTCCATGCATATCTAGCAGCATGAGTTGTTAGGAAGAAACAAAAGAATATTTTATTGGAGTCGTAAATACATAATATTGAGAATACGTGGTACTAGATATGTAGCTCAATCGAGGTAGTTGGGAGGTACCTAAATTAAAAGTTTTAGTTTACAATTTAATTATCGAATCGATTAGAAGGCCTTACAATTTTGAATCGATTTGTTGCAAAAATTGGTTTCTTTCGTGAACCGATTTTTTTTGTACATCTCTAGTGTCACTGTGATTGCAAACGACAAATTGGGCATCTTAGTTCGCGGGGACTATAGGATATTTTTCCACGGTTTCTTGACGGACTAACTACGTACGCACTGACAATCAAATGAAATGTGTAAAAAATACTCTGAACACAAACAGTATCTGACGTACACAATACATTCATACCTGCGATCCTTCACCGGAAAAATCGGCCTCATAAAACTGACACGCTAACGAGTGTCCCGTGCGTCACGTTCGTCACTTTGTCGAACAAAAAGGCAAGTAAATAAAATAGCAATCCAGTATAAAAATGATTTCAAAAACGATTCTCACTCGCGTTTTTTGTACGGGAGCACAAAATTGCTGGCGATATAGGAACTTCTGACGAAGGATTGCAATATCGATATTTTTAATACTACGTTGCACTAGTCACTTACACTCAGGTGGTTCTGCTGGTTAAACGGTTATACCACTACTAAAAAACTTTTTTCCGAACCGAAGCGAGCCACCTGATGGTTATTCAGTAATTGATCATCGTCGGTCATGGACATCAGTACCTACCACCTAAGGCATTCACGATAAAATGTTTCCGGAATAGAAAAAAAGAGAAGAAAAAACTGGCTTTCGAGCACTCGGACGGAACACGACGAGTCATTAGCGTCTGACACATGATGGTGGTAACCAAACAGGCTTCATGGAAAGATAACAATCCCATTATACCTATATTAAAAATAATTTTGATAAAATAATGTCTAAAGGAAATAATGTAGTGAGTAAACAGTAAAAGATAAAGATTAACAAAGTTCCAGACAGCTAGCATTATTTTATTAATGTACATGGGTTTAGTTTTATGAACAGCTGGCACTGACGCTATTAGGCACAACTTGCCTATCCAAACTATGCATGCGGTAGATATGGAACCTAGTGTGCATATAATTTTAACATCATTAAGCGAACCGCTACCGCCGCCGCCCTGAGAAGTTTCTATGCTAATTAACTACCAACAAATTTTCTGAGCTTTAGTTTGGGTTCAGACTAGCCTTGTACACAATTTGGGCCAATGTCTTTTGAAGCTTAAGAGAAACTTATCTGACCGTCGGCATCGATAGATGTTGAAAATGTTCATATAAATAATATTAGAATACATACCTCGTAACTGCAGAATTTTCGTAATTTTATCATGATTGTTTATGTTACATGTTTACCATGTATCATACTTAAGAATTATGAAATTAAAATGAGTTTCTTTTATGTTATTTCGATTTTTCTATTAGGCCTAGTGAAATAATTCATTGACAGCATATGCTTAAAGATTTAAGAATCATTTTTCAAATAAATCTTGTGTCACCGCAATAAAACATGTTTGATAAATAAAAACTCAAATGAATAGATTATTATTTTTGCCTCTCTCTTAAACACGTTTCAGTTAAACTCTTAATAAAAATTATATTTGCACTGTTGGTCGGTATTCGTATGTTGACCTAATTATATGAATGCTAGTGTCAAAAACTCATTTCCATATTTTTTACAGAGCCAGCCATATGGCGCGAACTTATTCACCTAGGTTTTCATAAAACTAAAGTTTAATTATTTAGTTCGTAATGTTCGTATTACAAATGTATTTAAACGGTAGGTACCTACCGTTGTGAATAAGTTAAATTTCACGTGAAAATTTATTGAATATGTATGCTTGTAAGAATGATGCAACTTACTTATTACATGTATTATTACTATGTAGCAAAGATTTAATCCGTAAATACCTGGTTGTCAATTAAAATCACTGAATTTAATCATAATTATCGTTCATCATGTAATTAATCATAATTGAATCAGTCTATAATATTAGTATCTAGAATTGAGTTGTTTCCTAAAATTTTTTTTTGTTATAAATGGAAAGTTCATATATAAGTTTTATAACAAAGTTATTTTAGTTTTTTTATATTCGCTATAATTTAAAAGTTACATCAAATCAAAAATACGTTTTTGAATCCAGTACCGAAAACACGCCGACAGTTCCCGAATAGACCCGAGCGCGCGTGTGACGTCACTTTGTTAATTGCTATTCATCGCAGCATACAGCTGATACTGTGATTTGACTTTAAACTGATAAAATCTTGATATTATCGTCAATATATTGATAAACATATTAAAAATGCTAAACCTTAAAAGTTATCATGCTTGTTTTGTACCATTACGTGTGAATACTACAAAAAAGATAATGTTAAATGTGTACATTTATTCGGAACCTGTACATTTAATCCTACTTTCCTACTTAATGTTATAAATCTGAAATTTTGGATGTTTGTGACTCCATCACGCAAAAACGGCTGAACGGATATAGATGAAAGGCACACAGATAGTTTTTGACCTAACTTAACCTAACCAGATAGGATACTTTTTATCCCGGAAATAGACCTTTTCCCGAGGAATAAGAGGTTAAATTTTAGTTTTCGTACATAGATTGTTTTCGTACATAGATTCATTTTTAGGGTTCCGAAGTAAAATCAGAATTCTTATAGTTTCGTCATGTCATGTCCGTCCGTCCGTCCGTCCGTCTGTCCGTCTGTCCGTCTGTCCGTCTGTCCGTCTGTCCGTCTGTCCGTCTGTCCGTCTGTCCGTCTGTCCGTCTGTCCGTCTGTCCGTCCGTCCGTCTGTCCAAAACAAAGCGCCGAAACCCTTAGTGCTAGAAAGCTGTAATTTGGCATGGATATATACATATATTTATTAAAAAAATTGAAAAGCTCTTCCAAAAATATTATGGGAAGACCATTTTTGGAATTTTGGGTCCGTTTGCGAAATATTTGCTTTAACGTGCTAATTCTGGTTGGAGTCAAGTGTCCAGGGGGGACAGTTGGCTAAACGGTTGGAGTTGGACAAGTGAAAAAAATCTCAAAAATAGGTTATAATATGATGAATTTACAAGGAAAACTATCACGGCTATGTTAACATGAGTAGTTAATGAATAATAGTCGATAAACTTACTACTTCGGAACTCTACATTGCGCGTGGCCTGACACGCACCTGCCCGTTTCTTTTATGAAACAACTGATGGTTTTATTTTATTAGGTTAGGAATTTTGCCACGTTGATCCTACTTCAATTCAATGAGGATTTGATGATGGGTTCTGGGGCTACAAAGTGGAACTCCTCAATGGTAGAGTAAAACGGAGCCGTGTTTAAAGATAACTACTACTACTATTACTATCATTAACATTGTAACATCAATAGGAACTCCTAGAGTACACTCCTATGAGTGTGAAGCCCCTTACTAGGATACCCTGAGTCGTGGGTGCCATAGACAATACAAGGACACACACCCAGACTAAGAACAGAAATTCAAACTAATCATTCAAACCACCTCGCATCGTATCGAACCCAGGACCCTTGACTCAGCGATGTGGCGTGGTATCCATTCGCCACACGGGTCATTGACCAAGTTGGTGTATTTCGGAGACAAAAAAAATTATATATTGTACCAGTTTTATGTATAAAGCGCGTACAAACCCATAACGCCGCAGTAGGTTTCCCTGTCGCGGGTGATATGGACAACACGTCACTATAACACCCAAGACCCGAGTACAAATATTTATTAGATATGGCCGGGAATTGAAACTGGGACCCTCGCTTCGCAGGTTGGATCGAATCGCTATCAACTAGGCTATAGGGTCATCGTATGTATGTACCTACTACTAGCATAGAATTTCTGTAGCATTGCATTGTGCATTTTTTTTATTATTCACATTCTTCATTTCTCTAAGGATCCATATCTGAAATTTACGCAGACGAAGTCGCGGATAGAAGCTAGTTGTATGATAAATGAAATATAATTTATCATACACCCCTGATTTCATACCCCTAACACCCTGCCCTGATTCCTCCCAGACACGATTTACTAGTAAACAGTGTAACCTTTTCTTTTGGTGTAAGTATATAATCAATGGAGAGTTTTATTATATTTAATGAAGAATAAATCATTTAACGTTTAAATTTACAATAAAATTACGTGGAATATCTTTTTGCACTAAATTTCGGATATTTTTAGTTAATTTACGTGTAGGAGCCGTTGAGACCGTACTATCGTGAAATTTCTTTAACAAAGTGACGTCACAAATATGGCGGTCAAATTTGGCGCGTTCGTAGCCACGTGATTTTTTTTCAACTTTTATTTCGTTATTATTAATATTAAAAATAGTTTTTAAGCGTTTTTAACAATGCCAATCAATATAATTTGTGTTTAAGATTTAAAATACATTTAAAAAAAAAATTTTTTTTTTAAAATGAACAACTCAATTATTGTATACAATACACCTTAAGCAGTGAGGTGAATTACGCTCCAGGATTCTGTCATGAGATTGTACCGATAGTATGTACCTGACAATAATCAAACACAAAGCTAATCTATATTGTACATAACTAATACAATACCCACTATTACAAAGACAAACTTCAAAATCGAGCAAGCATTACGGCTCATTTATACATTAATTGATTAGGAATAGTTATTTACTTATTTGACTAAAAAGTTATTTAGTATTTAAAAGTGATTAAGTATCGTTACATTACCATTTACGTCTGTGTGAATTTAAGATATGCAACTGTAAAATTAAAATGAATCGTGTTAAATCACGCTCCAAAAAATCAAAAACCTAAAAAAAATTTGTCACTGGCACTTTTTCTCTTTCTGCTCTTCAATTAGAATTTCGCTTTCTGTAGGTATCAGATTTCTGCCCGAAGGCGACATTTAAAAAAGTAAACGTTTATGATTTCAGCACTTTGTTTATACAACTACCACTAACGCTATCGCGCTGGCGACTGTCTTTTTCAGAAAGAAAGATAGCGCTAAAATTATCCAATTTTTATATCGCTAACGGTAGCACGCTTTGTAGTCCCAAAAAGCCTAAAAACAAGATGTTATTTATGTGCAGCATTTCACCACAGTAAATGAATATAGATTCATTTACTGTGATTTCACCGAGGTAATTTTCCTGTTAATAACAATTCCAGTGAATATTTACAGCATAAATTTTCTGGTATTTCAACGAATCAATTATTATTTCATATAAATTAATCAAATAACACTACCGACATATTGACGATATTTATGCTAGTGTACAGTTTACGACACATCAAAAGTCTATCGATAACGATAATGACTCACATTGGGGTACTGATCACCAACCATAAAACAAGGGTATCGCGGAAAGTTTCGTATCGATAGATATTTGAGTTACTTCAAACATAAAAAAATCATTTTACGACCTAAGATATAAAGAATTTAATTTAGGCAAATTTTGTCTCCATAAAAACAGTAAAACAATTTAAGGGTTTGGGGTTCTTTCATAAATTGTTATCTGTATGTTTTATATATTTATTGCGAAGCGAGGGGTCCCGTGTTCGATTCCCGGCCGGGGCAGATATTTATGTGATAGATAAATATTTTTACTCGGGTCATGGGTGTTATTGTGATGTGTTAAATGTGTCGTCCATGCCGCCCGCGACACAGGTATAAACCTACTGCGGGGGTATATGTGTGTAAGCGTTTAATTATTTATTTGTGTATGTACGTAGCTGAAAAAAGAGCAAGCGACCCACCTGGAGGTTAATGGTCATTGACCCCCATGTACATGAGTAAATAGGTCCACATAACAATCAAAATCATAATTTTATTTTTAAATAATTTACCTCTTGTATGTAAATATTCGAAGCAATCTGAAAATGGGCATTGTTTTGAGTATAATAATTTATAATGACAACCTTAAAATATAATTAATATTGATTCTTCACATCCGGAAACGAGGATTAAGATTAATCGACAATGGAACGCGGCACCATATCAGCCGTGTTCGTAAGAAGTGACATAATGTATTATTATTGTATATCAACTATCCACGGTTCCCGGCTATACTCATATAGATTTAGAAATTGCTGCAATTTTTCCAGGGAAATAAGACAACTTAAAAAGGAAAATCTGTTTTAGTCCTAATTCCTAAATAGAGTTAGGTATTAGTGATTCCAAAAACTGTGATTATAATGACTGAAGACAATAAGAAAATAACCAATACATTTTTTGTCAAGCTTAGGTATCTGTGTAATCAAGAGTCAATTATATTTAATGTCATTCAATATTACAATTCTGAAAGGATACCCTACCCTTAGTGTTAAGAAAAATAAATTAACCAATATTAGTTTAATCAAGTTAACATAATTTTTTAAATTACACATAGGTATAGCCATTACTAAACTGACCGAGTCTGTGTTAGTCGTCGGCTCTGTTGTTTACACTTTATATATTAGCTTAAGTTTGTTCTGGATTTTAGTTGACCCTTCGAAAGCTAAGAAGTTAATGGACCGTTACTATGTATTTATTGCCATGGCAACAATAGATTGAAGTAGGAGGCAATATTTCAATAGATTGATTCATCATTAATGTGAATAAAGTTTGCTAAAAGTAGTCTTAAGACACCCAAAGTCAATGGTACTATTATCATTAGCTCATATGGTAGAAATAGTGCAATATCTTTGCTTTTAGTTTATTGGAATAATTAACACTATACTACATCTCGAGCGAGTAGTATTGTATTCGATTAAAAACCACATGCATACTACTGCAAGAAGGTTTCTATGAAAAACCTTTCAAGCTAACATTTGAGCCATGTAAGTCATTCATCGACCTTCGTAACTCCAAAGACATCACGAAAACAGTGCCAGCAATGATAAACATAATTATGATTTTAAAGTTATATCATATTTGACACTGAACATTTTAAATGCAACGGGTACGCACGATTCGTGCTTTATAATGATATAAGGGTAGATAATATTCTGTCAAGTATCGGGAGTAAAAAATGTCCAATCTTATGCTCTGTAAAATCTCTGTTATTTTTTTTATGAAGGTTATCGTATCATAATCAAAAAGCGCTCGGAAAGTCTTTCCTCCGGCTAGCGATACCATCATCCCTCTAATTTTTCTTTGCCCACAGCCATCTTCAATTTCCTATCCGGACTGAAATAGACCAGTTATCGTTATGTGCTGATCTCATCCAGCCGTTGCACGTAACCCTCTAAGTTACATAATGTTTCTAGCAATATTATAAACTTGTACAACTATTACCCATTTATGCTTCAAAGTACGTTATGAGAATCGATTAAGTAGGTAGGTATAAACCTTTGATATCTCTTGCATACTAAAGAAATTATGTCTATGTCCAAAACAATAAACTGTTTACAATTTCTGAATTTCACTTAAATATTATGGACCTAATTGAACGGACTGAACCTACGCCAGTTTTATTTTTCTTTCGATGCCTTTATAAAACTATAGGTTCATTACCAATCAACGATTTTTTTATTAAGGAAGCTTGGAGAAGCTATTTCATCATGCTCACCTGTACCTGGCTTGCCTGTATACCCGGTGAATATATTCTCCACTGCGGAATAAATTAATGAGGACAGTGTAAGTAATGATTGTACCGTTCGAAGAACACGTATTCCATTTGCCACTTGCGTAACTAATCTATCCCAATTGCGCTTAACGTTGATTAGCTTAGTAAATACCTTACGATTTACTCACACCATAAGGTTCTCATATAAACTGTTCACAAATAAGTAACACAATGCCATTCTCTTATAAACATTTCTAACGTTATGCCTGATTCTACTACATAAAATTATTCGAGCGAATGTTGTCGCTTGTGCTTTCTAGTTTTAAATATTAATATTTGTTTAGCAATGTTGGGAAAGGTAAATAATCACGTTAATTTTTTTGTTTACTGGCTCGTATAAAGCAGATAAGGAGACCCTTTTATGTCAAAATCCTCTATCCTGTGATGCGATTTCACATTTGTATGAATAACAATGCCTTTGTTTTCTTTTCACTAGTAATTTAATCATGCTTTGAAATGGAATTGGAATTCCGTTGGAATTTACATACACTAGATATCGTGATATAAAAGACGTGTAGTGCGAGAATTCAGTAATTAGGATTAGAAGTTTATAAACTACTATATATGTATATGGTACCTATACGTAAGTAGCCGTGTTCAGTTAATTAATAACAATCTCCCTCGTGAGACATAAATCAATTATCTCTACCACTTCTTGTTTACAATCCGTTTACGTCATCATTACTTATTTTTTAACGTCAGATGAACTTAATGATCAATGTAAATCTTGATTAATCAATCTTAGAAACGATGAAACCTAATTAATGGATATATTATGTCCAATAATATTTATTTGAATATTAGTACATAATATTAGGCGAGTTACAGGTTTCTCGTAATTGTGATTATCTTCAGTAACGAGAATCAGGATCACTCATTATCTGCATTATCTCAAATCCAAACGAGGGCAAATTATAGATAGATATAAGTATTAAAACTTGAACAATTTCTTGTCTTGTGTAGGCTCTTGAACATCTGCCAAGTTAGTGTTAAAAAAGAATGGCTCCGAAGGTTACAAGTTATATTGTACCTATGATTAATGGAGTTCCAATAGAACATAGCACAAATTTTCATTTGAAATCTTTTATCGGTGAAGGAGAAAATCTTAGCGTCCATTATGGAGCAGACGCACATTCACATTCTTGTTTTGATTGAAATTTCATTATTATTTTTACCTAGACCATAAAATAGGAAATATTGTAGTTAGTCCATCCTAATCTCAAACATTGCCTCTTTAATATCTTCTATTCCTCAGTGTTAGATTGAGAAGATTGTTTTCGCACCTTGTTATCACGCTCGGGGGCCGTTGTCAGTTAACTTAATATATTATTATAATTATCTCCCTCCAACCTTACAAAACTCACGTCATCTTACGTGTATACCGCTTAGTTACTAAGTAGATACTTCTTAAAATTAGCTTTAACACATTTTCATAAATTAATAAGTATTAGGTCAAAGACACAGTAACTAATGTATTTTTTTCATTTATATTATGATATATATTGCATTTATTTTAACAAATAAGCCTCTTAATCGAAATAGAAAGAAAGGCTCGATTGTTTGTATCGTAATCTTTACCAATTACAACTTGACCAATTAGGTACAGGGCTGTATTCAGCGCTATGCATCCGCTCAGCACAGTAATAATAGAATCATAATAAAATTGTGAAAATGGAAAGTCAACATGACGAAAGCCCAGAAATAGCATTCTTTGCATAGCGTTTATTACAATTTAAGCAAGTGTTGTATGTGAATACGGGGGTAGTTTATTTTTAATGCAAATGGCCACTCACTACACACGGACATCGGTAACACCAGTGGCATCATCGAAGCGTTGCCGGCCAAAAAAAATCAGTATTTTTTTGGCTTTTGGACACTGTGACCGAAACATGAAAGAAACATGTTTTTAAGAAGGTGGTAGCCAGCCAGGCGGGAAAAACCCTATCACTATTCATGGCTACCGTCGAGATTAAACTTATTGTTACAGAACCCAGCGACCTACAACAGAAGGGAAAATTGTTTCAACCGTTGTTGTTGTTTCATCCGTTAGAGGTTGACTCAGCCTCAAGGATAGACGGAACCTCTTACACCCCAATTTGAATATAGTGTATAAGGTTTTTTTACCCATGTAATAATTTGCCTCAAAACATTTTCAAAGTCACGTCGTCTAACAATTGATATGGATTGCTAAATAAAGACACAAAAGTGCATCCTTATATTATATCTTTGTGGCATGGTTGTGGTTTATACTAGGTACAAATAAACATTATGTTAACGGACTCACTGAAGTCACATTGAAAATTAATTCGAACCGACTATTCACAGTCTATTTTGAAACCAAAAAGTTTTAAGCATTTATTTTTCGTTAGCAGTCGCATCACTATCAGCAAATTCCAGATTAGTTCCACAGCAATTCTAGATTCATTATTATCTGATACGTGCGCGGTGTACAAACGAAGGTATGTCAGTGACGTGATGTCAGCTCTGGAAGCAGAACCGGCTGGTGCCGATGGCAGACGACGAGATGCGACATTGGAATAAGCGGAACAGATGTGGTAACACAAAACGTTAGCCGAATATCAAAAATGTGTTTTGTATAATATTCGGTTTGGTAATTACTTTTGATGCGTTTGGTTGGTTTTTCTATAGGTACTTGGTTTTACTTCTAATCACCATGTTTAAGGAGTCTAGAGTGGTCAGCGCTGGTAAAATTAGGTAATCCATCTTATTTCGCCACTAGTAAAAACCCTCGTTTTAATTCGAGAGTTAATACTGACACACTTGGCAACATGTATGGATGGGATTCTTTAGATTATCATCATACATATTTTTTATAAGATCCATAGTATAAATAAATACCTACCCTTAGGTGAAAAAGTATTATAATACTCAAAATTAGGTAACTAGTAGGTACCTACTTTAGTTTTACCAGTATACCTAAAAGGAAAAAGATCGTTAATTGTTACTTGAACTTAACGGAAGTTACTACCAGATGTTTATCTACTATTTTTTCGTCACTTTCAACATCATTAGCACCAAGAACTTAAAACTAGCATAATAACCGGTCTAAGAAGGTACACAGAACTATTTCTACTCAAAGTAGTATAACTTGAATAAAACTTTTAACTCCAGCAACGTAAAAACTCAACAAAACTAATCATACAGTTAAACATTGTTCTTCTCTGCTAACTACTTGGTTTGCTATTTTTGCTCTTCTATTTATTGAGAAAAGTATTGTGTTTTATTCATACCATAAAACGTTTTGAATTTAACATTCTAAAGTACTACATGCAAATACAGTACCTACCTTGTTTAACAGAATTTATTCATCGTTTATGTTAAACGCGCAAAGCTCACTTCCTTATGTATTTTATGCGCAAAGACCGAAGACGCTAATTGAGCGAACAGCTCACATCGCGTTATAGCATCTGTAAAACGTCCACAACGCGAAATTCATGAAGTGACTGTCAAAATGGGGGGCGGAGTCCCCCGCCATAAAAGATACGACGCAACGCCAACCGAAAGAAAGTTCTGTTAGGTTTGTTACATTGCTGTTATTAATTCAAAGAAAACACTGAAACGAGGTTAAATAGCATATATCCGTCACCTTGCTCTGACCAAGAGTCGAACCGCCCTCACTTCAAATTCAGAATCACTAGTAACTCAGCTATAGGGATTTCCACTTATATTTTCGTTCTGTTAACATCGTGTTTCACGGAGCATTTTTGTTCTCAATTTTAACATGTCAAGAGTGAAGAGGCGGATTTCATGGCGATTTAAATCAAATTGCATTAAATATTATTCATACGAGGCTTACGTGCTGGCATGAACATGACATGTTTAGCGGGAACGCTCGATAACGCCGCGTATACACATTTTCAGAGATAGATTGACAGGTTACACTTTAGATCGCACGACCAAAGCTTTAATGCCAACACCACATTAATGTTGTACGTACTCAATTTAAAACCGATTAATAGGTACCTATGTTCAAAAATTACATAATTGAAACGTATTTACGGATTTCAATTATGTAATTTTTGAACATAGGTACCTATTAATCGGTGATTAAAAAAATTATAAGGAAGGCTGAAAGAAATTGGCCCCGAATAAGGATCGGGACAACATGGTCTAAATAGGCATGATGACAGTAAAATAAAAATCACTAAAATTATGTATTTATTTAATGAAACAAAATTAATGGATTACAAAACACGCATTTGTTGTATTATTATGAGCGAGATTAATAATATTTTGATAAAATTAAACTACATAATACGGCAAGCCACCATGATATCTTCAACGCCAATCATTCTCAATCAGCGCGAATTACGTC
This sequence comes from Thymelicus sylvestris, assembly GCA_911387775.1. Lineage (NCBI taxonomy): Eukaryota > Metazoa > Arthropoda > Insecta > Lepidoptera > Hesperiidae > Thymelicus > Thymelicus sylvestris. Next base: position 8,662,404 of record OU426888.1, read on the forward strand.
ACGCCTCAGTAAAAAAACGAATAAGACAATACTGACAATGACATACTGTCTATTACTTGCCTGAGGCGTGACGTCACAAGCGACGCCATGAAACTTTGAAATGTTTTGGTGCGAATTTTAAACTTATAAACTGAAGTGTATTTATTTTATACTAAACCTTATTTTTGCGGAAATATGATATAGGTACCTAGGTACGTTATAATTGTAATATATTTTCTAACAATATAAAGCAGTATTTCAAAATCTGTCATCATGCCTATTGTGTGTATTTTAATTACTTTCCAGCAATGTCGTATAGTATTGCTGTCTTCATGTCATTGAACTTACTATTTATTGGCTTTCATGTTTGTTGTTTACAAAGCTTACTAGAATGCTCCGATATTTAGGTACGTACGGGTAATTTAGTATATACAAGATATTTTAATCTAAGTATTTCCAAATAGATCATGTTGCGTCCTCGTAATGTTCTTTATATTATTTACTTAGATGTTAATAGAAAGGGTTGTTGCAAACTCGTCATAAAATTGTACGGTTAATTGAATCCAGGTGTTGACTCAAAAATATCATTCGTTTTAAACGATATTCACGTCGCGTTAATTAAAAAAAAATTGGTATTCAGATATAAAAGTAAATGATGTAATCATCAATAAATTACAAGCCCTAGATGAAAAATACCGATGAAATCATTTTCGTTAAGAGGTACGTAAATACATTTTGGTGCTTTGTTGCAGCGGAGGAATGAATACTTAATGCGACTCCTAAAAAGATAAAACGAAATGAGCACTACAAAGATGTATGCCTGATAAAAATACTGAACCAAATTATCATTTTAACCGACTTTCGGAATTTTGGTGCAATCTGCATAGTTTGAAATATAAACATTAGTAGACATAGACACTATAATTATATGCTACGGTCGCAATATATTATTAGCTATTTCACGCCCCAAATCGACGGTTACTTTAATCGCTCCTTAGTAAAGAGTAATCACCATACATATTCTGTACTAAAGAGCGATTTAAGTAGCCGTTATTGACTCTGAGTAAGGGCGTTAGTGTAGCTTCGAACCAACCCTTGAAGTTAAGTCCGCAAAGAAAACGAGCAACCTTTTATTAATTTTTATACGTCTAGTTGATATTGATTCATGATTTAGGATAATAGGTAACTAACAATAGCAGCTAAGTAGTAGGTATAGAAATAGGTACTACCATGCAAGATTTGCCATGCATGTAATAAATCTGAAGTAGGTACGTATGTAAATAGCAAGTTACAACTTAAAGTAACAAGGCAATACAATTAGGTAGGTATATAATTTATCTTAATGGCACTGCTAGAGTTAAACGCTTTCAAAATAACAAACAAACAAACTTTAGCTTCATTACATTAGTATACCTACTTAGATAAGTATACTAATATAATTCTATTTACACTTGACTGCTACTGAAGACCCAAATGATTTACTAATCTACTGCACTATAAAAAAATAATATAACAATCTCTAATCATTCCAAACGATTACGGGCAATTATGCAACACAAACACATTCATTTATTCTCAAATCATAGTAAGCTCCAAAGGGAATAAATCCTGAAATAAAATTGGTTTCATCTGAAGTAATTAAGTAATGATTGATTTATCACTCGGTGGATGACAGTTAACAAATAGCTATTAATTCAAGGCGATCGGATCAAGTTGGCATGGCGTCGGATGTGTACAGATCACCAAATGGATATACCAATGATCGTTACATTATTAGTGAGTAGCGACCGCGCTCTTCAATCAAACAAATATCCAATCAACTGAGCAGCGATCTTTCTCAATGCTTGTAATTGACTACCGGTAAACGATCACTGAACGTATAGATTCGTGAGAGTATTTATAATACATCACAAAATTTACATTATGAAGAGAAACAATGAGTTACTCATTTGATCATGAGAAATCCGCTGATCAACGATCAATTGTTCATTCTGATTTCAACTCAACTTTGTGGAGTACCGATCTGCCCTCATAATAATTGAAGCCGTCTAAAACTAGCTCTACCACGCTGTTCCATTTAGTAGAATGTTAGAGGATTTAATGACCAAATAAATGGTTCAAAATTCTCGTATCAAAGCATTCGAAAATAGCTCAATCATGCCAACAAGAGATACCTCTTGTTCTGCAAGTCCGGTGAAGTAAAGAATCACTCAAGAAATGCAAAATACCGATCGCGTCCGTAGTCGCTTAACTCTGCGGCTTACTAACAACTGACTCGGACAGGTATCCGATTTAACTATGAGAGATTGTAGATAGTTCAAAAAAAAGAAATAGCTGATGAAGAAGGTCCACTCTATGGTAGATAATAATAAATTATAATAAGAGTTTTAAATACCCTGTATACTCGTAACTTACTCTGGCATTGTAATAAAAAAATCCTGTCTTTAATCGTAAGAAAGGTAAAATGCTTTTACATGTTACGTTTTAAAGTTTCTAGTGACTATCAGGTTTATACCACAGAATATGTATATTATAATAGGTACGCACTACATATTATATATATCTTTAGCAACTATAAACGCAAAATACCCAAATAAAGATATAGATGCTACTCTAATGAAAACAATTCGATTATTTTGTAAGATTTCCTTTAACGTAGCATTGTTTAAATGAATTAAATGCATGTTTGAAGTTCACAAAACACTCTCAATATGGACAGAAGCTTTTGCAAGTAATTATAACTCGCCTTAAATGTGTTTGCCTTAGCTATACATGTCATCAAGCAAGCGTAATGGAAATCCAACTTAAGTTATACAAAACAGCACACGCTGTATCAAAACACTCTATGCACTTTACTGTCAACACTACACAGCGACTAACATTGTGTAGATAGATTCTACTACCCAATATTATAAATGTGAAAGTTTGTCAGGACTTTTCATGCAAAACCTACAGAACGGATCTTCATGAAATTTATCACACAGGTAGGCCATGATCTGGAAAAGGATATAAGGTACTTATTATTCCGGATAACGTGGGCAAAGTCGCGAACAGAGAGCTAGTTCCTAAATATAGTTAAGTAACGGTTTGTTCCCACTAGGATAAATAACCGGATCCTGATAATTCGTATCCGTTATTATCGTTTCAATGCGCATACATTCTTACTAAGCAGTTTTACGTCATGTGGCACGAATTACAATAAATATCGAATAATCATCATGACTTGAACATATTGACTTGTAATATTCAATTCGAAAACATCTCAATTACTTCTCTTTGTGATATAAATATGCCGTGTAAGGTATAATACTCCTAGACTATTATAATCAACAAAAACTTTATCTATTGCTTTACAGCTAAACAATCTGGCCTCTTAAAGAAGGGATAAACTCACTACACCGGATAAACGCAGGGTAACAAATTCCCGATAACTAAAATAGCCGAAAAGCTGCATACAGGATTCAAACCTCGTTACAGAAAACCATAAATGAAACCACCGAGCTGTTGCAACTCACTTCATAATAATAATAATATGAGACATGTTGTTTTTCCCCTAGCTGATTACTTTTATCGCGAGAGTAGCGTCGTATAAGTGAATGTTTCGCACTTTTTCATTCCCTTGCGATTCTTCCGAGGTACGTGAAATAAATAACTTCACATTTCACGTCTATACAAGTATACATAGTGTCCATCAATATTTCATAATATGAAACATCTACTTCAAGAAATCAGATTTATTTAACTCACAGTAGTGATCAAATTTAGTTCATTTTATTTCCGAAAATACAAAGCCAGATAAATTTATTGTGGTTTAGTCTCTCACGTACGGTTACGTGTTTAAATGTTCTAAACACAAAGGAAGCCAACTCACCAGACAAATCTTTCAGTAGCAAAATATAACAAACAGCAGACAAATATTTTTGTTGCACAAAATAGCAATTGGAGCTGAAATATTTTCGGATCGTCTATTCATGGTGTACTTACTTTTTCTATTGAATAGGTACAAAAATTATTAAAATATGAGAATATTTATGTAAGCTGGTTTATAAAGCTACCAACTTATTATAATCCGACATGGAATATACTTAAGTTATACCTTAACGTGTAGATATACGTAATACAGATATCCAAAACCATAAGCTTACACCCATAGCTGGCATGCCGTATCGCTGCCAACAGAATACTTATCAACACTGAAAATGAAAAACCCTCACAACTCGTAAACACACGCAAAACGCCTCCGCATATTTTTGCTAATAAGCTGAACGCCGCCACAGATTTCAGAGGGTGAAAAGAATTCAACTTGAACTTTCGAACAAGCCATAACTAACCTATGTAGGTTCATTCTTCGAGCTCGAGTAAAATATTTCGTGTTTTCCGCAAATCTTCATTAAACTAATTTTCATAAGAAAGTTTTGCATATTTATTTAAATAACTGTGAACTAGCATTTGCAGAAGTTCCGGGAATTTCGGTTGGAGTTCTGGGGACTTCGCTGAATTACCTTTCGCAGGTAACATAAATCTTTTTATTTTGCGAACCTTTTCCAAGTTTAACATTGGGGAAAAACTAATAGAGGATGTTTACGCAAAGCTGCACTCTATATTGAAAACATTAAGAAGTTAAATAAAATAATTACTGTTAGTTACGAGAACTTTATTTATGAGACAGTGTAGAGAAACAAAGCTATCGTGATCACGTTATTAGGTACTAATAAATAACACGGTATAATATTTTGTCTTTGATTTAGTAATTACCTATATTATACCAAAATTCCCGGTACAGGTCCTACAACTGTTGCGAAATAAGAGAAATAATATGTAATAAAATATATATGTACAAAGTCTATCTCTAAATTTATAACCTTCATACGCGATTGATTCTATCAGGTATTAATGAGAACCTAAAATAAATTAAAATCTAATATAATATATTTAATATTGTGAAACAATTTGTAACTTTGCGAGGAATAAAATAGCTCACGTGCGTCGATTAAGCGAGGAAGTATGACCTATCTACTACTGCATGCGACGGATATACTAAGACGCTCACGTAGACTATTTGTTGGTAAGCTGCCAGGACGAGGATCCGGGTTCAATCTCTGGCCAGAACCATCAACGTGTCAGTTATAAGTCCAACTTTACTTTCAATGCTTGACTATTTTGAAACCAATATAATATAGAACCCGTGAATAATAGGAAAAAAACTGATGTGATGTACAATTTTATTGTACTGTATACCTACCTAGTTATGTAGGTATATTAAAATGAATTCTAATTTCTAAATAAACTTAGAAGAAACAATTAAAACTGAAAAGTTTCTTTTCAGTTCTCAAACGTAGCTCGTTTGACCTAGGCCTGTTTCTTACAGAGGCTTTACTCCTTAATAACTACATGAAAATATTTTTACTTTTATTCAAATTGTAAATTTAATTTTATTTACATCTCAAATCAAATTGGGATTTATTTAGTAGCTACAAACTACCCGAGCGAGGAACCATATACCTAACCAAAACTGGCCAAAGGTTGAAAACCAATAATAATAATTCTGATAAACACAAATTATTCTTTATTCCAAGACAAAATAAAAGCATTCAATTCTTTATTTAACGTCTCATATTTCTTTCTAAGACGTTTCATTACGCAATTTACTTCGACAAGTCGTCTAGGAAACGAAGTTTTGGGTTCTTTGTTACATGTTTATTACACGGAATAGCATTTACCTGGGGTGTCTAAATTGTCTTTAGAAAGCTAGACAGTTGTTTATGCCGTATTAACTACGTATATTTGCTAGCATCAGGTCAGTTTACTGTATCAGTGTATTACTAACTTCAGGGTAGTTGTTTAACAAACTACTAACAGGATTATAGTCTGATCAGAAGTTGGACACATGAGGTGCTGGTTGAATGCTAAGGTAGAACTCGTACACCGCACCGACACAATAGCGATTCAAGAATAAACTTGACGCGTGTGCAGGCTCCAACTATATCGTCGAAGAAGTTTCGATATCCGGCTTTATCATACAGTAAGCTAATAAAATTATCGACTACATTATGTCTTAGACGATATTTAGGTACCTATTATTAGTTTAATAATAGTATCTTATGTGAAAATATTAATCAGTACGCACTTTATAAATAATAATGATAATAGGTAATAATATTACAATGAAAACGTAAGTAAATAATGTAACATGCATAAGATATTTATTTATGTTATTGCTCAAATATAATTTGATAATAGCTTTATTAAGCACACGCATCATACGCGTGAGAGAGATTATCTTTTAAAATAATGTTTACGTTTTAGGAAGTACTTCCCATGAGATATGTATATTCTTAAATAACAATATCATTTGTTGCGTACTACAAAAAATTGTGGGTAGTAAGCGTGGTAGACAAAAATAAAAATAATATTTATACAAAAATCTATTAGGTGCATATATAATTTTATACTCGTAATGTTACATATTTTTATACTAGTTTAAATTTATTATTAAACTAGTGTTTATTTCCTAATCGGTGAGTTATTGATAAAAATAGAATTAAAAAATGACATTTTGTGTCATACAAAAAAAAAAAAATATCAAAATCCGCGACTACACACACCGCAACTGTTTGTTTTATCACTATAAATTGCCACTATCACATACACGCCGAAAGCACCGCCGCACTTATTGTCCACGAGAGCGGCAAAGTTCCGCCGCAGCGAAACGGGTGATCTCGGGGCGGGATGCCGTGTCACTGGCCGCACCCCGCCCGCCCGCCATCACGCGCACTCCAAAATCCACGCAATGAGGTGCCCTGACTAATCATCATCATCATCATCATCATATCAGTCGATGCAAACATGTTCTATCATAAAATGGAAGTTAACAAGCCGAGCAATGCGTGTTTCTATACCTTGTCTTTGGAACGTTCAAAGGCGTTTGAATTGACAGTAATAGTTCATATGTACGTAGTTGTATGTGAGGTGTTGATCAAAGATTTAACTCGGGATTTTTAATGAAAAGATATGGAGTAGATCTAATTGCATTCTACGATATTAAAGACATAAGATTTGCAATTAGCTTTTGTTCAATATTTCGTGGCGAGCTATAATGAGTTATAATATCTAACTAATTTCCAACATTTTAATCCCCTAAAAAAGTATTTATATTCATAAAAATAACGGTCACAAAAAAGTAGGTACCTACTCCTACTGGTTCGCGCGAAATTCAAGCGGCTTACTGCTGACCCAGACCCAGTTGAATATTAAATCAATTTTTGCCCGAATTCCTTGATCGCTTAGTTTATCTCTACGACTTTTCTTTTGCATACGGCCAAATGCCTTTAATATCTAAATGCACAATGGCAGTTTCTGGATTCTCTCCAACATCGTCAATCACCCAAATCTTCTATTAGACGGATCATTTTTGTCCGTTTAGCGCAACGCTCTTTCATTTCACTGAGTATTAAAATTTAACTGAATTATCTTATTACCTGTGCCATATTTTTACGTAACTGGAAGGTGTTCGACTTTTCATAATGTTAAAAAAAATTATGATAGTTCACTTACGAACCAAAATCAAGAAAGGATATGCAAGCCCGTCTTTTTATAGCCATTTTTGTCGTAAAAAAACAATATTTTAAAAAAAATATGATTTTCCTAATGAGGGAAAATCTGTAGTACATTTCATATTATTGGTTTTTCAAAGTTAAGGTTCTTGTTATTGATATTAAAAAAAAAAAATTTAAAGATTTTTATCTCTGCGAGCATCACAGAAAACTCATGGCCCGATTTATATTGCTACATTACATTATATCAACAACGAATTTGTGTGTCCTGTTGAAAATTTGTACCACGCCCGATAAAGCTAAGGCATTTTGTTTTTTTGAAACAAAGCGAGAACGGGTCTAAGCCATAAAGCTCTAGTACCTAAAGTCTTTGTAAAACCGTCTGAAACATTAATTGCATAATTATATAAATCACAATTCGAATATTAAACTAAGTCCTCATTCGTAAGGTTATCCGATATAATCTAAAAACGGTTTTCTAAAAGTCAAAATTTGCTCTTTTCCTACAATATTTGTTAAAGTCGGTAATTACTCAAGACGAAAGGGTTGCTGATTTAATGTAAGAATTTTCTTTGCTCTAAGATTTAAAAGGCAAACGACTTTTTAAAGCGAAACGTTTCAAAACATACTCGTAAAAGCAATACGAACTCAGTATTATTGAAATATATGTAAAACTGCTTTATTAAATAGAATATTAAATATTATCCATACGAAATGGAAGTTCCCACCTTTTAATTAGTCATACCGAATAAATATCATGTAGGATCCTCATTATGTTTATTACATTACATTATTCTTAAACATTATAATTCTGAATGTCAGCACAGGACTGAAGGTTGAGAGTGCTCTGAATCCCGTATTTAATTAGGAAATGTACAGTTCATTGTGTATAAATGAGTGTTAGTGTATGAATAAAAGTTTTGAACACTCATTACGAGTATATGCTGCGACGTCTGAATGGAACTCTTAATAATGAATGGAATAGTCACTGGATAGAGATTAATCTCCGAGAGAATAATCTCCGTTAAGTTTTAATGCTCAAAGCTAAAAATGATCATCACTGAAACTGATTAAATGTACAATCAATACTCCTTTACAATAATATTTTAAATTTACATTTAATTATTGACCGCATACAGCAAAAAAGGATTTAAAACGCAACATGGGATAAATCATGAGTTTGAAAATTTTTTTTTTATTATTACTTTGGACATCTATGAAACAATGGCTTTTGAACGCCATAATTTTCCAAGAAAATTTTCTGATCGGAGCTTTTTGTTTGAAGGTAGTTTTTGTCACTTTGTAAAGTTTATAACTTCAATATAGACCAAAAATTTGCATGTGATCTGCATGTGATCGATTGTTTTATAGTTCCTTACTTTGACTATGGATAATGTATACGATCTTTGTATAAAAGAAATGAATAATGAATAGACAATATTAACGTAATATCATCATGTAAAATTTCACCAAAGCTCTTAAGCTGGCCATAAATTAGCATCTAAGGCGGACGTCAGGTGCACTTCTGTATGCGCTACGTTTTGTCGCTCACTTCGGTCGCAAATTAAGTACTTACAACATTAATTAATCAAATTATTATCATACCCCGTTCACTTTACATGATTAACCCAATTAACTAAAATTATGTAAGATGTTAGAACAACTCATCACAAGAAGTTATTGATTTGTTTACAGGGTTTAAATAAGCATTTACTTCTTATCCTCAAGTTATACAGTTTCTTTCATTGATTGTACTGAAATTCCGTACACACCTATAGTTAGTTGCGGTACTAAATAAGGAATTTGTGAAAAATTATTACCGTCCCCAACCTGCGGATTACCTCTTTCTTTATAACCCCTTTAGTGAAAATTCTTGGGGAGTAGAAAACGGATAAGGTGAGTACTTAATGTTATACTAAATCAAAATTTACGAGTAACAATAATATGGTGTGTTACCAGTAAGTTTATTATTACCTTTAGGTCTATACCTATTTAATAGGTAGGACGGGTAACGGCCCGTCTTTAGCTATGAAATTCAAATAAATTTTATTCGAAAGTCGTATTATTTTTATTTCAAATTCAGTCATTTGTTTTTAGATAGTGTTTTGTATTTGTGAAACTGAAAATTCGTAAAATTTTCGCTGCACAGTCAACACAAAACATTAACTACGTGTATGGACCTGACACTGCTTGCATAAACACGGTCCATTATTGATTTAATCGTTTTAAATCTGGAAATTTTGAGTTGAAGAACGAGCCTCGCGGTCGGCCGGTAAACATTGTCGACAACGACGAATTCAAGGCGACAGTGGAAGCGGATCCAACTCAATCTACTACTGAGCTTGCTGCGGGCTTTGGAGTTAGTGTTAAAACAACATTGAAGCACTTGTGTCAAATCAGAAAGATAAAAAAGCTAGATAAGTGTATGCCACACGAAATAAGCGACCAACAACTTGCGCTTTATGCGACTATAATTGATATTTTCTTGAATGGTAGCAATTAATCTAGTCATAACTCTAAGGTAACATTATACTCGTACGATAATGTGATAATAAATCGCGTACAGCCGCCGACATAATATAATCTCTATTAAACTAAGTGATTCATCTACTTTGCTTAGTCAATTAATTGTGTGGATTAAAGACCTCATAGCTGAAAACAATTTAGATTCCTTGGGTGCGACTCGTTGTTTACTAGTTGAAGGCCTAGCAGAGAGTAAATAGCGGTCCATTAAATCCAGCTATCGCTTGTCAGTTCTGGACGTTTCCTTTAGGTACGTGAAACAATACGCTTTACACTTTTTGCCATGCCAACCATTCCTTGCAACGCTTTTCAAATGTACAATGATACGTACCGATACGCCGGCTACGCTAGATGTACTCTTTGCACGTCTCATACAATAGCCTGTCCAATCAACATAACGCCGACAGCGCAAAACAAAAGTATTGTCTAGCGTAAAGTCTTTTAGTGCGAACGAGATCAATAGTGGCAACCTCAGGAGTTGAGTTTCTAGTGGAAGTTTGGTATGAATGAACATTTTAATTCCGCGGAGTTCTTAATTAAATTGATATTTTCTCTGACTTTTTATCGTAACTTCGAAAATAATGACGATAATATTTTTCTGAAATCTTCAACATAACAAACCACTACAATTATTGTAATTTCGTAGAGTGGTTTAACTTTTTTTCTTTATAAACATCAAAAATAAGTGCTTTTTGTATCATAGAAAGTGATTTGAAAAAATTACAAACATTTACGGTCTGTCGTCAATACGAAGAAAAAAAACCATTTCTAAAACTCAATCAATTATGCTCTAGCGGGAATTTCACTGAGAATCAAGATAATTGTGAAAAATATGCCGCGGTAAGAAAAGTTTTGTAAAGCCGGATATTTGGTGGTCCCCGGATTAAGAGCACTCATTTGCTAAATTAATATTTTGCATATTTTACTACTACTTAGCAGATAAAGTAGAATTGTGCTTGGGGATATGGTTTTAGTCCTTAGACAACTTTTTATTTCAAAGTTGTTTTTTACTTTCTTTTAAGTAATGATTTGCGTACAATAGAAGACATAAATACAGTATATTAAATAAGAAAAAAAATGCTCACCATTTCGATAACAAAATACATTTTGTTTGTTTTCTGCAAAATACGATGTAACCACTATGTGCTGGCTTACCTGAAACAAGAAATAATGTATTTTTAAAAATAGAAAATATCATACATAGGTATTTATTTAATCATCTCTATAAACGTATAAATCATATTTAAACCATTGTGCTGAATACGAGTATAAGACAGTTAATTGTTTTATTCTTACAAAACAATATTCATATTATTATGATGTATTAAAAGTCAGAATATATGTAGATATCATATAAATATTGTTGTTAGAAAATAGTTATAAAAAATCAATAAATCTACAAGAAGCGATTATAGACGGTAGGGCGGCGGCTTGTGTCCATCCTAATGATAGCGGTCGGCATTCAGATGGTCAGTTGAACGGATGTCCCCCCCGGGGGTTGCCCGCCTTGTCGTCGTGGCGGGGGGGCTTAGTAACCGTGGACTGGTCACCCACGTTGAAGCTAAGAGGCAACCAGGGCCGGCCTGTTTGGGTCGCCAGCTGGCCCGAGGAGGGCGCTCCCGGCGGACTGAACAAGTCCGCTGCGGATGCGCTTGGAGGTGGGACCGCAGAAGAGGAGTACCGGTATTGCGGTGCGCCGTTTTCCCTATCTTCTGCGGCCGTGGAGGGATCGCAGGGGGAGAGGCGTGTTGGTATTACGGTGCGCCACTCTCCCTACCCCCTGCGAGTTGGCGGGGCCGTTCCGTCGAAACGGCACTGGTGGGGCCGCAGAGGAAGAGGCATGTCGGTATTGCGGTGCGCCGCTTGCCCTATCCTCTGCGGCTGAGGTGTGGTCGGTGGAAGAACCACAGACCTGATCTTCCACCTGGTACCAGTTATCTGGTACCCATGGCCTCCTAGTAGCAGACTCGGGGGAGTCTGCTACGGTACTGATGGAGGCCGAGGAGGGAGGCGCACCTTACCATCTGGTGCGCCCATCGTGGAGGGCCTTCGGGCTTCCGTGATGGAGCCGCTTGTGGGCGGCTGCCGCCGGCTGGGTCGCGGATGTGTGCGAAAGCGTTCCCGTAACCCCGTCACAAGGCGGCGAGGTGGAAGATGGGGGGAGTTTTAGTGGGTATACCGTGGGTCTCATTAGCCTATACGGGAGTCCCACATAACCACTCGGGTACCCCCTGCGCCCGGGTGGTATGCGTAATGCATTTTCCCCCCCCGAAACAAAAAAAAAAAAGTTGAACGGATGTCGGCTGCCCAAGCTTTGGGCGACGTGAACCATTGTAATACTCGGGTTGGCCACTAACCCCTCCACCACAGAATGGATTGCAATGGTGCAGTATGGTGGCAATATGCTCTAGAACTCGTTAGCACAGGTTGCTCAATAGTGGGTCATTAATGTGTTTTAAGTGTGTATAGAATCCATACCCAAATAAGGTATCAACATAATTATAACCGTCAACACAAGTTCAAGATGCAGTTATGTATTGCGTCATTTACTTCAGGTCTTTCACAAGTTCTAGAACTTTATGCCAACGCGACGCTACGCGCTGGAGTACAAATCGTCTTGCGGTGAACGTCATGCGTAGGTAGATACTGAACAAAGCTCGTAAGCGGTGACGCCCAAATCATTATATTGTTCCGTTAACGAGTACGGAAGGAAAGCAGGCGCGCGGTTTCGCATCCAAATTTATTTTGAGTTCAAAGCCACGGTGAAATGCATTTAGGCTTACAGAAATTAAAATCTTCAGTCTCTATATTAATTCAGTGCACACTTTATATTAAGGTAAACACAGGAATATTATAATCATAAAAATAAAAATGTTTCTCTTCGGTGTCATAAAAATGTTTCGATTTTTGTCATAAAGATGTTCTCTTTACATTTAAAGGATACAACCAGTTCAACCATACGCTTGTAAAATATACAATTAAAATGGCTACCCTTTTTAGGGTTCTGAAATAAAATCGGAACCTTTAAAGTTTCGTCATTTCCGTCCGTCTGTCCGAAGCAAAGCGCCGAGACCCTTAGTGCTAGAAAGCTGTAATTTGGCATGGATAAACATATATTTTACTAGCTGCCCGGACAGACTTCGTTCTGTCAAAAGTTTTTTTTTTATTTTGAGATGTAAGCTATCCTATCTTTCAAGTTGGATCAAATTGCACTCGGTGTGCAAATTTGATTAAAATCGGTTCAGTAGTTTAGGAGTCCATCGCGGACAAACAACGTGACACGTAATTTATATATATTAAGATTAAAACTCCAGAATCATATCATAAAATATTGAAAATCATTTTATTTCTGGTTGCCTGCCACAGGTAACGTGAGGTAACGTTTCTATTCGTCGCGTATCCTATAGTGTGGGGTATTGTTAAAAAGGTCTTCCAAAAATATTAAAAGTTTTCTAAGAGCATTTTCGGAATTAGAGGTTCGTTTGCAAAATATTTGGCTTTAAAATGCTAATTTTAGTTAGAGTCCCCTGCTGGCTAAACGGTTTGAGTTGGACAAGGGAAAAAATTCTCAAATAAGGTTATATGATGAATTTACAAGGAAAACTATCACGGTTATGTTAGCATAAGTAGTTAATGAGTAATAGTCGATAAACTTACTATTTCGGAACATTACGCGTGGCCTGACACGCAAATGCCCGGATTTTACACAGTGATGTCGAAAAGTCGCTGGTATTCATTCAGTGCCAATCCGTAGTAAAGATTCCGTAATGGCGACTCTACAGAAAAATTATAGTTAATGCGACCTACGTCATAACGATATTATACTCTCTATTGTCTCTATTATCAGGAAAATCAAATATCAACGTGGGACGACGCGCACTTTATGATTATTACAATATATATTTATGTGTAACAGCAAGGGAATAGCTCTTAGATTTTTTTTCTACAAGCATATCAATTAGGATAGTATACACAAAATAATTTCTCCATATTCGTACCATATTTGTTAACAAAGGCACGTGGAGGAAAAACGAAAATAATATTCTTTCAATAAATATGTAGTTGTCGAATAAAACCTCAGCAGAGCTATATGTAGTAAAGCTTTAAATGTATCAACACGACGAAAAGAGGTTCAGGGACTTATCAAAAGTAGTCCTGATCTTGCTTTGAAAGATCTTCTAAATATAAAGCATAACAAAATATTACTTACAACAAAAATGATACTGTTACCCTTAAATCTCGATCTATGAGAACTTCTATTTATATTTATTTGAATACCATAATAAATAAGTAAGCTCTTGATACACAAAATATTCAAACATGTCAAGTATATGAATAATACCAATAATTTAAAGATACTGATACACGGAGAATATTGTCTGCTTCAGCAACAGTAATATTTTAACCTAATCGCGATCCCGCAATGAGTTCATACGATAATCGGATTCCTTCTTTATTGCGGTTCTCGGCATAAGAAAAGCGACCAATAAAGGTATCTCTTCCGTTTATTATTATCCTTATTATTTAATAATACAATAATATACTGTCCATTTATCCAGCACGGCAAGTGGCAATGATATGGAAGAACTTTATAAAGAATAAAAGTTATAGAGAATGCAAGTTTTTATCTCTTAGAGGAAATAAATACACACCTAATTTTGTTTAATTAGTGATAAGCCATATCACTTCGAATCAAAATCGAACTCATGTCCTGAACGAGAAAACTTTAGAACCACTTCCATACCACTAAAAGTATATTTTATTATGCTACTGTATTATTGCGGATTAACGTGAGTAAAATGATATTTGTATTCTGAATCATAAAATGACGAATAATTTTATATGCAGTCAGCATCCATTCAGTTTTTTTTCCGTAAACAGTTGTGGAATTTTTGATGTAAATTACATAAAGTGTAGTTGTAATAACACTTGCTTTATGACGTATACGCAAATTCTTATGAGTGCGTACGTCGCGTATGTAACTACGTCATATATTATGCATGCAAACTAATATGTAACAAAAACATAACAGAATAATCAAACTTTTACCAAAAAAAACCCGGCTTTATTTACGCACACTAATATATAGTATTTGGAAATATATGTTGTACGACACCAGTAGCCACTTCCTAGTGTCGCCCTCTACCCGTGCACTCGATATAACATTCTACCATACTCAAATGGACAAACACTGCATTACCTGTAATTTTTGAGGAGTTCCCTAAATTCCTCAGGGATCCCATCATCAGAAAAATACAAAACAAATATGGAACCAATCTGAAAGATTACCCTTTCGAAAGAAATAAAAATCATGCAAATTGGTTGATAAACGACGGAGATCTAAGGTAACAATATAAAAAAATACAATCCAATTGAAAACCTGCTCCTTTTTACACGCTTTTTACACGCTTTATATTAGCTTCACCTGTATATTTGTTTGAAGGGTGACCCGACCCTCTCAAACAAACTTAAAACTGAGAATAAATCTTTTAAGAATTAACAACAAAAAGATTCGAGAATCCAATCCCAGCCATTACTTCTAATACTGGTATCCCTAGCACCCGGTAACAGTATTGGATTAAATATTGGTGGAGAAATAAAATCAAATGTAATGTTTTGTCTAAAGCATTTTTGAAAGGAAATTAAATGAAAAATGGAGAGAAAGAGATAGAGAGAGATTCATGCCCAACACCTACAACAAAGATAATAATATTAACTATTCCAATAATTTCCAGAATCATTCAAATTCAGTAATTATTTATTGGTTGCAACATAGAGCGATGATGTGCCATGTGTGACTCACGAAAGATTTGGAATATTGTGAACTAATTAAGATTCAAAAACTATGACTTACCGTGACTCACCAAAGCATGTAAAATTATGACATCCATTAAATGTATAAATTACGAAACATGAAAATTCATTAATTGCTAGACAGATTAATACGCGTAGTAACTGCTTAATTGAGGCCGAATTATACGTTCATCTTAATTAAATTTCGTAGGCCATTTTATGCAAAACATTTTATTGCACAAGTTATTGATAAAATATTAAATTACCCTATTTAAAAAATATATATAATGAAACGAGCATCGTAAACAGGAAAACTTTAAGTATTTTACAGTTAACAACGTAAATGTTTAATGTGAGGAAAATATAACTTTTTAACTTTTACTTTTTTAACTTTTTTGCACCCAGACCATCAAAATATCTACCTTTTGTGACAAGTTCGGCTAAGAGCAATCTGGGTCATCACTCCACTCTGAACATAATTCAACGTCAATACAATGTCCTCTCTAGAGAACCAGAATTAGACATATTTAGTAACAACTCCTCTAAATTCAAGTCATTGTTAAAAAAAAGTGTAATAGCAAAAAAATCATAAATTCACACTTAACTTTAATTTCTTTTTTTATCTAACAAATTATCGTTTGATTTAGCTCTCTCACCTATTAAAATAAAATATAATAAAAAAATAATTAGTAACCCAATAGTTAGAAAAACTTTTAAATATTAAGTCCTTAGTTAATAGTTTTATCTTAATATATATAAATTACGTGTCACGTTGTTTGTCCGCGATGGACTCTTAAACTACTCAACCGATTTTAATCAAATTTGCACACCGTGTGCAGTTTGATCCAACTTGAAAGATAGGATAGCTTACATCTCAAAATAAAATAAAACTTTTGACAGAACGAAGTCTGTCCGGGCAGCTAGTATACTATATAATTATAATTTTACACAACAGCTCGACCACGATGCATGCCGTGGTAACCTATGATTAAGACTACATTAAGTTTTAAGTTAACCCATGGCTTGGTTGTAATTATAATGTAAGTCTTGTTGGTTACCCTAATAAAATAAAATAAAATAAAATAAAAATAAACCCTAAATTGAACAAAGTTTATAAATATTTATATTCCTTCTCAAAAAAATGGTACTTCAATTTGCTATTGTTTCAAAAGATAACTGAGTTAGGCACAGGACTAACTTTAAGACAATCGCGAAGACATTTTACACGCATCGGTGATAGAGTAGCAAGTTCGTAATTCTTGGAGGCACCCACCGAGACAAGAACGACCGAAGTTTCGGGAACACTGCGGGCCAATGAGAAAACATTGGAGAACTTCCTGTCGAGTGATAGACAAAAACGGCAAAATATACTTCGAGGCTTAGTAAGCCCACACATCACTACACATTCCAAGATACGCCGTGAATAACAATATAAAGTTGTGCAACTGGGATGCTATCGCAGCTCGAGCCGTAATTCATGAGTAGAAATTACTCTGTTACGCTACTAACAAAATTACTGAACTTCGCAAGCCTATCGGGCGACGTTATAGTTAATTGATTTATGCGCCGCACATCGTAACCTTTGGCTGGTACAGAACAAATGGTTTGATATTTATTCAGAAATTGTTCACAGTATAGTTCGGTATCGTTTAGAAATCAAATATTCACTAACATCATGAGGGTCTTATTTACGGAAGTGTAATTCATATTTAACAAATCCCAACCCTGTCTTAAATTAAATCACATCAAGATTTCAGCAGTCAGTTTCACAGCAGTCGTTACATTCAGCGACTTCAGTCTTCAATTGATGTCTAATAAAAGCAATAAATCGAGAAATCACGTTACGACGTTTAAACGAAATGGTCGCATCTCCATCTATGGAATCTAAAGTAGAAGTAAGGCTAGCATATGAGACATGTCCCACACCCGCAGCGTAATAAGCATCGCTCAATCCGATCATAAATAAAATGAGCGGGCGCTTCAACGTCATCAGCAGATGTCGCAATGAGGATTCAGGCTCTTCGGCCATAAGAAAATCGTCGGGCCATCTTTAATATTTCATTCTTCATATTTTGGACTTATGATTGATATCAAATTTAATTATTGTGAATTGCCAATTCAATACTTAATTTTGGAAAAATACTGCTTATTATTCTGAATAGTTCAGAGTCTAGTTAAATTATTCTCAAATGGTCTAAGGAAATTAATTAGAATAATGGCGAATTTACACATACTTTTTTTCGTGACGAATTTATTTTGTAGCGAGATTACAACAACCAATAGAAATGACCTCGAGTTATTCCAAATAAAATACGATTCAACTAAATACATTTATAATGTACATACCTATGTGTATGTATACAATGCTTCCTATCTCACTTTAGAATTTATGTGTTTGTCTCTTTTTACTGGACAGTTTCGTTTCATAAAATTTCAAGTCACAACCGTACTAAAGAAGTTTTCACTTCAATATTATGAATGAATTGTCACGATGAAACATTTACTAAAACCAATTATAAATTTTTGTTATTAAAAAATGGAATTAAAAGCACTTTGAGGTTTGTCTGTTATTTGTTTCTCCCGTAGGAACGTTTGATGCTTTTGTCACACTGAATTGCATTGGTGAAAAACCAGGCAAGTGCGTGTCGACTACGCTAACATACCCGTGATAGTTTTCCATCATATAACCTATTTTTGAGAATTTTACATCCACATAACAAAATGCTACAGAAATGT
This sequence comes from Thymelicus sylvestris, assembly GCA_911387775.1. Classification (NCBI taxonomy): domain Eukaryota; kingdom Metazoa; phylum Arthropoda; class Insecta; order Lepidoptera; family Hesperiidae; genus Thymelicus; species Thymelicus sylvestris. The sequence goes on from OU426888.1 coordinate 8,680,988, forward strand.
GTATTTTAAATGAACTTTTTAAATTCCTAGTCAAGATCATAGAAAATATATAAAAATCAATTTTAACCTCCGAGTGAAGTTCGGTAAAGGAAGAATGTGAGAAAATGTTTGTCTCCTCAAATTCTCTTTATTATTTCATCTTTTCGCAGATTGTTTGCAATTTATCATAGAGATATGTCAGTGGGGGAAACGTCGACAATGATGCCACAGCCCGTTTGGCTCTCGAATCTGATAAATCATCACGCTTAAAACGAATTTATCTTTCATTGATATTCCGTATAACGTAGATATATTACTCACCCCATGTCGCATTTAATCTTTATTATCACTTCATATTTCATGTTCTTTGTGTTCAAATTGTTGGTCAGTTTGGAGATTTCTCCGATAGAACATGATACGGTTGTTAGAATTTTTCAGTTGAGCACACACTTCAATTAACAATTATTTCAGTACCCTATACGGAATTTGTTATAACTGTATGAAATTATTACCTAATTAATATGATGACATCATTGAATCAAATCAGAGGTTACACGATCACTAGAAGAATGTCTAACTGATCTAAGATAATTAAATTTTAACCCGTAAGTTACTTACGGTCTTAGGTACTAATAATTACTATTGTGTCTTCTGTGGTACTACTAAATATTTTATTACATAACTTTCAAGGTAAATATAGCTTTATAAACAAGAACATAAATAAAAGCAGAAACTCAAAGATGCTACTTTTTTTCTACAAAAATCTTTGTACAGTTCTCAAGAGCGCAGGTAAGTACTCGTATTTCTATAAACTTGTGAAATAACTGCTTCTGTCCTGATATTATCTTCACCCTCTCGTTGATACTATTCGTTCAATGACAGCACAACAGTTGTTAGAAAAACATTAAAGCTACGATAAACTTCTAAAGTATTAAAAGGCACTGGACGGCAAGCCTTCATAAATATTTAAAGACAACCATAGGGATTAAACTTTCACTATGGAAATATTCCACTGAAATTAAATATGCATGTAATGGAAATTGTGTGCTCGAAACTCAAGATAAAGTTTTTTAATTCCTAAAAAATACTTCAGCAAAAGGTCGCTTCAACATGTACACGATATTAAATATTATTCAACGATAATAGCATTGCACGGCGCATCGGTAAACTTTTGAGCTTTCTCATAAAAAGTTTCGAAACGGAATCATAAGTTTCGACATTCGCACTCATATATTTCCAAACAAAAGTCGAGTCGGGAATATTTACGATTGTCGATTAACAGTTAAATAAAATTTCATACAAAGTAGAATTTACGAATCTCAAATTTGAAATACAAAACTTTCAGCGGGGTAATAATCCGGATTTGCAGAACACCATGAATCTTTAAAGTTACGTAAACGACAAACATAACAATACATTATATCAACAATTAACGTTAATTTAGAACCTTCATTCCCCAAATCATCCAAAGGGTTTAAGTAAATTTTCAGTACAGAGACATAATCTTTATCACGATCAAGGGTCGCAAAAGGAACACTATTCGGGGAGAAGAGGTATCGGTCTTCGGCAGACTTCGGTTCAAACTACCCAATTACAGAAGTTAATTAAGCTAAGCGAAGCGGCCTTGTTAGCTGAGGAATCTTGAAATAATAACAGCATACATACGAGTATGTAGCTCAAAAGGTTATTTTAAGCTTGATTAATTATCCTGATTGATCAACATTTTCAGTGCGAATCAAGTAAAAATGAAATATTATTTGGACGTGCCACAACCAAAGTACAAATCTTAATGCCCCTTAAGATTTGCCGCTTCAGATGATAGATATTTGCGATAGCGCCGAAGTTAGATTGCGGTTTTGCAAGGATTTATACTGAAGGTATTTATTTGATGTTGAAAACCAAAAGTTTAGTATTGTAATTTCATCAAAGCATTGTCATCTGACTATGACTATTCGTTAATTGAATTAGATACGAATTTATGTTGGAATCTTAATTAATCATCGAGTAAACAATAAGCGATTCCGAGCTTAGTTTAGGAAAGTGGCTGTTTAGGCAATATCACGTTTCATATTTTGCAAATTGCAGTTTGAGTTCGCTACCGGAGGGAGAGCGGCGGTCTATAGCCGGCACGTCGCGACCCTAATTGATATTGCTCTAATGGAGGCACACTCGTCATAATCGTTTTAAAACCCAAACTTAAGGAGAATACATAATTAATTGAAGATATTCGAAGTACATTTTACAATTGAAACATCAAGAGTAAATAGATATCTTTATCTTCAGACACTTTGGTTATTTCGTCTTTGGTTTATTGACATACTTTACTAAGTTGACTATAATTACACATAATGATTCTCTTTTTGATCTTTTCTGATGCTGTATAGCATATGTTTCACTTCACTTTGTGTCTCGTTATAAAAAAAATGTTCATTACAACAACAAGGCATATTACATACATTACAAGACACAATATATCGCTGGTAAAGATCGAAAAACTTTTCAGTATATAAAATTTGATTTTAAATCGAAGCGTATTCTTATCGTAGTTGCAAACGGAATGTAGTGAACGCACTAAAGCGTTGTGTATCCTACTGAATAAAAGTCTTTATCTAATTTGAAAACAATTAACAAGCCAGCCTATATTCGTCAATCTATAGTCGAGCCGCAAAAACTGACCGCTTTCGTTTTATTCACAACAGAAGGGGAGAAATTTTGAGTTGTTTTGAATAGTATAACACTTTTTCTTTTTCGAGTCGTATGCAACGGAGTAATACATGTGCCAGCGACACAGAGCAGACCGAATACAACCGGAGTTGACGTCCCGAATTTCAGTTTTTTTATTACTATTTGTTTTGCATGGTATTCACAAATGAATTGTGTATTGAAAGCAACGAAACTAATATTATGTTAAAAAACTTTTTTATAAGATTAGTAATAATGATCTTATGATTGGATAGATGCACAGAAGGGTACCTAATTATATTTTCATATACATAATTATTATTTTCCAACAAATACCTACATTGTATAGAGCTGTTATATATTTATCGTTCCCATGTTGTTCTTTATTAAGAGATCATTAAAAAGCGTTAGTGTCTTGTGACAGGTACAAGACACTAACGCTTTTTAATGATCTCTTAATAAAGAACAACATGGGAACGATAAATATATAACAGCTCTATACACTTGTGCCTGTTGTACCTGTCACAAGACACTAACGCTTTTTAATGATCTCTTAATAAAGAACAACATGGGAACGATAAATATATAACAGCTCTATACACTTGTACCTGTTGTACCTGTCACAAGACACTAACGCTTTTTAATGATCTCTTAATAAAGAACAACATGGGAACGATAAATATATAACAGCTCTATACACTTGTACCTGTTGTACCTGTCACAAGACACTAACGCTTTTTAATGATCTCTTAATAAAGAACAACACGGGAACGATAAATATATAACAGCTTTATACAATGTAGGTATTTGTTGGAAAATAATAATTATATGAAAATATAATTAGGTACCCTTCTGTGCATCTGTCCAATTTATTTTACGAGAAAATTGAAGTAGTGGCATTGAGAAATACATGTAAAATTAATATCCTATGCCACGAATACCATATCAAGCACTCTAAGGTTTAACAATTAATTATTTTGTCAACAGAAATCTTGTCTAGAAATAGTCTTTTGTACACTTGACCACTTCTTCCAATTGAGGTTTCTTATAGACACTAACGCTTTTTAATGATCTCTTAATAAAGAACAACATGGGAACGATAAATATATAACAGCTCTATACACTTGTACCTGTTGTACCTGTCACAAGACACTAACGCTTTTTAATGATCTCTTAATAAAGAACAACATGGGAACGATAAATATATAACAGCTCTATACACTTGTACCTGTTGTACCTGTCACAAGACACTAACGCTTTTTAATGATCTCTTAATAAAGAACAACACGGGAACGATAAATATATAACAGCTTTATACAATGTAGGTATTTGTTGGAAAATAATAATTATATGAAAATATAATTAGGTACCCTTCTGTGCATCTGTCCAATTTATTTTACGAGAAAATTGAAGTAGTGGCATTGAGAAATACATGTAAAATTAATATCCTATGCCACGAATACCATATCAAGCACTCTAAGGTTTAACAATTAATTATTTTGTCAACAGAAATCTTGTCTAGAAATAGTCTTTTGTACACTTGACCACTTCTTCCAATTGAGGTTTCAATTGTTACCATCGTGTCTAAGAATATTCCTCTCGGTTGGTCAAAGTAGTGTTCAATTACAAAATGTCGCTCTGAGAGGATTATCTAAATTCCAAGCACTGGTATTTTTTTCTCCATTTTGTTCAAGGAAAACCTTAATGGAATCTTATTCGTGTTAGCTCTCCTTGACGTTTATTTATACTGTCGACAGTCCAGTAACTTTTAATTAATTATACACAAAAGAATAAGATAATGCGCATATAGTAAAACTAAATCCATTGCTCATTAATTTATCATTACATATTTTTGCATGATTTATACATATAGTAGACGTTGTATTTTACGAAGTATTTTACGCAAATAATGAATTATGATCCCTAGTTGGTTGAAATAAACGACATACATATTATTATTATCATCTAAGAAGCTATGTAGCAGAAATAATATTTACGAGTAGTAAAAGATTATTATAATCTTTTTATGAAAACGAATCTGCTCTCGCTAAACGTTTTCTAAATTTTTGAGAGTTATTTCGTACGTGTATTTGTAATTGTAAAATTCAAATTCAAAATCATTTATTCATGTAGGTATCATTGATACACTTATGCAAGTAATTTTTTTAATGAACCAGCTTTTCGCAAAGGTAATATAAGATGAAGAAAAACATCACGAGAAAACTTGCTTTCCCAAGAGTTTGCTATGTAGCAGAAATATTATAATATACTTAGAGACACGTCGAGGAGACGTGCAATTATACTTACCTTTATTTATTGCGGTATTGGACAGTTAATAGGAACTGCAAGGCTATTCTGTTTTGTAACTCGTAGGCGGAATCCGCGACGAGTGCCAATTTTGGCAAGGAATTTTGACACTCATCGCGGATTCCGCTGTCGAGTTACAAAATAAAATAGCCTTGCTGCTTCTTACTAAAGATCTGTTACCATTTAGCATCGGAGAGTTGTTCATTGGCGATTTACATAAAAACAAAGACTCACTTACCCCTTTCATTTTGAAAGGTCAGCTCATTTCTGAAGTGGGCCAAAAGTGATGATGAAGTACCTATTGTATTTTGTAGTGGTATCAGTTTAATAAAAGAGTTACAGTACGTCAGGAGGTTTTTAGCCCACATTAGTGACATTTGCCATGATAAAACAAAATGCCGCGCGTCATACAGATCGTGATAGTGATAACGTAGGACAGCCGCAAAGGAAAGTGAATATAATTTGGTTGGAACGTCAATCTATGCCGACGCTGTCGTGCCTTGACACTTGTACTAGATGTTTGTTACTGTTTTGCGATATTACAATATCGGAAAAAATAGAAAGGGATTGCGTCAAACTCCCAAGATGTGACAGACATAAACCTCTTCGACGATAAATTTCGATTTGTACGTAGTAAGAAATCGGAAAACAGCGAAAAGAAAGGAATATTTTCTTAAAGATAAGACAACCGTGTAGTATCTTGCCAGACAGGCACTGTCTGGGATTGCCAGCAACAGGGTATCTTAAATGTACACACCTTCGCAATCCTGAGGAATTCGAGGAGCCTAACAGGGCTTTCAGCTGCCATACTGGGGAGATATACGTACAAAATATGAACACAAAAATCCTAGTCCTAACATTCTCATCTCTGAAAACCCCAAGAAAATTTAGCTACGGAAGTAGCGGTAGAATATTTGTTAGAGTGATTGTATGTTCCTGCCACTCAAAAACAAAGTATGGCTATAAAACAAGATTGTGTCTGCATGTATTTTATTAATACCGACACAACTATCACAAGGTTAGAAGGTTAAAGCACTGAAGGATGTTTTCTAAAGAGACTAATTAAAGAGCAAAATATTTTTATTTTTATCCACAACTGAGTTTGCGTCAAACCAGCAACTAAGTTAAAAATAACATGCAAGTCGCAACGGGCAGCAGTGGATCGTATTTGCATATTTAATTACTCGTGTGGTATCTAACATTCTGTTACTTGTAACGTGAGGTTACAGAAAAAGATTAACAGTCAACTTGTCAACAAAAAGACCAAGTAGACGGAATTGCAAACGTTTGGAATACTATTGCTCTGGCTAGACAGATGACAAAGTAACGTGACTGTCGTCGCATGGGTGTTGAAAATGCGATCACGAAAACCCAGTGGAGATGTCCCACCATTTGTAACATTGTAAGATAGGCTCTGTTAGGTCCGCTTACTTGACTTCAAGGGAGAGATGTCACTACATTCGTAATAATTATCTGCAGTATAGGTAAACATGCAGTAAATGCATTACGTATGTTAATAAATATAATAATGTTTTAACTTTCTGTAAAATAAAATAAAAAATCTCATATCTTCATAAATATTCATAACTCCACACGTGAAAAACATGTGGCGCATGCAACAGATATCAGGAGACACAATAGTGTCTAGGGCAAGTACACACACACTCCAAAAAATGTCACTTGACGCTATAGTCTCTTTTCCCGAAACCTAGTGTGACGTCACGAAACAAGCCGTCACGAAATTTTTAACTCCATATTTTTAATTATTAGCGAAACGCCAATACTTTGTACATTCACATAACATTTTGTTTAATAATTGTGTCCTTATAACACTAAAAATTATTTCGATCTTTCAATTATTTAATACTTTACTACAATAAAAAATTTGGCCCGGTCCCTTTTTGGAATCTGAACAGCCTAAATTACTAATTTCGGGTGAATTTTTTCTACTAAGTTGGTATTGAATTTTCTTTTTTTTTTCTTCGTTCATGGCATTGGAGTATTAGTTAATTCGATAATAATGGCCGCGGCCACAGACACATGCTTAGTAAGTAGATAGCGTATACAGACTATACATTGAGTGCTTGCTACAAGGAAATAATAGTCTAACTGGATCACAATCTTCGAAGATAACTGAAGATGGATGACGACACAATTGACCAAATTTCTATTGTGTTCATGTTATCTATTGTCCCAGGATATATTATTCGATGGTGTTCAAATATTTGTATAAGACAAGTGGAAAGTACTTAAGAAAATAAATGTACCTTAGTAAATAATATTGTTAAATTTTATTATTACCTTACACAAAAATAATCATAATAATATAAAAACATCAGTTTTCATGACAAAGATAATTTTGAAGAAATTATTAAAAATACTAGCTGAGCGGGCAAACTTTGTAATGCCATATAAATTATATCTAGATTTATTTATTTAGATACAGAGACACCCTAATCACAAGGCAGCAGCAGGACCCGGGCAGTTACTATATACATACATATAAAAATCAATTGCTGTTTGTTTGTGTCCCTTAAACTGTTCTAAGTATATAATATTATTGTATGTATGTTAGTCTGTAAGGTATTTATGTTATGGGCCTCGTTGCCTGAAATAAAGATTATTATTATTATTATTATTAAACTTGAGATTGGCTGGACCGATTTGGCAAATTTTGATCTTGAAATATTTGTGTAACTTCAGGGAAGTGCGTTTCAACCATAGATATGTTACTCTATCTGGATCAGAGACTTTGTGGTACCTGACGATCGATGATGTCAAATCGGAAGGACCATTCGACCAATCACAGGCCAGATTGAGGTTGTCCTTCTTAAATTGTAGGGTGTCCACACTTAGAAAAATTATGTCCTATTTTGATATGGTTCTTCAAAATTTTTTCTATATGTAATTTTTCTGGTAGTAATCATGATAATATTGAAACAATATATTTTATTAAAATTTCTTTAAAATTACCGTCTTTAAATTATTGCATTAAGAGTTAATTGAAAATTAAGATACACCATTACGGTACATCTATATCTAATACTAGCTATTGCCCGCAGCTTCGCATACGGAAATTATGTTTTACCTAATTTGTACCTTTTGCAGAAGGAAATTTAAAAATAGGTGAATTTATATTGAAGTACTTATAGTTAGTTTTATATACTGAAACCCACGATAAAATCACAAAGGATTCCTCCAGGAGCGGGTTTTGAAAAATTAGCAATATTCACATTAATTTGTATTTTTTTTCTTTTTTTTTTGCAAAATTTTGAAAAACTGAAAAATATGTGTTGCATAAATTTAAACAAGGAACATTTGTTGCAAATTTGAAGCAAATCGGTTGATGTTTTAAAAAATATTTCATACAAACTTTATCCCGTTTCCCGGGGAAATCTTTTAATTTTCCGGGATAAAAAGTATCCTAAAATATGACCCGGAGTATTAGTAACAAATTTACCAATTTTCATCGAAATCCGTTCAAGGGTTTTCATGTGATGCCCGGACAGACAAACAGACAGACAGACAGACAATAATTCTAAAAAATATATTTTTGTGCTCTAAAACGTTATTGAAGTGCCCCTTAATCAATTTTTTTTTTAAATATGCAATGTACAGAAAATTTGCCCTTTGAGTTTTATTATAGTATAGATAATTTCAACTTAAATGTTATTAAACCATTATAAAAAATCGCATTCTAATGGTATAATAATATAATATATCCTGGGACTATAGATAACATGGACACAATACAAAAACGGTCCTTTTTAATATGACGTCTTCGATCGTCAGGTACCACTACAAAGTTATGTATCCAGTTAGAGTAATATATCCATGGCTGTAAATTGTAAATTAAGTACTCTGTGGTGTGGTACTCTGTCACTCTGTGTTGGTAGCATTGATTATTTAAATTATGTCAATTGAGTTGAGTTTAAAATAAAAATTGAAATGTTTTATTTGTTGTGAATTGTGATTTTAAGTTACTCTAAGTAATATCACAAAAGAAATAATAGTACTTAAAAGATAACAAGTATTTCTTACTTCATAAGTTAATAAATAATAATTTTAATGAATAGCCGAGGATATTTCAATCACGAATATATTATCAATAATATTAAGTGATCGAAGCGAGGATAACAATTAACACCACCGTAAAAAACACCTTGATAAAAGTCAGCGGTAGACTGTCCGCTGTCTGCGTTTGGCGTTAAAATCTGCTGAGGAACGCCACTTCGGATTCCCGCATTGACAAAGAGGAGAAAATTCATCATTGAATTGAACCATCTGAGCGCGTAGTATAGTAGTTCTTGAACACAAATTTGCAGCCATGGACCAATACAGCCATGGAGAATACCTTGAATGTATGACCATCATAACGCTGCAGCTGGGAACATTGATTACCGTAAATCTACAGACTAACAATATCATTGCTATTTGCTGCTCACCTCACCGAATACCGCATGCATGTATTGCTGGGTCAAGCTTCATTATTAGTTTTGCAGACAAGAAGGTAAAAATTAAATGATGTTTGTATTATATGTATATCTAAGGTGAGAAATAGCTATGTGTATTTAAAACTAGAAATTAATTCAGTTTTAACATTCTTTACATGTGCCATAACTTTCAATTAAACCGGTTCGATATTAAGATATTATTATTATGTTAAACTTGTAATAATAATTATGATGAGTAGCCCTGATGCTGCCCGGCACTGAGTAGCCTAAAGTCAATTAACATTAAAGTATTACATGTTTTGTTTAAAACTATACCTACTGATAGCACAGGATAAAATATCATTGTTGGTGCTCCATATAGTGTGTTATGATTATGTTAAAGATTATATATTAACTTACATTAATTTGTTAAAATTCTTGCCTAAAACAAAATGGTGTCACTAATAATCTCATTGTAATATCACTATTGCTGCATTGTAATCTTCTTAATATATATAAATTACGTGTCACATTGTTTGTCCGCGATGGACTCTTAAACTACTAAACTGATTTTAATCAAATTTGCACACCGTGTGCAGTTTGATCCAACTTGAAAGATAGGATAGCTTACATCTCAATGTATAGTCGCAATATTATTTTTTGAAAGAACGAAGTCTGTCCGGGCAGCTAGTATACATATAATATTATGTTAATTCTCTGAACATACTTAAGTTAAAAAATATATTTGTCACATATTACTTAACAATGACAAACATGGCTCATGTACTCTTAAGAGGAAAGAAACATAATTTTTATAAAGTATAATCAATTTGATACTATTGTATAGTATTGTGCTCATGCTTGTATTGTTAGTAGGCAATATATAGATATTTCCTTATTCCTTATTATTATTGTTACTTTTTTAAGATTACTTGATGGGATTATGTATATTAGAATAAGCCTTAACCGTTTTAAACATGTTTACTTTGTGATTCTAACATGGTGTAAATTTGTCTTTGCTAAAAATTATAAATATTCAATAAGTAATCTACTTTACATATGCTATGTCCATGCAATATTAGTGGCATCTATTTCAATGGCTTTAAAGATATAATATTTAGTCTGGCTGCTATTTCAAACTACTTGAAGCAAAATATTGGTGACGTCTATATACAGACAAATAAAACCTGCGCAAAGCATGTGTTGTATTATACTAATAATTTGGTAATATGTATATATATTATATAGATTTGATGGGTTACATTATGGATAGATTGTCTATTTACTACCAGAACTGTTGAGGATTGCTGACCAAGCTACATAAAATCTATATCTATACTAATATTATAAAGAGGAAAGCTTTGTATTTTTATATTTTTGTATTTTTGTATTTTTGTATGTTTGCAACGAATAAACTCAAAAACTACTGAACCGATTTTCAAAATTCTTTCACCATTAGAATGCTACATTATTCATGAGTAACATAGGCTATATTTATTACTAGAAAAAATTAGGGATCCTTGCTAAAACATCAGTAACGTGAACCAAAGTGTGAAAAAATTTGCTTAAAAATTTCTTTCATCGCATACGCTGCGAAAACTATTGATGATAGAACAAAAAAATGTTCTACAATATTGTAGAACATATCAATATCTACAAAAAACCTCGCGATAGTATATGTCCAACTATTGTCGTTATGTCACTATAACCACTTTTTACATTTTAAAAGTTAATAAAAAAGATGACCAAAATCAGATCATGAAAACCATACCTTCGTATTAATCCTTATCCAAATAAATCATTTCATATTCAAAACTGTTTCAATACCTATAGATAACTTTTTGAATTACTCAAATCGGACATTCCATTCGGAAGATATTACGTAGTAAAGAAACTACGTGACAACGTGATTGTACGAGTAGTACAATCATCACCGGCCCCGCGGCCGGACAGCTCGCGCATGTTCCGCGGATCCCGATTATGTAACACGGGGAGGGGAGGGGAGTGGAGTGGGAGCGGGAGCGGGAGCGGGAGCGGGAGCGAAGCGGAGGCGGGAGCGGGAGCGGGAGCGGGAGCGGGAGCGGGAGCGGGAGCGGGAGCGAGAGCGAGAGCGGGAGCGGGAGCGGGAGCGGGAGAGGGAGAGGGAGAGGAAGAGAGAGAGGGAGAGGGAGAGGGGGAGGAGGAGGGGGATGGGGAAGGGGGAGGGAGAGGGGGAGAGGGAGAGTGAGAGGGAGGACACGGAAATAAGAACGGCTGTACCGATTTTAATGATCTCTGATTTGTTACATTCTTAGGCGATACGAAGTTCGCCGGGTCAGCTAGTATATAATATGACATCGAGCGGCCTCTTTGGTTCTACAATGATCGGACGATGCATAAGCTGTCATGCTGTTATGCCTAATGGGTACTATTTGTTTCATTCAGTGTTCCTTCTGCCTGACTACCTACCTACTCTATGTTATGCTTTGACAATAATTATGACATGTCATCGCGGATCAAAAACTGAACCTCGTAATATCGTAATATATGGTAAAATATCTTTGATTTAGAATAAGGAATGTGTCAATATATTGAGAACAATACGTGTGGGACATTCTATGGGATTCGATGACTGATCACGGAGTAGTACAGATTGTTATTGATGTGAATGTTAGGAGAACTGGAAATATATCATGGAGCAAAGTAAAAGGAATATTATTGAATGACCAACACCGTAGAATATCCCCTCTGCCATATACATATATGTATGAATGTCCTTGTTCATGCATATAATGTTATAATCCTGACTGAGACGTGGTTACATGCAGATATTTATGATAGTTAATTCATAGATTCATATCTATCTGAAAACAGTAGTTCCGAAAAAAGTTTTATTTCCATTGATTGTTTTTAATACGCTTTTATTAGCTTCAGACGTATGTTAGTATGTATGTAACGGAATCTTTAAACATGATTTTGGCCGCCTTCGAAACGTCGGATTAACTCAAAATTTGGCATACCTATTAAGGACCAATGACAATTCAATATTTAAAGAAAAAAAGAAAGAAAGAAACCTAAATTTATTTTCAAAAAATCAAACTAAAAATGAAAAAATAAATAATAGTTTAAAAAAACTAAAAAAACACGCTTAAATAGAAAATGCAAAAAAATTAGAAAATAAAATTGAATTAAGAATCGTGTAATTGTAATAAAAGCGTGGGGTGCATGGTGTCAATGAGTAGAAGGGATAATATCTTTAAAAGCACCCCACGCTTTTATTAGGTACAATTACACGATTCTTAATTCAATTTTATTTTCTATTTTTTTTTGTTGGATTTTCTATAAAAGAGTGTGTTTAGTTTTTTTAAACTAAGTATTATTTATTTAATCTTTACCATAGGTAGGTACATAGCAATTATTCGATTTTGAAATGTGACGTCACGAAATTAGGACCCCCTCCCACCCCTTTTCACACAATGTCACACTACATTGACCCCCTCCTCATCCTCACCCCTAACGTGTGACGTAATCTATCAATGGCCGCCCCCCTAATTAATCAGTATTGCCATACAAAAGATAATAATTTTCATACAAATGTTTCTTTCTATGCATAATTTCAAGCTCTAGCCTGCTTTTGATGTCATTTAAATGTACAGAACTGTCACCGTATAAATATTATTACGTCCAGTATTCGCTCTTCATACAAACTTAAACGGTCGGAACGCGCGTCATACCTACGCACATCGGAATAAGGCTAGTAAAAGAAAGAAACTGCGGCCGCCGTGTGGCGATTGGCGATCGAGCGGAGTTTGTACCACATGAATAAATAACAACCAGAATGTTAACTTCCTAACAGACACAAAAATTCATACCTACTTCCATAGGGTTGTCACTTGGTTTTGAAAATAAAAATAAAACGGGCAAGTACCTACGTATCGAGCGAGAGGCAGCAATGAGTAGGTACAGACGGTCAGACGGATGGACAGTAATTGTGTAGATATTATTTTATTATTATGTGTTCCGTTTTAAAATTTTGGTATATTAAAAACGGAGTAGCTTTGAAAGATGAAATGGTTGACTATGTAACAGTTTGTTTAATATTAAGTAGGTACTTACACTTTATTGTTAGAAATGAAAAAAAAACTTTCAAAGCAAAATATTTAAACAAAATAAGGGGTGCGAGGGGGTCCTAAATTTCGTGACGTCACATTTCAAAATCGAGTAATTGGTATGTATAGGTAAATATAGTGATAAGCCCCGCCCACCTTATTAACAGAAAATAGAAAATTTTCTAAATTACTTGTCTATTTGATTACTAAACTACTAAATTGTCCGTTTACACGTATTAATTTGCTTAAAATCTAGTTAACTACTTAATACGTGTAAACCGAACTTAAACGATAAGAATAATAAATAATAACCTTATCGCCACTTTAATTATTTTGGATATTAGGTACCTACTTATTAACTAAATACTTCTTTAGTCTTCTTTAATAAGCATAAAAATGTGTACTATTATTACTTGTCAAAATCCTTTGGATATATATACAAATAAAGAAATCTATTTGGTTTTCTTCCCATTAGGTATTTAAACAAACAGTTCAACAGTTTGGCATCTTTAAAAACAATACGTCGCGTCGTCACAAAACGTCGCCCGTGTCACCGCAGCTGGCACACCTGAACTTGTCACCTTACACCTTACTGTACCCTAGCGGGCGCCGGCCGGCGCGTTAGTTGATTGGTTGGCGCACGCTGCCCCGTCTTGTCGGTGACAGGTCACGCACACATAGCTGTGCATGTAGTAGTGTTCTCGCGCGTGGCGTTAGTATGAAGTTAACATTCTGTATTCATGTGGTTTGTACCACGTAACTCGGTACAAATAACTAACTCTTCCACAGACATATAAACAGAAGCAGACGTAACATAAGGGACAAAATAGCGTGCAAAAATCACTACATAGAAATCTACTGCACACATTGACAATAATCAGGGTCGAACTCAGAACGTAAGAAATAACGATGATAAATTATTCAACTTATTCTAAAAATATATTTTAACCTTATACCTAATTGAATATTAACTTAATGTTAGCGTATTTGGCTGGTCCTAAAATGTCCCAACTTTAAAAAGAACGATGAAAACTCATTGAAGTATTATTACTAGCGCATAGAATGGACACCGCGAACAGAATGTATGTTCCAATGAATTGACGCCGCACGGCTTCAATTGCTAATGGATTCGTTCGATTTTGAAAGGAGAACGGGGGCCCAATTTTGAAAATCGAACCTCCCGGCGGGGACACCCATTTTGCTCGAGATGTCTATTCTATGATATTATACTTCAATGTGAAAACTCAACTTTTTTACTAGGCACGCGTTTTGTGATATTTTCTGTGCTTCAGAATTTTAATTCATTAACAATTCACGTTATATTGGTTCGAATTTTATTAAACTTGTGTCAAAAAATAAGTAATAAATGTAATATATTATTTACTCTGTGGTAATTAAAATTAAATTACCGGAAGAAATAGCGGGAAACCGCTGAATTCAGAGAGCACAAAATCGGTCGGAGTGTCAGCGACTATAAGGAGGCCTATGTGGACCTCTAAGGGCTGATAGATATATTATAGAATAGAATTACCTCAATTTTATTATAGTTAAAGGTTAATTAAAATTGAAGGAATTAAGAAATAATAAAACAAATGAACTGATTGACAATCTATTTATTTTTAAACAGTATTTTTTTTTAATAATTCCTTTCGGATACATTACTTTGTTTCGCATTGTGTCTCATTCTTAGATCTAAATAATATTTTACAATTACCTTTATCAGAACATTTAAATGAAGTAAATCATGTTCAACATTAGTCATTAATTTCTTGTAATTCAACTACGGCGATTCGCAGTTCACCCACGTTGGCAGGAGCTGGAAGTCTGGACTTAACTTTTCTTTTCAGCAAGTCCCAAACGTGCTCTATTGGGTTTATATCCGGTGATCTCACCGGCCACTCCATAACAGTGATATTCATATCATTAAGAAAGCTTGAGTTACCCGAGCGGTATGCGGCCGAGCATTATCCTGCATAAAAACAAAATCGTCACGGCAAACGGTACGACATTTACTTCTAAAACTTCTCTGATATAGCGGTCTGCAGTCAGACTGCCTCTGTCAATCACTACCAAGTCTGTGCGAGCTCCCAAACAAATGCCCGCCCAAACCATTATTGATCCACCACCGTATGCAACTGTAGTTTCAAAATTTGTCTGAATGTATCGTTCTCCTTTGCGTCTGTAGGTATATTCTTTGCCTGCCATCAATTTGATTTAAGAGAATTCTGCACTCATCACTAAGCAATACGTGACATGATTTGGGCTGCCAATTTCTTCTATTTAAGTTATTCAACCAGGCAGTTTTTAAATATTCATCCTTTGGAAATCTGAAATGAAAAGTAGGTAATGTAAATTTCGTGAAATTTTTGACTGTATGAAACAAGTTAATGGAATTGGAATTTTAGCTGCTACTATTTTATATTGTCATTTACGGTGATGTATATCATATCACAATACTATCCATTATCTCAAAATTACATCTGAACTGAGTACGGCCCTGCATTGGTCGATAAGACGTTATGAAACTATTACTCAGCGTACTTAAGAAATTTGCACTTAATTACAATTAGACAACGTCCGTATGCCGAACAATAATTAATGACACACTATAGCAAGCCAGCAATCAACCTACGACGTTACAGGCACATCAAAAATTCAAAACTTACCGATGAAATGAAATTCCAGGCGTTTTCCTATGGGAATAGTTGGTACATGACGGCGCACTACACTTATCCATATTATTTAAGTTTTTTCACTGAAAATACAAAAGAAATATTTCGAAAACAACGCACAATCCAAATTATCAACTTCCACCTTAGGCTTATTTACAGCTTAACAAAATGGCGACTTGCTTCATCTGAATTCTGTCTATGTGTGCGTGAGTGTTGCAACAACAATAATAAAGCGAGAAAGAGTTATTACGTTTGGTTGGAGCGAAAGGGATGAAAGTGATGAAACTATTGCTTACATGCATCTTTGTAGTGATAAAAATAATGTTACGTCTGCTTCTGTTTATATGTCTGTGAACTCTTCACTATTTTTAAATACCTACCTACAAGTACGTATTACAATAAGTACCTAAATTGTTTATTTTTCATAAGTCCACCGAGTAAAATGCCTAGATTGATAAGGGGCTAAAAAATCAAATGGTTGATTATTATTACTTTTGCCGTATTGGGGCGGCTTAGAATACTAACCCCAATCCCACGCCGGATGGGTGTCGTAAAAGGCGACTAAATCCGGACCCCTGGTGGTAGGGCCCCTCGAGGGATTATATTGGTAATATTGATTTTAATTGTTAATAATTAATACCATTATTACTATTATTATTTCTCCATGGGGTTCGCCTGGATAGCTACCACCCTTGAGCATGATGAGTCAGCTGCCAATCGACTCGTGTTCCGGCTGGAGGCTTGAGAGCCAGTTCTTTCTTTCTTATTCTTCTCTCTTTCTTGGCCGGCAACACATCAGTGATGCCTTTTATGTTGCTAGTGTCCATGGGCGACGATATCCACTTACCACCAGGTGGATCGTCAGCTCGTTTGCCGCCTATTTCCATAAAAAAATTATTAAGAGTAGTGGGGATTCGCCGGTTCTAACTCAGGAGTTAGAACCGGCAAATCGGGCAAAGTTGACGAGCCTCCATCGGTACAAAAAAAAACCGAGTTTGGTGTCAAATCGTATGTTTTCGACCATGCCCGATCGAATGCGCTGATCCGTTTTTTGCTAACTAGCGTAGAAACAAAGATAGCTTCAGCATTGTATTAGCCCTACTTCGTTATCTAATGACCTCATTGGGTCATTATCCTGTCCATTCACTAATTACAATGGGCTTATCGCTTCCTCGGCACCGCATTGTACTCGACTTATCTATGACGCAGTCATTTATGCTAATGAGGGACGTTTTTATTACAAACACATCACAATTTTTGTTTATCGAATGCATATAATTCTTGTCATGAAATATACATCGATTGATTTATTTTGATACCTTTATTGAACATAATGCAATATTTTCCGTAGAAAGTAGTAAAATCATCCAACAATTATTACACAACATCCAAGAATTATTTTCAGAGTAAATCCTATGATAAACCTCGAGGTAAATCGACCATATGAGTCAAAGTACTGACCACAACAATTTACATGAAATGGCTTTTATTATGTTGGATGCGGTGACGGAGTGAAATGTGCCTTTGCAAAGTCTACATTATGCGTTGGATGGAAAGTGAAGATCCAGCTGGGGCTCCCGAAGATCTATTTTTAAGAGAACAAGCCCGCTTGCGACGACAGAGATGAATGCGGAATCAAGGCTCCTTCTACCGTTATCTCAGTGAAGGTGATCGAGCCAATGCATCCGCGACATGTCTCCGAGGTCACTCGTCTCCAATCTTTCAGCGATTATCCTCGTTGCATAGATGAAAAGTCCAAGGAATTGGTGGAGGCCACAAAACGAAATGTTTCTACTGCGATAGAGGTTTGAAAGACTGGGAGAGCGGTGATGTCCCGTGGGAAGAGCACGCACGTTGGTTCGACCGATGCGCTTACATTCACTTGGTAAAAGGTCGAGATTATGTTCAGAATGTTTTATCAAAGGCTTGTGCTGTGATCCATGCGCCCAAAGAAAAGAACAAACTGCCTGCAGCCGCACCTTCAGTATTCGATCATTACAAAATTTTAAAAATACCTAACATTATTTTTGAACTTTATTGTTTATTGTTGTTTGTACACCATATACATAAGAACACAAGAAAAGAATACAAAACAATGTACGACCTTATCGCTTTAAAGCGTTGTCACCACAAAAATTCACACGAAATGGTTTTTATTATGTTAGATGCGGTGACGGAGTGAGGTGTGCCTTTTTAAAGTCTACATTATGCGCTGGATGGAAAATAGCAGAGAACAAGCCAGCGAGGGTATTGAAGCGTCAGTAGCCCCAGCTTGCGACGGCAGAGATGAATGCGGAATCAAGGCTCCTTCTACCGGCATCTTAGTGAAGGTGGCTGGACCAATGCATCCGCGATATGCCTCCGAGGCCTCTCGTCTCCGATCTTTCAGCGATTGGCCTCGGTGCATAGGTCAAAAGCCCGAGGAATTATCGGAGGCCGGTTTCTTTTACACCGGGGAGGGGGACAAAACGAAATGTTTCTATTGCGATGGAGGATTGGAAGACTGGGAAAGCAGCGACGTCCCGTGGGAAGAACACGCACGTTGGTTCGATCGATGCGCTTACATTCACTTAGTAAAGGGCCGAGATTATGTTCAGAATGTTTTATCGAAGGCTTGTGGTGTGATTCGTGTGTCCAAAGGAAAGAACGAACTGCCTGTATTCGATCATTGCAAAATAGCTAAAATACCTAAAATAATTACTCCTTTCGAGTAACTTTATTTGAAGTTTAATGAAGATAAATATGTAATAATATTTTCTGAAGCTCTCAAAGCACGGCGACTTATATCGGGTTGAGGCCGAAGTATGTGTTTTCTACGAAATGAACACTCAGTTTCTTTAGTGTTACCACAGACTTTATGTGGATTCGTTATTAAGTCTGGGAACTTATAAAAAAGGCGCATCTGTTTGTTATTGATTGTTAAAGACATTTAAAAAACTGGGCCATTAGATGTGTGAAATACAAATTAGAAACATTGAAGATATAATCGTTTTATTGAATCTAACCTTTCCCCAATTCTATTCGTAGCATATCATGAGTGTGATAGATAATAGTTGAGTTCCAGGCTTTAAAAATAATAAATACTTATCTTAAAATAACTTTCTGTTGCATTATATAAAAAAATAAACAGTAAAAAAATAACAATGTTTCGTTATTAAAAAAATTAGTTGTATCTCTTTGATACAATAATCATATGCATAGTATAATACCAAACCAATGTTAGCTATCAAAAAAATATATATATTTAAAGTTTTAAAAAATATATTGAATTGAAGAAATATCTAAAAATAATAATGGTTGTAATTTAGAAGATCTAGCTCGTCTTCTTTAGTGAAATTATATGAAAATTATAGTTGTCAGGCAATATATTTACGATTCAATAATTTTATAAATTAACGAAAGATTCGATGTTTGTAACGAACAATGAACGGCTCACTGAGAATATCGAGGTAACTCTCTGTGCTCAGGATTATGTTCATTACAAAAGCAGTTTCAAGTTTTTTAGTATTTTCAGAAAGATTTTAAAAGAACAAAAACTGTTTATAACATACTTGTTAATCATCAAGTTAAGTTTTTATTTGCTGGATATTTTTGAAACTCTGATTTATGATTTTCATGTTAAAAAAGATTACAAACAAATTAAAATGCACAAACAAGTTTTTTTTTTTCAAAACATAAAACTTTCACGAAATATTTTAAAATGGAAGATCAATTTAATGAAAAGGTTGAATACAATATTTATAGCTTATAAGATACCCAGGAATTTGATAAGATCCATTGAGCATAATATTAATTTTTACTCAAGTTAGATTACCCTTTATGAATTTTGAAACTTTAACGAAAATACTCAAACAGTTTGATGTAAGGATAAGAATTTGTTTAAAATTTAAAAAAAAAAAATATTTAAAATTTACAGAAGAAAAAAAGTACAACAAAATATTACATTGCTTAAAATTTAATTGAAGAAAATTTGTAAAACTGTTCGTTATTTACTGGATATTTTTAAAACTCTGATGTATGATTTTCATGTTAAAAAAGATATGAATTTTGAAACTTTAACGAAAATACTCAAACATTTTGATGTAAGGATAAAAATGTGTTTAAAAATTTTTTTACTCAAGTTAGATTACCCTTTATGAATTTTGAAACTTTAACGAAAATACTCAAACAGTTTGATGTAAGGATAAGAATGTGTTTAAAATTAAAAAAATATATATATTTAAAATTTACAGAAGAAAAAAAAGTAGAACAAAATATTACCTTGCTTAAAATTTAATTAAAGAAAATTTGTAAAACTGTTCGTTATTTACTGGATATTTTTAAAACTCTGATGTATGATTTTCATGTTAAAAAAGATATGAATTTTGAAACTTTAACGAAAATACTCAAACAGTTTGATGTAAGGATAAAAATGTGTTTAAAATTTTAAAAACATAATTGTAATATATAAAATTTACAGAAGGAACAAAATAAAGTACAACAAAATATTGCATTGCTTAAAATTTAATTAAAGGAAATTTGTAAAAGTGTTCGTTATTTGCAACTCTGATATGAATTGAAACTAATGAAAATACTCAAACAGTTTGATGTAAGAATAAAAATGTGTTAAAAAGATATGAGTTTTGCAATGAATTAATGATAAAAATATGTTTCAAAAATTTAAAAACATAATTGTAATATTTAAAATTTACAAAACAACATAAAAAGAAAACAAAAAAAAAATGATTTCGAGGTGATTTGATTTCCATCGCTATACAAAATGTATTGAAACCATAATTTTCAAAATGTAATGGGTTCTTATTGAGTTACGTTGAATGCAGCATTATTAACCAAAATACGACATATATGCCGAGATATATTATTATGAAGGTTTTTTCCTTGAACAACTGATGGAATTGTTAAAACTTTAACTTCAGCTCGCGTAATGTGATATTTAGTTGTGGGCAAGTAATACGCTTGGATTGGATCTGTGCTCTACGAACAATCAACGTTTTTTATGACGGTCTCATTCATTTTTCCTGCTGTATCTCCATACCACAGACCACAAGTTAGATGAGATGACAAATTTTTGCTGATTAATACGAAAGAATGCTACTGATACAACAATATTAGCGAGAAAATAATAACATTCCATTACCGATAACATTTTACTTATCGATCAATAATGCTCTCGTCGCTTAGACTTTGGAATGCTGAACTCGTGCCATCATGTTTTATGAGTAAGCTAACTTAACACACCAATGCCTAATCATTTCAATTTCTTTACTCTCTCTTGCCATGAACTCCCTCTTAACAAAACCCTCATTTTTATAACAGCCTCATTCATTTTTCTGTAAAACATACTAAGATCCGGTATTCCTTGATAATCAAAATTCAAAGGTTGTATTTCTTCACTGTACTAAATTGTGTAATAAATTTTGTAACAAAAATAGATTACCCGCATCCACTCGGACCTGCGACTATTGCAGTAAATGGATGTGTTAAATGAATCATTGTAACCTAACGTGTGTAACGTAACCTTATGCCAAATAAGGTTTAGGAAAAGAATAAAACTTTTTGTTTGAATGATAAAAATATATTTAAATATTTACAATATACATAACATGAAGACAAAGTAAAAAAAAGTCTACCATAATTTATAACATTTTTGCATACAATTGACGTATTACTTACAATTCTAAATACAAACAAAGATTATTACACAATAAAATTATAATTTTTTGACATATTTACACACATTGCTTAAAATGTAAAAAAGTAGTTTACTTACATTACAAAATCATTATTGTAGACTAGTATATTATACATTGTTCATAAAACTACATCATACATTGACCGTTAAAAAAGAAAATTATAAAACTATATTATTATAAGGAAGTACGAATATGTGATGCACGGAACCATAAAGCAAATGCTTGCACCTCCAATCCACTACAGTGACACATCCTTGTGGTTTTTACACTTTGAAATTGTGTGTGCCTATCACAATTCTTTAAGTGATTAAGTTTTAAATCTGATATTATTTTTTCAACTTTAGGACAACCAAAAGTCTCTAAATTAATATTTTTAAAATTAAACTTGGACAACATAAGTTTTTCTATGCATCCTCCTTTATACGCCCACATGTACTCGCGTCTACTGTCCAGTTTGTCAAGTATGTCTAAAAAATCACTATAGGATATGTCATCTGCATAATTTTTAACTGCTAACCCATGTATGTAGTTTGTACAAAAATGTATCTGCTTATAATTGTGGTCCATTAAAAATGAGTAAGGCAGTCGGATATGCAACAAAATAACTTTTTGCTTCCACAAATCAAATATTCCTACTTCCTTATAATAATAATTGGATTTAATTCTAAATCCATCAATGTCTATAATATATTTTATGTCCGACATTTTTATAGTTTATGTCACCGTTTCACAAATTGTTCACTGACTATTTAAAAAACACTCACTTTTAGTACTCTATACTTCCGAGTGCACCAAATGACACAAAAATAGCATGTATGAGCAAGTTGAGCTAAATTGTGCGAGTATCCAAAAACTCCAAATAAAAAAAAAAAAACACTTAGTATCCAAAACACTCTGATAATTACACAACACTTCTAACCACTCTTGATAGGTCACATTTTCATCACCGATTCTCAATGCTTTTAGTTCTTTTCAGGTTTGGTCATAATGACATAATCAAATTACTAGTATCTTCTTCTTCGTTTGAATAGTCATGGTAATAATTTTTGAATGTATTTTCTTCAAGAATACTACACGAGTTCTGTAAGAACAAGAAAACAATCTGTGATTAAAAAATTATAACAAATACAACGATGAAGTGAAATAAAAAATGTGTAATTGAAATGCAATAATATTCTATTACTTAAATAATAATTAAAAAACTCACCTCCATTGTAATGTAGAGCACTGCACACAAAACAGTTTAGAGACAATAAAGGATAGAGGACGACTATTAGTTTTGGAATGCTGAACTCGTACCATTATGTTTTATGAGTAAGCTAGATAAGTTATCAAGGTTCCGTCGTATATATAAGTTCGAGTTCCGTTTACCAAAACTCATAGTCGTCCTCTATCCTTTATTGTCTCTAAACTGTTTTGTGTGCAGTGCTCTACATTACAATGGAGGTGAGTTTTTTAATTATTATTTAAGTAATAGAATATTATTGCATTTCAATTACACATTTTTTATTTCACTTCATCGTTGTATTTGTTATAATTTTTTAATCACAGATTGTTTTCTTGTTCTTACAGAACTCGTGTAGTATTCTTGAAGAAAATACATTCAAAAATTATTACCATGACTATTCAAACGAAGAAGAAGATACTAGTAATTTGATTATGTCATTATGACCAAACCTGAAAAGAACTAAAAGCATTGAGAATCGGTGATGAAAATGTGACCTATCAAGAGTGGTTAGAAGTGTTGTGTAATTATCAGAGTGTTTTGGATACTAAGTGTTTTTTTTTTTTATTTGGAGTTTTTGGATACTCGCACAATTTAGCTCAACTTGCTCATACATGCTATTTTTGTGTCATTTGGTGCACTCGGAAGTATAGAGTACTAAAAGTGAGTGTTTTTTAAATAGTCAGTGAACAATTTGTGAAACGGTGACATAAACTATAAAAATGTCGGACATAAAATATATTATAGACATTGATGGATTTAGAATTAAATCCAATTATTATTATAAGGAAGTAGGAATATTTGATTTGTGGAAGCAAAAAGTTATTTTGTTGCATATCCGACTGCCTTACTCATTTTTAATGGACCACAATTATAAGCAGATACATTTTTGTACAAACTACATACATGGGTTAGCAGTTAAAAATTATGCAGATGACATATCCTATAGTGATTTTTTAGACATACTTGACAAACTGGACAGTAGACGCGAGTACATGTGGGCGTATAAAGGAGGATGCATAGAAAAACTTATGTTGTCCAAGTTTAATTTTAAAAATATTAATTTAGAGACTTTTGGTTGTCCTAAAGTTGAAAAAATAATATCAGATTTAAAACTTAATCACTTAAAGAATTGTGATAGGCACACACAATTTCAAAGTGTAAAAACCACAAGGATGTGTCACTGTAGTGGATTGGAGGTGCAAGCATTTGCTTTATGGTTCCGTGCATCACATATTCGTACTTCCTTATAATAATATAGTTTTATAATTTTCTTTTTTAACGGTCAATGTATGATGTAGTTTTATGAACAATGTATAATATACTAGTCTACAATAATAATTTTGTAATGTAAGTAAACTACTTTTTTACATTTTAAGCAATGTGTGTAAATATGTCAAAAAATTATAATTTTATTGTGTAATAATCTTTGTTTGTATTTAGAATTGTAAGTAATACGTCAATTGTATGCAAAAATGTTATAAATTATGGTAGACTTTTTTTTACTTTGTCTTCATGTTATGTATATTGTAAATATTTAAATATATTTTTATCATTCAAACAAAAAGTTTTATTCTTTTCCTAAACCTTATTTGGCATAAGGTTACGTTACACACGTTAGGTTACAATGATTCATTTAACACATCCATTTACTGCAATAGTCGCAGGTCCGAGTGGATGCGGGTAATCTATTTTTGTTACAAAATTTATTACACAATTTAGTACAGTGAAGAAATACAACCTTTGAATTTTGATTATCAAGGAATACCGGATCTTAGTATGTTTTACAGAAAAATGAATGAGGCTGTTATAAAAATGAGGGTTTTGTTAAGAGGGAGTTCATGGCAAGAGAGAGTAAAGAAATTGAAATGATTAGGCATTGGTGTGTTAAGTTAGCTTACTCATAAAACATGATGGCACGAGTTCAGCATTCCAAAGTCTAAGCGACGAGAGCATTATTGATCGATAAGTAAAATGTTATCGGTAATGGAATGTTATTATTTTCTCGCTAATATTGTTGTATCAGTAGCATTCTTTCGTATTAATCAGCAAAAATTTGTCATCTCATCTAACTTGTGGTCTGTGGTATGGAGATACAGCAGGAAAAATGAATGAGACCGTCATAAAAAACGTTGATTGTTCGTAGAGCACAGATCCAATCCAAGCGTATTACTTGCACACCAAAAAGTTTTAGCATCTACCACAACTAAATGCCCCATTACGCGAGCTGTTGTTAAAGTTTTAACAATTCCATCAGGTGTTCAAGGAAAAAACCTTGATAGTATATCTCGGCATATATGTCGTATTTTGGTTAATAATGCTGCATTCAACGTAACTCAATAAGAACCCATTCAATTTTGAAAATTATGGTTTCAATACAGTTTGTATAGCAATGGAAATCGAATCACCTCGAAATCATTTTTTTTATGTTGTTTTGTAAATTTTAAATATTACAATTACGTATTAAAAAAAATTAAACATATTTTTATCATTAATTCATTGCAAAATTCATATCTTTTTAACATATTTTTATTATTACATCAAACTGTTTGAGTATTTTTGTTAAAGTTCCAAATTTCATATCAGAGTTTTAAAGATATCCAGCAAATAACGAACAGTTTTACAAATTTCCTTTAATTAAATTTTAAGCAATGTAATATTTTGTTGTACTTTATTTTGTTCCTTCTGTAAATTTTAAATATTACAATTATGTTTTTAAAATTTTTAAACATATTTTTATCCTTACATCAAACTGTTTGAGTATTTTCGTTAAAGTTTCAAAATTCATATCTTTTTTAACATGAAAATCATACATCAGAGTTTTAAAAATATCCAGTAAGTAACGAACAGTTTTACAAATTTCCTTAAATAAATTTTAAGCAATGTAATATTTTGTTGTACTTTTTTTTCTTCTGTAAATTTTAAATATTATATATATTTTTTTTAATTTTAAACACATTTTTATCCTTACATCAAACTGTTTGAGTATTTTCGTTAAAGTTTCAAAATTCATATCAGAGTTTTAAAGATATCCAGCAAATAACTAACAGTTTTACAAATTTCCTTTAATTAAATTTTAAGCAATGTAATATTTTGTTGTACTTTTTTTTCTTCTGTAAATTTTAAATATTATTTTTTTTTTTTTAAATTTTAAACACATTTTTATCCTTACATCAAACTGTTTGAGTATTTTCGTTAAAGTTTCAAAATTCATAAAGGGTAATCTAACTTGAGTAAAAATTAATATTATGTTTAATGGATCTTATCAAATTCCTGGGTATCTTATTAGCTATAAATATTGTATTCAATCTTTTCATTAAATTGATCTTCCATTTTAAAATATTTCGTGCAAGTTTTATGCACTTTTTTGGTTTTGAAAAAAAAACTTTTGTTTGTGCATTTTAATTTGTTTGTAATCTTTTTTAACATGAAAATCATAAATCAGAGTTTTAAAAATATCCAGTAAATAAAAACTTAACTTGATGTACTTGTTATAAACTGTTTTTGTTCTTTTAAAATGATTAACTGCTTTCTGAAAATACTAAAAAACTTGAAACTGATTTTGTGATGAACATAATCCTGAGCACAGAGAGTTACCTCGATTTTCTCAGTGAGCCGTTCATTGTTCGTTACAAACACAGAATCTTTCGTTAATTTATAAAATTATTGTATCGTAAATATATTGCCTGACAAACTATAATTTTCATATAATTTCACTAAAGAAGACGAGCTAGATCTTCTAAATTACAACCATTATTATTTTTAGATATTTCTTCAATCCAATATATTTTTAAAACTTTAAATATATATATATTTTTTATAGCTAACATTGGTTTGGTATTATACTATGCATATGATTATTGTATCAAAAAGATACAACTAAATTTTTTAATAACGAAACATTGTTATTTTTTTACTGTATATTTTTTATATAATGCAACAGAAAATTATTTTAAGATAAGTATTTATTATTTTTAAAGCCTGGAACTCAAAACTCAACTATTATCTATCACACTCATGATATGCTACGAATAGTATTGGGGAAAGGCAGAAAATTATTTTAAGATAAGTATTTATTATTTTTAAAGCCTGGAACTCAACTATTATCTATCACACTCATGATATGTTACGAATAGTATTGGGGAAAGGTTAGATTCAATAAAACGATTACATCTTCAATGTTTCTAATTTGTATTTCACACATCTAATGGCCCAGTTTTTTAAATGTATTTAACAATCAATAACAAACAGATGCGCCTTTTTTATAAGTTCCTAGACTTAATAACGAATCCACATAAAGTCTGTAGTAACACGAAAGAAACGGAGTCTTCATTTCGTAGAAAACACATACTTCGGTCTCAACCCGATATAAGTCGCCGTGCTTTGAGAGCTTCAGAAAATATTATTACATATTTATCTTCATTAAACTTCAAATAAAGTTACTCGAAAGGAGTAATTATTTTAGGTCAAAAATAATGTTAGGTATTTTAGCTATTTTGCAATGATCGAATACAGGCAGTTCGTTCTTTCCTTTGGACACACGAATCACACCACAAGCCTTCGATAAAACATTCTGAACATAATCTCGGCCCTTTACTAAGTGAATGTAAGCGCATCGATCGAACCAACGTGCGTGTTCTTCCCACGGGACGTCGCTGCTTTCCCAGTCTTCCAATCCTCCATCGCAATAGAAACATTTCGTTTTGTCCCCCTCCCCGGTGTAAAAGAAACCGGCCTCCGATAATTCCTCGGGCTTTTGACCTATGCACCGAGGCCAATCGCTGAAAGATCGGAGACGAGAGGCCTCGGAGGCATATCGCGGATGCATTGGTCCAGCCACCTTCACTAAGATGCCGGTAGAAGGAGCCTTGATTCCGCATTCATCTCTGCCGTCGCAAGCTGGGGCTACTGACGCTTCAATACCCTCGCTGGCTTGTTCTCTGCTATTTTCCATCCAGCGCATAATGTAGACTTTACAAAGGCACACCTCACTCCGTCACCGCATCTAACATAATAAAAACCATTTCGTGTGAATTTTTGTGGTGACAACGCTTTAAAGCGATAAGGTCGTCCATTGTTTTGTATTCTTTTCTTGTGCTCTTATGTATATGGTGTACAAACAACAATAAACAATAAAGTTCAAAAATAATGTTAGGTATTTTTAAAATTTTGTAATGATCGAATACTGAAGGTGCGGCTGCAGGCAGTTTGTTCTTTTCTTTGGGCGCATGGATCACAGCACAAGCCTTTGATAAAACATTCTGAACATAATCTCGACCTTTTACCAAGTGAATGTAAGCGCATCGGTCGAACCAACGTGCGTGCTCTTCCCACGGGACATCACCGCTCTCCCAGTCTTTCAAACCTCTATCGCAGTAGAAACATTTCGTTTTGTGGCCTCCACCAATTCCTTGGACTTTTCATCTATGCAACGAGGATAATCGCTGAAAGATTGGAGACGAGTGACCTCGGAGACATGTCGCGGATGCATTGGCTCGATCACCTTCACTGAGATAACGGTAGAAGGAGCCTTGATTCCGCATTCATCTCTGTCGTCGCAAGCGGGCTTGTTCTCTTAAAAATAGATCTTCGGGAGCCCCAGCTGGATCTTCACTTTCCATCCTACGCATAATGTAGACTTTGCAAAGGCACATTTCACCCCGTCACCGCATCCAACATAATAAAAGCCATTTCATGTAAATTGTTGTGGTCAGTACTTTGACTCATATGGTCGATTTACCTCGAGGTTTATCATATGATTTACTCTGAAAATAATTCTTGGATGTTGTGTAATAATTGTTGGATGATTTTACTACTTTCTACGGAGAATATTGCATTATGTTCAATAAAGGTATTAAAATAAATCAATCGATGTATATTTCATGACAAGAATTATATGCATTCGATAAACAAAAATTGTGATGTGTTTGTAATAAAAACGTCCCTCATTAGCATAAATGACTGCGTCATAGATAAGTCGAGTACAATGCGGTGCCGAGGAAGCGATAAGCCCATTGTAATTAGTGAATGGACAGGATAATGACCCAATGAGGTCATTAGATAACGAAGTAGGGCTAATACAATGCTGAAGCTATCTTTGTTTCTACGCTAGTTAGCAAAAAACGGATCAGCGCATTCGATCGGGCATGGTCGAAAACATACGATTTGACACCAAACTCGGTTTTTTTTTGTACCGATGAAGGCTCGTCAACTTTGCCCGATTTGCCGGTTCTAACTCCTGAGTTAGAACCGGCGAATCCCCACTACTATTAAGCAACGTTTGCAGAAGTTGGACATTGAATGGATTGGATGGGCGACCTCCGTCATGGTACTTTACTGTACCTCCATATTGTAGGTATTACTCAAATACAATATAAATACAAAACTACAAAGAAACTCAAGTCGTTTGATAAAATTAAAATACTGTCAATGTCGGCGGACAGCCCTATCGCGCGGCTACTTCCGCGCGGCCGCCCGGCCGCAGGCAAGTTTTTCGAGAATAGGGCCGAGTTACGTTACTGAATATCTCCTTATAAAAGCAAAGCAACAACCCATAATTGTCCCACTGCTGGGCTCGGGGTCTCCTATCAGAATGTGAGGGTTAGGCCATAGTCTACCACGCTGGCCAAGTGCGGATTGGTAGACTTCACACACCTTCGAGAACTTTTTATGGAGAACTCTCCGGTGTGCAGGTTTCCTCACGATGTTTTCCTTCACCGAAGCAAGTGATAATTAACATGTAATACGCACAAAGGTAATATTTGAAAATTAGAGGTGCGTGCCAGGATTTGAACTCGGGCCCCTTCGTTCGGGAGACCAACGTTCTACCGCTAGGCTATCACTGCTATATCTCCTTATACTGTGGGACTATTGTTGGATGAGTTGGATCTTATAGATACACTTTGGCGGAAATAAATTTCCATACAAAAAATAATTTTCATACAGTTATATCCTTGTACCTATGTATAATTTCAGGCTCTTTTCTCTATTTGATGTCACTATAAATAATGTATGGGGCGATTGTAGGATCTCATAGATCGTACCTACACATTGATGGAAAAAAACAGTGTTACGCTACAAACAATAATAATTTTCATGAGGCAAAATCAACGGCTTCCTGGCTATTGATTTTTCAAAAATCTAATTACGCAGTTTTGGTTTTCGTGAAAATCGGCTCCGAGACTCCTTTGACCACTTTTCGCTATTCCTCATAGTTTTGAATTTATCCATCCACGCCCACTTGAAAATTCACCCCTGTATACTCTTCTGGCACATACTTGCAACCGCTAGAATCTTCTAGCTGTTTACATATACTTTTTAACAACTGAAAGAATGTTCCCTGAAAATTTGAGCCATGTGGGAGCAGGTTATGAATTGCACTCCCGATGACAACTTTGCTTTGTTTTGGCACATACTTGCAACCCTCAAAATGGGTTGGCAATTTTTTTTACACTTACGCATATCTAAATTATCTATTAAAATTATAGCCTTGTGGGGGAAGGTTAAAAAAGAATATTTTTTGCATTTTCAAAAAATTAAGGGATGATTACGCAACCGAGAGATGCCTGCCAGAATGGTACTTTCTTATTTGACTGATAATAAAACATCGTAAAAAAAATTCGAGCTCTGTGAGAAACGGATTAGTCAGATGGTTCAGTAGCTCTTAGACATATTGCTGCATATTGGCTGTGTTAGAGTTAGTATAAGAGCAAAAAATTTCTTGATCTTGACGTACCTATCGAGAGTAAAGCACAACTTCAACCGGCTTCGCGGTATAAGGCTTGCAATATTTGAAAAAAGTATACTTTACAAAAAGATATGAAATCCGAACAAAAACAGTTTCACTGTAAAAAAACAGGCCAAGTACACTTCAAAAGATAGTTACAAAAATGATAATTAAGTTTTTACAAAAAATTATGAAATCAAAAAACCCAAGTACATAACCGTTTTAGATTAGAAAAAAAAATTTGCTAGTAAAAGTAAAAAAAAATGGTGTACTTGGTGTGCATAATACTTTATAGTGCGTGCTTATTTCAAAATAATCTTAAATTATAATTAAAAAAATCCCGGACAGTTTTATTTACACTAAACATAGATAAGAACACTCGATTAAGCCACCTTTCAGACAAAAAAGACGAGATCAAAATCGGTTCACCCGTTTGGGACATACAGATACACAGACACACAGAGACACCGATACACAGACACGTCAAACTTGTAACATCCCTCTTTTTGCGGCGGGGGTTAAAAAGTTTTAAAAAATATCTTCCAAATTCAGTAGCGTGTGGTACAGACTACAGCCATACAAGCCGAAAAGCCCAGCTTACTATCATTCCTTTACTGTCATCGCTCTGCAGCTGTTAAATATTAAACGTATGGAATGGAGTGTTCTGTATTGGATCCCGAGATCCTGGGTTGTATGACACAGTTGGGCTTGCCTTGTTCTGACGGCCTAGGCTTCTAATGTCAAGTCAGATCGAAAATCATAATTATGCACACCAAGTACACCATTTTTTTTTACTTTTACTAGCAAATTTTTTTTTCTAATCTAAAACGGTTATGTACTTGGGTTTTTTGATTTCATAATTTTTTGTAAAAACTTAATTATCATTTTTGTAACTATCTTTTGAAGTGTACTTGGCCTGTTTTTTTACAGTGAAACTGTTTTTGTTCGGATTTAATAAATATGCATATGTACTCAATACTAAAATCAATTTTAAAAACATCCAAAGCTGTCAATTCCAGTATCATTAAATGGCCTTCGTCATGCCATGTCTGAAAACTTAAATCGGCATTCCTCACACCGAGCCATTTGGTTTTACCTGTGGTTTTACCACAGTTCTCGTATCTCTATGTTCCGTGGATTATACCATTAACTTTTCTCTACTATATTATTCCACTCCACACTGGACTAGTATGCACCCTTTTCCTAAAGTGGACCGCTAGTGTGTTTTACCGTATGTTATTGCATACTATTCAAATATTGTACTGTAGATTGGCAAAAAGGCATACCCAGAGCTCTTTGTAGGTGCAGAGTTGATTAGACTTGTGTCACTGCCAAGTTATTAAGCGCACAGATAAAAGCATCTACATTGCGTACGTAAAAGAAGAAATGAAATATAGATATGTATATCAATGTACATTCCACAAAAGTAATATTATTCAAATAAAAATTACCGGAAAACTTTGTATTGTAACTGGTTGAAAATAAAATACGTTTGAATTTTAATTCACTCTTTCAGACACCAGTAAAAGTAGATAATTCGAAATACTGCAAGAAAAAGCGTAACTGTCACTGGAAAATGTAGGTTAACCGAATATAAAGTTGCTATTGGGCAAAGAATGCAGTTAGGTCGATCTCTTGGAGGAAATGAAATTTATTAGAGACCGCCGCTATGGCGACACTTTGGCGTTGCCGCAGCGTGTAAGAACCGAAACTATTCCAATGGTACACACTTTACCCTGACGCTCTTAATGTATCTTATGACGATAATAAATAATCTAAATTTTACTAACAAAAAATAACCGACTTCAAAGTTAGTCAAAAAATACTTGTCAGATCTCGTTCAAATTCATGTGGGACCACATGACAAGCACCTGCTTTCGATAAAAAAAAATCATCGAAATCGGTTCGCCCAGTCCAAAGTTCTGAGGTAACAAACATAAAAAATAATAATCTAAATTTTACTAACAAAAAATAACCGACTTCAAAGTCTCAAAAACTACATAGTTGTCAGATCTCGTTCAAATTTATGTGAGACCACATGACAAGTGCGTGCTTTCGATTAAAAAAAGAATCATCGAAATCGGTTGGCGTGATATTGAGTTATTCGTCAATTTGTCGCGCACATCTTAACACAAATTTACGACTTATGTGGTTTTCTCATGGATGCCATTGTCAGATCTCAATAAAATTTATGTGGGACCACATGACAGCCACCAGCTTTCGATTAAAAAAAGAATCATCAAAATCGGTTCGCCCAGTCCAAAGTTCTGAGGTAACAAACATAAAAAAAAAAAAAAAAAAATACAGTCGAATTGAGAACCTCCTCCTTTTTTGAAGTCGGTTAAAAATAAAAATACAGTCGAATTGAGAACCTCCTCCTTTTTTGAAGTCGGTTAAAAATTACTATTTTTACAGTATAGTAGACTTATTTTATTAATCTCATTCAATGATCTATGTATTACAAATAGATCAAAATACGACCACACGAAGCAAAACGAAGACAGTTACCTACTTTCATAAAAGGGCACTTTTTGATACCTACGCATGATGTCAGATGTCTTTGTTAAGTTTTAATAAGCGGATTTAATAATACGCAACTGCGAAAAATTTCACAACTGTTATCTACGAATACGTACAATAATATTAGTCCATTCCATTCGAATGTGTTCACATTCAATCTGGGGGCACGGCAGTGCCCCCGCCAAGTCGAGCAAAAAAGCGGCACGGCCGTACCATCCTTTTCTCGAAGCAATTCAGGCCATTTTCGACCCCCTATAACTTCGTTGTGGATAAAGCTAGAAACCTGATTTTTTTGTAACCAAGCAGGCATTGTATAAAGACAGTATATTTCAAATTTCATTCAATTTGAACCAGTAGTTTAAGAATTATAACTAGTCAAAGTTTCTTAATTTCGTCACTCACTGACTGACTGACCGATCATCAAAACTCTAAGGCACTTCTAGCAGTCATAGAAGCTTCAAATTTGGAACACAATTAGTGTTTAGTGTATAGATCAAGGGAAAACTAAAACATTTTGCAATTTCGCTCCAGTTTTCTAGATACATAAACTGCATAAATAACTTTGTAATCCTATATAAAGGTATAGGATTACAAAGTTACATTTGCAGTTAATGAATCACTGTACCTGTATAACAAAGTTACATTTGCAGTAAATGAATCAGTGTACATATATAATATAATGGAATAATAGGTGTAGATAGGTACCTAGATAGTACCTAGTAGTAGGACTATCTACAAAAAGAAATGAGATGCCATCAAAAACATAACTTGTAAAAAACCCAAGTCTTGCAACTCAGTTCTTCTACCGTAAAAAGTTGTGAGATCCATGTAATACCAAGTCGGTTAATTTATTCAGTTCCTACTTAAGGTTCCTTCTGTCTTAAGTTATTACGTAATAAGCTAACCTAACAAGTAACAACATCTTATAGTGACCATATCAATATTAAAAATCTTTTATGTTTTAAATAAATAGATTGACTTGGCAATCGCACTAAACAAATATAATACATAAAATATGTAGGTAGATATTACTTGTGAGATACATTGTGTTTTCGTGCGATGGTCAAGTCGATCTATTTATTTAAAACATAAAAGATTTTTAATATTGATATGGTCACTATAAG
Source organism: Thymelicus sylvestris (assembly GCA_911387775.1). Lineage (NCBI taxonomy): Eukaryota > Metazoa > Arthropoda > Insecta > Lepidoptera > Hesperiidae > Thymelicus > Thymelicus sylvestris. Next base: position 8,715,437 of record OU426888.1, read on the forward strand.
ATGTTGTTACTTGTTAGGTTAGCTAATTACGTAATAACTTAAGACAGAAGGAACCTTAAGTAGGAACTGAATAAATTAACCGACTTGGTATTACATGGATCTCACAACTTTTTACGGTAGAAGAACTGAGTTGCGAGACTTGGGTTTTTTACAAGTTATGTTTTTGATGGCATTGACATTATTATCATTCATTATCGAATGAAACCTACTAATTATTATTACTAATTATTAATGGCGTTCCCACTAAATTGTTCGTTGTCATTTAGAATGAACTATGAATAAATTGTACTTCTCTGGTACCGTATAATCGTAAGTATAATACGATAGGTACATGGCTTATACAAATGAGTTGATTTATAAATTCGAATAATCTGACTGAAATAATTTATAATTGCGTATCGTTAGTGTTATATTAATCGTATTACATTAAAATGATTGCATAGCAAGCTGTCAAGTAAAATACCTAACTGTACGAAAGAGAAAGAACCGATTTACATTTGATATCCAAACACAACATCAGCTTTTAAAATTCAATAGATTTCCAATTGCATCAGTAGGTTTTAGTAGTAGTACTCGAAGTACTACGGAATTACTGTAATCGACTATAGAAACGCTGATCCGAATGTTTGTACAAACAAATTTAAAAGACAAAGTACTGTTTATTTTACTTATTTTACCAATGTAAAAGATTGCGTATTTTACAAGCTTTAATTAACTTGCTTTGTTCGTTAGTTTGTAAGCATGTAATACGTAAGTATGTGGGGCCTATAGCAATTTTCTACCCACATCTACACTACAGTCTGACCGTACTTAACTCCTAACGTTTTTCCTATTTCCTTCAAGTGAAGGTTTACCTGTTCAGCGGGCGACATAGCAGGTCAAATATATAACATACGACACTATCGGCTAGTGCAATAATAGTACAATACGGCTAGTTAACGTGCCCGAGGCAATGGCGATCGTCGCTCCGCGTCTTATTTACGAGGCGCTCCGTGCCAGCCGCCTCGACAGTTTACGACAATACTCGTGGTTGGCTGAGCTGCCAAAGCAAATATATCTTGTAATAAGACTACAATCAATAATAATAGCTACATAGATTCGAGCTTCGAATTCGACAGTCGCTTCGAGACTTCAGTTCTGTTCGTGAGAAGATGTCATTGTTTGCTATGAATAAGATTTTCGATATAGATAAAACTGTTTGCAGAAATTTACATACAATATTGAAGTAGACTAGATAAAATTTATAAAATTTGATTTTGATGACAAAAGTTAATTCAAAATGAATTAATTCAAATGACCTAATGATTGACATTGGATATTAGACTGCAATCCAGTTGTGTAGGTAAGTTTGAATACTTAAAACGGTGGGTTGAAGATGGTATTCAACCCACCGTTCATTAGACGTCAAAGGCGTTATAGTCATGAAATGGCATTTAGCGAGCCCTTATTATACCTACTTATACCCGATAAGGACATATTTTATGTAACAAATAAACGTTTATCAGTCATGGGTGTATTATGATGTCTCATTTGTGTTATGTATCCATTATTGGGGTGTGTTTTGTCCATACCAGCCTACAAGAAACTCTAGGGGGAAGATCCGTATTTGAACGTTTATTTATTTATCAATCTTCCAAACAATTTATTTCCGATTTACTCGGTTCCGTATAGTTTAATAAGAGATGGTAATCTTAAGCAGAAGTACGAATATAATTACGTATGTCATTAACCATAGTGCAAAACAATCCTTACCTATACCACTCTAGTTAATAAGGTTTTTACTGGACAAGCGGCCTATACGCAGTTTTTGCGCTTTGTGAAAAACAGGAACACGCGTACAGACCACCCGCCGTATCCTTTGAGGTAGATATTATGTATTGAAATGTTACCAAGCCTACGTAATAGTTATTACACTTATATCTATGGTGTTCACGAATAAATATTGTTATGATTTTACAGCTTTAAAGAAAGAGGTTTACAATTTTAAGATATGTTCTGAACTGAACTGTTGTGAAGAACTGACAACCGAATTTAGGGCATACCTATTAAGTTCATTTACTGCATTATCTAAGCCTTGTAGTTAATTTTAAATAATATCTCATAATTATACGATTATCTTTAAATCGATCCACACATGTATGGGCGGGATCACCCGCTGCAATTTATTGCTAGTCACCCTAAGTCGCCCTATGGTGTGAAGACGATAGAAGAAGACCACTGGGTGATAAAATAGCACTCCAATATAATATAAAACAATTCTCTTAGCCGTATCACACACGCCAGCATGTACTTGTGACGGTTTTTAGTGCTACGACTGGTCGTAAAGCTCTTTGCATGGTGTAAAGTGGTTCGTTCGTGTATATATATACCTACTAGAAATGTAAAATTCGTATGTTGTCATTATTATAAAGGACTTTAGATTTTTGCAAGTTAATCAAAAAAGATATTATACTTGGATTTTTATCACACAAATAATTTTATAACCTGGATAAACTAATACAATATTTATCATCCCGGGATTTATCCCAAAAGAACAAATATATGTATAAATATTTATAACAAAATAGTAATTTACTTAATACTTTAGTATTGTATTGTATGTAGTACTAAGTAGATTACTATTTTGCTGTAAGTACCTTTAACTTTCTGAAGCGAAGCGAGTGCGAGTCACTAAATAACACAATAAATATTTTTTTTGTGTCATCCTTCTTTCATCTTTGAGCCATGTTTATTATATACAAAGTCCATTACATTACTGGTCGTGTAACATCGGAACGATTTAAGCTGCAAAAGTCATCCCATTTTATCAAGGCTGCCTCAATATTAACCAAGAGTCAATAGGTTGCACAAAAATACTTTAATTTATTGTTTTTATCACGTTAATTTATTAAGTTTGATTGCTCCTCTGTAGCATCAAATACTACGAGTATATTATCAAATGTTACGTACATTACTTCCATTCCAAGGTATTTGTTTCATAATAATTATAAGTTAGTCTAAGATTAAGGTTCACGATTACACAGTATTACAATATAATTATTGGAAAACAGACCCGTATTTTCCAATAATTATAATTATTGCGAGAAGTAGCGGCACTATTACAACCACGATTCCAATCAAAATGAAATCCGTTATCGATAGTCCTGCAATTGCTTTTGCTGAGCCGATCTAATTCTGTGCCACTGAAAATTTTCTTACTCTCTTTATATAATTTTTACAGATTTATTGTTTTAAAAATCACTGTTGTAACTTAAGACTTTTGGAAAAAAGGTTTCTTATTTACATATTGCATTTACCAGGTGGTTTATCCTAAAGTGAGACCAAAAGTCCGAGAAATAACAAATCTAAATATGTTTCGTGACTGTATGAATGAATAGATAAAACTAAAATCAACCGAGGTTGAGTTGTTATTAAGAGGAATTTGGGGAATTATTAAGCCAAACATTTAATTTAGAATTTAGTAAGCAACACATAATACTACAACGCTGCAATGCAAGCTATTAACTTACGGTGTAATAAATATTGTTGTGGGCAACTGTGTTAAAGAAGTACCTTCCTAGTTATCTATTAAAACATGGGATAGAAGTCCTCCGTACTTCAATGTTGTTATTTAATTATAGTAACGCCTTTACAATATTTAAAAACCAAAATATTTTTGTTTATTTTTTAAAGATATAAAAAATATTTTCCAATACTCGTCAAATTGTACTCTGTAGCAAACGGACTCAATGGAACGGAAGTAATATCCGTAAATGATGGACAAGGCAAAGCTTTAAAAAACAAGTGATTGGATCCTTCAAGAAAACCCGACAACATCCAGTCTCTTTCTTTGCCAGAATAGACGAGAAAAATAACTTTCTAATCCATTCGTTTCCGATGCCCCTTAAACGAATTGAGAAAATGTGAACACTAAATACTGCAAACAAACTGTCTGTCTGTCAAAGGGACGATTAACACAGATAATCTGACTGAGTAAAGATGGGTCATTAAAGTAGTGGAAGAACCAATGCGAATTTTTACAAATTAAATAAAAGCTTTGGGCTTGTGAGATATCCATACATCCATCTGTCCTTGGAGCTCCACTGCTACAAATAGGCCTCCCCCAAATTAAGCCACTCTAGTTTTGAGCCGGTCGCGAGCCGTCTGAATGAAGCCCGTCGGTTTCTTCAGGTCGTCCGTCCACTATTCTGACGTGTTTACGTGGGGAAATACCGAGCATAGCCCTCTCCATCGCTCGCTGTGCGACTTTGAGATAGTGGATTAAGCCAATAGTAAAGCACCACGACAAATACCTTTGACTTCAGATGCTAACGTAGTGTTTCTGCTGCCCGTCTCCTGTAATGTCCTATCTCTCGCCTTTTACGACATCCCAGGAAGAGGTAGGAGTGGTAACACACGGAGAGGAGATATAATAAGATAAACATTCGCTTATCATAAAACATATTATAATAATATTAATGAGTACAAAAATATATCAACAACAGTTTCCCCAAATTAACGCCTGATCTCATAAACAATGTTTGACGCGGAATTGAAATCACTTCAACATTTTAACAATCCGGGAGTAAAAATATTCAGAATGTAATCCTTATAATTTTTTTAACAAGAAATACCAGTGTTCATTAATTTTCATAAAAACAAACTGCCTTATGTTTCCTTATTTACTTAACAACGTTTTTTACGGCGTAGCAATAAGGTAGGTATGCCTGTTTTAGATAGATCGGAGTTTATTTTCCACTCAAACACTGACGTATGTTTAAATACGAATTTAGATACCTTTAAAAAGGTTCACATTTCAAAAAAAGACGTTGAAGAAGTCTGAGAACCTGTGTTATATAGAGAAGAGTACAAATTTCCAATCCAAATATTTAATTTTGTGGCTATTAGCTAGTACAAATTCTGCATTTACTTCAGAAACTGTTAATGGATGCTTCGGTAAATAATTAAATAGTTAAACCTTTAGAATCTTGTTCACTTAGATTAAGTATTGCTCAGCTTTGTATTTCTGTGTGAATGGTGTCGGTGCTAGTGACTGAAATCATTTCAACTCAGTTCATTTTATGTCACACAATTATATGAGTCCAGATTATATTTCTCAATCTGAGATATCTCGGAAATGCAATAGAGGAAGATATTTTATAAGTGGGTTGCTTAACACTTAGATTAATTAATGCATTTCTCTGGGTTCAAGTTAATAACCGGCAAGAAGCGTCAGATGTTGTCGGGTATAATAGCAGAGTTATGAATTTTAATGTCCGCTCAACGAAAATCAGAATGAATATTGGACATAGTAAAAAAGAATAATTTAAAGTGAGAAGAATATTTCTGACACGAAATGATTCGACAATTCTCGAAAGAGGTATGCAAACTTGGAAGAAACTCTTTATGAATAAACAAAGTTTTAAGTCATACAAAGATTACAAATTTACATTTACTTACTTTGTAACAGGA